>JAWWEV010000083.1:104051159-104085516 GCA_035583235.1 Hafferia zeledoni
CCTGGGGTACAAACCCAAAGGGGTTTGTCAGCCCTTGTCCTGAGACCCGCGTGGTTCCCCCAAGTCCAAAGCAAAAGAAAGTGAAAAACCTGTTAGTGCAGGTGATGGCTGTAGTCCGGTCGAGAGTGGCGGTCTCCTCCTGTCGAGGTCCTGGTGCTCCTCTGCATCCGACGAGAGGTCCCAGCCAGTAAAACCAATTATTCTTTGCATCACTCTCTTCATTTTTTCCTAGGGAGATAATTTCTTCTGGTACTGTTTGCTCATGTCATCTGGCTGGACCCTAAGGATATATTTGCAAGTCCTTAATGTGAATTCTTAAGTCAGCATGAGCATATGCAGGGATGCAAAATAACTCACCAAAACCAAAATGCTTTCTTTAAGAAGAAGGAATCCAATGATTTAAGGCTAGTCTGCCACAAGTTTCAGAGCCAAGGTCCCAAACTTGGACTTCATTCCTGAGAAGCATACTCAGGAACATACATTTAGGCATGCAAGTCCTCTCTCCGATGAATCTCAGGTGGCACTTGGGTCTCCATCCAGGAACCTCTGAAAAATATGCTATGACATTTGATCCTTTCTGAGACAACTACATCTTCTGGTATCTTCACTGGTAAAGACCAAATGGGACATTTTAAATATCACCTACTTAAACCTACTTGCCCCCAGTGGCCCAGAAAGGTCATGGGATGAAATTTAAACCTTTCACATACTTTTTGTTGAGGTTTTGAAACCAATTGTTGGAAATGAGCATCTAAAGGACTCTGCTTTTCATGTACTGTCTGCAAAGAACCAGTAAGTACCACTGCCAGCCTCCATGGGCTTTGATGGCTCTTATCTGACTGGAAACCCCTGTCTCTTTTCCCCTGCTTGATCCATTTGGACTCCTCAAGCCATGAAAGGAATCAGTCAACACAAATTTTCCATATGATTTACCCAAGATTAATTACCAGCCAAACCAAACAGCAGAGGGTTCAGGAAACACACAATCCACTTGGAAATTCACCACTTGCCTGGTTCAAAAAGGACAAGCAAAACCATACTGTTTTATATGTTTCAAAAAGAGGAGAATGAAAAACAGTAAGTATATGATTGTTTTTCCTTCCAGAAATATTAATTTCTCTTGTACCTGGATTTTAACAGAATTACTATAGCAAACTGCAATTTTTCAGTGGCCCAGACTGAAGCTTTGGGTCCATCCTCTGAATTTACCCAGAGATGAGACTGACAGGAGCTTGATTTGTTCTGACAGTACAGCCCATCCTATGCAGTTACAGACCCTGTGGGAAAAAATCATGTAAATGTCATGAACACAGAAGGAAGAGACAAATTAATGTAACACAGACAACTTATTTCTGATATTTGGCTACTTTGTAGCGCTTGACTTGCAAGCTAAATAATGTAGTTTTTACATGCAATTCCATTAAAGGGAAAAAAATGAGGGAGAGAGTACTGGAAAATTTCATGAGTAGTCATCAAGTCCCAAAACCTTAGATCCACAGCACAGCCTACGATTGTCCTAATCTTCTTGAGCATTTGGTGACACTATTGTCTATGCCCAGCCACGGCAGGGAGATGAGACAGAACTTTAATGAGTATATTCAAAGCTATTTGTTAGACAGCAAATGAAAGATGAAAGTTGGGAAAGCACAGTTCAATCACAGAAGAAAAATGTATTTTCTTTTTGGAAAACTCTGCTGTTCTTGTTTTCCCTGGCTTCTCTCTCCATCCCCACATCTGTTCCCACTTACTCTGCCCCCATTTTCTCACTGGGAAGCATCAGACAATCTTTACTGCAGGCACAAGTATCCATTCCAAATGTCTTCAAGGGAATATATTCTTAGTCATGTTTCTACTCTACTGGGTGTCCCTGCCTTACATGCAAGTCTGCATCCACATGTCCCAGGCTTCAACTCAGCAAAACACTTAAGTGGAGATCTTACAGTACAGAAATGCTTAATCACGACTGTTTAGCATTCATTTAATTTTGAGAACTCATTCCACTGAAGCCAGCAGAAGGGCACTGTTGTCACTGTCTCCTCCTAAACTTGGGCCTGACACTTGCATGTGGCACTTACTTGTGACACCGGCAGCCAAAAAATGCATATTAATTATATAGCAAACAGAACATTTCTGTTTTTAAAAAATATATGTTGTCAAGAAAGACTGTTATTTTCCCATGTTTTCGCTAGATGAGCTAATTAAGAGCTTTCTTCCTCATTTTGTTATACACTCAAAACTCAGACTGCTGTCAATTCTCTATGTGCCCTTTGTGTGTCTCCCAGGGAGAACCACTGAGGCCCTAGGGAGCTCTTTCATACTCCTTCACTGACCTTCTCCCAGGAAGGCTCCTTACTCTCAGCCCCCTAGGTGGATCAGGTGACCTTTACAGACAAAGCACATCACAAACACTTGGATGAAGGGGTGAAAGATGCCCAAAACCACAACAATGCCCATATTTGCCTGTTGCTTGCCATTGATCACAATTGTGATCCATGGGAGGAATAGAGAACTGGCACGGATGGGGAAACATCTTCATAAGGCAATAGGTTGCTATGCAAAATAATGACTTAATAGGCAATGCCTGTAAACGTTTGTTGTATTAATTAATTGCAATTAACCTGTTTCAACTACTAGGAAGATTTTCATCCTGTTAGAAATGGCAAGTGTTCAGTATGCAATGAAGCTGCCAAATGTAGAAAGTCATTGCTCAGAAAATCATAGCTCTGCAGGAGAACATTGTTGCTGTCTCTCTTTTTTTTTTTTTTTTCTTCATTAAAGAAGCTGACACAACAGGACTGGACATTTCACACTCAGAAAACATGCATGTTCCAGCAGGCTGGAGGACTGTGTAAAGCAGGCAGCTGTGGAGCGATGAGTAAGTCCATCCATTCAGAGATAAAACAACCTTTTTTTTTTTTTTTTTTTTAACATAGGATAGTCTAATGTGGAAACTGCCAATCCTTCTCTTCTTACAACTTCTTTGATGTTCATTTGCTTTAAAATTTTTCCCCTGTGATGAACAACAGAGATTGCCACCAAGTATTTGCAAGCTCAGCAGCAAAGCAGAAGGAACCAAGGATTTGTTGCTCCAAATGAATCTTGAAAATTACTGTCTACAGTAATTCCCTTCTGTTTGCTTCACTGTTATAGCATAAAGGGAAGCAAACAAAGTATAATGGCAATATCTATAATAATAATAATAACTCATTAATGTTTGCAAAACCTCTGTTGAAAGCATGTAAGTGAGCAAAGTATCACTCTGAAAGGGATATTGAAGAAGACATTTATTTTCTCACAGCCTGACTCTTTTTACTGACATGTTTTGGCTTCTGATAGCACTAATGATTTTTGATAGTAAATTTCAGTGCTGTCAAAAATACCACGTGAACAGCAAAAAGTGCATCTAAACCAGTACACTGTCCCTGATGATGGGTTGCTCTGGGAGGAGACCAGGAGCGGAGTCAGAATATTAAAAGACAGTAATATCTCCTACAGACACGCTCTGCATCTCAAACCATTGCATATGTTGCACATGATGAACACAGACCATAACTTGTTCCTCCACAGGTCAGCCATTCTGAGGGCTCTCCTTGCCTGCGATGTTACTTGCCCGAAGCAGGAGAGCTGGTGGCGGCACTAGGTGGCACTGGAGGCCCTGCGGTTAAGGCATTTTTAGGGTTATTTTGGGCTTTAAGCGCCATCTGGCGTTACTGTTGACTTTTTCTTGAAAAGTCTGCTTATATGACCCTGACACTGCCAACCACCACTTTTCACGTTTTACAATAAATATACATAACTAGATATCAAAATACAGCATCACTGAGTTTTTCTGAACTGGGTAGTATTTCCCCTCTTTTCTCATTTTACTTTTGGAAAGGAGTTCAATATTCAACGTATTTGCCAATTCTGATTTTTTGCCAAAAACATTTAATCAGAGAAAGTTTGGCTTAGACAAATGAATGTGCTGCCAGATGCACTCCTGCTGCTGGATGTAAGAGCGTTTCAATGTCCTTTCCTTCACAGTTCTCCTCCTTTGGGCCTCTTGAAAACTCAATCAAATAGGTAAGACAAACCAGAGAGACTGCCACAGGAAGCAAGAGAACAAATATAAAACAAACAAAATCACACATCCATATATTCTTCCAACTCCTCTCCACCCTTCCACCCAAAAAAAAAATCAAAAAAAGCAACAATAAAGGACTAGTCCTTCACAATATCTCCCAAAGCCAGGAAAGTATCTAACCATCCTTTAAAATGCTGCACAAGAATGCTGACCACCCAGTAAGACTTTTCTTCCATGCAAGTTTGTTGCAAATCTGCTTATTCTTGACTCCATTCTTAGCTTGTTTGGCATGAAATGCTTTAGTAACAAATAACAACTTATCTTATATCCAAGAATATTCTTTCTGGATAGAAGAATGTATTATTTGTATATGTAAAACTCTACATCCTGCTTTGCCCTTTTCTGGGCAACATCCATAGCTGGGTTGAAGGCAGCATGCAACAGCTGCACAATGAGCTGCCCAAAAGCAAGTGTCTGTTTCACATTTTGAAAGACTTTTGTGCTATAGCAAGACAGTGGGTGGGAGGAGGGGGAGGCTTCATTTCAGTGTTGCTTATGTTGAGGCTGTCAGAGAAAGTTCCTTTTCACGTCTTTAGGGGCATCCAGTGGATTTTGTCTTTTGCTTCTACTTTGTAGACTGATGCTAGAACAAGAAATTGACAACACTGTGTGACAAAGAGGAGCAGCTTTGGCCCTGGGAGTTAGTGGGTGACTGGTGCTGGGTTAGCAGCTGACTAAACTACTTCAGACCCTGGCTACAGACAAGGCAAGGGACTCCACTGGCTCCACCTTGAAAGGCTAAAGGACTAACTTGTTCTTCTTGGTATTACCAACACTGGCACACCAAAGCCAAAACTCATATTACCTTTGTATAAGTTGCCAACAATTCATTTACCCTGTTATTATGCTACATCCCATCACCTGGGGGCAAGGATGGAGGGGGGTGGCAGGTATTAACCAGGACTCAGAGTGGGCACTTCTGCAAACTGCCAGACCAAGCAGGCTAGCCAGGGGAATTCAGAAAGGAGTGTAAAACAGTTGACCTACCTAAAAATGAATGCTCTCACACCATAATGAAGACAAAATTTGCATTAGAAATCCATACAGCTGTTGGGAAAGGGGAATGTTGCCCTCAGGGACAAATCCACTCCCTAACATCCAGCCTTAGCGTCTCCCTCATGCCTGGCCAAGGTCCTCCCCCTCATGAGGAAGAATCCTCCCCCTGAGGCACCTAAGCAACAGTGGAGCAATCCTGAGGAGGCTGCTTTATTAAATTAAATGTCCCCGTGGGAGGATGCAATTTAAGGGATTTTTTCCCTTTTTTTTCTTCCCCCCCTCCCCGCCAAATGAAGCTCACTTCTCAGAAAAGCGAGTTCATTTGGAAAAACGAATTCTGAGTGTCAGAATTCAAACTGAACTTTGTCTCCATTTTCTTTTTTTTTGAAATCAAGTCCCATAAAAACATTAATTTCCATAATCAGATTGTCTCTTCCTTCAGATCCAATTACTTATTCCAAGTTCATCATTAGGACAGTGTAATGTGGGTCCATGTTTCAAGAAGGACTCTTCGGTGACAACAATGAGGAGTGTCCTGCCTAAATTAATAACACGACATGTCCCATAGAAAATAACTAAAAGATAAATCAAGCCAAGTTAGTTTCATTTAGGTTTCATTTAGGCCAAATGTGGGAGTTCTGCCTTGAAGTAAGAACATAGCAATTTGGTGTTGTTCTGTTCTAAAAGAAATTAAGAAATATATCCTAAATAATCAAAACAGGCAAGTATTTTGTATATAAGTAACCAGGACTACATCCCCAAAATACAGATGAGGATTCTTTGCAGCTTTAATATCAGTATATCTATACAAAATACTGAGCATAAATTCTCAAATCCAATATTATTCTTTACTTTTTACAATTAGTTTTTGTTGTTGTTGTTGTTGTTTGGGGTTTTTTTTACTTTTGTCGATATAACTCTTTAACAACTCACTCCTTTTGCCTGTAGTATTCTGCTGATGATAGGACCACAAATATAAAACATTTCTGTAGAAGCACCTTAGAAGGTTTGTATTTTTGTTGGATAAGTGCATTCTTTACTCGGTGTATCTGCACCATAATTAAACAAAAGCAGAAGGTCACATCATTGTGCCCTATGCAGCTTCAGTGACAAGATTTGCACTATAGTCTGCATGGGTGTGGACACCACCATGATTACTTTTAGACTGCATTTCAAGCTTGTGCCCCAGCACATGCTTAGCTCAAATTTGTTTCATGTCCAGGTAATTTCAATACTAATACCCAAAAGGCAGGAGTTTCAAACAAGCAGAGATTTGGAGCCATACTATTCTTTTGTCCAGATTCAAACATGTGCCAACCCATAGACCATGTTAACTCATGTCAAATTATATGCTCTTATCACCATGCAGCAAAAGTATATGGTCAGACAATGCAGACAAATAAGAGTATGAGCCTTCTAAAAAGGCTGGTGTCTGCAGCAAGACACTTTAGGATACGCAGGTTGATGAACTGTACTTCAGGGCCAGAACTGAACTTTCTGGCTTGTGCCCTACCAAGTAAGGGAGATGAAGACTTTGCGGCCCAACATTTCCTGATTCTTAGAGCGAATAAAATTTCTGCCTTCATCTTAGGTTACACACAGCAAAAATATGTACTTTTGTTAGAAAATTGACATGTAAATGTTCCTGATTGCAGCACAGGGGGCACACCTGTTGAATAAGTTCCACTTTTACCCAATGGCTAACTCCATCTCTGAAAGACAATCCCCACTCTAAGATCATTCTTTCCATACAACAGAAAAGTCAGGATGTCAGAAGAGCTTTCCAACCTTTCTTTGTTCATTATTTCTTTCCAGCTCTTGAAAATGCCGAGCAAAATGGCAACACTTGTTCTGAGAAGGCAGAGGGCATCAACAACTGACAGACAGCATGAACTCCTCTTCCTTCCAATCTGTACTCACTGTGTTCTACCATCTTGTATTTATATTGTTCAGACATTTCACTGTTACCAAGAGGTTTGTGTTGCTCTTATCTAGTTAACTTCAAAGCTTTCTGAATAGAGCAGCTCCATGTAGAGCAAATTCATGATTTACCTGGTTGGGAAGTAAAATTTGCACTGCACTACAGACTGGAAAAATGAAGGGAGGTCAGACCTCACCTACTTGTACTGTACAAAGATGTTATTCATGTAGGTAAGGTCACTGATGTAGACCAAGGACTTGCTAAGACGAAAATGGTATCAGAAAAGTAAAAAAAATTACAAATTTCTTTTCTCTCCAGCTTTGCTGAGACCCACAACCTCTTCCTCATGTCCTCCTCCAAACATAAAAGGCACCTTAACTTTCTTTGGCATGCAGAAATTCTCATCTGTGGGAGACTCCAGTGACTTGTCTCACTGGTCATTTAGGACATAAATACCTCTTCTTAAAAGAAGAAAAAGGTCAGATTCGTTAAAGACTTCAAAACTCTACTCATGACTACCAGGCTGTTGCAATGTAATGACTCCAGGAGATAGGTCTACAGTCCTAGTGTTAAGGAATGCAATTTGAGCTGTTGCCGGTACAGACATGTCACTGATGCTACTTAAACAAAACTTGAGCTAAAATTTGTTTCAAGTCTTTACTTGTTTGCAATGGAAAGTTTGCTGGCAGCTGTTGTCATCATTAGCCTTGTGGCGATGTTTTTTTCTGAAGTGTCTTGTGTCTTATTGAAGTTTAATGCTTGTTAAGTTGGGAGGGGACTTCGGGTGATCTGCCAACAGCAGACAATAAAGTGTTCTTTTCTCCTGTTGTAACAGAGTTGTAAGTTTTGGTTTATGGAAAATGGCAGCTACACACAGTAAATTAAAACACACACAAAAATAGGAAAACATGAGGACTTTTCTCTAAGTAGTCCATTTAGTCCATTACAGGCACCCCTCGGGTTTTAAATGTGATCGTAAAAACACTCTAATTTTTCACCTTTAGCTATTTTCTTTTCCTAGTAGACTAAGAGTAGGCATTTTTATAACCATGTCCCTCTTCAGGGACGTCACCTTTATAAGCTTTGAGCTGGATCCCTACCACCTCCATTTGCTGTGGCTCCCCAGACCAGCAGGGAAAGTTGTGGTCTGGAGAACACCCTCTCGTCCCTTCCCAGCTCTCTGGGAAGGGGCTGAAATTCATCATCTGCTCGTACACTGTCCTCTGTGCCTTCTCACTATGGACTGCTGGGATGGATGGTGGTCTAGCTTTTAAATATGGACCAGATACATCATTTTTACCTTGTGAACTGACAGACAGCTGTATCTCAGAGCGTGCCAGGAAGCCCAGAAAAGAACAACTGAAGCAAACCATGCAGCCCAAACAAGACTCAGGTGCATTGGTTCTGTGCAATGAAGACTTCACACATGGCTTGGGGAGCTCTATCAAGGCCATGGGACCCAATCACAGGACCTCTGGCAATTTGTTGGCATAAAACACCAAGTGCACCAGAACCACTTAACTTCACCAGCTTCTGTACAGAGGGCCTGTAATGGGTCCTGCAAGCAGGTTGGGAGGTACTGTATCACTCTGCAGAATCACACAGCAGCCTCAGACTGTGAAGTTTAGGTTCATTATCATAAAACTGGTCCAGTGAAGGCTAATCAGATTAAGATAACTAAAATGCAGCCAGGCACCTTCAGCAAAAAGAATAAGACTAGAAGTCCAAGCAAGGAGCAGCATGTTTTGCCCTTGGATTGTGGTTTTCCTTGTTTGCTCAAGGTGCAAGAGCCCTTGAAGTTCCATGGAGAAAGTGTGGCCAGGGACTGGCATTGTTTTAGCAATATGAGGAAACTAAACTATAAAAGAAATCTATAAGGTTTTTGTGACTTAACACGGAGTTCTGTGGCTAAGTCCTGGGATGGAGACAGGTTACATGGAGAATTCAGTTCCTTACAGTGACTCTGGCTCCTCAGGGCAACCTTAGACCTGTCCGCTCACTTCTCTGTGTCTTTTCTCCTCCTCCATGATGATGATACACTGGTGCCTTACCCTTTGCTGCCTCACCTCCTGGAACGGGAACTCCTCAGGCAGTGAGTTGTTGGCAGCTGCATGCATGAGCACAACCCACCTCTGCAGGGCTGCCGGTGCAGCCACCAGGCTTTAACAGCAGCAGGAAGGTGTGTGGCATTCCTGTGTTACCAGACGAGCACACACACAGCAAGGCTCGCTGCCCCTGCCATGGTGCAGGTAGAAAGACAACAGGCAACAACGCCTTTCTGCCTGCTTAACAGTTTAAAGGAGATAATTTCCATACATAACTCAAACCCTATGGGTAATACAGGAAAGTGGAATTAATTAACTATCTTGGTACTTGGTCTTGATTCTACTGCTGGTATGTATTATAAAACATATAAACATCATGGAAGTGTTTTTCTATTTATCATGCTATGTAATAAATTGGAGAAAGTACTAATGAATAGGAAACCAACATCTTTCCTCACATATGCTCTGCTGTAAGTAATCATCTCCTCCAGTAAGGATATGAGGCAACAACATTCCTGCTACTAGTCATCTTCCAGTTACACAGGAACAAGAAGTACAAAAATAAAATTCCACTTTTGGTGCATCTGTTTTTCCTACGTGGCCAGTGCATGTAACTTGCTCAGTTTAATTCCGGAGTCTCAGACTTAGCCAGAAGCCACCTCAGCCTCCCCAGGTTCACTCACCTGGCAGTCGTTTGCCAGGTACTCTGCACTTGTATTTTCTCCTAGGTTTTTTTCATGGTGCTTGTGTGTCTTTTGATCTTCCTGCATGATAAAACCAGGTAAATGTATTTTAAAAAATAAGAAAATAAACATAAAAGCCAATTTAGCATTTGCAAGAACAATCTCACTGGAGTTTCTCTGGAAGGCTTGTAGTCTGATCTTGCAGACATAAACTCCTCAGGCTGAGTCCTTCTTCCTGTTCTGACCCAAACATTTGCATAAAAATGGGCAGGTTTATGTCTTTATTTTCTCCTAGCATTGAGATTTTTTTTAAAAGTATTTCACACATCAGTTAGCTCTTAGATATTGAGATGGCTAGATGCCCTGGTGAAGTTATAGAGGTCCCAGCTGACCTGAGTGTGCCCTCAAAGTAAAAGTGAGGTAATGGCTGCTCAAAATTAGGCAACTGTCATGTTGTCAGTGGCAAAACTTTATAAAGAGATCAGACTAAGTGGCTGTCCCAAGGTAGATATTATGACCTTTTGCTTTTGAAGTATCCCCAAAGTTCAGGTTGTTTTCCTGTGGTGCTAGAGCTCAGTAGCATACGTATTTCAAACATCAGTCACTGCTGAAAGACAATGAACAAAGGGCCATGCAAAAGGGAGGAAAGAACTCAGAGCCAAATTCTCTCAGGTCACATGCCAGGTGAGATGACACTAGTTCAGGCTGTTCACTTGTCCAAACGAGGCCCTGCTGCCATCTGCCCACATATTTCTATCTTTCCGGTGGTGTTGTCACAGCAAGTCTTTCATTCTTTTGGGAAAAAAAGAAAAAAAAAAAAGTCCACCTGAACTATTGTATGTGTATTGATTTGGTTGATTTGCTGCCTGTGTAACTCAGAGCATCATTAATCTGATACAGAGAGCAGAGTTTGAAAGGCTTTGACTAACTACAATATCAAGTGTCACCCTGGGCTTTAGAGTACAAAAAGTCCAGATAGCACAAACAAAAGGGCCATATTCACCCTGATTCAACTCTTCCAACCTTCCTAACAATTGCCATAAGGTGGTTGTTCTGCAGTTGAATCAGAGGAAAACCTGAATCAGAATAGAAATGAGAGAAAGTTGCTTGGATAAAGATGTTTTCTTGATTTCTTAAGCATGTTGCTTGACCAATACTGCTGAAAATGGTGCTGATGATTGGAAACACTCACATTACGGTTTTTCAGATGTTAGAATTGTCTGGTTTCTAGATTACAATATGCCTAGCAAAGGTGCTAATCACTTTCTCCACATAAACAAAATTAATTTCTCTTCGGGAAATGAATATGCAGTTGCTTCCAACCACTGCTGGTGAACTGCCTCATAAGCAGTTGGGTAACAGTATCAATCCCTGAGAATGAGTATATTTAGAGTAAGTAGCAGCAGACATTTACTTTCACAAGAAGAAAACTCATATTCCAATGAAAGTTTTGTTCTTATTCAAATTCCTTCCCCCTACCTGCACTGATTCATACTTTTGTTACTGTGTCAGCTGACATCCTTGCTGTCCCCATGCCCTTCTTTTCTTATTCACAATCTGAATATCACCACTGGTGTCAGATGCTGCCTTCTCCAACCTTGGCCTCAGCAAGACTTGTCAGCAACTACAGCACATGGTGCTGCTGTACAGACTGCAACTCACCAGCCAAGTGCTTGGGAGTGTGCTCTCTGATCCTAAATAGGATTTTCACTGCTGTATATTTTCCCTCTGTTCCTACAACCCACATACCCAGAAGAAGAAATGGAATATTTCATTGAGTCAGCTGAATAAGAGAAGATGCCAAGCTTCCTGTGCAATGGGTCTGTCATAAGCAAAACAAAACTTAGCACTCTGTCCAGCTTTCTCACCCTTGATCACCCTTGATGTCACTTGCCCCCAGGGGCTCAGTCTAACCTTTAAGTCATGCCTATGGCAGACAGCAAATCCCACGGTTTTAGTGAAGATAAAAATTATTTGAATTCTCAGTAATTCTGGTGTCCTTCAAAAGAAACTTTGCAGGACAATTCAATGACCTGACTTTTGTTTTACCAATAAATTCCCTTCTATATTAAAAAAGATATTTTGGTCTAAATAACAGAGGCAGGGCTGGATCCTGACTAGTTTTTAAGTCAACAAGGTGGTGCATGGCCAGAGCACACTTGAGCTTTCATGTTTTTCACAGCCCAGGAATGGGCAAAACATGGTCTAGAGAAACTTTAAATAAGGTGGGAGAGGGAAACCAAAGCAGCTGTTTTCAGTTTTTAAATCAGTTTCAGTACTAGTTGAAATCAACTCCCCATGTACCAGGAAATTGACTGAGACCAGAATGTCCTTTTTTGGTGCTATTCTTCTGGCTTGAAAAAATGTAAAAAAGAAAAAAATTATTTTCTGAAGAAAATCCACCTAGTGTTGTTGATGACCCAAGCGGAGTAGCTACGACAAGAAAACAACTTCTCTCTATCAGTGAATTACTGTTTCTCACCGATGTAAAGCAAACAACCTGGAGATTAGCCACTGACAAATGGTTTGCATTTCCTCAAAGGTAACTTTCCTGTTTTACACTGCAATGCAGACAATTGAGCCTATGTCAGATTGTCAGTAACGCGTGACAATAGTTTCCTGTAACAAATAGGCCAGGTTCCAGTATGCACATTCCAGTATGCATTAATCCTTGTACTAATTTGTGTTCAAAATATAAAAGGCAAACATGATTGGAAAAACAGAAAATATATCATTTGAGCAGTAAGTATATAAGGGAGCAGAATTCTTAGAAAACAGCACTGCTGACACTGGGCTATCACAGTGTTTCTCAGCATGTAGGGAAGATTGGATCTTGGCACCCTAAAAAAGAGGATAAAGTAACTCACACGTGCTGACGAAATGTGGGAATTGAGAGTTTTACCCTTGATGCTGCAGTAAAGAAAGTAGAAGCAGCAGAATACTCCTGCAAGGAGATATAATCCCTTATTCCCCTGTGCTCTCACCCCAAAATAGTCACCATTCATCTGTTTTGCTGGCATTTTACTGAGGAGCAACTGTATAGCTGGCTGTACAGGGGATGTGGCAATTGTCTGCATGGACAACAAGCACTCCCTGTCACTTCAGGCACAGACATGTAGGGAGCAGGATTCCCTGCCAGACCAATTTATGAGACAGAGGAACCAAGTTCATCCCTTCGTTCTGTGTGCCCCCACAGAACAGAGAGAATTTTTTTAAGAATCCTAGAACATAAAACCTTAAAACCAGAAAATCAATGAAAGGAGAAAGCACAAAATAACAAATTCTTCATGCACCTACACTGAGATTATCTGCTTCAGGATGAAAAATAAATTTATGCACTTCCTTAATAAAATAACAGTCTCTTAATTTATAACAAGGAAGCTCACTGAAACAGTAGCACAGCCTAGATCAATACCTTAGATGTGGTTTAACACTTTATGCTTTTGTTTCGGTGCCTTTTAAAGCATAACTCAAATATGTGTCCCTGATATTTGTTCTTAGAACTCATTATATCCCTGTATTTGCTTGAATAGGAGCCAAGAGTGAACTATAGATGTGAATGTCAGAAAAAAAATATAGGATTGAAGGTACATATGCACTGTTTGTTCACTATTCCATACATACGCACTGTAAATTGACAGGGTGGGGGAAGATGTTCTCTCAGATTTTCATTTAGTTTACATATATTCATTTACTGAATTCAAACAGGGTTTGTGAGACAGTATTCTTTGCTGTCTTTTGGGTTCCTATTTCTTGCCATTTTACATGGCATACTGTCTGGTGTCGACTGTGTATGAGTCAGCCCAGTTATAAGAAGGTAGGTGGAGAGTCTGGGTTTGGGTCAGCTGAGAGTGATGGTTGTAACCCAGTCAGTTTTAGCTAGAAGTACATTGTTGGAGGGCGTGGGGATTGGCAGGGGGGACATCTCATAAAAGTGATTGTGTTAATTCTAGAAGGTGCATCAGAGTTATTTTTCTCAGTGTTGAGCCAAAGAAAGAATGGTTTTAACACCGTGTTCTGATTTTGCATATCTAGTTGCTTAGGTAAAAAGAAAACCACATGGCTGATTCACAGATAGAGACACTCAGGGCCTCCACACTGAATGAGTAGATCCTATTTTTTAACTCTAGATCAAATTCCAATTATTTTACTTTCAAAAAAACCATCTTGTTAAAACATGATTTTCCTGGAAAACATACTGGAAGAACATACTGGAAGCATATCCCTTTAAGGTATCTGAATTCCATAGCACTCAATTCATTTACACACTTTACCTGTACAAGCACAAGTTTAGATGAGATGTTCCAGGTCAGGCTTACTGACATTTCTGCACACTTTGTGCTAATCATGGAACAATACAAATTAATCTCGCACGTGGGATATGAACAAGCTTCAGTGTATTAACTTAAGTCCCAGCTATACAAGGTAAACACTGCCAAGAGGACTAAAGAATGCCATCAGAGTTCACTAGTTAGTCCAATTTGACAGGAGGATACACTTAGACTTACTAGAAGAGTTTGTTCAGAAAGGACTAGGGCAAAGTAGCCAGAGTGCTGTAAATTCACGCCTTAGCTTACTTCTCGCTAATCTTCCCATGTCAGACACACTGATGAAAGAAGAGATTTTAAACTGATTGCACTGAGCAAATCCAAAAAGTTGTTTGATCTCTGAAGTTCACAGTCAAAACCAGACTTCCTGATTGAGTTTAGTTGATATAGTCAGTATAAGTGGTTGTAGATGAATTTGGTGGAGTTTAAATGAATCATCCAAAAAACTCTTCTCCACTGAAATCCTGTGGTATCTGTTTTCTTAGCATGACTCAACCCTGAGCTATCAGCTGGGTTCTGGCCTTGGCTTGGGTGGAGGCTCAGATAAAGGCACCCTGAGCCATCAGTCCTGACAACCTTGTCTTCTGTCAGGAGCTGATGGAAGTACTAGCAAAAATACGCTTTCCCTAAGGCAAATTACCACGTCCCTTGAAATTTTCAAAAGTTCATAAGTACTTACGGAAACAATAATACTTATATTGTGTCGTATTGTACTTCTTTTTTGATCACTAAAGCATTGAAAAGGCTGTGTTGTTATGCAAAGCACAGTAAACACAGTGCAAAACAAAATTTGACTGGCATTATGTAACAAAGAATCACTTCAAAGTTTATATCCTTCCTGTGCAGGTGAAGAGATTATGTTTTAGCCATACAGCTTTCCTGAGGGAAAATCTAACACAAAAGATACTGTTAAATCACAGTTTACCTTTTCTGTGTTTGTTTGGGGTTTTTTTAGTTGATCCCATCTTGTCATCTATAAACAAGGGAGGAATAAGGAAAATGCATTGTGTTTTTTCTAGTATTAGTCCAGTATGTGCTTACATTGTGGCTGTCAGTCCATTATAGTTTCTTCACAAAATTAAGGCCCCTAAGGATATTCATATTCTATTAAATAAGGTTACTGTGCATTTGCCAGTTTCCCAAAAGTTTGATCCCTTTCAACTATTAAAAAGTTCTGAGCATGTGTCCCCTCAGACATGCTACCTCTGCTGTGTTTCAAAATGAAATATATGTTTTGTTTACAAAAAAAATTCTGTGGGCCCACTGTTTTTGTCTATCCTGCCAAGGTTTGCCAGTACTTTAGCTATCCTAATACAGGGTCTGTGGGGCTGTGTTAATTAAATTATATTAATTTAATTAATTTTTGTTTAAAAGTTTATTTTGCTTAAATACAGAATTTTTAAAGCAGATTACTTCACTGATGCCTCCACTAGGAAAACCCACAAACACTTTCATTGGCACAATTTGGACACAATGGCAAAGTTGAGTTCTGGATAAATCAAGAAGGTGAGTGACAGCCTCTTTGCCATTCACGATAGGACTCCAGCCGTGTGTCTCAGAGGAAGGTGGACAGAAGCTCTGAAGAGACCTGTGTTGGTGGAAGGCACTCACACACCTTCCCCACCTCCCACTGCTCTTCTGTCCCTCTGCCAAAAGCTACCTCCTCCTGGAACTGACCAGAAGGTAGCTAATATATATTTTAAACAGTATAAAGAAGAAATACTGGATAAGGCATAAAAACAAGCCACTCTGCTCATCCAATTTCAGTAATGCTGCCAAATTGCTGTGAACTTTTTCCTTTTAAAGTCCCAAGAGAGCTGAAAACAGGTTAAGCAATGAAGACATTACTGTTGTAGCAGCAGAATAAGAACAATTGATCATAGATGATGCAAGTTGAAGAAATTACAGAATCACAGATTATTCAGGGTTAGAAGGGACCTGCAAGGATCACTGCATCCAACTCTTAAATGAACAGTCCATACAGGGATCAAACCTACAACCGTGGTGTTATTAGCAACATGCTCTGCCAACAATGGTGCTAATCTCATGAGAGGGGGAGAGGTGGAGGTCAGATGAAAGAAGAAGGCCAATTAATTTCTTTGTTAGTTACATTAATTTTAACAGAAAAATAATTTACTTTAGTATGACTAAGCCAAGACATAAATAACTGCTCAGGCACTTAAGTGGGGACAGTGGATAGGTGTCAGAGGTCACAAAATTAAATTTAATATGACAGTCAATGACAAGACCAAAGAAAAGCACCCTCAAAAGTCATAAGTTCTTTCATTTTCATTCTTCCATTACATAAAGGTGGCCTACAAAAAGTCTGGAGAGACACTTCACAGGGGCATGCAGTGACAGAACAAGGGGGAATGGCATTAACCTGAGGGAGGTTAGGTTTAGATTAGATATTAGGGAGAAATTCTTCACGGAGGGTAAGGCACTGGAACAGGTTAGCCGGAGAGGTTATGGACTTCCTGTCCCTGGAGGTGTTTAAGGCCAGACCGGATGGGGCTCTGATTAACCTGGTCAAGTGGAAGATGTCCCTGCCCTTGGTAGAGGGATTGTAGCGAGATGAAGTTTAAGGTCCCTTCCAACACAAACCATTCTATGATTCTACACAATGAGCAAATAAAAGAAATATGAGACAATACCAAATTCTTTTCAGTTATGAATATCGCCAAGATACACAAAACATTGTTAAGGAATCAGACATAGAACCTATATAAACATTAGTTTCCCTAGGTTTTCTATAGGTTACTCGGTTGTTCTGAAAGTGATGAGTTTTGAAATGACAGTAGTTAACTTCAGATTCAGCACCTTGTAATTTCAATATGTTAATAGCTTGCAAAATTGATTAAATTGATTAAAAAGCTATTTTGAAGATACATCATTGAAGCAAGGCTGGTCTTACTCTAGATATTCTGGATACACATCAGTAATTCTTGACAAACTAATGTCATTTAGCTGTAGAAACACTAATCCTCAAAGAACCAGAAAGCAACAAATACAAATTCTTTTTTAAAAAACAGACTTAGTGAAAATTTTAGAGATTTTTTTTCCTTCAGTAACAGGTTGATTTATACTACTATTACATTTTCCAACAAGCATCCTGAAATAGAAAAGTGTAGCTCCTTAATGAAACTATCTGCTGTATTTTAAAATAGTAAAAGAGCAGAGTAGTAGACAATCTACTTGGATTTTATAAGGTCTTTTACCAACGACTGCAGAAGAGGGCATAAGTATAAGTTAAGGAATGCAAAAGTAGTTCTCATATTTAAAATAACTGAAGACAGGGATGACAAAATAGATAAATAAAATCTGTAATTTCAGCATGTGAAAAGGTAACTGTAAGGCCCATGATATCCCATGCTTCCATGTCTCCATATAGAAAGCCTTTGCTTAATACAGTAACATCTGAAAAAGGATACAAATAACAGAAAAATATTTATGATTCAGACCCCCAAACAATAATAGCAATGCCACGTCTGGTTCCTGCTTTGTAACTCTCTTTATAGCACATTCTCACTCTTCTGCAAAGATTAATCTTCATTTTAAAAAAAGGCAAAGTATTCCTAAATGTCTGCAAGAGGATAAATACAATGCTTTATAATAATAATTTGAACCTGTTCAAATACAAATAGACAAGAAAATCCAGTGACAGGGATACTTTAGTCTGTGGCAGTCTTCTCTCAAAAAAAGTCACAACAAATCACTTTTTATATTAGAAAGTGCTGGAAATTGCTATTTGTACCCCCACATTTTGAATTTGGCAAAAATGGATGTTCCAGCCATTTGTGCAATCTCACTCCAGAGTCATCATTCCAGTGTAATGGTCTCAGGTGCTTCAGTACTTTCTGATTGAAGTTCCTTTTTTCCCTCCTCCTTTCCAAAAATGGAAGGGAATGCTAGAATTTCCTGGAAATGGCTTTTCTCCTGGATTTCCTCACAACATTCCTGTACCATTACAGCCCATAATGAGACTTCTCTATACCTGAAAGTTCACAAAACTAATTACTCTTCTTGAATTACTGAACTGGACCAACTGTTAAAGACAGTCTTGAGAACTGTGGAAAAGGAGTTAGACTGACACCAAAAATAATAACATTTTAAAGCTTTTTCCTCTCAGAGAAAAAAGCCAAGCTTTTATATCAGACTTACTCTTGTAGTGAAAATAATGATAGTTCTCTTGTAATTTGTTTCTTATATCCTGCCAATATCCAATCCTGTTGCCTCAGCTGAGGTAAATGAGATACTGTTGTCATCAACAAATTAGTTGAAGCAAGTTTTCAACCCGTTCTTGCTCGGAGAAGCATCAAAAAATTCTTTAGGTTGCATCCTTTCGCTCATTAGAAGCCATTTTTCTCTAGTGAGCCTCTAGGTCAAACTAACTGCTGCTACCTCTCTTCCTTATCCAAGGTAGGACTTGGCCTATTTTTGAAGTGCCCTCTACATACCAACAGTCTCCTGTCCTTACACAGCTAGTCAAGAACTCTGATAGGGGATGGGGGCATGTGTGTTACCTGAATTTGTTTGTGAAAGTACTGAACAGCTTTTGATAGCTACAGGGAGGTATGTTGTAAACTCTCTGTAATGAATACTTGTAGACATGAATGTTTGTTCATACCTTCACTATAAGAACAAGTTGAAGCCTGCACCATTTATATTGTCTTACTTTTCAGAATAGCACCTCTCAGACTCTTCTCCTGAAGAAGATTTTATGTGATCACTGTATAAATTGGTAGAGTTCACACCTAAGGATTATGTGATTTTTCTTGATGGAAGCTGGAGATGATAAACAACATATAATTTATTGTCAATTGGTAAAGCATTAAATAACAGGCTTGATTTGAAAGAGAATTCATCTGTGACATCCATTTATTGCAAATTGTATTTGAAATAAGAGAGGATTTGGTACTTCAGATAATTATACTGTCTTCTTCAGGAAGAAAAGCAATCTCTGTCACAGAGAACTCCAAGCAAGCCAGATACTACAATATTTATATCTGTGGTAAATGTACTTTTAGAACTGTCATGAGTTACAAGGCTGACAACAAGAGTCAAGTGATGTTTATCCAAAAATATATTGATACATACAATAACTCATTTGTCCTATACCTTTGCCTTTGTACTGACGAAAAATTAAATTCCTGTAACTTCTGGAAGTAAATATAAAAGCTTAACTTAATGAATCAACCCTGCCAGCAACTCTGTGAGAAGCCACAACTGGTGAGAAGCCCCTGCTGAATCTGTAAGATGTGTACATGGTGGTTTTGGTTTAAGGAGCAAGAGTTTTCCTTAAGCTTTCAAGCCAAAGGAAGAAATAGTAAAGCTCCCTTTTATCCCTATACTTTTCAGACTCCAGTAAAAAGTTAAATGGCAAACACAATATCTTTTAAAGTCCGGTTCACTATAAAACTCCAGGTTTAATAATGAGCTCAGGATGCAGAAAGTAAAGGTAAAAGCTGAAAGCAGACCAGCTTCAAAGAACATCAGTCTCCCTGAAGCCTATTTATGCAAGAAGAACCTTTTCCACATTGCACAGTCTTACAGCTATTTTGGGTGGTAATTCACCTGTGTTAATCAGTTACACAGTTTATCCAGTTATGTGACAGTCATAAAAACAAACTGTAGGCAGACACAGTTCATTCATATTGGACAGGGATTTACAGTTCAAAATGTAGTGCTTGTGGGAAGGGCTTTGCAGTCTTTAAAAACTTCAATATATGGCATCAAGACTGTGCCACATCCAGAACTCAATGCCTCCATCATGTTTGGCACTGTATAGCCTACTGAATCACCAAAACCACTTCCTGCAGCAGACTTTCTGTAAATCATTTATCCGAGTACTGACCAAGCCCAGCCCGGCTTACCTGTATGAAATCATAGCCTAAGGTGGTGTGACTACAAACACAAACAGCTTACATCTGTCATTTTAGCTTTGTTAGTAGTCCTCTTCAGAAAAGATCCTTCCTCTCAAGGCTGCTATAAGATATGGTCTTACAGGAAGGGTTACTTTGCTCTGTAAAATAATCTGAGTATATGAAAATACTGCCTATGATGCACAAGGCTGGTTGATTTTGATGGCAACGTCCTGTTCTGATCACAGCTGTCTAGCAAGCATTATTAAAATGGGTGAGAAAAGATGATCTAAAAAATTACAAATGCTGTCACTGAGGGTTCATTTTGTGAACAAACACAGCTTTCTGCAGTTACTCAGAGTCTTTGACAAAATTCAATACAGAAAATTTTTGCAAGCCTGAGTGTTTAAATTTAGGTGCCTAAATAGAAAACAAGCAAAGGTTTAGCAGACGGATTGCATGTACTCCTGGTCACATTCCAGAAGTCTTACCAGCTCTTACTGATTTTCCTCAACATTTCTGGCAATCACAACATGAAATCTGAAAATTATCATCTATATTTACATCTGAAAAAAAAAAAGTAATACGTTTACACAGATGAAGGCTTCTGTTGGGGCACATCCTGATCTCTGCCTACAGCTTGAAAAACTATGCAATATGCAGGCCTGCTGTGCAAGTATTCTTGCCCTGCAGCCATGAACAAGAAGTAGCACAGCTGCTGTGGCGGCCCATGTGCTATGTAACAAGGCAGCTGCTGTAGTTATTGGAACCGTGTGGCATTTGCAACATGTTCTCTGACCTGGTTCACCTTGAAATGGGCTGTGCAGTAACTCAGGATAAGCTTGCACAGACCTAGGTCTCCACCAAAGTCACAAGGTGGATACTCCACATGCAAGCTCCCAGGGTCCTGTCTCTCAGGTGGCAACAAAGCTGGGCTGAATCCTATGTATACAATAGATATACTTTGGACTGGAAAGAAATCTGAATTGGTGCATAATTTGGGGGGTTTTTTAGCTCGTCACACTGAAGATTCAGTGTAATAAGTCTGTATGGTTAGTGCTACAAAAAAAAAAAAAAAAGATATTTTCTTTCCTGTTTCACTTTACACTTATGCTGGGCAAGACCTCTAGCCCAGTGCATCTGCATATAAAATGAAAGAAAATTTTTAACAATAAGATCTTGCTACACTTAACAAGGATATATCACTCCCCCACCCCTCAGTAAATTATTTTGCTGGAGGCTACATCGTTCACTCTGAGTAGTATGTTGGGAGTTGACAGAGGCGTGAATAATTCACCGCGTATGAAGCCTCCCCGGCCGAGCTGAGCTGCAGCATGTTGGGCGAGCCTTTGATGCAGACTGGTTGGGCAGGTTTCTGGGCGCCCCGGGAACCGGTCTGACGGGCCTGTTATGCCAACAAATTCTGGTATGATTCCATGCTCTCCAGAATGCAGAAACCTGCCCAGCCAGTTAAATGAAAGGCATATTAGGTTATCCATTGCACATTGTATATATCTTAGGTGCAGCAGATCTCCTCTCGGCATTCTCTAGTGTGGTCCACAGTGGCTTCCTCATCTTACTTACACTTGAGGTTTATAGCTGGAGGGGAAGTCAATAGTAAATATTTATCACCCCGATCAAGAACAGAACTTTTCACAATTCAAACAGAAGGGTGAGTTTTGAAAATCTTTCTTTAAAATTAATTTAAGATAACGTTAAGCAAAAAATTTCTCTGATGCATGAAGCAGTATAATGGCTATCCTCCTTAATGTGTCTGAGTACTGCCAGTCTCTATTGCGTTTGTTGACAGGATTTTTGTGATTGCAGCTTTTTGACCCTCTTGTGTGCAGCTCAACATCATCTGCTCTGTCTGCAACAGTATTTACAGGAGAGACAGTTCAATGAACCTAGCCCAGGAGTGAGAGATAAACTCCACTGCCAATGACTTGGTATTTTGAGCAAGTCACTTAAGTATTGCCTGTTGGTCTTCTCTTTTATAGTGTTTTTATAACCTCTGTCTTACAACAGCATTGTTGTGACAAGGCATAGGTCCACTCCAGTAAGATGTGCAGTTACTAATTCTTGCCAGACTTTTTCAATTCTTCAATTTTATAAATTAATTAAGCCTAGATTTACATATTCAGAATTAGCTTCATGGTAAGATAGGAAATGTTCTTACTGCTTTCTCTCTACATAGTTATTAGAAATTTGCTGGTTTGGAATGAGTAACGGTGGTGGCAATGGTAATAAAAAGCAGCCCTAATCATAAAGAGTAGGCTGACCTGAAAGTTCTACCTGTATCTGTGACTGAATCCATTCACAGGTTCTGTGTCAAATATAAAAAATTAAGTAGTATGAAAACAAAAGCTGTGGCATCTGGTAACTGATTAACTACTGGAGCACAGAAGTACTTGCTGAGCTGAATAGAAAGGAATGAAGACAGGTTTTGTCATGCCTGTTAGGACAAAATAACTTTTTAGCTTAAGTAAATGTGCATCTTCCAGCCTTCTGTGTAGCTACATTTTTGAAAACCTCCACATTGCTACTTCCGTCTCCTGGGATATCTTAATTTTGTCTGTCTTTACATGAAAAAATTACCATTCTCTTTCATGATGTGAAAAAATAATAAACCAAAATCAGTGGATATAAACCATTAGATACAAAAATATCTATAAAGGATTATATAAGTCTTTATGGAAGGCACACAACAGGAAGCTTTAATTAATTATAAAGGTGTTTACTGCCAGCTATTTCCAGGTTGATGCTAAAATGAATATTATTCTTTTGTACAGTGCCAAGAAAAAGGCCTCCTGAGCACCTAAAAAAAATCCATGAATTGAAATTACCTCCTCATTAGCAGCATTGTATATGTGTGTTAAATTTTTTCTTCCAAGTGTAGGTAAACAGAAAAAAAGCATAGAGAAAGTTTTGTATTCTCATAGAAGCAAATAATATTCTTCAGGAAAAAAGTCGAATTTTCTTATTAACTCTGTTGATTCTGCTATTAAATATGTAAGGAAAACTTGCTGAGGAATAAACTGTTTTCCAAACAAAAAAATTATAGCTGGCTGAACTGTATGGTTTGCACAGGAACTATGTGTAGAACCTATCAAATGCTACAAGAGAGCTTTGATTTCTAAATCCATAGGATTTTAACACAGCACATTTTAAAAAGTCAAACTAAATAAACCACTTCTTCAAAATACTGCTTGCCACCCTCTCTCTCTCCCCTGTTTATGTGGTCTGTTTTATTTGGGTTTTCCTCATCTGCCTTTTTGGGGGAGGGGGCTTGAAGAGCAAGGGCCATTGTTCCAGGATTTTTTTTCTCAAATGGGAAGTAAAATACTATTTTCCACATGTTGTTTCTTTTTGGATTGTTTTCTGGCCATGAATTCATGTTGTTCACTACAGTAACAGGTAGGTGGCAGGATTTTGGCCACAGATCTGTAAACTTTTACTTCAGCCTTCCAGGCCTGAAATAGCCTTCTAAGGCTGAGATAAACATGTGTAACTACTCAAACTAGTCATGTTAAACGTAGGGAACAGCAGTAGGAGCAAAACATTTCCACATGCAGCTAATACAAACACATGCTGCTGCTGCTTAGAGCCTGAAGATCAGGAACACTGCACTGGGGTCCTGCAACAGCATCCCTCAGGTTGCTCTTTTTTTTTTTTTTCCCTTTGATCAAGATTCTCTAAGAGACCTGAGAGTTTCAGTTGAATAAGCCCTGACTGTTTCTGACTACAGATGAGGAGCAGTGAAAGGACTTCAAAGAAGAAGGTTTCTTAAAGTGAACAGTGTTACTGGCATCAGGGAATTTAATCTTGGCTGGATTTCAAAAGTGGCTATGCAAGCAGCTTGAGAAGAATCAAATTCAGCTAGTGGGGGTGATGGAGTGGCTCCTCCCTGTTTTTCTAGAGAAAGCAACTACCTGTGCCAGACAGCACTGGCATTCTCTGTGTGCTCTCCCAGCTGTAAGAAATCACGCCATTCACAGGACTGCCAGTTCCTACACTCCCAGTTCAGATCCCATTTAGGCAGCAGCTGAACTGTGCCACATGCTCTTATATGCTGCATCTGAAATTGGGCTCCTTTGACATCCTTATTGGCAACTGCAACATAAATTTCATAATGAACATGACTAGAGAGTATAACAATGTATTTATCCCTCAATTACATATCTGCAAGTCAAGGAGGTTGCGAACACACTGGCCATGTATGTGTATGTGCAATCCATTCAATCTCATGCAAATAAAATGGGAAGTACAATTTAAATATTTTATTTGCTTTAAGCACAATGGTAAATATTTCCCTCCTTGCCTCGCTCTATATATATAAAATAGTGAGGTCCTTACTTAATTCAAATCTGGTTTTAATCTTTACATCTAAATTTAAAGTAATAGAAGAAAAAAAAAGTAAGCTTTCTGCTAATCTCTTTTAGCCCCAGCAGTGAGCTAGGTCACCTGCTGTTACCTAAAAGGTTAGAAACACTGATGCAGCCTCTGCACTACTCTTGAAAAGGGGGGTGCACATATGTGAATTAAAGTCTATTTTTTATTTTATCTGTGCTGCAACATTGCAGTGCTCTTACAATAGAAATTCAGTCATTAGTTGTTTTGCTGGTAAATAGTCCAGTCATCAAGAAGAAAAGCATTACCACTAAACTGTAACAGAAAATCAACAGCTCCTCATACTATTATAAGATTAAACATTTCAGACCAGCCAAGTCTAAATTGGTTGAGGATAAAATTAGATTCCTTTTCTGCAGAGCTGCTCATGGATAAGTATTCTGTCACCTACTTTAATGTGCCATATTAAGGGTTATTTTGAAATCTGGATATGAGCCATGACACCACAGGAAGTTTCATATCTGTTCAAGTGCAACAACGGTGAAGAGTTTTTCCCACAGTTTTATTGTCTAGGTGTGTGTTTACTCTTATGAGGTCAAAGAGATGCAGTTCCAGTTAGACTAGTCAGCTTAAGACATCCAGTATAAATGAATGTGGAATATCAGACTCTTCAGCAATTTTCTAGTACATTCAATGAGCCAGAGATCTATTCAGTGGCCAAGTATGTGATTATGGAATACATAAAATGAAATAAATCTGGAAGGGAGATAAGAGTAAAGTTCAGCCGTTAGTCTTAATCTGTTATCACTTACTGTTGAGTAGATAAGAATAACACTGTAGAAGTCAGTCAATTTATGTTGCTGTAAAGTTCAGCATGAGAGAATATGAGAACAAACTGTTCACACAGTTTATTGGGAAATAAAAGGGATGAGAATTATTTTTCAGAGTGCCTCCTATAAATAGAAAGGTACAGTTTATGGTAAAATATCTCATCAATCAGTAAGAGGGCTATTTTATTGCTGCTTATCAGATCTGTGTATATCTTTAAGACATCTGTTTCTCTTAACTCCAAGGAAATGACTACTTGCTTATATCACAAACTTTTAGATATAGAAGCTTCAAAAGTAGAATGAAAACCTGCCAAAAGCATCATGTAGAAAGACTGGAGTGTCTATCACAACCTATTCTGACATATGCCAACTTCTTCCAAAACATGTAGCTAATTTGAGTTCCACCATATGTGTACTGATATGATAATGCCTCAGACTTACAATGTAAGCAGTCTGCTGCTGAGCTCCTGAACACTGCGTTTATTTCATTTCAGTTGAGAACTAAGTGATTAAACAATGGTGACAAAGGAGCAGAAAAGTTAAGTGCAAGATTTTTTCAAAATAATCCTGGTAAGTATTTGATGGGAAACCTAGAGTATTTTCAACAAAGGTGAACAACAGATTTGAAGCCTATTTAATCACAGGTCATCTTGGACTCCTATCTGACAGTATTTCAAAACACTTCAAAAATGTTTAAATGGTATTTCAGATCCAGTCTTATTTATGCTATAGCTCCGTGTTTGTGATACTTTCTTGAGATCTAAGTCATCTGAATCTATAGCAAGAGTAAGATAAAACAGCTACTAACAATTATTAAATACCTGAAAACTTAACTTCTTATATACTGCTATTAACAATCTAGAATGTATGTGTTTGCAGCATTGACCCTTGCAAACTGATTGACACTGTACCTTCTAGTCATGCCACTAAGCTGTCTCTGTAAGTGTTCCTTAACATACTGAAGTGGTCCAGTGGAATCTTGTGAAGGTAGAGCAGTAATAGTGAAAAGCTGTATTTTGTTTCTATTTCACCACTAAGAACTACAAACTATATCATTGCAGAGAACAGGGTTGGTTCCAATGAATGAAGGAACGTTGATCCACAACTGGGCAAAAAAGTTATGCTGGAAGAAGTCTCAAAAGTGACACCAAAATTCAGCTGTCTTACGGAGCAATAATTATATGAGCCCACCTATTTTCATAGTCACATAAAACATCAAAATATCCCCTAAGCTGTTCTACTACATGCTAAAATGACAAACCATGGAAATCATTCAGAGCAAGAAAGCAAGGGGGAAGCATAGTAAATACTTCTGTGTGTAAACCCCAGCAATCAGCAGATTACAAATCCTGTGGAACAGATAGATTTAACAGCATAGCCTTAAATATTAGCAAGGCCACTTCTGGCACAGTTGTACATTCCAACAATCCCCTTTGCATCTAAACCATCAAGAAGGTTTTACAGGAAGGCTGCTCCTGCATGGGCAGCATTTGTTTCAGTACAGGCTCTGACACACCCCCTTGCTTCTCCATAGCATTCTGTGCCTGCTGCCACAGCAAACTGCGGTGCCGGCTGGGGCCTGGCTTGTCCCCTTGGCTTTCTTCTGGCTTCTCTCTGTGGAAACCCCAAGCACTGGGCCAGAGGAGGAGAGGGCTGGAACAATCCCTGATGACCTTGATGAATGAGGATGAACCAGCAGTGCCCAGGTGGCCAGAAAAGCCAATGGCATCCTGGCTTGTACCACAAACAGTCTGGCCATCAGGACCCTGCACTCAGCACTGGCGAGGCTGCGCCTCAATTCCTGTATCTAGTTCAGGCCTCTCAATTCAGGAAGAACATTGAGGTGCTGAAGTGGGTCCAGAGAAGGGCAACAAAGCTAGTGAAGGGTCTGGAGCACAAGTTCTACAGAGTGACAGAGATCTGGGGTGTTTAGAAGAAGAGGAAGCTCAGGGAAGACCTTATTGCTGTACAACTACCCGAGAGAGTAGCCAGGTGGGGGTTGGCCTCTTCCCCCAGGCAACCATTTGGCCAAACTTCGCAAAGGAAGATTTGGGAAGGGCTCTCCCCATGTGCCCTTCCAGCCTGGGCAGTGGATGTTTTGGGTGAGGCACAGCGTGCACAGAACTGGCCCCACTGTTTAAGTCCTGAGGTCCATCTGCCACAGCCGAGCAAGCTTGGACAGTGACAGTGAAGTCCTCGGGACTGTCACAGCACCCGGTACTGACCGGGGCTGACCCTGCTGAGCATCCGAGATGTGACGGGATGGGATGGCAGGGAGGCTTGAACTGCCAGGGGACGGTCCCCATTGAGACTGGAACTCAGGTCCTTGGGATTCAGAGTCTGGAGCGCTCTCCTTTACACCATGGGACCACCCTAGAAACACTAAAACTTCATCAGAAAATAGTCAGGATGTAAGTCACCCTTTAAAAGCCACTCTTTGCTCACTGTTTACACCTTGTTTATCTCTGAAGACCAACCCGTAGCACATCTCCCCAAATGCAGACAGTCAAGGCTACCATGAACCCCTTGGCACCCACGTGCAAACTGTTAAATCTACACTGCAACAGCCCTGCTAAAAGCTAAGAACCAAGCACAGCAAAGGCCAGATCAGCCAAGGCCTGGGAGAAATACAAGGGAAGTATCTCTGTTGCAACAAAAACAGTGGTTTGGAGCAAGGCTTCACTGTGACAGAACAACAACTATTTCTCCAGAAATCAACAAGGAAAATCACAGAACCATAGAATCCATTGGCTTGGAAAAGACCTCCAAGATCATCAAGTCCAACCCTTGGTCCAACTTCAGTCCCTTTACCAGATCACGGCACTCAGTGCCGCGTCCAATCTCAGTTTCAAAACCTCCAGGGATGGGGAATCCACCCCCTCTCTGGGCAGCCCATTCCAATGCCTGATGACTCTCTCTGGAAAGAATTTTTTTCTCATCTCCAACTTCAATTTCCCCTGGCAGAGCTTGAGCCCGTGCCCCCTTGTCCTATTGCTAACTCATTATTGGGGAAAAGACCAATTTAAAGCTAAGACCTAAACAGTTAAACTTTAATTGATTCCAAGTGACAACTTTTCCCCTTTGGTAACTCTTAATTAAGCTGTTTAATTAGAGCAGAAGAACTCAGCACATGTGAACACACTTCATTTTCTACAACAGGCCTCAAGCACATGTTTAACTGGCCAGTGCTCTCCATTACAAAGTTCCTTACAGCACTATTGCACTCACTAGCAAATTTTAGTTTAAGAGAGGAAGTCAGACAAAATTTTCTGTTTCTCAAGATCTCAAAGCTACCAGAGTCAGTTCTGTGAATTACTCCTACTTTGATATTTTTCCCAAAATTCTCCTACATTCTTGGGCAGAAGCTTCTGTGTGCTTATTATATTTATGACAGAAATGCAGAGTCTCATAAAAACCTCTAACAAAAGCCATTGAAACAGTGGTGAGGTGTTGGAGCACCTTTTGACTAATTACAAAACTATGGCAACCCTGCAAAAGAAGAAACTGTCAAACAATGATTTAAAAATAAATTACACTAGATGCAAAGCAGTATGTGGGGGTCCAGTTCCTGGATGAGCCTGGAGGCTCCTGGGAAGTTTACCTGAGCAAAACAAGCAGCCAGTACAACCCCCCGCAGAGGGTCTCGGCCTTTTCCTTATATGTCCAAAAACGCAGCCTAAGCCAATGAGGTCAAAGGTGCTGGCCTCTAGGCGGAGTCAGAACAGAGGTCATATATGTGGCTGTAATTTGAATAAAGTAGAGATTTGCCTGGACATCGCATCGGTGTGGTATCTCCCCCTTTACGCAGGCCGCAACAGCAGTATGCATCGTATCTTTTTACTGCAAGTAGTGCTAAGAACTACTGAGACTTCTGCAAGTTACACCAAATAGAAATAAGTATAAGAAAAAAATAAAACAGCTATAACAGTTTTGGCAGTTCTTCATGTTCTCATCTCAGAAAAAGTAAGACTCAGAAGTTTCTGGGTTTTTTCACTAGTAAATTTAGAAACAGAGAAAGGTTATCTAATTTTTCCATCTTGGATATTATACATTTTTATGCAAAGTTGAAAATATGAAGTAACAGCATTTACAGTAGATTCATCTCTGAGTTTCCTCCAATACATTATTTGATTAAAACTATGCCGTGCTTTATTTTGATAAGAAAGATCAACAGGCCTTTGCTTTGTAATGTGCGAAAGCGTATGAGAATGTTGATGGGTTTGTTAGGTTTCCACATCCATGTTTAAGCCTACCAGGTGAGGCCACAAATGGATCAAAGAACTGTAGAAACAGGAGCTAAAAGAGCTTCACCCACCCCAGGGAATAACTACCTCTCCTCACTGAACAACTAATGTCAAAACATTCATTGATTCCAGTCCCCACGCTTTTTCCTTAGCGCTACTTTGTCAACTGTAACTATGTCCTAGTTCATATTTGAGGAAAAAAACCCAAAACTTTTTCTTTTTTAATGTGAAGCTCTGAAAGAAGTTTTCCTCACTGAAGTAAAGATGGTTTAGTACTACATAGCCCAGTATCAATCCAAAGGGTAAGTGCTGCAGTTAAGTTCTTGCACCAGCACAAATCAAATCCCAAGGTCTCAAGCTACACACCAAAAAAAAATAAAGTATATTTAATTGAGAGCTACCTATGAAACATCTGTACTAACACATCTGGGTGGATTTTCAGGAACATTTAAGCTACACTAAGAAAAGCTACATACTACTGGGATAAGAGATACTATGACAGAAAGTGTTAGGCTGCTAGGCTCAACTATAAATACATCATACGTAAAAGGGATAAATTGGGAAAGGCACAGATCTACGACAAAAGACAAGACCTCTAACAGCCATTTTGCCCCCATTCTCGCACAAACAAACTTTGTTCTTCTGGAAGAAAGTTCCATTCCTAGATGCTAGATAAGAAAAGGTAACAACTGGTTTTGATCCCAAAGTCTCAGTTCATCTTTTAAGTAAAGTCAAAGTCTACAAGAATCCTAAAGGCAAAGCTATAGAAGTTAAATATGTTTCTAGTGCAAGCTGGTGCCTAAAGCACTTGATGCTGGACTATTAGCCTGTCATCTTTAGAAAACCAACGTGATGCAATGGAGCTTCGTTACTCTGCATTATTTGGAGCATCCCAAAAGCTCAATGGTCACGTCCATGTCAAGTTCTACACTGTGGCTCAGAAGTTACAGATGCATAAGTACCTGTGCCCTTGTTATCACTTATTGAATGGATGTTTCACGGCCAAAATGGTAAAAGTCTCTCGGAGAAGCCATCAGGAAGAAAACAGCAGCACACACAAGCCAAGGGCAGAAGAAACCATGCACATGTACCACTTTAGAAAGCAACACATGACAGTCAATACCAGACACAAAAGGAACAGAACAAGTTTCTTCCTTCTGCCTTGAGACAGCAGGAGACATTTATCAGGACAATAAAGTTATATCCCATCTTGTCTGGCTCCAGAATAAACCTGATCAAGGTTCATGGCAAGCTGATGTGACTTTACACACAGGGTTCTTGGACTGGACACGAGTGACAACTCAGTCACGCTCAAATTCAGGTGTCAGACATTGTCATCTGGCCTTATGTTTGCAGTCGGCCAGGAAAGAGCATGGGACCATTATCAACCCTTTACATAAATAAGCTTCCAAGTTATTTTTAAAAATTGAAAAATTTAGTTAATAGATTACAGATTACATGTAGTATGAATGCAGACAGAACACCTGACAGAACAAGAAAACTTGCAAAGTAACAGCCCTGCAAACATAAATGTCACATACAACAGCAAATACAACCATGCAAATGAAGAAACATGAGCTGAGACACCTGCATCTTCCTGTGCTGACAGGGGTCAACATGCTACTTGACTGGCAGTAGACAGTATGAAAAATTGTTTTCTAAATGTATTTTACACACAGTTTAAAAGAATGGTTTGCATATAATTTTAGAAGTTGTCATGGAAGCCAAATCTTTATAAGCCTCTAAAAATCCCAATTAGCTCCCTGAAATAAAAATCACTGCATATCCCTTATCTTTTCCTTTGAATTCAGTATATTTTTTCCATCACAGTACAGCTTGCATTCCACAAGGGTCAATATCACTCGCTTACATAATAGTAAAACCAACCTTGACACAGACAGCACTAATTATAACAGACATAAAAACAACTCAGGCAGCCACACAACACAGACTAATCCTTGCTGCTACAAATGCCAAAGACATCTCAACTAGCACTTCATGTGTGTTTGTGCGTAGGTGGAGCAATCAGTCACTCACCCCAGTCTTGCACATGTAAACAAGAAAATGCAATACATGAAGAACAGAGATTACATCTTGCCTTATTTAAATGCAGGGGGGAGGAGCAAAACAATAACGTGCAGTAAAACTCCATATACTTAAATAATTTTTCCCACTGAAGTTATGATCCTAAGTTAATAAAATAATTTTAAACCCTTTCACTGCTGATACACTACCAGTCACACAGATAGTCTGGCAAACAGGAAAATGGGCTGAGCACAATTCATGACATGACCTCAGGCTTCCCCCAAACCACAGATGCTGCAGACTGACAGCCCAATGACAACTGTCATTATAGAGCCAACAAATCTGACAGGCAGAGTGCTGAAAAGTTTCCCAGTGCAGAGGAAGACCCCACATTATTCACAATTCTTTAAGTTCCACTTTATTCACAGCCTTGTTCGTTCCTTCCTTCATCCCTTGAATTGGATGCATGTCAGGAGAAAAGAGGGCAACGAGCAACCAACACACATGTTAGAGCAGTTCTACAGCTCTCCTTTGGGACTCTGTCCTTTGCAGTGCTGCCAAACAAAGGACAGAGTCCCAAAAAACAAACTACATGCTTAAGGCCTCATTTTCTTCTATAGTGGATTTTGTGCCACAAAATTCTTGGGAAAGTAAAATTGGGCTTGGGAAATTTAAAGCCTATAGGCAATAATCAAACAGCAACAAACGCATCTGTTTCAATTAGCATTCTAAGTTACCTACTGGAAACATCTTATCTGGAAAACTTTCTGCTTGCTTGGTTATAAGGTTTGATATTTAAATGTGAATACTTTCCAAAACTTTCCAACAGTATCTTTTCATTTCTGCATAACCACAGCACCTTATCCAGCAGCCAAGTGCAATCCTATCTCAAAATCAAAGCTGCTTGTAGGTTGCCCGAGTATTTCGGTTTGGAGCTGCCTCCCCTCTCCCCACAGTAAAGTCTATTTCAAGAAATAAAGGAAAACCTGGCAAAACCAGGATGCTTTTGGATCCACAACAAAGACTGAGGACTGTATAATTACAAAAAAAAAAAAAAACAGCCATAAATATATATTATGCTTGCCTTAAATTTACAAAATCTATCATAGCATTTATATTGTAACAAGACACAGAATCCTCACACAAAGACAAGCAGATTTCTAATACATAAGGCAACACACTTTACCACAAGAATTCTTTGCCATGAGAACACACTCATACTCTACAAAGATTAAAAGCTATCTGCCACCAAATGGATTTCAAATCCTCAAGCCTGCACATGGTCCCATCGATTTCAACAAGATTCTGACCTCACAGCCACAAGACCTAATGATGACTCCAAAATTTAAATAAACTGTAATCATATTTTAAAAATATCAGATACTTTATTCCTTTATTACATTTAAGTCCAAGTAAGTGTTGCATAAAGCCAGAGAAGTAGCTCAGTTCTAAAACAGATGTGAAGTTAGCACACAAAGTACACACAGAACTGAATCACAGTGCATTACCCTACACAAATTAATGCTACTTAATTGTTTTGAGATATCCCCTTCTCACCCACCAGCTCACTCCAAAATAACTAATTCAATTTTCATTTGCTGGGTAAAGTTGTCACCACATTATTCACACCCACATCCAACTCCTATAAACTGTCTTGTAATAACCAGAATCCAGCAGAGGTCAGAAATGGCCCTGCACAGGAAATGCCTGGGTGTTTTCCATTCAGGCCCTGCAGATTACTCTTCTACATGAAGACAGCCCAGGTCTAGGGTCATGGACTTGTAAAAACTTTAAGTCTTTTTCTGCTTAACCTGCACTATCAGTCTTTGAGGATATTGCAAAAGGAAATTGGAAGATTACAAATTCAGTAGCCCTACTAACATTTGTATTTCACAATATTTCTGTTAAATCTAATTACCTGTTATATACCTTCTGCTTTTATCATTCTCATGATGTAAGAGAAACAAATCATTAATACATATTAATGAAAAACCAGGCATTCATAGAATCAGTTGGGTTGGAAGAGACCTCTGAGATCATCAAATACAACCCTTAATCCAACCCCACTTTGATTACCAGATCACGGCACTCAGTGCCACGTCCAGTCTCACCTTAAAAACCTCCAGGGTCGGAGAATCCAGCACCTCTCTGGGCAGGCCATTCCAATACCTGAGCACTCTCTCTGTAAAGAACTTCTTCCTGATATCCAACCTAAACATCCCCTGGCAGAGCTTAAGCCCGTGCCCTCTTGTCCTACTGTCGGTTGCCTGAGAGAAGAGACCATTGTTCAGCTCCATAGCCTCGATCCAAACTGGAGTGTATCCCCACTTCCCATTTATTACATCAGTACGAAACAGCAGCTTGCAACATCCAAAACGATCTCAGCAACACGACAGCACAGCCTTTTTGCACAGCACACCTGGAACACAGCACACCTGACTACAGCCTGACAGCACCGACTGATCACACAAGCGTTTTACAAACGTTTCCTGAATGCCTCCTAGTGAGAAGTGAAGTGCATCAACAGGATGTTATTTCAAAAGGAGAAATAATTGCCATGGAATTAATAACTTGGACTTATGCAATACTTCTACAGCCAGTTGGAAACACTAAACCATAGAGTCATTTGCATCCCCATCTCTCAGCAGGGCACAGATGGAGACTTGCAAAAAGCCAGTCTGCAGGTCACAGAATCATATCATAGAATCACAGAATTGATTGGGTTGGAAAAGACCTCCGAGATCATCAAGTCCAACTCTTGGTCCAACTCCAGTCCATTTAACAGATCATGCCACTCAGGGCCATGTCCAATCTCAGTTTAAAAACCTCCAGGGATGGGGAATCCACCACCTCTCTGGGCAGCCCATTCCAAGACCTGATTACTCTCTCTGCAAAGAATTTTTTTCTCATCTCCAACTTCAATTTCCCCTGGCAGAGCTTGAGCCCGTGCC
>JAWWEV010000083.1:104085616-104134082 GCA_035583235.1 Hafferia zeledoni
GATGGCAGGGAGGCTTGAACTGCCAGGGGACGGTCCCCACTGAGACTCGAACTCAGGACCTTGGGATTCAGAGTCCACGGTGCTCTCCTTTACACCACGGGACAGCCCCACCCAGGCAACTAGTGACAGAAGAAATGGCCTCAGGCTGCGCACAGTCAGTTTAGAGGGAATTTCTTCACAGCAAGTGTGATTAGACATTGGAATGGGCTACGTAGGGAGGTGGCGGAGTCACCATGCCTGGAAGAGTGCAAGGAAACACTGGACGTGGCACTTAGTGCCATGGGCTAGTTGACATGGTAGTGCAGGGTCACAGGTTGGACTCAGAGCTCCTTTCCGGCCTCAGTGATGCCGTGACTGTCACTCCCACACACGGGGGTCCCTGGCCGGGGGCAGCCCCTCACGGCTCCGCTCTCTCGCGAGAGCAGCGCGGAAGCCTCGCGAGAGCTGCCCGCGCCCCGCCTCCCCGGGCAAGGGACGCGCTCGCTCCCGCTTTTCCTTTTTTCCCGCCGTTGGCGCGCGGAGCCGCCGCGAGCCAACCAGGTAACGGCGCGCGCGCCGCTCCCGCTCCCGCTCCGCCCTGCCCTGCCCTGCCCTGCCCTGCCCTGCCCTGCCCTGGGGACGCGGCCGCCGGTGCCCGCCCGGAGCGGGAAGGGTACTGGCACCGGCACCGGCACTGTCCCGCCCCCAGGAGCCCCGCTCCCTCCTGCGGGGGCTCCGGCCGGTGCGGGACATGCCCGACCCCTCCTCTGCCGCCCTGGCTGCTGGGCGGGACACACGCCTGGTGGGAAGCTCCCATGGCAGGATTTCCCGGAGCATCCCGGCATGTCTCTCGAGTGAGTTTTCTGTGCGGTGTTCGTGCAGGAGGGAAAGGAGAATGAAACTCACTGCCGCGAGGCTGGAGGAGAGCGGAGTCTCTAGGAGCGGCCGGTGCTCAGTGGTTTGTTTGCTGGGATCGGGAATCCCGGAGAGGCGGCGTGTTCCCGGCGAGGGGTGTGACCCCGGAGGAGCAGCCTGGGCGCGCTGTCGGTGCTGCGGGATTGCGGGAGGCGATCCTTCGTCTATCCCCGCAGAGCCCCGCCGTGCCGGAGCGAGCTGCTGTGTGGAAGAAGAGCAAAATGGACGTGTTTAGGGGGTTGTGTGGCGGCGTCAGGGGGCAGGAGAGCGGCCCCTTTCCCCATCTGCCTGCAGCAGGACATCCGGGAGAGCGGCTGGCGTGGTGCTGCCATCCCCCCTCGGGCAGGTCTGCCCCTGCCTGCGAGTGTCTCTACATCCAGCTCAGGCGGTTTTTTCCCAAAGGTCTGGAAGGCCCTTTCTTAGGACTGGAGACTGAGCCATCACTTTTACACCTGTGCATCAGCCCGGGCTCGACTTGAACATTTCTTGGGGGCTCTGTATTTTAAGGCAGGTTGAACGCCTGTAGGAACCGGTGTATCATTTCGGGATCTTGCAGTAGGTTAAGCTTGGGAAAATATGTTGGCTCTTTTTTTTTCCCTGTTTGCCTTCACTTGATGTACTAATCATTTGCCGAAACTCTGAGCAAGTTTTCTGCATTTTTTTTCTGGAAGTCATCTTGGGGGGAAAAAAGCCCACAAAACCAAAACAAACACAAGGGACAGCGTTTACTGTCTAGAGTCAGATGACCTGGCCTTGGAAATGATTCATCTGACGTACTCAAATCTAATACAGTGAGTGAAAGCAATTTGTGGTTTTCACTGCCCTAGCACTTGACAGAGAAAAAAATTGATTCGGAAATATCTGTTGTTGAAGGTAGAAAAACAATAGTTTAAAAGACATTCCTAATGTCACTGGGCAATTCATTCCACAAAGAAGCACTGTGAGATTGTAAGATGGCTTAATGTGGCTGCACACAAAGTGGAGCATTTCAGCTGCAAAGATACAAGCAGATTACTGTCAACTTCCACTGAAGAATTGTAGAAATTGCTAATTTGAAAAAGTAACTTTATTAAGGACTTACCTGAAGATAACATTTGCCAACTTGAAACCAAATACTGAAGGCACTGAATTTTCTATGGACAGAGCATGTTAAAGCAAATGTGTAGCTGTCAGCTTCATTGGTGTCACACTTAAGTACCCTAATACTATAGAAAACATACAGATCGAGTGTTTCTGTGTTATTGAGAATAATATTTTGTTCCGTTATTTTTATTCCATTGCAAAGACAGCCAGACTGAAAGAAAACCACTGAGATATTAGCTCAGTTGGTTAAAACCTGGTTGTAATAATGTCAAGGTCATGGATTCAATCCCCTGTGTGGGCCATTGACTTAAGAGTTGGACTCAATGATCCTTGTGGGTCCCTTCCAACTCAGAATAGGCTGTGAGTTTGTGATTCTAAAAGTGACTTGAAACTGCACAGATATGAGAAAGGAGAGCAGAACCAAAGCCTCCAGGCCGTACACTTGGTTACTGACCACTGGACTGTACATTTTATCATGGCACATCTAGGGGACTAGTTAAACCAGTGGCTGCATTCAGATATTCTAAGTTACTTGAAGGCTCTCAAGAAAGGAAATGCATCTTCTAGACTAACTTTAGGCCTTGTATCATTGGAACTACAACTATAACTTGTGCCTCAAAAATTTGGGAGCAAATCACTCCTTTTATTTGTCTCTATAGACATAGTGTTTTGCTTGCTGAGGCTGCTAATTTAAGAATAGTACAAAATACCCAACATTTTTTTCTTACTGTATTTTACATTACAGAGTCATAGAGACAGCTGTGGCCACCTGGTAATGGCACAGTCCCTGTTCAAAAGTATTAGTTTAAAATTGACTGCATAAAAATGATGAAAGCTTAGAATGGCCAGTTTCACACACAGGCAACTAAAGGGCAGAGATTACAGGACTACTTCAATATTGGACACCCAGTGCTAACAGAATTGAATCTTACCTTGGCTCAGACCCAGATCTGAGTACTGTGCTTCCCATGTAGTTTACCTGAGGGTTTCATCCGTGCAGAGAAACCCTTCAAAACAAATAAGAATTATAGGTAAGATTATCCTGAGTTGTGTCGGCAGTCAAGCCTTTAAGACACAGTTATCTGACTTTGATAGTTCTCAAATACTAATGTTTTGGAGATGTATAATTTTTGAGACTACTCTCCTGTTTTTATTAGGGAGTGGGAATCATTTCAGTGTAGAATTATGAAGACTTCAAGGGGATGTGAGCTTTTCTTTGCAAAAGGGTATCATTTGAATCCATGTTTATGTAAAGAATGTATATATGCAGATACATTTCTGATAAAACTTTTGGCAAATGCTTTTGCTGGCAGCCAGATTTTGGCTTACAGATTTGGGTTACTTTTGGAAAACAGGAATTCTGTTTAACTGTATCTTTACATAGGAAAAACATAAAGACTCCAAAGTGTCTTCATCTAATTTTAGGCTGATAGCTTTCTAAGGGGAGGGAAATCCTGTTCGTTTGCAGTTGCAGGAAAATACTGAGCATCTTCCACGCTTTCAAGGTCACTGTCAGTACAGAAGTGTGACAGAATATATATATGTCCTCAACAAGGATAGACAGTAAACTTTGTAATGCATCCATACCTACAAGTTATACTGTGGTAAATACCAATGTAAGTGTTGTCATTCTGTTGTTACAGGCATACACCTGTTCAGAAACAGCTTCATAACTATGTAATTTAAAATACAAAGTTTGAGAGTGAGACAGTTCTGCAGATAAGTCCAAGAACCTGGGAGCTTTAAAAAGCAAGATGAATGCATCTGGAGGAAGCTGTGGGAGCCCTAGTTCTGCAGAACCTACAGGAGATTTCTTCAAGGAATTGTGGTCTAAACTGAAAGAATGTCATGATAAAGAAGTACAAGGTAAATCCTTAAAGTTTGGGTTCATCAGGTTAAAGTTTGGGTTTGTCAGTTACCACAGGAAGACTTTGAACCAAAACACTCTGTGTGGAACTAAATAGATTTTTAAAGTCTCAGGTTATGCAGAAAGCTGATTGGATGATTGCAAATGATCCTTACAGATTGACCACCTAAGCCTGATTCAACAGGATTGAACTGTGAACAAATATAAATGATTTGCTAAGTCAGTGAAGAAAAAGTAGCAAAATGTTACATAGAATCTGTGCTTGCTTAGGAAATACTGAAGTGTTATTTTACGTTTAATGGATTATGATTCAAAGGTTCCAAACCATGTTATTCAAAGGCTTTTTTTTTTCTTTTGCCCTCAGCTTTAGTCACTTCAGATAAATTAAAATGACTTGCACAGTTTATTTTCCCTGACTTGTGCAAAACACCACTGCAGATTAATGTTACTGAAGTGAAAAGTATTCCTTCAGGTTTTAGTGTTCTAAATTTTCTCAGCAAAATTTATAGTGGTTTTATAATATGCTTATTCTAACATTGTATTTTGTGACCTGTGGTAACAAGTTTACTACAGATTGACTGTTCGTGTCTGTATATTCGTCAGTAGTTCAGGAAAGATGAATTATTGCACCATAGGTATTGCTATTATAATATTGTTTTAGAGGTGGTATTCATAAATTTTTTTGCTGGAAACTTTTCATAAGAAGTTTATGTTCTTTCCTGCTAATCTAAAGTCACATGATCCATTCTTTTGGATAGAATTAGAACAGTATTTGATGTTATCTTTTAATGAGCACATCCTTATCCATGAAGTAGTATTTATATTAAGCTGAAGTAAAAACAGGTGAGTTTTTGTGCATTAAGAGCTTTGTCACACAGGTGGATCTTTACCTGGACCATTTCAGTGGCCCTGGTTGTTTCCACCAGCCTCAAAACCTTTTCAGGTCTATCCCTTTAGGTCTAGTTATATTATCACTTGTTCGTTTCAAAAACTCTGGGAGGTAGTTTTATAATGTGTAGATGTTACATACCTCCCACTGAAAATCTTGTTTGGATTGTTCGCAGCTCTGGGCTGTGACACTTTGTGTTATTAATTATAAAAAAATCTAAAAGAAAGGCAACCAACCTAAAAAGCATTTATTTTGGCAACTCAAAGGAAAGATTCATCAGAAAGTAGCATTTTGTTACATTAAAGGAAAGTATATGTAACCATACGAAATCTAGTTTTATGTTGTGTTCCAAAACACATTAAAAAAATATTTTTTATATAACTTTTTTTCACTGTTGATGGTTCTTTTCAGAGTGGGTGTGATGTCAACCACAGATAAATGCGGAAGTACTGTCAGAATGGGATCTGGCAATCTATGGCATGTCTGAACAACAAAAACTGAGCAAACAAAAAGCTCCAATGTAGAGAGTTATTTTAAATGACCCTTTCTCTAGTTTCTTGACATGTGCAGCACGTGATTTTAAAGTTTTGGTTTTCTTTATGCAAGCAAGATACTCTTTAGAATGCGTGCTGGGTGTGGCCAGGTAATTTTGCCACTAGGCAGTCTTTTTCATGCCTAGCCCTTTGTCAGTATGTCCTGCACCCTGTTAGGTAAAATTAGGTCTTCCATGATAACATCAAAGACATGCCTGAAGGATAGTTAATTTTTTCAGAAGGTGGGGATCCTCTTAGAGAAAATGGTCCTGGAAGATATTTTAGAAACATCAAACACAGGCTTGCCTGGACTTTGCTTGTTCCTGAAGTCTATAAATAAGAATTAAAATTGACTCATGATTTTCCAATCTAAATGTCAGCAAAAAATTATTTTATAGGTGGTGGAAGGTGGATTAAGGGAAAGTTAGTAGCTGGAGAAAAATCTTTTTGCATGTACAACACACAATGTACTGAACATGGAAATGGTGGAATTCTTATTATATGTTAAAAATCCATGAAAAGTAGGATTTATGGTGCATGAACTTGAAATGGTCAGACATATTATACAATTTATAGAATATAGACTAGAGAATACTTTAAACTCTCACAGTTTGAAATGGATTTTATTGAATTTTTATATTGCTATATTGAAAAGGGTGTGTTTTTCCACTGTTACCTAGAGAAATCCAGCTTCTTACTCTTTTAAGCTGATGGCTTGCAAAACAATGCAAATTTTGACCCTCTTTAGACAAAACAGCTATCATTTGGCTCAAATTCATTATGAAACAGTGGGTAGGACACCTACAACCCAGTTCCCAAAGGTGCTGGACTTGATCAGCGTCAGTTGACTTTTCTTGGAATTCAGAAGTGCTCAGCAACTCAAAATAATGGTGATTAAAATTATATTTTCTTTTATTTCCTGTCTATAGAATATGTGGGATACTTGCACAGTGCTCTCAAAATTGAAAGGAATGTAATAATGCTTTTTATAAAGTGACTTTTTTCTATAGGTCTTAATTCTTACCTCTGGCTCAAAATAAATATGCTGCATGTGGATCTTGCCAAGATGGTTTCTGAGGATTAATTCAAGTCTAAATCTCTGGACTAAAAAATGTATTTTAATATATATTTATCAGCATAGAAATGTGAACAGAGTTTTGTGTACAAGAAGTAGCCTATTTTTTCCCAGTTATCCCTTACCTCTGAAAAGCAGAAGATATCAGTAAAGAAAAAACTGTAGTCAGTGAAAATTATGCAGAGAAAATTATGAGGAAAGCAGTCTCATTGACAGATTGCTGTAGGAAAGGAAATAGCTGGAAGTTCCTCAGAAGTAAATATTTACAGAAAATGAAGCTGGAAGGGATTTTAGAAGGTCATCTGGTCCATCGCTATACCCTTAAGGTAGGATTATGTCTGTGTTATTGCTGACAGAAGCTTGTCCGACCTGTTTCAAGAAACAGCAGTGATAAAGATTCTGCACTTTTCCCAGGCACTGTCCATGTCAGGGAAGTGCATTTAATGCATTTGAAAATTCATCAGAACAGAAATTGTCATAGCCATTAATGGAAATGTTACAGATATGTAGTCTAATCAAGTAGCAAATTTCATAAAATAGTGTTCTGTGTTTAATTAATCTGCCTAATGATAATTTAGAGAAGGTCTCCATCATTTTAATGGAGATAGTGTGTCATTTATTAACACTCTTAGGAGCTTTGGGCAATGTAGATTTATATAGTCTGCAGCTTGTGTATTCCATAAAAATATTTTGTGAAAGATAAAGTTGAATTGGGAAGGTACCTAGTGCAATCCTACAGGGGTTTATATGCTCACTAGAGTGTTAAATAAGGAAACCTGGAAAAGCAAAGCTCATTTAGTGAGTGTGCTTATAAACTCACAATGCCCTGGAAAAGCAAAAGGAAGAGATTACAGCAGATGTAGTAATTCAATGCTCTTGGATAAATAAATGTAACAGACTAGTTTCCTGCCTTCTCATTGCAGTCATTGAACTAAGAAAAAATGCGACCTTTAAGTAACTGGTTTAGTTCTTCCTGAATTCAGGTGAGAGGGGAGATAGTGTTACCTGTAGCACAGTACTGGGCCTTTTGAGCGCTGCCTCTTCAATTGGTGGCTCAGGTTGCCAAAGTTACAATCCCAAATACCTGCTGAACAGACTACCTGTTCATACAGGAGATGCATTGTTGTGCAGCTTCATTCCTTCTGATGGGTGTGGAGCAGCATTAAAGCACACTTTATAGGGGTTCTAATTGCAGATGCCTAATTGACTTGATGAATAGCAACTACTTAAAAAAATAAACCCTCTTCTGTGCTGATCTGCATGATAGAACATAACATCTTACAGGTGCTGAACACTTGGAGATAAAAGAAATCTTGCTTTATTTCCTAACAATTTTTTTAAGCAGTCTCTGCATTTTTTTATCTCATTATCTCACTGCCATCCTGTAGCAAGTATGGGGTCAGAGAGGCTGTGGCTGGCTTGACATTGTAAGTGGCCTGAAGAGTGAACCTTCTCAAGCAAGTAGTTTCCTGCTTTGAGCTGTTTCAGATTGAGTGTGGTAGGGGAGAAAAAAAAGTATTAGCTGCCTAACCCTACATTTTCTGCAGTAAGACGTAGTATTAGCCTGTGTTTTGGCATAAATTCAAAATTGTCAGAAATTTTCTTAAAAGTGTCCTGGTTTTAGAAGTTTATCCTGTTATTCAAAATGCATAATGCTTTTTCAAGGGAGCTTACAAGACACCTGATGTTCAACCTGAAGTTGGTAACAATCTTTCATAGTTTGAAGAAAAGAATGGCACCAGTAAAAAATGGTTATGTTACTTTCTAATGACATATGAAAATTCCTGTTGAATTTGTATTTAAGAAAATGTTCTATCATTGGGGTCTAATTATTTTTGGCCATTTATTTGGAATAGGAATGGCCACCTTGTGTGTGGGTAATCAGATAAATTCCGATAGCACTACATCCAGCTTTTTAAGCTATGCTGTACTTGAAGCACCTTTATCTTCCTGCTCCTTTATCTTACCTTGCAGCAGATTGGCTGGACCAATTGTTCTGTCCCCTGGGCTGTCAGCTGGCCACTCCTGCTGAGAACATCAGTTGTATTTGCAAACCTTTTTACTTCTGCACAGAATATATGCTTAGGAGTGTGGGGTTCTTAGTGGGAGAAAGGCCACAGATGAAATACCATTCCTCAATTCACCTTAAAATCCTCCAAGGAAGCTGTGGCTGAGAGAGTCTTGTAGCTCATCTCCAATGAAGTATGTTGTCATTTTGTGCTTGAAAGTCTTGAATCACATGTGTTTAATGTTTCCTTTATGCATAGACAGTGTAATACATTTCACAGTTCAGTGGTTGGATGCCTCATTTCCAGTGTAGCAATGTAGCATTTATGTGCACACAGAACATATTTTATACTGTGTATGGGGGCAGTCAATGAAAATATATTGACAGTGCTGGCTATTCATGTGTGGGTTTTTTACAAAGATGTTTTATACCTGTTTGAGTGGGAATCAGTGTGTTTGTTTAAGAAGTCCCTGTTTTCTAGAGATTGTAATAACTGTATTTGTTTCCAAGATCCTGTAGAACATACTCAAAAAGTCCAGAATAAACCATTTGCTGTGCTGGTTAGAACACAATGCTAATAATGGCAGAGATGGGGGTTTGATCCCCGGAGGGGCCTTCACTTATGAGTTGGACTCGATGATCCTTTTGGGTAGCTTCTATCTCAGAACTATTTTGTGATTTTTCTCTCCAAATTAGTGACAAATTTTTTGTCTCTTTGCAGATGTTATTGGCAAAAGGAAAGTTAATTTATTATTTCACTCATTTTTTAAAATCAGAATTCTGTAACATGTATTTACTTCTTTCTACTTTTCAGGCTTACAGCTGAAAATATCTAAGTTGAAAAAGGAAAGATGCTTGTAAGTACTCATCCTAATGATCTAATTTATTAAAGGAGAGTCAGACTGCTATTAAGGTGTAATTTTTGTAAGATCAATTGAGGTTTTGTGGATTCTTCCTTCAGATGTTACAAAACTCTGCTCACTTTAATAATTCAGCTGAAGTCATCTGAAGATGTAACTCTTTATAGGGTGTGTAAGCTGAACATTGTGTTTGCCTTCTTTGAACAAATGACTCCTACAGTTTTCTTACCTATAGTATTTCTAGGACTCCTTTCAAGATGGTGACATTTCTAATATGAAAGATAATCCGGGTGATATTTCAAAATAGAGGTCAAATCTGTGAAAGAGAAGTAAGTGACAGGACAAGAAGCCAACTTGATTTAGATTTTTTTTTTTGCTACATTTGCTTTTACTATCGGGTATTGTGCATTAACTCAGCTTTCAGTCATCCAGTAGATTCTGATAATAACCTTGCTCATTTTCACTCAATTCTTGTATTTTAAGACATATACAACTTTTTTTGCAGTCATTATTTCTACTTACTTTTAGTTTGGTTCATTAGAAGCCATTTGGGAAAAAATCTGAATGACAAGATTTACATGTACAGTAGAATTATGTAGTTACAGCATTAAATTAGATTTATTTTCCTTTCACTGACTACAGCCATATTTAGTTAAATGATAACAGACATGTTGATGTGATTCTTTATTTAAATTTTCACTTCAGATTTAATGACATTAACATAGTGGTACTATTGCATATGACCTGTATTATGAGTTGCACTTTATAAAGTGCTGGGTAAGAGGAATAGCAATGAATTATTTGATCTTTTTCCACTGTGGAGAACAATATACTTATATTAGATATATTAAGGAAATTAAACTCTGTTGAAAAGTTGCAAAAATACTCCAGACTTGCATTCCCAGCAGTGCCATCTACAGTCAAATATAATCTTAGACTGCAGTATCTTAAGGAATATATTTATATTGGTAGATTATATTATATTTGGTTATTATACAGCTTTCGGTTAGCAAATATTTGGTGCTAGGTCTCATTCTTAGAAACTGCACTTACACTCCTGGAAAAATCAATTTAACATCTTGTTATTTCTTAATCATTATTTATAAATGAAGTAGTTGTTAATTTTTTAATTTAAAAAAATGAAATTATGTCTTGCTGTTATTGTTAGCCTGGTATATCATAAATTTCTTCCATGTTCTGAAATCAAATGATCAGTCAGTTTTCTAGATTATGAATATTATCAGTGATGTGACTGAACACATACTGAATGGTTTAATCATTATTTCTTGGAATCTTTCTACAACTCCCACATTGCAGATACAGTATTGTTTCATAGGAGGTCTTGTTCTCCTTGGTGCATCTGAATACCTTAGGTTTAGTATTTCAGACTTGGTAATCAGCTGACAATGCGTGCCTTATTTTGTTTCCCACTCCAGCACTGGAGCTAATGACTTGTAAGCTCTAGGTCAGAGACCAGCCATTATGCAGAGTGCCTTCATAGCCAAAAATGTCCATCACATTTATCAGGTGCACTGGAATTTTAAGGGAAAAAAACCCAAACAACCAACAACCTAGTTCATTCTGTCATATTAGTATCTTCATGGGACACTTTATAGGGTTTAGGTGGAAGGCATGTATGTTAATGTCTTCCTTATGAATAAAATGATTTAAAGGCAGCCAGAGAAAGGATTTTAGAATTTGCTATTTTGGGCCTCCTGTAAGTTGAATAAATTGAAAAAAATGAGATTTTGTTTTTATGCCTAAACATCAGCAAAATACAGATTGCTTTTGTCAGACTTCAAATTTGCTATGTCTGGCTGTCCTTGGTTAATGAACTGGGGTAAAAGAACTTTAATGTGTTGTCCTCTCCAAGTGAAAGTACAAATATTAAAAGATCCCTCATGCTGTTTGCATGTAACTGTTTTATAGGCTGAATATGCAGTTGAAAAGGCCTAAATTGGTCTGGATGGTAGTACAGAAAAATAAAGTGTATTTAAATTTCACAATTAATTAAACATGTTTGTGATTGTACACTGTAGAAGCTTCTGGATGTCCCATGCACTTTAGGGCCCATGATTTCTAATTTCTTGTATTACTGCAATGCCAGAAATATGAAAATGTGTTTGACTAAACATTTGTTAAAGGGATAGTGCCAATATAAAATTATGTTTGTGTGAAAGAAATGTATCAACAAGTGTCTTGGGTTCAGCTGGCAAAATGCCAACTGCCCAATACAGAGTGTCAGAGCCTCCCTCCCACCACCTAGAAAAGGGAGGGAAAAAAACCTCTGGAAACTCAAAGTAGATTTAAACTTAAACTAACTATATATATTTATACAGAAAAGAAAAAAAATAAAACTGTAATATAACACACACACACAAGTTAGAAATAACAATTACTCCCCACTCCCCATCGAACACAAATTCCACCATTCTAGCTACAAATCACTTAAGAGAAGTCCATCTCCAGAGAGAGAGACTCAAGCAGAGAGAAAGACTAAGAACAAACATTTTACTTCCCTAAGATAACATGGTGGTGAGGCAGTGCTGGGCCTGGGCCTCCCATCCCTCCTGGAACCATGGCCATGAAGGAACTGCCCAAGCCACTCGCACACCGGCTTTTATATTTTGAGATGATGTCGGAATATGGTATGGAATACTATTGGCCATAGTAGTCAGCTGGTCCAGCCCAGCTCATGTCAGCTGATAGTTTCAGGCCTCCTCTGAAATCTGTAGCCTAAATTTAGGCCTACACCTAGCTAAACCCATAACAACAAGTTAGTAAATATGTTTTCATTTCCTGTTATGTGTGTGCTTAACAGCTTTTCATAAGCCAATTTCAAGTCTTCCTCAAATAATCCATCTCAGGCATACTGAAAACAAACAATCGCTTTCATGGATATGTACAAAGGATTCCCTGGTAAAAAGAAGAGCTGGGAATGAATTCCCAGAAGTTAGTCAAGATTCAGTGACTGCTAAGAGCAGACCAAAATGACCTAATTCTGAAAGCCCCCATTACATTCCCAACAGCTCCATAACACAAAGTGTAAGAGAAGTGTTTGAGGTTATGTTCTCTGAAATTGTTGCTTGAATATTATTAGCTTTTATGGCTTGACTGTCATCAACTCTAATTTTACCTGAGCAAAATTCAGATTTGTCAACAGAAGATCAACTGTAATGTCAATTAGAAACTAGCTGCATCTTTCCTGACTCAGTAATTTCTAAATTATCATTCATCAGAAACACTTGCTTTGTTTATCTTCAGCTTAATATTTGTGCTGAAGGTAATCATATTTCCCAAGAATATGAAAGAAACATCACAGAGATAATTATCTATTGAAAAACTAATAGCTGTAATTTCAAGGTAGAACTGATTTTTTTCTCTGATTTCAGGGATGCAGAGAGACTTGAAGAGTTCTATACCAAGAACCAACAGCTGAGAGAGCAGCAAAAAGCACTTCATGACACTATCAAGGTTTTAGAAGACAGGTGAAGTGGTGTCTTCTGGCTTTTGAATTTATTGTGGTTTGCTCCTACAGAGTAGCTCTGGATACTTTGCAAGTTGAGTTTATTGTCTTTGTTAAGTTTTGTTACATTGTTATTTTTGAAGTGCTCAGCTTGCTTAGTTAAGGAAAGATAAATAGCATAGAGCAGCTTGGGAGGCAGATATTTTAAGCTGCATTCTTTTGCATCTGTTTTTGTAGGGGTGAATTTACATAGTGATTCACATGTAATGCAAGTACAAAACCCAAAGACTATAATATATTGTGAAACTCATTAAATAACTCACTCAGAAATCTTTCAAATTTGAGGAATCTTTTTTACCAATTGTCTGTTTTACCTAAGTTTAATCACAGTTTCTGTCTTTTGCTTTCTTTTGGACTTAGGTGTTCTCATTGCCTTTTGATCTGTTCTGCCTTTCCCTTATTTGTTCCTGTTGAATCTGGTATAGCAAAACAAAACCAATAGACATGAAATCACAACGCATTTTTTCATGTTTAAAAATTATGCCTGTTTTGGAATGTGTACATTAAATGTGCCATTAATAGGCTCTCAGAAGCTTCCTGGGAACAGGAGATCATTACACAGTAAATTATTTTCCAGCATTCCTGTGTTACATCAAATTTTAGAGCTATGATACTCAAATTTTGCTTTCAGCTCCATTGGGAAAGGCTTTAGGAATAAACCTGTAACCATGCAGGTAATAAACTTTCACTTGATGTAAGTAAAGAGACACTCATGGTGTAGATGGACTTTTCTAATCTCTTAGAAGATGAAGTACTTATATTGCAGAAGATTAGAAGATTATTTAAAGTGATTTAACACAACGAGATTGCAATATGGTGGTTATTACACAATCAGATAAGTTAGTATGAAGGGACATTTCAGTATTTTATTCTTTCCATAATTCCACAATATTAGAACACGAATAAACCAGTATGGCTTTTACTTCCAATATTCAGCTGTGGAATTGGAAGCTTTGTTTGGGTGTTTTTTAATACTTCGTGTGGTAGCAGCAGCAGTGCAGAACTCTTGACTAGTTTCTTATTTAGCAGGCAAAAGAAAGTCTACTTGTCCCTTTGTTAATATTGTTAGCTTTTTGTTGTGTACCAGAAATAAACAGTTCAGTTATCACTTACAAAATGAACATGCATTTCATTGCATAAATGAATGTGACAGGTAAGATGGAGTGATTGTAACTAGTCCTTTTCTGATCACGGATATGCTTTATACAGCAGATCTAAACCATTAGAGACAGTGAAGTCAATGCCTTGCATGGACTTTTGGATCCACTTCTAGTTATTGGTGTCTACATAAAGATAAAGGATTTCACATCTGCTTGGCAATTGTTACAGAGTGAACTTAATATTTGTCCTTTTTATTTGATTATTTTGCTTAGTTGTAGTGATATATCCTTTTTAGATAAAGTAATAATGCTGAATACTTACCCAAACGCTTACTAAATACATACCAAAATGATTTGTTTATTTGTATTTTCTTGAATGAACTTCACTTGTGCTGAACGGTAATTTATATCTGACAGTATTCTTAGTAGGACACCTCACAAAGGCTTTCAGTGGCAAAGTGTAGCATGCTCTATTTTATTTAATCAAGTAATGCACGTTGCTTTAGAAGTATCCAGTATTTACAGTCATTTATGCAAATATTAATGCATGTAGTATTACATCGTTCGGAAATCTCAAAATATTGCGATGTCAGCATACAAAACCCCATATAAAATAGTGGCATTCTGCATAGTTGGTGGAAATACTCTGGGTTTCATTGTTCAAAAGGTCTGCTAAGCGTGGATATCTGCTTCATGTATGGTAATATTTTCTTAACAGAGGGACATTTTTCTCTCAATTTTATTGTAGATTAAGAGCGGGATTATGTGATCGTTGTGCTGTAACCGAAGAACATATGAGAAAGAAGCAGCAAGAGTTTGAAAACATCCGGCAGCAGAACCTCAAACTTATTACTGAGCTGAGTGAGTTTTATCCACAAGTCTGAAGACAAAACGTACTATTTTGTAGACTAATTCTTCTTGAATTCATGTAACTTGATATAATTTATATGTGGTGTGTTTAGTAAGCCCAGAAATTTCAGTCAAGAGATACTTTAACTCTGCAGTCTGAAAATATGTAACATACCATTGACTAGTCATTTGACCCACCTTCTTAGATTTAAGTGCTGATACTGAAAGTGAGCTGACGTGGAAAATCCTACAGTGTAAAGTAGCTACTTTAGATAAAATGTGACTGCTACTGTTTATTCCTACAGCCAGAGTGACTGCCAGCTTTCCTAAGGAAGCCCCAACTTCAAAAGGAACTGGTGATCGCAAAGTAGCAAGTTCAGACATAAGTGCCCGGGCTCTAGCTTGGGTCCTGTAGTTAGTTGGGCTTGAACTTTAACTGCAGTAAACCCCTAACTTTCACATAACCCACTGAAGCCACAAAAGGATCTGCACCAGGCAGTTTGTAGACAGCACATTTTGGAATCAGGAAGTATTGAGTATGGGGCAGAATAAACTGTTCTAGGTGACATGCAGGCAGGACACAATGTGTTAATAAAGAGAGTTTGGAAAGATTGCTTGTGTGAAGTGCTAAATAATACAGGGCAGGATTTTAAAATATCTAAAGTATTTTTATCATGAATTACTTTGTATCATATAGTTGTTTTGTTTGATTAAGAGCAAGCAGACATTCAGTGATATTTAAAATATGAGAAATGGAAGATACAAAAGTAGCTTAATTGTATTGTGGAAATACTATGTTCCGGGCTAATACAAAATAGATCTATTTTTCAAGAATTGTTATTATTGTACATTTATATAAAGAGATTCTATATTCTGAATTTAGTGATTAACAACAATCAGGGTACAGCCAATCTTCAAGTAAAGCTTAAAAATCAAGGTGAGACTTACTAGGTACAAACCTTCATCTGACAGAACTGTAGGCTACTGTGGATTTTGATTGAGATTTCTGTGACAACCAATGGAAAAGGTCAATCAAAGTAATCCAGAGGTAAAATATACAACAACAGAATAAGAACAAGAACAAAATTAAAGCAAACAGAAAAGTTGTGAGCTAACCAGTACATTAGTTTGAGACAGCATAGAAAAAAGGCTGCAAGGTGATGCCATAATAAGCTTGTGTGAAGTACAGACAGAATGAATTGGAAATTAAGAAAAGTAAAATCAAAAAGTTCTGACTAGCCTCTCTTAATTTCCAATATATTTTACTAATTTTAAAGAAATTCTGGGTGGAGTGGTTTTTTTTTCATTCTCTCCAACTAGATGGTTACTTCAGTGACTAAAACCAAATTCTAATTGCTTTATACTTCATCAGTTATCCTCAGCCTGAGGAAGGAAATTTGTCCATGGAGTCACGAGAGCAATTCCTTCATCTTTGCAACACAGTCACACTTGTATGTACATGGACAAAAGTAATTAATGGTTGTGTAGAACTAACATTATGATCCAGTAGTCATGAACCTTTGCCTTTTCCAACACATCATTTTACAACCACTTTAATGATTAGCTTGAAACTTAATTTTTTTTAAACCATAAAGAAGGGGTTTACATATTATAATTTTACATTTTACAATTAGTTACAATTACAATTAATGGACCTGACAATATTATGATGTTAACATGTGTAAATTGTTTTTTTCTGTTCTCTTTTCTTATTTAAATTGCAGTGAATGAAAAAACCAACTTACAGGATGAAAATAAAAAGATAACTGAACAGTTCCAGCAGTTACAGAAGGAGCTGGAGTAAGTTTTGAGTTTTTTTAAATATTCCCCCCTTTCCCATATTCCTCAATAGAAATGTCTGGGAATATAAATATCATCTTTTAAGTGTTTAAAACCTGTTTCCTCTTTTTGATAGATGATGAAAAGATAGTGTAATGCAACTATAGCAATATAAGCCTAGCCTCTTATGATTGTGCAGATTTTTCCTTTTCTTTTAAATGGGTATGTCTTTTTTTTAATCAGGGAGAGGTAAATTTATCATAGAATTATTTTTGTTTTACTTTTGGTCATAGAGTATAGCAAAGTCTTATGCCTCATACTTTTATTCCTTGGTTGACTCTTTATCAATTCTTTCCTCCTAGATTAAGACTTTAGAAAAGCTGTTTCTCAGCTAGTTTCTCAAAAAAATCCCAGGATCTTGCAATAAATTTTTTAAATGAACTTGAAATAATTTTATCATTTTGAAAGAAAAAAAGGCCATTGTAAATCTTGAATGAAAACCATAAAAATAGGAGGCTATGAATTGACCAACAAATTTTAATTTGATGTAGGAAGAATGTGCTATCTAATGTTGAGGTTAATATGCAAATATGGTGTACTTTGCAGGCAGAGGTAGTGGTCCTTTCTTGTCATGGTCTGAAACTTTCTTCACTTTTGCATATCTGTGGATAAGTTTCATGCATGCATGTGGACTTGATATCTAAGCCTTTTTATGCATGCAGTTTTTTCTTGTCTTTGTCAGAATGTAACTTTGGTAGAGGAGTAAAACAGCTGGAGTTCAGTTCAGAATGACTGTGGTCCTATTCCTTTGTATTGTCACCCATCCTTTGCACCTTAGTTGTCATTTCTTTTTATCCCCTTGGAGTAACATACTTCATAACCATAGGAGTACTACTTTTTACAACCAAGTAGGAACAAATTTCTCTATCCTTCCCAATGTATAATTACTTCTCAGTAATAGTTCTCCTATTCAGCTTGACAGCAGGTAGGAGGTGACTTTAAAAATCTGACACCAGATAAATCCATCCAAATTCCTTTAGTTTGATCCCAACCTTGCAGTTTAGCTTCCAGTAAAAATTTCCAACCAGTGTAGGAAAATAGCGAATGACAATGTAATGCTGAGTTACTTGTTCTGCATGTTCGGTGGTCACGTGAATGAGTGCAGAGTTGAGTGGATAAACAGTAATTAACAAGGATGGTCCTGCTGGTTTTAATATAGTCACTGCATTTGGATGTTTTGGTTGAACTATAGTCATGTTATTTTATTTAGAATTAACAACTTTGATCAATACACTATGATCACACAGGTGTGAAGTAGCAGATTGTTTCTGATGCATGACACAAAATCAGATTTTTGAAGTCTTCTGTATTTCGTGTAATATTAAGAAAAATGTGTAATATTAGGGGGAAAAAATTAAGAATTCTCTGTAAAAATGAAATCAATGAAATTGTAGAGGTATTGTATTATCTGACCCTCATCAGATTAGGATTTCATTAAACATGGATGGAAACAGCAAGGAAATTTCAGCAAAAGCCTTTTCTGGGGTCTCAGATAATTCTGTGCTTCAGAAATTATTTATTACATACTTATGTATACAGCAGCTTTTTCACTTGATGTTTTTTTCTGTGGTAGTATGTAGGACCTACCTCTTGGTTTCCACAGAACTAAGGTACAGAAAAATGTATTTATAGCAGGTTAATTTGTCATACAAGGCCACACATGCCGGTAAATTTAAAGACAACTCTTAACAGTCAACTTAAATTTGCAAAATAAATAAATGAATATATTGTTCTGCTGTTTGTTCTGATTTGTTTCTTAAGATATTGCTAGTAGATAATACAGTTTTCAGTGCTTCCTTGGTTAATGTGGTAGAAAATAGGAATTACAAAATCACACAATAGGATTCGTCAAGACTTTAGGACATCAAGTGCATCAATGCTTGTTATTAATGGTTCAAAGTTAATCATGGTAAAAAGCTTAACTTCAAAAATGCTTTTTGTCTGCAGCCAGACACCTTTTTACAGTTTCCCATTACCTTACTTTGTGTAAGATCTTGTGGTTCACTTCAACGCAACAGAATCTGTATTTCCTCTGCTTCCCTTGGATCAAAACATTAGTGTGAGAGAAAATAAACATTAAAACTCATTTTGTGTTTTACATTACTAATTTCACATGCTTTTCACATTAATCTCTGAAGACCTTTGTGAAGTGAATTAGAGGTAACATCAAATGCTGGAGAAAGGTTGCTTTGAATACAGTGTTGTCCACTACTGTTTAAGGTTGTCGAAAAGCTTTTGGTTTGTGTAAGACAATTAGAATTCTTGGATATACAGGGGGGAGAGGTACTAATCAATTCATTTTATCATTCTTTTGTTAAAGAAACACATGCTTCAGAGGACAATCTCTAACCTCTACAATGCTTAGTTTTTCCAGGGAAAAGGTCTTCCATAGTGCAGTAGTTAAATGTTGACTTCAAATGTGAAGGGCCTATAGGGTTGTATCCTCTTCTGGGCTTGATGGAGCAATGGTGAATTTGTTGTTGGGTATATCTAAAAGCTTGCTTGTAGTATTAGTTTTTTATACTGTGATGTTATTGAGATGACTGTATTTCCTAAATTGTTACTTTCTTGGGCCATATGATTTTCCTTCTTGCTCGAATGAAAACTCTTCATCTTGCTGATTTGGGGTTTTATTTGACCACCTGATTTGGTCTCCAGGGAGCACAAGCAGCAAGCAGTGGAATTAGAAGAAGGAGTCATTCCAGATTCTCCAGTTCTGACCTCATCGTTTTCTATGGTTAATCGTATGAGGAGGAGAAAAGAAAATAGGCATATCCGATATACAGAACATACACACAGAGATTTGGAACTTAGCAACAGTGGTAAGAATATTGTAATTTTTTTTTAATTAACTGAAGGGCCTTAATTAATTTAAGGGCTAAATAGAAAGGTGATGTCTAGATTTGATTGCAAAGGGCAAAAACTAAAAAAAACCCCAAACTTGTGGGGGTTTTTTTGTGTGCCTTTTTTTTATGCAATAATACACGAGTCAGTGGAGAAATGTCTTTAGCAGTAACTGTTAAATCACTGATGTGCTCAGAACTTATCTCAACCATCTACTTTTCATCATCCACATGTAAAGGTAACAGTTTTCCAACCCGCATTTCTTGTGTAAGTACAAATAAGCTAAAAAAACGCCAACCTGTTCAGGTTTGCCTTGTGCATGCAGCGATGTCTCCACCTAGTGGAGAGTGAAAAAAGTGCATTCTGCATTTCTTCTGCAATTAAAGTGATTTTACTGAAACTGACAGCTATCTACATGAGCTTTCTTTTTCTTGTACTGATATACTATTTGCATTTGTTTTCTGTTTTAAGTCCAGAAGTATTGTGCGCATTTTATTTTCCAACTTTGTTTGGTGATGTCATAGAAATAGCTCTAATATATTTTAACTATGAAAATATTTTTGTGAAATAAGGGTCTTTGTGCTTGTATTTTAATGATACACAGGAAATATGATAACCCAGGTGCTCTTAGTATGTTATCTTCTGGCATAAAAAAGGCATTTTCAATAATGTATGAATACAGTTAAATATGAGTCTTGACTAAAAGCCTCTTTCCAAGAATTAAAATAGGACAACAGTGGGGTGAAAAGGGTGAGCTGGTTATTCATGCCCTTTATTTTGCCTTTGAAATTTTTAGTGCTGTGAGCATACCTATTTCTCGCCATTTTGTGAATAAAAAAATGGAGCTACTAAATGAATCCAAAGCATAATACATAAGAAATTGTGTAAATACCTATCACAGTTAATGGCTTTGAAAAGCTCTTCGTGGTCTAGATAGGAAGGTCTACATGGCAAAGTTGATCATAATTATGATCTCAGGTTTTTCACCTTTCTATTTTGTTACCTTAGCTGAGGCACAACATTAGTCCCTTGGTTGGTTTACTCTTTAATTGTTTTGTTGCCATATTAACAGGCCAGCTATAGGCTGAATGCGTATTTTCATGTGGTCAGTATAGACGGTGGTGTAATTTTGTGTTAGTGTTGTTTTAGGGCTGACTGACTGGAATCATATTTGTGAGAGAAGGGATTAATATGAAATATTTGTGACTTTATTCTGAGGGATAACTATGACAATTATCAGATGTGCTTAGATTACTGGCCCTCCTGACATATAAAAATTCACATTCAAGTTCTTTTAAGGTCTGGATCATTGTCTATACCTACACAAAATTACCACATCAGGATACCTAATTTCACTATGTGAAAATGTTTCTATGTCTCCTAGAGTTTGAAAAAATTCCACTCTTTTCCACACAAGTGAACAGTAAACATGGAGAAGAGATACTAGTGGCAGACACCTGTGATCCACAACTGTCCCCTGTACCAAGTAAGTGTATTAATGGATTTAGTTCTCTTTCCATTCAAATTAAGGCAAAAATATTTTAAAACTGAGGGTTCATCTCTTTAACCTCTCTTTAACAAAGAAACGTAAATGGTGCAAACCTTTTTAACTCTTTAATGACTGTAAGAATCAGCATGGAATCATTCATGCAAGTCAGGGTTATGGTGATTGTAATTCTTGTACTTTCCAATCTTATTATCTTGCCCCAGTTTAATGAACTGAGGGATGTTAAATCCCTCATAGAAGGGAAACGTATCTATTTGTTTCCTAATAAAAACACAGGAAAAATAATGGTACCTGTCACCAAGGAAATATGCAAGACAACCATTTTACTAGAAATATACATTACCACTGTTCTACATGCTTTTAGCAGACGATTCATGCCCTGAACTGGGAGTTTGAAAAACAACTCTTATCCTGACTTGTCTTTGTATTTTAATTTTGGGAAGCTGTGTTCAAACTGAAAGCATGTTTCTCTGTCCTGATACAGCAGTTTACTCTCATCAGAAATTCTTCTGCGTGCTTTCTCCACTTACCACTTTCAGAAATGATTTTTATCTGACACAGATCAAACTATTTCCATAAATGCTAATTTTAATTTGTGATCGTTTTAGTTCTGTGCTTTACCATCTGTGTAGGTGGAGTAAGAGACTATAACGTTTATGAAACTTACTGTGATTTTCTTTCAACTCTCAAAGATAAACCAAGAGTGGGAGGCTATCCGGTTCCAAAGCCATCTTTTAACTTGGCTGCAGTTGTCGCTGAAACAATTGGGCTTGGTGTTCAAGAGGAATCTGTAAGTAGTATTCCCAAATTTCATACATAACCAGCTTTTTCGGCCAGTTGTTTTCAAAACCAATGTTTTTTCTCTTTTGCATTAAAATTCTGCAAAGGTATTCCAAGTTCCAGTAAGCTCACTTTGGTTTGCTTTTGCTTACTCATTACTGAATTGCTTTAGCAAGAAGAGATATAACTGAGCTGACCTGTCTGGGGGCCGGGGAGGAGGGAAGGGACAGGGTTCCTGCTTTGTATAGAACTTCAAAGTTTTATTAATGCGGTGATCTAAATCCTTGGGTCTGCCAAACTCCCTTTGTGGAGTAATCAATTCTAAGACACTGAAAGAGTATGAGGTGATTAGACTGTTGGTGACTCCAGGTGATATTATTTGATGTTTTTGAAAATTATAGTATGCAGACTTTTTCTCCCTGTGTGTACGCATTTGAATGATGAATTATTTTCGATTTCCATAAGATTGCTTCAAAGTTCTGAATGTTTTGGTTTGAATCAGTCCTCAGAGTATTTATGTGCAAACCTAGCATATTTCTAATTTTCAATTCCAGTATCTTCTCACACTTACTTTCTTTGTTTTTCTTTACCATCTGCAAGGAGTCCCAGAGTGTACTGAATCTTCCCCACGCTAATACAGTTATGAGCCAGGCCCCAGAGAGCATGCAGTCTGAAGACTCAAGAAAACATCCAGCTTCTGAATCAAGGAATGATGACAACAATTTAGGGTGTGTTATTAAAAAAAAAAGTAAAAAATCATCATGATGATAATAATAATATTGTTTTAAGCAGGCTTATATGAAGTTCTGGTTTTAGTAGAATTTAAAACCTTAACATCATTTTGCTTTCAAGACATGGAAATAAATATTTTCAAGTCATAGGGGTTTCTTTCAAGTAAATAATATTGGAAGCAAAAAACTGATACAATGCAAAACTGTGGACTTTGACTTCATTCACAAACTTCTGATTTGAGATTTTTGTGTACACAGTCCCTGCCTTCCTGATTTCTCATTATTGCAAGGTATCCTGAGGACCATAACCCTGGGGATAATGGGCCTGAAGCTGGAATAGGAAAAGATCATAGAACTTTTCTGCCATTTAGGTGCATACCAATTTTACTGTTGCCCTTCCCACTCTCCTCAGGCTCTTGTGGTCTAAACTGAATTTTTTGGCCCTGTTTGTCATCTTGAATGTGTATTTTATTGATGACAGGAAAAACCAGAGTACCTGAAGGAAGCTTGCACTTTTTCCCTTCACTTGCAGAAGCTTTGAGAATCTATTGTCATGGTGTTAAGATCTGTACAAGAACCTAGATAGCTGCTATTGCAAGCGTTGTCACTTGCTTCCTTTTCACTGCACAGAAAGTTAGGGAATCCTTGGATAGAAGAGATTCCTAGGCAGGCTTAGATCTGTCCTTGGTCTTCAGTTGAATGTGGAACAGAATATAACACCATACCAAAATGAAGGGCAAGATCTGTGTTATATTTGCCTTTTACAGCTCTTAAGTACAATAGTACTTACTCCTAAAATAAGTTCCATTTTGTTTTTCCTTCTGATTTTAGTTAATACTAGCAACTTGCACAGCTTTAAAGCAGATAAGTAGTAGGAAACTTACAATTTTTGTATATCACTTTCTCTTCTCCCAGCCTGCATACACCAGAAAGATCTCTCATCTCTCATTGTATTCAGTATTTCAGATCCATCTCAGAACACTCCACCACATGTTGACTGGGATCCTCAGGTAGCTTCTCCTGTCTTTGGAGCTTCTAGCAGTATGAAGAACACTTCAAGTACAGGTCATGCTCCCTGTATTTTAGATTCAGGATTGAAGCCTAATCTCAAAACCAACCTCTTCAACAATCCATCCAGTTCCAGATCTCATAAAAGTAAATCAAAATCTGAAGATGTTGCTTTTGTTGCACCACTGAATCTTGGAACAGAAATCAACTCAGTTATTAGCCAGGCACCTATGCATAGGCAAATGGTTGTGAAAAAGAATACCAGTGAAGCTGTCGCCTGTGTTGGAAACATTTGCCCAGCTAAAAATGAAGTTATCAAGAGTGATTTCCTTCTAGTACACCAGAAGCAGCTAGAAGGCAGGTGTGCTAAGAGAAAGAAATCTGAAGATGATCTCGCAGTTAGTTGTGAGAAAACGTCATTCAACAAAGAGAACTCTGTGCCCTTTCAATCAGATGTTCAGCGAATTAATGGGGAACATACAGTCGATAAGCCCTTGGATCTGTCTGATCGCTTCTCTGGAGTTCATTGTCAAGAGAAAAAGCAAGGAAGTGAGGAGACATGTAAAAATAAACTCAAACAGGTGACTCTGCATGACATTTTTTTGCACCTAGGGAAGCCCATTCCTGAAAGTTCATCATCCATTCAAAATGCCAACGAGAGCTGTTTGTTTGGCAGAAATTTACAAGAGGAATCCTATGTCCAAGAGGCAGTGCTGGGAAAAACATTCCCAGATAAGAAAAACCAAAACCAAATGAAAGAAGAAGTTCCTCCCTTCAAATTTGCACCATTGCCAAGTTCTGCAGAGACAGAGGAACTTTTTGGTGATGTAAAGGTATACTCTTCTGACTTTTCTTCTCCTTTGAAATAATGCTTAAGTTTTGGGAGATAGTAAAAATTGCAATATGTTGTTAGGTTGCCAGTGGCCATGTACCAAATAGAAAGAAAACAAGGACAGGACATGGAGAGTCTGAACCAGCATCTGTACTTCAACCAAACCCTTGTAGACTATCGAAAAGTAAAGCACTGCAAAGTGAGCAAGGTAACTTGATGAAAATACTCCTTTTATTGCCACCCTAACCCCTCAACCTGTGTTATTGTTGAATAGACTTTTTCATATGTTCCTTTCTTCTACTTTCATCACTTTGTTCTGCTTCTCACTCAGTCTCATTCTATTTAGGACTTCTTAAGATCAACCCCCACGTTTACAATCTGTATCTTCCTGGCATTCTTTTGTCACTGTATAATAAATATATTGGTGATATTCAGGTGTGCACTCAGCAGGCTAGGAATCTTATTTATTTAGCATTGTTACTGTTTAGCAGTGTAATAATAAATAAAATCTCAGAAAGTTTGAGTTTAAACTGTTTTCAAAATTTTGAAAACTGTAGTTAAGGATAAGCCATTTGTTAATATTTTTCATTATTCCTAATGATCTGTTGAAGAAATTTTTACCCTTAGTGATAATGAACACAGGCTGCCATATAGCCTTCCTAGAATTTGTATCTTCTTTCCTATGAGGCCAATTGTATAAGGTTTAACAAGGCCCATGCCAGGTTCTGCACTTGAGTTTCAACAACCCCATGCAACATTGCTACAGACTGAGGAAAGAATGTCTGGAATGCTGCCTGGTAGAAAAGGACTTGGCAGTGCTGGTTGACAGCAATTGAACATGAGGCAGTAGTGTGCCCAGGTGGCCAAGAAGGCCAGTGGCATCCTGGTCTGTGTCAGAAATTGCATGGCCAGCAGGACCAGCGCAGTGATTGGCCCCCTGTACTCAGCACTGGTGCGGCCACACCTCAAATCCTGTGTCCAGTTTTGGGTCCCTCACTAAAAGAAAGATACTGAGGTGCTGGATCATGTTCTGAGAAGGGCAGTGGAGCTGGTGAAGGGGATGGAGCACAAATCTTATGAGGAGCAGCTGAGGGACCTGGAGTTGTTTAGTGTAGAGAAAAGGAGACTTAGGGCAGACTTTGTCACCCTCTACAACTACTAGGACGTTATAGACAGATGGAGGTTGGCCTCTTCTCCCAGGTAACAAGATAGGACAAGAGGAAATGGCCTCAGTTTGCACCAGGGGAGGTTTGAATTGGGTATTAGGCAAAATTTCTTCCATGAAAGAGTTGTCAAGCATTGGAACAGGCTGCCCAGGAAATTGGTGGAATCACCATCCCTGGAAGTGTTCAAGAAACTTGTGGATGTGGTACTCGAGGACTTGGTTTAGTGGTAGACTTAGTCGTGCTGGGTTAATGGTTGGACTTAATGATCTTAAAGGTCTTTTCCAACCTAAACAATTGCATGATTCTATGAATGTCTTCTGTGCATTATCAGTAGTACCTGACAGAGGATTTTGTATTACATGCCTCATACAAACCCAAAGAAGCAGTGTGATTCCTGAATATGACTAAAAAACTTAAGCTTATTTAAAGCTTATTTCTAACTCTTCAAGTAAAATATGATTTACACCAAATGAGCCTGTTTGAGAAAAATAATACCTAACCCAAAGATTGATAAAAGAAAAACTGACATAATTTACACATTATAGGATGCTGCTGACAGAGTTTGATTCTGATTATTTGTCTGTTTTTTCTCATATTCTCTGCATTCAGATCTGAAAGATAATACCTCTTTAGAAAACCTCCAGTGGAGCATAGACCCAGGAGCTGACCTTTCACAATACAAAATGGACATTACTGTAATTGATACAAAGGTAAACTTTTATAATGAAGTCTGCCTGTTCTGTGATGTTGGAAAAGCCAGAAAAACTAGTATTGCGAACATTGTTCTGGGCAGAACAAATCCACATTCTAATGAAATTCTAAATTCAGTTCATTTAATATTTGTTTGCACTCCTGAAATGTTTGTACACTATAGTTATCCTAAAACATTTCCACTTTCTAGTTTTATTTGATAAATTCAGCAGGCATATACTCAGTATGAAACTGGTGCTTTTGGGGGTGGTTTTGTGTTTAAGACAAAAAAAATGTTCTAAATCTCGTAATTTTTCCTGTGCAAATGTTCAGTGTGATATCAACATGATACCTCTTTATGTTAAGATACAGAAAATGTGCCAGTAAGGACTATTATCTTTCTCTGAGTTGGGTGCAGGTTGGTTATTAGGATCTCTGAGAATTTTCCTGAAGTCTGTTTGTTTTCTCTCTGTCACTTAAAGACTATCTTAAAATCTGTTAATTTGGCCAATCTCTAATTTCTGTATGTTTCATTGCTACTTTTTATCTTTGTGAAGTTTAACATGAGATATTTTAAGGCATTTCTTGTCCATCAAATAAATGCTTCACACTTGAATTCCAAAACGTTATTCTTTATGTAGATTTTACATTTTTATCGTGTAGACATTACTGTAGGGGAAAAAAATCAGAATGTCCAAAAATAAGTCAGTAATTACTGTAAAAGTGTTTCAGATACACAGAAGTGACACTGACTACATCAGTTGCTTCTGAGGACAATTGTGATTTTTTGCTTTTCTTTAGGGTGATTCTCAGACCAGAGTTGGAGGGGAAGTTGTTGATTTGGATTATACATATGTTAGTGACAGCATGTTGTTAAAAATGAAAAATCAAGAGCAAAATCAGGAAAGCTGTCCAAGTAAGACTTTTTTTCTTCCCCTTTGCTTTGCTTTTTTTGTGGTGTGGTGGAGGTGCTGGGCGGGGGTTGTTTGCTTGTTTGTTTTGGGGGGTGTTTTCTTTGTTTTGGGGGCTTTTTTGAGGAGGAGAGAGAAAATGGCATTTTTTTTCTCTCTGACTAGATAGTAAAAATTGTTTTGCAGTAAAAGTGATGTGTTTTTATAGGTTACACAGATCAGTCTGTTTCCTAGTAAATTGGCTGAAGGTTTTGAGAGGTTTCTTTTAAACTTAGATTAAGAAAATCGTAGGATTTGTGCCAAAAGAGCCAGTAGCTATGCTTTTATAGTGCTTAAAGAGTTAAATATTTAACCTTGTAACAGTTCGCTCTCAGGTGCAACAATCACTCTTGTAACAAGAAGCTTTGAAAGTTTACTGTGTAGTCATACCAGACTTTCTATGGAAAGACTAAATGCTACTTCTTTTTGGTACACTTTCAGCCAAAATGCACTTTCTTGACTAAAATCGTTAAGACACTGACTTGGATGTTCATTATACTTTTTATAATAGGAGGAGAAATAACAGAGATGTTTGATCGGACGACCCACGAAGAATATGAATCCTGCCTACCCGAAGATAGTCCTGCATGTGATGAAAAAGAAACTCTTCATGATGAAGAGCAAGATAAGGGAATAACAGTATCAAGCAAGAAACTAAAGAGTGGGATATGATTTTGTTATGTCTTTATTAGATCAGTTAAACTGCAAAAGTTGGTTTGAAATCAGGCTCTGTTCTCTAGGAACAAATATGCCAAATAAACCAGTAGAGTTTTTTTTCATAAATTCAAGTGAAAATAAATTAATTGTAAGGACATAACATAAACCCAGATAAAAATTACTTTGCTAGTTCATTTGTATAGCCAGCACACAAATGTGGGATGTGTACTGGAAGTTGGCATAGCAGCAGAACACCAAAGTGACTCTTAGAGGAACCAGTATCACAGAATATGCTGAGTCAGAAGGGACCCACAAGGACCATCAAGTCCAACTCTTAGCCCTGCACAGGATCATACCCAGGAGGCATATTAGTTTTTGGCTACAGATGACCTGCTTCCTTTTTTCTCCCTATTGTAGGTCCTATCAAAGATTTTACAGTATTTTATATTCTATGGAATCTTCCCTTTGATATTCTGCTTGTTGTTTTTACTTGTTTTGCTGCTGTTTTCCTACTACTCCACTAATACTTTCTGATCACTTGCTCAGTCAATTCTGTATTATTTTAGTATCTACTTGAACCTATTGTCTCAGACTGAATGTGCATGGTGGGTTTTTTTATTGATTTCAGTTGGTTAATAATTTTACAGATGTTTTCCCGTGCAGTTTGTTAACCTTACATGACCTGTAACTTTTTGTTTTGCGTGTATGTTTACAGAGCATGAGGATAAGCAAGATAAAGCCAAGCAAAAAGCTTTTGTGGAACCATATTTCAAAAGTGATGAAAGGTAATTTCATTTGTTCTGTACAGATATTTTAAGGCTCTTTATATCCTCCCTGCAAGGAACTTGTTCCTCCTTAAAATCAATGTGTTTGTAACATACTAGCAGTTGAAGATGCACAGGTAAAAGGGCTACTAAATTAGATAAAAGCCTTAGATAAAAGCTGGGGCAGAGGAAGAAAATTAACCATGTTGAGATGCCGATCATATTTGCTGAAGAGAAGGGGTTGCCTCGTCTGCTTTTTATAACTTATGGAATGCAATGTTTTGTAATCCATGTGGTTTCTTACAGGCATGTGGTCATGTATGAGTTTAAGAGCCAAGAACCTATGGGTTTCTTGTACTAATGAAAACCTTACTCTGGTATTTTTGCCCCTTGTTCTATGCAATAAATGAATAATGTTCAACAATTTTACCTCTTAGTGCCTCCTCTATTGCCTGTCTGTGTAATCATCATTGGAAGTCTGTATCTTCATTTCATAATGATACCAGGCCCTTCAGTTAGCTTGATTTTTTTATCTCCGTGTATTATTCTTTATAAAGGAAAACTTGTTTAATGTTCTGTGAGCAGGTAAGTTGAAAAGAATCTGTTCTGATCTTGAACCATAACATACGTTCCTCTTGCGGAAATCGGTGCAAGCACAACTAAGAAAAAAAAATATTCTACTGAAGATTTGTATTTGAGTAATTTCTACCTAGTAATTACTTTTACACTGTGAGAAGCCATAATGATGAGATGCACATCTCTGGTTATGTAGAAGATCATACTACATTTAAAAACTTTTATTTATAGAAATAGTCATATTCATTTATGAAATACCACATGATTTGGGTTTTGTAGCCATTTGCTGATGTTTTTCTTTTCCTTGACTCTCCATCATTGTATTCTAAAACACAGAAATTTCCAATCATGTAGAAGAAATAGAAGTACTATGATGTGAAAACATTTCTGTTTTCCAGAAAGAATACTGGGTTAGATTTTCCACACATTGAGGTTATTCGAAAAAAGGAAGAAAGAAGAAAATTACTTGGCCATACTTGTAAGGAATGTGAAATAGTAAGTAGTGCTTTAAAATTTGGTCAGTTTTCTATCCTAACACCAATAGTATTTAAGTGCTAAAGTACTGTTGAAATCTTGAATCTGGTTGCGTCATTATCATTACCTACACTAGCGGAAGAAGTAACTGTTTACCAAAGCTGTTTTACCAAGTTTGCAGCTGGTTTGTTTGTTTTTAGCTGTAGTAACTACATATAACTTAAAAAGTCTTGGGGTTTTTTTGTGTATGTGTGTGGTAGAAGCTTCTTGCATCATGGTTCCAGTAAGGTCTGTAAGGCAAAGAACTATTACAAGTTGTTTAAATTGCGGCTCAAAAGCTCCAATGAAATTTACGGGTACTGGATTACAGTAAGTGCTATGTCCTGTTGTACCTGTTTATAGATAGCTAGATCTCAGTTTGGTGTGTTTTTTTCATTGTTTTCTGGGATAGGTTTTTCTGATGATTGCAACAGCATAGGTGACAATGTGTATATATGTGCAAATGCATGCAAAAATTTTTACATTTACTGGTTAAAAATTATTAAATTTTAGGTTTTACATTGCATGTTTTTTCCTCCCTTTCAATTTAGTAAACTGCTTTCAGATACTTGATGTGGAGATAAAATATTGAAGTAATTATGTGTGTAGTTTGGCCATTAATAGACTTTCAGGTTAAACTTAATCATTGGTGATGATCTAATAAATTATGACTCACTAGAGCTGTGGATTAATGACTGAATAATGATGGAGTTTCTGGAATATTTCACTTAATTTCCACACCTATATGGAATTAACATTTCTAATTTCCTGTTTCTATAACCTACAGATCTTCTCTCTGCAAATCCAGTTCTTGTTACTTTCTGTCAAGTTAGAGTGGTAACTATGGTGTCTGGAAACAATCACAGCTCCAGTTTTGTAATAGTAGGTTTCTACATTAAATCTCAGGAAAGTGTGGGTTTATGGTTGGATTTGGTTTTTTGAGGTTGTTTTTTTTAAGCCTACAGCGTTCAAGATTAATGTCTTGGAATGTGGAGAATGCTTGTCTCTCTCATTGCACAATAATAAAACTAGCTTTGAATTACATGCCTATGGAAGAAGGGAGTATTGGATAAAACATAAATGATGCTTTAAAAAAATCTTGGCTTACTGATTAGCCATGTGGGTTTGAAAAGTTGCCAAAGTCTAAAGAAACATTTAGGGACCGTGTAGAAATCAGTGAATTGTTTCTGGCCATGTGCTGCAAGTGATGTGAGTGTGATGAGTTACTGAGAAGACCTGACAGATTTAATTTCTGCACATGCTATAGCAGGTTGATATTAAATTCCTTTTTAAGTGCTTATCTTAAAACTGTGGAAGCATCGCACTTGCTTTACAGTGTAGAACTTTTGATAAGAGGTTGTTTTATTATGATTTTGTGATGCTATCAGAGGAAGATTGCAGGCAGGAGTTACTGGTGGCTTGTAAAAGTAACATTTGTTAATGTGGGTATAAAGTCTAGCTACACGTTAGATGAGCTGGAGAATCAGTCAGATGTTTTTATGTATGTTTAGATAACAGAAATTTTTCTGTAAGTAACTTTATGTTAAATTAATGGGAGGAACATTTTAAGCGTTTGTTCCCTTTCTGAGTCTTGAAATTGTAGAGTTCTGTAAACAATTATTTTACAGTGAAGACACTGCAGGATGAGATATTGTGTATGTGCACACATGGGAAAGTGTAGCTTGAATGTTTTGTGTGGACTGAAAATGCTGTGGACAGTGAGATCGATCTAGAAAACAGCTGAGAATTCTTTTTGCTGTTTAGCTGACATACGTAACTCTTTCATTCTCAGTCAACTTTAATATATTTCTGAACAAGCCAAAGAGAAAAGTTACTTTCCAATTTCTATTTAAAACATACTTGTCTTGATTTTTGCTGGGTCTGCTTTTTTTCTGTTCCTCCTGAACTGTACTGTATTTTTCATCGTTGGATCTATAAATATTTCTTACCAATCATAAATTTTTTAATTAAAAAAAAAAAGACAGCACACTACAAACTTTTAGTAGTCAGTTTCTAAAATTTCAGGCTATTTATAGGATAAAAATAAGGATCATCACTAATGATCCCTAAATAAGACTCACTATTGTATGACTTTTACAGGTATTGTAGAATTCTTACAATTAATTTTATTGATTTAACACCATGTTCCTAACTTTTGTCAGTGAAAATTAATGTGTAGCGATGATAACTACCTGTTCCTCCTCTTTCACTAGTCTCTACATCTTTAACTGAGTGACACAGATGTTTTTCCATCTGGGTCTCTGAAGTCCAGCTGCAAAAGTGGCCCTGATCTATGTGACCCAATCCCTGAGCTACTGATGATACCCACTCAAGTTCTGGTCTTGGCATACATAGGCTTTTTCCAGTTGAAGGGAACATTATATACAGACAGTGGCAAACATTTTCAAATCTCCAAATATCAATGCCTGATCCTGGACGTACAGACAATATGTTTTGAGGAACTTTTAACCAGGAGCTTATAGCCATTCCTGAATATTCTCTATGGAACTGGAAGTTTTTTCTGTGTCACCAGGACTTAATATAGACAGACCAGTAATTGGAAGTTTTGATTACAAGCTGCTAACAACCTAAATCTATGGTCTTGACTGAGAGACCCACATGTTACTCCATCAGAGATTCCTGTACTAATAAGAGTTTTCAGAGCAGAATTTGTTCCAGTATCCCACTTTCTAAAATGGCACAAAATCTGAATTAAATTGGAAAGAAGAGAAAATGTGCCTGTTTTAGGCAGAATTGCAGTTCCCATGGACTACAGAATTACAGAATTAAACAAATCTACTTTTCCTAGGTCATGCGGTTTTGACATTGGCATCTCCAGAGCTGTGATAACTCTTTCCTATTAATCATCAATATTTATATCTCATGATTTTTTGGAAGAGGATTTTTATGCCTATTTTATACTTTGTCTGCCATCTAGTAGGCAAAAAGGAATTTATCAGTGTACTTTACAATTCCAGGTAGGTTTTCTGAAATCCTACCAGTAGTTGGGAAAAGGAGGTAATCTCTGCTGGCAAGATGTATCTTGTTCCTTTCCTGATTTCCCCAGAGTAGATGACTTTGCAGTTGATTAAATGAGCTTTAAACTTTAGTTTGCCTTTTTGAATTGTAACACAGTTATTTCAGTAAAATTATTTATGAGGGCCAGGTTTCTTGTGAGGCTGTGACTGTTGGCTTGCCACTTGAATCAAATAGTGAATTCACTTTGAAAATATTTTGGCACTCTCTGATATCTAAGTGCCAGATTTCTATTTCTAGAAGACACAACTAGAATTACAAATTAAAACAGTAGAAAACTGCATGGAAATAAAACTCCGTGATGCCACTCATGGAAACACCCAACAAAAAGGTTTGAAGAGTGTATAGACTTTTCTCATTACAGCCCCCAGTACAGCTGACAGGAATGAAAGAGTAACCAATTTAGTATAGAGAATACCCAGTTGGCAGATGGTTTCTGGAGTCCCAGCATCAGGCAGCTAGTTAAACTAGCTCTTTATTTACTCCTAATTGGAGGGTAATAAAGAAGGAAGAATTTCTACTTAAGTTTGCTGTTGCTACTGTAAATTTAGACACTGGAAATAATTTTATAGCGTGGATTTTGTAGTGTGTTTCTTCACTCTTTTTATTTTATTTGTAAATACAAGCTGAAACTTAATAAATTTTTAAAATTTCCATCTGTTTCAACACCTGTGCTACTTAGATTTTTAAAATCAGTCAGTAAAATTGTTGACATAAGCACTTATATACATGTCTAACCTCAAACCTGTGGTATGTTAAAAGATAGAAAGCTAACAGATTTGCCAGCATAGTTATACTTAATCTCTAAGTTCAGGAAGCTTTTAGGGTAGTTGTTTGTCACTTGGATAACAGATCTCTACTCTTGGCTATCCTCACCATTATTTTCAGATAACTCTATTAATTAACAGAGTGATTGATAATGTCATTGTGTAAAGCAGTTGCTCTATATGTATGAATTTGTTAACTTTGTTTTTCCCCCCCCTAACATTCAGTATTATGCAGACATTCCAGAAGAAGAGAGAGGGAAGAAACTAGCTTCCTGTTCAAGACATAGATTTCGCTACATTCCTCCAAATACTCCTGAAAATTTCTGGGAGGTTGGATTTCCTTCCACCCAAACCTGTGTGGAAAGAGGTTTGTGCAAAAAAAAAGTCTTAGAAAGCACTTTTTAAAGCTGTTTGGGTTTTTTGTCCTGAAGTGGTTCCCTGAAATTATCTGTAGTTCATATAGCAGCCTTTCTCACCGAGTTCTGTTGAAGTTTACTTCTCAGCAGCCATTACTTTGAATAAATATTGTCTGGGTTTAGCAGTTCCTGTACTACAAAGAAAGGAAACTTTCTTAGAGCCTAAATAGAGAGGGCAGAAATAATTGGGATTTTCCTAGAACTTAATGAAAACCCTGCATATCTTTGAACCAAATGATAACAGACATGTTGCAGGTAGGGTGTGATGAAATAGTTTTTCATACATATACCCTCCTTGTTAGTGACAATGAGAAGCTGTGCTGTTTGGGGGTTTTTTGCTTTGGTGTTGGTTTTGTATCCTCTTTACACAGAAGTTTGTTCTTTCCTAAATAATTTTTTTAAAATCCTAGAGCTTTGTATCAAAATGAGGTTTTACTAATTGTATTAAAACATAGTGAGTTTGTAGTACTCTATGTACATTCCTTCAGAATGTTGAGCCTCAGAGCTGAGGAGCTCTATACGAAGTGAGTTACTTACATCTTTACTTATGCATCAATTATTAGCTGGGAAGCATTGACCTTTGCTTTTATCTGTTCTTGTAACAGTTTCAGGTCAGGCATAGTAAAATGTAGCCAGAAATATGTCCATATTCTTGTGTGATTTTGTGCAGTGTCATCCTTTATCTTTCACAACAGGGAGCCTTGATTTTTAGGGACTTACCCAACTTCTTATTACCCATTTGGAGTCTGCTTACAGCCTCTTTAAAAACTGTTGGCTGTCTTTGTTCTGCTAGAGTAAGAGCTATTCAGTTGTTAAAGGTCTTGAACAGCATATCAGAGGGAGACCTTAGATCAACCCTCTCTTAAAAAAATTAAAATTATGTAACAGTGCAGCAAGAACAACAAAACACCAGAGAGAGTTCTCACAATGAGCAATTGCAGCAGTTACTCCAAAGTAGTGGGGTACAGCAGATGTGTTTTCTACTTCTTATTGGTATGTTGAACCAATTGTGGTTTGTGTTGGGTTTTTTTTAAACAGCTGAGTTACATGGGCAGCATTTTGCAGCTATTAAGTAGGAATCTGCCACTCTCACTTCGGTGGGTGTTGTAGCTGATAAACAGAAGGGGTTTGACAAAAGCCAGGTGTTGTAACTGACTTGCAGAAAATGTCTGCTCACTGTCAGTGTTAGCTAAGATGAGCGTGTTATAAAACTTTTCTATACACTTTCCTTATTAGAAAGCTTTCAAGGTGTGTTTGATCCATAGGGTCATGTTTGGCTCTTTCCAGGTGGACAAGTCTTTAGTAGGTAAGGGTGCCCTTAAAACAGAGGGATGTACCCACAAAGTACATGTGCCTGCAGTTTCCTCTGCGTGATTAGGATTTACATTTTTGAAAGTGATTTTTATTAGTCAACTGAATTTAACAGTACTTGCATACTTTGTTACTCTTATATAAAATCTTCTGTAGAAAAGAAAAGGAGAAGCGCAGTTTTGTTTTTTCACAGTTGAAAAAATTCAGTTTTCATCCTCTTCTTCAGTGTTGACTGTCCGTAGTGCATTACTGTGCAGTCATCTACTAGAAAGCAGATGAGTGTTTTAATGAATGATGTTGCACCCTGGGATCTCATAACTTTTTGTGAAGTGAGAACCAATTGCCACAAAAGGAAAAAAAAATCACAAGTTAATTTTGTGGGTAAACACAAATTTAAGCTAAGGTTACGCCTGGTTTTATATTGTATTTCTTACCTCAGATTTATTCTTATTCTTTTAAGGTTATATTAAAGAGGATCTTGCTCCCTGTCAACGTCCAAAAAGACGGCAGCCTTATGCTGTGATGTTTTCTCCAAAAGGCAAAGAGCAGAAGACATAAAGGATGGGAAAGTAAGGCCTGTCAACTTGAAGTGTATCTTTCCTGTCCGTAGATATTTATAGTTAATATAAACTTGAAATAAAGAACTGTGTTTTCCACAATGATAGATAAATTGTTTAATTGAATATGTACATTTTATAAAATTAATTTGAAAGTCTGATTTACAAGGAAACAAAACTATTTAATGTATGCTTGTTTCATATGTTGTTGATACATTTTGTATTAACTTTTGCACCTGTCAGACAATGAGTCACCCACCTTTTTTTTATCTTTGAAGTCAACAGAAAAAATATCAGCAAATCCTGTCTAAACTTGGTATCAGTGAGTAACTGCTTTGAAGTCACTGAAATCAGTTGTTCTTGTGAGGGTAAATGTCTGTCAATGGGAACAGAAATGTGGGGTTTCTAGGGTGCTTTTATTTTGCACTGGATTTTCTTATATGGCCTTTCTCTTTGGACAGTAATGGTTATATCTACTTGTAATAAAGTTGTATTAAATTTGAAATGTATCATCTGTTAATAGTTTGAAGGTATGAAAACCATGAAGTCTTAAGTGTCTTTCTTAAGTTTTGGTGTTAATTGTATAGCACCATGTTTTTCCAAGTAAAATTAGAATATCCAATATTCCTTTCTTAATTTGGATCTGTTTGCGTATCTGTCTCACTTGTTGATAGAGATAAGCATTGTTATTTCTAAATTTGGGTGACAGCTCTGCCCAGAGTTTTAGTGTACAGCAATGGTCATCAGCTAGCTTTCAAAGGATTCTCCAGAGGTATTTTAAGTTAGTTTTTTGTGTCAGGGGATATAGTTCCATGCTTACGTTTAGAAAGTAAGAGCATATGCTATCACAAAGGCAGGGTAATACCTGCATGGGTAGGCAGGCCAGAGATCACTAAAAGACACTTAGGAATAAAGAAGCTACAGTCAGAGTTAAGTTCAACCAGTGAGAACTCTTATATTTTAAAAAGAGATCATAAAGCAAGTAACTATTTAAATGCCTTAAGTCAAAATAAAATAATAGAAAGTACAGATACTTCCAAGGATTTTTATATATAATGTATCTGTAATTTTTATTCTTGTATTTTACATATATATATGTGTGTGTGTGTGTGTGTGTCTGTGTGTGTGTGTGCATGTATATAAAAAAGTATGTATTTAAAAGCTTGGTGGATAGGACCATTTCATTCCAGCTGTAGTTATACAGAAACGTTTGCAGGTTCTGCTGCTGGAGAGGTCAGGGCACAGGTCCAAGAAGAAAACTAAAAAAAATTATCAATTTACCTGTAACACTGAGTAGCACAAAATTCCTCTTAGGTTGAAATTGCAGACCTTGCAGAAAAACAGAAGAAGGTGTAACAGCAGGCACTGTCCCCATCCTGCCTGCCTGGTTGATATATCTGCTTTACCATTTCACAGGGGTATATCCTAAGGAATACCAAAGGGATAAAACCAAATAACAGTTAAAATCTTTAGTCATTTCCATATATAATAATACATGCTGAAAATAAATGTTTACACACTGTAAAAGTTCATTTATTGTAGCAGGCAGTCAAAGAACCCATGCCAAGGTAAGTCTAGTTTCCTGAAAAATAAAAAAACCCTGAAGAAAATTAGCAGGTGCTGCCAGAAAGTGGCATTCTTGCAGGTATCATGAAAATTGTTTTAAGACAACTGCTATGTGCTCTGAATAAATATTTATCCATTAAAAAAGAAGTTTTAAACCAGAAAAGTACAGTTGGAGACACTTTTAACTAGGGAGAATACAAAGCAGAACTTATGTCCACAATAGGGAAAGTGGAGGCACATTGTAAAATATGCTGTGAAGTAGACTGTTTGAGAGCATATCTGAAGGAATTAATTATAAATCCTATTTAAGAACCATCAGAACAAGCTTCACAGTAGGTTTGTAAAGTAAAAGATCAATCAATAATGGGAATGTTCAAAGGTAGGATGATGAGAAAAATTGGGATTTTTACAGCAATGTTGAAGCTTCCTTCGTAGGGTGGGTGGGCAGAGCTGTTGTAAAATGAAATGACAGAAAAGGTCACTGTTGGTCAGGACTGGAGCAGACTCCCATGGACTGAAAGTGAAAGAAGAAACTGCTAATTCCCTCACTGCGACTTGGAGCTTGGCACTCACAGCAGCTTTGGTGGTCAGGGAGAAAAAAGTGACAATTTGCCATCAGGCTTTGAAAAAGACTCCAAGGACATCAGTGGTGCTGCAGCCTGACGAATTTTATGGAGTATTGAAAACTGGGCTTATTGATAAGAGTGTAACAAACAGGATTTTCAGACCCACAGGTAAGTACAATGTGAAAAGATGGCACTTTTTAAAGGTGACATTCTGATGGTCTTTTGGACTTTTTGAAGCTGTCAAAGCATGATTCATCTGACAGCTCACACTAGAGCCAGCTTGTCAGGGCACAAAATGAAAAGTTGTCTCCTAGATTATGCCTGTTAAAGGTACATAAATCATGACAGCAGGAGGAAATTACAGTGGTATTCTCCTAGGTCCAGTTTCATTCAGCCTTATATGTGTTTTGAGAGAGGGTGGGGGACAAAGTAGAAAGCTGGTTAAATTACCCGCTGGGCAAGTTGAACTGGGATATAGAAAAGGGAGGAGTTTGCACAGCAGAACCCCTTCACACACAAGAAGGGGTGTGATAAGTGCCACTGAAGTCATGGAGTTAGAAGCAGTAGATAGGAAGGGTTGCTCACCGAGGGGCTGCAGGTTTAGTTACAAGCAGAAAGGAGCAGGTAGTGTCTGTGAGGATATTATTACTCCACTAGGGGACAGTAAGGAACTGCTTTTGTGTTTCAAACAATGCAACAACTCCCCTTTCCTTTTTAGTTAGCCAATTTTTTTAAGACTTCAAGTGCTTTTAAAATTATAGAGCTCATGTCTAGCTCTTCTAATGACAGAAAAAGTGTAGCATTTCATCTTGACAAGTAAGAGATCAATTTTAAAAAATGTAGAAACAAGAAGAGAAACAGACTATGATTTTCCTTCCAAAAATAAGAGAAATTCCTAAAGAAATACCAGCAGTATGAGGAACCTCTGTGTACCAAAAAGATAACTGCAATTTATAAATTTTAAAAGTTCAGTTAAACATTACTATATGCAGTTATTTCTAATTGCAATTTCTAATTACGGTTTACCTGTACTTTTAGCAAACTCTTGCAATAATGCATGTCTTTTGCCTAGAGGAATTGGAAGGGAAAAGGGAGTCAGTCAAGAAAGTCTGCTAAAAAAATAACTTCAAATATTGTTATATTTGTAATTAGCCTTGGCTATCTCTCCTCTCTATAGCATGGCAGCACATTGTGATTGCAGTCAGCTGTGCTGTCAGAGGAGTGGACTGTGTTCTTTGAGCTGTTTTTTTTTCCACACCTATAAGCACTGAAAAAGGAAATTTGGGATAAAAGCCATAGGCTGAAGTAGGCCTGTGTCTTTAGAGAAGATTGGGACAATTGCCTAAAATCAGTGTTTATGAGCCAAGTATTCATACACTTTCTTACATGAAACCAATACTCAGAAGCTGGAAGAGTGTGAGAAATTTCTTCAAGTGTATTTATGTGTGATCATGCAAAGAGAAATCTCTATGTAGCAGTGCCTGTTGGGTCATGCATCCACCAACTGGCAGAACAGCCAGGACAGCCACTGATGGGTTCTAGTTTCCTCTTCTTGTCTGACTGTGTCTTAGGATTCACGCTGCCTCTTCTCATTTTATGAAATAAGGGGAAAATTAGTGTAATTGATGCTAGAATTTGTGCTTCTTGTAGATAAATAATGATATGACATTAGCCATGACTGGATTAGCTTGAAGACTTGGCATTCACATAGTAAGAATGCTCAAAGAAACAGTAATATCTCAAACCACATCAATTTGACATTGTCAAAACCAACCCTCACTAGAAGGGGCTGAAGTGGCTTCTGAAAGTCAGTTTTTCTGAACTCAGGGGTTCCAGCAGAGCTCCTTCTGGACTCCTGGAGTACAGTGCATCTGTTGCCCCTGTATTCCTAGCATTTATTCAAGCCTCTGATGTTCCGACACTGGTATGGGCCCAACAATTGTCCAACCTTGACACTGGTATGGGCCCAACAATTGTCCAACCTTCTCGTTGATGGCTTAGTGGCATTCCCAAAGACATAAAGATGACAAGGTGATGGCTTTAGCACTTCCTTAGTGTTATCTGTTCGGTCAGCAAACAGATTTCAGCCTGAGAAGGAAGCCTTTGATTAAAAGCCATTTTGGGGGCTGCTTGGAGCACAGAAGTGAGACAGATTGTTGGTAAAATGTCCACAGGCAAACTGCATTTCCTACAGTGCCTGGGAGGCCAACTTGATCATTAGTTGCTTTTAATTAGTGTGCTTTTGAACTTTGCCTTTCTCATGCAGAAAGGATGAATGCCTTGTCCCTAATGAAGCAGGAGGAAAACAATGTCTGTTTGCCGATAATTAGAAACTCCTGAGAAAGGAAAAAGCAAAACAATAGAAGAGGACAAAATCACAGGCAGGGGAAGAACAGAGGAGGGAGCGGAAGGGAGTGATGAGATGCTCATTGGTGGTATGTCATGGGGTATCAGTGGACTCTTGTTTTTAGAAATAATAAACATCAGCCCTGATCCTCAGAAAAAAGGGTGTGCTCTATTCAAATCCATCAGTTGTGGAGAATTTGGAAGAAGGAGCTGATGACTCCTTTGTCTTGTGTGTCATAGTGTGGAAAGATTGCTCAGTTTGAGCAGTTGGTCTTTGCTTTGTCCCTGCACAGAGTGAGCATAAAATTTCCAGGAGTGGTCTCTGTGTACAAGTATGAGCAACTAATGACCAAGGGAGGGAGTGAGACAGTGCAGAATTAAGCCCAAAGTTCACCTCAATGGAAGAGGGACCATGCTTGCTTTAGGCCCATGTAGTTTCTTTGGATAAAAAACTGAAATGCAAAGTGTATTCCTCAGAATTCCTCTTGCTTCTTTAGTCTGTGCTTTGCAATCTATGTTTCTGTTTTCTAGCATATTGAAAAATTATGTGCTGTAGATAATATAAACAGCGTTGTCTTCTGTGAATTATTTTACAGGTTACATAGTGATGGGTCAGCACAGGTTGGGTTGCTGTGTCTTAGGACAAGGATGCATTACAGCAATACACAGTGCATTTTGATCATCTAGGTTGAATTTGTGAGTCCTGTAAATATAGATAAATCTCCCCTCGATGGTCATATTTATAAGAGATTTTTTTCTGCGTTACAATTGTCTTCTGTCTTCTTCCAGTCTTTTAATATCTGCTTCTCTTTAGAATATTTTTAGGATACATATGTGGCTAGACATTTGGCATTCTGGGCATACTGCTTGAGGTGCAAGCATCATCCCAGCAGAGCCACATGGACGTCGAGGTGTCTGGCAGGAATTACTGTATCACGTTTGTTGTGGAGAGAGACACTGGGAGCTTCCAGTCAAGGGCAGCAACGTCTGTGTCCCACACTTGGCAATGGTGGGGAGATAACCCTGACCAGCAGGAACTTTGAGAAGAGTATTTGAAGACCGCATATCCTTGGGTGGCTTTGTCTGCATTCCAGCTGTAACCATGAGAAAAGCTTATCAGTCTCATTTATAGCCAAGTCTCCTTTTTAGCAACTTGTTAGAAAAATTACTTGGAGTTAAAGGTCAACAGGGGAGAAAGGTTTTCCATTACAGGGGGGAAAACTGATTTAAGCTAAAAGCATGTATTTATTGGGAAGGCATCTTCAAACCAAATCAGAACAGCAACATTTGGTATGTACTTTCTATGCCAGTAAGTGACTACACTTGGAACTAGCCAATGCACCAGCAAAGTTTTAAATACAATCTGGTGACATACATGATATATTCAGACAAGAAAAGTGAGGAAAATATCCCCAGAAAGAATGGTAAGAAGACTTCCATGTCTACCTCTATTCCAACAATTTCTTCTACAAAGATACTACCTCCACACAGTGATGGCACATATTAATATATTTCAGCTACTGTACCAGAATAAATGTAGTATTAACCAAAATTTGGAAACACAGAAGATCTCCCTTCTCCCATCTTATTTCTGAGGGGTTTACATTCTTACCTAGGACTTTAAACTTCAAAGTAGAGATCAATTAGGTCTTTGGGTTCGAGTTTTGGGCTTTTTTTCCTTTTTTATAGTCACCAACTTTAATAACTGTTTTGAATTAATTTATTTTCTCTTACTTAATACCTGCCATGGTTTCTACTTAGACAACAGTTTCATGTAGAGAAGATTTTAAGAAAAAAGCATAGTGATACAAAGGACAAAATCTTTATATGCCTGTACTCCAGAGCCACAGGAGACGCTGTGGATCAGACACATGTGAAACAACATGCAGAGGAGACAAAACTCAGATCCAGTCATCAGCTCAAATCCATGTGGTGATAAAAGCTACTCAATTCCCTCACAGTCTACCAACTGGATGTGTCTTTTTAGAGCAGCTTTAAATAAAGTGTGAATAAAATAAGGCTAGATAAGAAAGAAATAACAATTTGGGGGCCTTTAGGAATATGTTTCATGTGCTTTACTTGTGCCCTTGGGTAAATCAGTTTTGGGAAAAGATAAAGAGATTAAATACAGTCTTTGAAATTACATTCCTAATGACTCACCATTTCAGAGAGCTTGGGAATTTAAGCTGCAATTGAAAAGAAACATAAAATGAAAAAAAAGCTAACATTGTCTTGGATAATGTGTGTCAGATAATGAGTTGATACTCTTTTAATGTTGAACAGATGTTCTAGAAGAGGCAATTATTTTAATTCAAATTTTCTTTTACTTAAGCCAGTTTGCAAAAATAGAGGTACTCTCTCTCACAAATATAAGGACTAATATAATGAGAACCAAGACACTAATAGTTGCAAATCAGAAAAGCTAATTCCTTATTTCTATTCCATGGAAATATCCAGCATCTTAAGCATAGTAGTGTTCCACTTTGGAACAAAAAGGCAAAATTTTCCATGAAATTAAATCTAAAATAATTGGATTTGAAATATTAGACCTTGTGAAGTATTTCACTCTTCTAATGCAATTGAGTTCGTATTATTACTGTCAAATTAATAGAAGCAGGCATGAAACTCAAGCTCATCATGACAACCCTCTGAACTCACTGTGCTCTTTATATGCATTTCTAAAGTGTTCTGCTTGCTGGGTATCAACTGAATAGTTTTCAGTTTGCTAGCCTGCCAAGCAAATTCAATTAATTGCTAATAAATTGTTAAATGCTTGGAAAATCATTCAGAGAAACCAGTGGGACTCTTGAAGTTTAATCCTAACAATCCGACAGTTAAGCAAGGCAAAACAGAAAATGTAAAAAGTTACAAAGCATATTTTTTTAGCCATACTTCCCTCTACTTCTTTGGTCTATAGGGGGAGAAGCACATGAAATCATTAGAAATATGATTCTCTTCTTCTCAAGCCTGTGTTGAAACAGTTAATTGTTTGGGAGTGGGGGCTGTCAAAAAATCCTTTTTATTGCTTAACCTCTGAGTATCGAGTATTTTCTTAGTGACTGCTGTTGAGAAGTATTATGCATTCCTGAGAAAGGAATTGCGTGTATGTCTCATCTGATCTGCTGTAGTTAAAGGAGAGTGTGGACCTGGGCGAGTCTCGGGTTAGTGGTGCTTAGTGGTAAGCCCCTCCACAGCTGCACTCATCAAGACTGATAAGGATCTTCTCCACGGTAAGGATCAGTAAAGGAGGCTTTTCTGAAATTTTTGTCAAGGCATCAGATGACCAAACTGTTCTACCATAGCATTATGGAAATATATGGAAATTCATTACTTATTTCCTAAGTCATTAAATGTGATCAATACCTTTTTTAAAAGACAGGTATGTGCTGTGGAGACTGCTCTTCTTCAGGCTGTGCCAGCTGCTTAAAGTTACTGCGTACATGATCTCCTCAGAGAATGGGTTTCATTCATAAAGGCATTTATGTTAAAGCAAATGTGAACTGCCACTGAAACAATTTTTTTAAAATTATATTTCCCTTTGTGATGTAAAAAATTTCGAATTCAGTATAAATAAAAATAGATCTCATGGAATTTCTCAGAAAAAAACATCTGCAAAATCTGTTTATCCCAGAACTGAACTGGGAAGGACATGAGAATAGGAACACTAAGATTTAAGGCATTTATAAATTACCAAGAGAGACCACAAATGATTATTCCAAATGGGTCTGTAAACTCAACATGACCTACTCTAGGGGCTCTCACCCATGTCCCCATAACCCATGGCAGCTTTTTTACACCCAGCTAAGACACCCACTAGCTGTAGTAAGCACTGAGTCATTCTCCTTGAGGGAATTGCCTTCAACATGCATTTATGAGACTCGCAGGAATCTCCCCTAAACAAACATTTCTTCCTTCTGCCACTTTAATTTACTACCTAGAGGCAGCACCTTGCTTCAACATGCTCAACTCTTCCACATCCTAGATGTACATACCTTTCCAGGTGATGCTTGTCTTTCAAGGGCTGTCACCTGCATTCCTGGTGGTAAAATATTTTCCCCAGCAATTTTCCATCTCTCTTACAATTCTGGATTCAGGCTTTCAGTTCAGACTAACTTGAAATGTTTTCCAAAGATCTGGTTTCAAAGGGCAAGAGACTCAAGACACTCTAAAATGTGATGGAGTTCAGGAATTAGAAAGCCAGGTGCTGTAATTCTCATCCCATTGCAGAAAGCTCAGCTGTAGGTTGGAGCATGGACAGAGGGTAACCCATGCAAGGGAAGTTTTATGTCAAAATACCCCATTTCTCCAGACAAGCATGTTCACGTAAGGATGGCCAAAGACCAGCTTGTCAGGTCCTGGTCTGCTCTACAGCCACTTTCAAAACTCCCCCATCTGTATTAACATATTCTGGTGGCTTTCCCTGTGCCATCATACAACTGGTGGCTGTTGTATGAGATATTTCAAATGGGCTGAGTGTATTTTAAATCTTAGTTGCCTCTTTTTCTGTGTTTTTTTTTACCAGTCAGACAAATGGAACTGCATCTTAGTAATAGATTTAAGCTATATACTAGCCAAGGATAAACCATGCAAGTGGAAAAATATCAGGAGCAGAGTGTAGAAAAATAAAATAATGTGATTATGTGTGTGGCTGCTGTCTCTGCAGTTCTGAAACAGAATATCTGCTGCTCTGCACATCTCATTTTTTGAAAGGTTAAAAAAAGCTACAACATAAAAGACCTGATACCCCTTGGCCATGGCTGATGCCAAAGGGCAGAATTTTTCAGGGAGGATTTCTGAGCTGCCCACTCACTACTCCTATTCAGTTTTTTAAGGCTTTGGGATAATACAAACTCATTTATTGCTTGGAAGGGGCTTGTGTGTAACTTTATATCAAGGAGGTTTGATGAATTTTCAGTATGTGAAATTCCAAGATTTTCCTGACCTACTGACAGCCCTTCTGCGCTCTTCCTCTTTTGCTACTTCTGTGTGTGCATTTGGGTATTTTGTTTGTGTTTTCAGACCATTCCACTTTCCCATCTTTATTGCTGCATTGCTTTTGAGGGTCCTGATCTCACCACCAAGCCCACAGTTGTATCAACAAAGCTGCAGCCCCTAAAAACAGAAGAGTGTATAAATTTATGCTTTTATTTAAGCAAAGCTTTCAAAGTAACCTTAGAGGGCAAAAAGTTTTCCGTATGTCACACCTCATGTTATGTGACAAAAGATTCACCACCCCCTAGAAGTAGCACAGAGGTGCAGGTGGGGAGACCTTAAAACTGCACTGGGGGCCTGAGTCCCTCCCTGCCCTTTGCAGGGCTGTCCCAGGGGAGCCTCAGTCCCATGGGCCAAGGGTGATACCCATCAGGGTGAGGCAACTGGAGAGGCTCTCCTGAGGGAGTTGGCACATTGTGAGATGCAGGAATAGCATCTTGGGGAGGAAACAAACTGACAGGATGTTATGGGGAGCAATCAAAAGTGTCAAAATGGAGGGATAATGGTGGTTTGGGGAATAATGAGTGGGGGAGAATTAAGGGATGTAAGAGGTCAGTGCACTTGTCTGGCTATGCCCTGCATCTCATTGCTGCCATCTGTCATGTCTGCTCATTAGTGTTTCCAACTATTTCCCTGGGTAGAAGGTCCCTAGTTCTGCTGGCAGGCAAGAGAAATAGGCGGCTTGTGAGCCAGGTATCAAAGCAGAGATAGCCCAGGCCAGGTGTTTGTTCCTGCCTGTGAAGACAGCTAGAGGAATTGTCTAGTGGCAGGGCCATGGGGTCCAGACCAAGCATGGGAGAGAGTGTGGGGTTTGGGGTTCACTGTGAGATCTGTGTGCGTGGGAGTGCACAAAGGGAGATGAGACCATCCAGGGCAGTCCTGTGCCCACCAGGTGCCAGCAGCTGCTGGATAGATTGGATATATAAGGACAGTTCCTGCCTACACGGTGTATATGTATGCACTGCCCACACATGGGTGGTGTACTGGTTTTGACTGGGATAGAGTTGATTTTTTCTGCATAGCTGGTACAGGACTATGTTTTGAGTTTGTATGGAGAACAATGTTGATAACATAGGGATGTTTTTGTTATTGCTGAGCAGTGCCTACTCAGAGTCAAAGCCTTTTGTGCTCCTCATTGCACCCTGCCAGCAAGGAGGCTGGGACTGCACAAGGAGGTAGGAGAGATCAGCTGCCTGCAACTGACCAAGGGTATGTTCCATACTATATGGCATCATGCTCAGATATGGAGCTGGAGGAAGAAGGAAAAGAGTGGGGACATTCAGGATGATGCCATCTGCCTTCCAAAGTCACTGATAGGCGTGATGGAGCCTAGTTTTCCTGGAGATGACTGAGTATTTGCTGCCAATTAGAAGTGGTGAATGAATTCCTTGTGGTGCTTTGGTCATATGAGTGGCTTTGGTTTTTCCTATTAAACTCTTTGTCTCAACCCACGAGTTTTCTCGCTTTTAGCCTTCTGATTCTCTCCCCCATTTCATCAGATAAGAGTGAGTGAGCAGCTTAGCTGCCAGCTGGGGTTAAACCACAACACTGGGTCGTGCTATGTGGCCACACATATAAAGGTTTTGTGCGTGTGCCAGTTTGGAATTCATTATAAACCTGGCTAAAGACTATTTTTACCTGCTGGGCTTGCTGGATCCAGCAATCCCCAACTCTGCATGTCTGGGACTCCACTCTGCTGAATGCAGTGGGGATGAATAAGTGGCCTAAGGTCTGATATTAAATTAGTTTTAGTCTATTGAGGTTTCTAAATGAAGGATTTTCTCTTATACAGGGAAGACTTACACACACAGGGTCCACCCAGTCTCTGTTGGTGGCTGCTCAGAGATATGTCTGTACAGGGGAAAGTAATTTCTGACTGCTGCACTGGCATATCTAACTTAGCCCCTGTGCAAAAATAAGAGAAATGAAATATGGAGGGCGAGGCTGCCGTTTCTCCCATCAGATTTAGCTAATGCAAGGCCATACCTCCTGGATGGCCATGCCTGTGGGTTTCATTCTCTCATGCTGCAATGGATTGCACAGCTTCCAGCACAGGATCACAAGCTACATGACCTGGGGCTGCAGGTCCCTCCCACTATCCAGTTACTAGGAATTTTCCAGTAAGTGAGACCCCATAAGGAGGTGTCAGTGATAAAAGCCAACCTGAGAAGAACCCTCTCAGTGTCAGCGCTGAGCACACTAATAAATCATTTAGCCCACCCCCTCTAAATACCAGCCCCAAAGCAGCAATATTTACATAAGTTTCTCCAGTTCATGCACAGATGGTCTCTGACTGCTTACACTCCCAACATGAGTAAGAAGTGCCCTGAATGGGGGAGCAGCTCAGGCTATTCACAGGGACAGTTTGCGTTCTTAGCTTTGGGTCCTAAACAGTGCAAAATAAAGCAGAGAGTATTTCCTACGAGTCTAGGAATTCTGACCTGTTTCTAAACAAGCATCTGTTTGCTCCAAGCATCAGGACCATAAGAAGCACAGTAAAAACCTTCTTGTGAAAGGAGAGTGATGGAAAGCTTTCAAACCCTTTAAAATTCCCAAGAACCTTTAAAATTCCCTCTTAAATTCCTGAGTAATGGTATCAAATGAAAACATCAACTCAGCACTTGCTAGGGTGATTGGCTGGGTTGGCTGTGACACTGCTCAGAACAACTGACCTAATGCTATAATGAGCAGAGACAGCAAACTACACAGGTGATGTGTCCTCCCACCAGGATAACAAGACAGTGGAAGCAGATCATACTCATCCCCTGGTCTGCATTTTGGTCCCAAGTGAGGCAGTTTTACTTTGCAAGCATTACTAAGTGTGAGTGGTTGGTCCACACTCTCACTTTCCCATACAAAGCAGGTTTTGTAAGTAACCTGTTTTAAGCCATGCATTGATACAAGGCAGTCCTGTCACTGGAGATGCACATACAGCTGGGGCTGTGACATGGTCCTTGCTGGAGGCTTCAGCTGCAGCCTGTTGTAGTTTGGAATTATTATGTAAATTCTCTCCCCTGCCATTAACTGTCCATGCCAGTAGTTAACAAAGAGGGTACTTGACTGCTGATCACTGGGGTGGGGCCAGGCTGCCCCTTTTGTTCTGGGGACATCTCTCTCCTTGGGGGAGTTGAGCAGAAGGCGGGAGCAGTGTGTGTGTGCTGGGGTAGGGAAGAAGCCATCTCGCTGCTGCCTGCCTCGGGATTCCTGGAGAGTGCTCGCTCTTGCTGCTGCCTGCCTCGGGATTCCTGGAGACTGCTCACCCTCGCTGCTGCCTGCCCTGGGATTCCTCGGGACTGCTTGCCCTCGCTGCTGCCTGCCCCGGGATTCCTCAGGACTGCTTGCCCTTGCTGCTGCCTGCCCCGGGACTG
>JAWWEV010000083.1:104134182-104146401 GCA_035583235.1 Hafferia zeledoni
GAAGCCCCCTCCTCCTCTTGTGAGTAAACATCTTGGTTTTTCCCGTCAAACCAAGACAAGCCCTATGTTGAAAAAATGGTTTAAGAAAAGAAAAAAAAAGGAGGCAATAAACATATCAGTTCCAGAGGGCTGGTTTGGAGGTGTTCTTGGGGATAAACTTGCATTTACCTGGTAATGTTTGCAAGCTGAGCATACAACAGCATTTGGCCTCCTCGTTTTCTCTGTATTGGCAACTTCTGTTTGCTTTTGTCCAAGCTGTGCTCCTGCAGGAGCTTTGCCAGGCACAAAGATCACTCAGTCAGAGTCCTGTCTGTGGATGGGGACAGGCATCTGTCCCCATTTGCATCACACTATACAGACATCTGCCACCCACATGCAGGTACAACAAAGCAGGAGCATCCTCTGCCTCCAACAGCTATACCAGCAGGAGTGTGGAGCACATCTCAACATGATGGTCCCTCACTGGCATTTTCAGCTCCCAGATGGATGCAAGTTAGGATTTCTCATGGTAAGAACAAGATAAAGCCTGGAGGAGCATACTAATTTAAAAGTCACAACACAGGAAAGGTGGATAATGCACCAGCTCCATGGAGTAAGTTACAGAGGCATTCCCAGCCCAGAAAAATATTGCCAGGGGCCAATACCACTGTGTGACTTTCCTTGCAAGAATTTCTGTCCCATTCTGCAGTACTTTGCACACTTTGGACTCATCCCCCTTTTTTTCCAAGGCACCCATCTCCCTGCCTTGTGCCTGTATCCTCAGTCTCATCTCTAAAGCCAGAGCATTTCTACCTTGCACGAACTCTCTTTCATGGGACTGGGGAAAAGGAAAAGACCTATGGTCCCTCATTTTTCCCCATGTTTAGATATGCAGTTCCCTCTTCTTAGGTTCCTTGAGACAGCAGAGCAGCCATGAACATGGGGTCAGTGAGTCACAGGAGACAAGGGAGGGAAGGGAGGAAGGTGCTGTTCAGAAGCAGATGGGTACATGCAGCTTTCAAAGAAACCATACAGGAGAAAGTGCACAGGACCCCTGCTACTCCTTCTACCTGGCAGCCTCCTCCATTCAGTAAAGTTGGAGTGCCCAGAAGAATCAGCTCAGTGGGAAAAGCAGGCATCCCAGCCCCAAACCACTGATTCTTGGTCCCAAAGTTGAGCAGCACTGAAAACCTGACAGCATGTGGCAACAAGCTTCCCACACTGTCACAATAAGGATCCTCAAAGAAAGGACAAGACACAGAGGAGCAGCTGTTTAAGTGCACATTTTGGTGAGTGGGCTCAGAGAGGCACAATTGGCTTAACCCTCAGTCTAAAGGTGGTTGAAATGGAATTTCAAAATCAGCTCTCTAGGAAAAGGAGGACTGCTGCCTTATCTCACCAATTCCATGCTATGTGGGAAAGAAACTAAAGGGACTAAAGCAGGTGGGAGAGGGCAGATGTGGATAGTGTCATTTATGCTTTGAGCTGAAAAACTCTGTATTGGGTTTGTATGGCAAGGTTTTGGTAGTGAGGGTGGCTTCTGTAAGAAACTACCAGAAGCGCCCCATGTCTAAGAGAGCCAATGCCAACTGGCTCCAAGATGGAACTGCCACTGGCCAATGCTGAGCCCACCATGACAGTACCTCAGGGATAACATAGTTAAGAAGGGAAGAAGAGTTACTGCGCAGAAGCAATTGCAACCAGAGAAAAGATGAGTGAGAACATGTGAGAGAGGAACAACTCTGCAGACACTGAGGTGAAGAAAGAGGGGAAGGAGGTTCTTCAGTGCCAGAGCAGATTCCCCTGCAGTCAATGGTGCAAACTAAGGTGAGGCAGGCTGTCCCCCTACAGCCCATGGAGGCCCATGGAGGCCCCTGGTAGAGCAGAGATTCACCTACAGCCCATGGAAGAACCCACACTGGATGCTCAAAGGGGTTTGTGATCCTACACAGACCCTGAGATTAGCTCAGTTTGTTAGAGCCTGCTACTAATAGCACCAAGGCTGTGGATTTGATCCATGTATGTGCCATTCACTTGAGTTGGACTCAATGATCCTTGTGGGTCCCTCCCAGCTCAGAATATTCTGTGATTCTCTGGGAAACCCACACTGGAGGAGGCTCCTAGCAGGACCTATGGCCCTGTGGATAGAGCAGCCCATGCTGGAGCAGGTTTGCTAGCATGACTTGTGACACCGTGGTGGACCAACACTGGAGCAGTCTGTTCCTGAAGGACTGCATCCCCATGGGAGGGACCCATGCTGGATCAGGGGACAAGTGTGAGGAGTCCTTCTTCCAAGGAGGAAGTAGCAGCACAGACACTGTGTGATGAACTGATCACAGGCTCCCTTCTCCATCGCCCTATGCCACTGGGGGGAAAGAGGGAGATAAATTGGGAGTGAAGTTAAGCCCAGAAAGAAGGGATGGTGGGAGGAAGGTGTCTTAAGATTTGGATTTTAGTTCTCATTACCCAACTCTGAACTGATTGGTAATAAATTAGGTTAATTTCCCAAAGCCACGTCCATATTGCCTGTGACAGTAGTTGGTGAGTGATTTCTCCTTGTCCTTACCTCAACCCACGAGCTTTTTGATATATTTTGCCATATTTTCTCAACCCTGTCCAGCTGAGGAGGAGAGTGATCGAGCATCTTTGATGGGCACCTGGTGTCCAGCCAGGGTCAACTCACCACAGCCTCTGACCATGCATGTCTTAAGAAAAGGAACAAGCATCTCTCTAGCCTCCACTTAATATTCAGGCTGCTCCCTCAGCAGATAGACATTTCTGAAGCAGGGATTTCTAAAGCATGGAAATGAACAACCTGCAGGTCAGAGTAAGCAGTCAACAAGCAGGGAAATGAACAACATGCAGGTCAGAGTAAGCAGTCAATAGTGACCCAAATGCAAAATGGTCTAGCATGGCCTGTTCCATGTCACTGCACTGAGCATCCGTTCATGCTGCATGGACAGTCCTCCTCACTGACAGCCAGATCCTGACAAATCTCCCCTTTCACCTGTATTGAAAGTTTAAAACTGAAAGGTAACTTCAAAGTTCGGTCCATGTGTTTAAAAATAGACATAGGAAGAGCAGCTCATGTAGGAGGAGCAGAGGTCCACTAAACAACTGCTGTGACTTAAAGGAAGAGTCTAGAAAAGACACAGGTAAAGTATAGCAAGCTGTTCTTCCTGCAGCATGGTGTCCCAGCTTTCTGCAGTTTGGACATTTCCTGCACCAAAGGTAATGCATGGACCATCATCTGAATATACAGCTCACTGTCACCCTCCATGGAGGAGGGAGGCTTATTCCCTTGCAAAATAATCAGGTATCCCTGTGGAAGTACTAATGAACGAAACATCTCCATGGAACTGTGCCACCTCATATGCCTCGACACCAAGGTTCAGGAGCATCCTTTCACCCTGGCAAATGGTTCAGCTTTGAGGCAGTTAAAGCTACAAGTCAATAACAGTATCCTTGTGCTGGGCATTAAAGAAATGTTTCCATATTTTCTTTCCATACTGTGTTGAGATTGCCTCTATGCTATGGGGCTGCCTCAGCAATACTCGCTTACAGCAGGAAAAATCCAAATTTCAGCTGATGTGAAGTCCCTCCTAGGTCTTGCTTTATGTCTCATCTCCCCTGAGCAGAGGGGATGAGCTGTAGGGCCAGAAACAACTTGAAGCCAAGGAGAAGGATCAGGCCAGCCAGCAGAAGCCAACAGTGTCACAACAACTTATGATCTACCTGGAGGTTCCAGGAGGATCTATCTCAGGAGGTGTGATGTTCAGGTATAGAGAGGCACTTCTCTCCCAGCCAATTACAGAGCCAGTTTCTGGCACTGCTGCTTCCTGCTGGCTGAGGTAATGTCAAAACATAGACTGTTTCCTTGAAAAATCCTCAGGGAGACCAATGTCTTGCCATTATGCTGAGGAGGATGAGGATGCAATCCCCAGGGAAGCCTTGCTGGCAGCTGAAGTCTGTGCACCAGACTTTAGCAACTGAATTAGGCCAGGCAGAGGAGGAAAAGGGCTTCCTTCAGTCCTTTGTCTCCTCGATTTGGCACATTCATGGCTTCAGACTCAGGCCTGGATCAAGAAAGGCTGAGATTTGGCTTTAATCATGTCTTACAGAGAATATAACAAAAAGATGTGAGCATATTTGTTTGAGGTATGAATACCTAATGGATACATAATACTTAGTGGAGCAAATACAAACCAAAACTTAAACTGCTGTAACAGATAGTTCATCATCAGGGTACTTTTAAAGTAGGGAGATTTACATCTGCATGTAAATCCTGAGTATTTTTTAGAAAGGGAGTAAACCTAAAACAACTTGATTTGCTCTAGGAACACATTCTGGAAGTCAAATTTCTATTTATTTGTAGACAATCAAAATGAAAATATTATGTCTATTTTCATGTGGCAAGCTTGGAAAACAAAAACAGTCACAGAAAAAGCATTTGTGTTGGAAAGTTACCATCCTTTCACTGGGACTGCTCAGATTGTGAGAAGAGAAGAAAAAGAGAGGAAAGGGATAAATAGATAGATATATCTAGATATATATAGAGAGAGATATATATACATGCATATATATACATATATATATATGTATATATATGCAGATGTCTAGTGTGTGTTTATGTAGATATATTTATATAGAGGAGTAAGAATCATAATACCAAGAGAAACCAATATGAGTATTTTAGCTCACATAAATAAAACTGTTTCTTAGGCTAGAAGGGAGCAATGTGTGCTCCACAAATGCACACATCCTTTGTAGGAGCTGGGAGCTTACACATTAATAGTTTTGGTGATGGCATGAATGAAAGACAACTAAATCCAGACCTCGGCTCCCACCACTACAGCTCCTAGCACACGTCCTGAAGACATAGGGAGCAGTTGGGAATGGAGGAGCATGAGCAGGGTCCCCAGTGCTTCCCCAGGTTTCCTGTGAGAAGACTTCAGGGGACCTATGTGCTCTGTGGAAACCTTCTACGCTACACTCTGTATGCAAGAAGTGATTTTAAGGCCAACTATAATATTGGTCTCCTTTCCCTGTAATAAAGAGCATCCCTGAGAAAGAGGGAGCATCTTTTTCAAACTCCTTTGTTCTGCTGCACCCTGTATTTCCTCAGCTTTGGCTGATCTGGTCCTAACAAACACCAGCCCTGACCTCCCTTCCCTCTCCATCTGCCCCCAAAGAAAAGATGCTGTTGCCTTGCATCCCAAAAAATCAACATGTCAAAATATCAGCTGGTGCTTTTATAAATAAAAAGGAAGGCCTGTCAGAGACTGGGCAGGTTCTTGGTGCTCATGTGTGTGCACAGACACTGTGCCACCTGCCCAGGTGGATGAGCAGCAGGCAACGAGGCAAACCTCATGTGCAGTGATGCTGGCTGACTTAGGGAGAACAAAACTCTCCACCAGCGCTTCCAGAAAAGAAAACAAAAGTCTTGAACAAACCATCCCTGGGCCATTTCAGCCAGCAACAAAACTAACAAGCAAAACAAACAGAGAAATATCCCAGCAGACCTCAACGGGCTGAACAAACAAACAGAGAAATTCAGGTTCCAAAGACCAGGGGAGCTGTGTTATGAAACGAGATTTTTTGATACAAAAGGAAGCTTACAGCTATCACTGGTGATTAGACACGGAAGAGAAAGGTTGCTCTAGGCATTAGACCACACTTCACACACACACACAGAGGTTATTCAATCAATATTTGTCCTGGAATCACATGCAGTGGAAAAAATTTCAAATGAATGGTCAGCAGAATTTAATGCTTGTATTCATTCATGTTGTGCTCTTGGATGAACAAGTGTTTTTATACCTAGCACAACCTAAGCTTTAAAATCCAGGAGGTTTTTAATAAAAATACAGGAAAATCTTGGAAGTAAATGCTGCATTTGTGTATGCCTTTCAATTACATTTTCAGCAGGATGGGGACCTATGATTTTAGAAAGGACTCTGAGGTAGGAGGGAGATTATTTGAATCTCTAAGTTCTGGACCTAATGGGAACTATAAATCTGTTAAGGCTCCAGAAAGACAACACTGTCCACAGAAACATCCCCAAAGCAGAAGGGAGGGATTTATTCTTGCCATCACTGTGTTCTCCAGCCATGCTGCTGTGCTGGCATTAGAGGTTTTATTTAGGGTCACAGCAGTAACAGCAGGAAGATATAATCCTCTGATTAACAGGCAGCTGTTACCCCCTGCCTTTGTGAAAACGATGATCTCAGGTTGAAGATATTGTTGCTCTGAATCATCATATTTTTGTTATTGCCCCATCAGTTTGTCACAACAGATTGTTTGCTTATATTCAGATCGTGGCCCAATTTTTCCCCCTCAGCAGGAGTTAAAGGAAATTTGACCATAGGTGCCCTAACCATGGACTTTAGAATTTGGGTGCAAATAATGTTGATGAAAACACAAACAAAATGAAACAAAAACAGAGAAAACCCAACCCTCTTGCCTAGTGACTTAATGACAAAATATGCATGAGGCACAATACAACACCCAGTTCACTTCAGGCTGTGATATACCTGATGGGTGGCATTCAGATAACTATCACAAGGGCAGGATGTCTCTAAGTCCTTAAGGTTGTGGCTTTGTGTGACTAAAGTGAAATATTAGTGCTCTCTAGGATTGCATAGGGGTTAATTTCAGCACAAGGGATTGCCTGGGAGAGGAGAGCCCCATTCAACAGTACAGAGAGTTATAGAACAAAGGCAAATACAGGGTGGCTGCTTTAAGGCAAAAGTTTTCAGGGAGAAGTTTATTTTAATAGTCTAGCTGGAAATTCACTGGAAAAACAGCTCCATCAGCCCTGGTCAGGAAGAGTGAGGGCAGAGATACGTTCCTCTGGCAGTCTGTCCTGATGAAGAACCCGTGCTCCAGCACAAGACAAAGCGTTCCCATGTCCCACATCCAATGCATATGCTGTCTTCCTCATGCAGATAATGGGAAATTTAAAAAAGCCTTAAGCTGGTCATGCTGTGTTAAAGATCGCTTTGATGAACTTCAAACAGCCTACTGAAATCATGCACTGTGCACGCAGCCGCGTTCTGCTTCCAGAGGAGATCCTGCAGGAAGGCAGAGGGCTGAGCGAGGAGCACTGCACAGGTCAGGTAACCCATTCAGGAATACGGGAAAGGCTTTTTGCCCGCATGGTGGGTGGAACACCAGTAAACCCCAAGCGAAGGGGGTTTGTCATAGCACCATCCCAATGCATTCACAGGAAAGATCAGTCCTATTTCTCTTGCAAACCATTTTTCTTAATCTGCACAACTCCCACTTCCAAAAACACTTGTCCTCGGGGCAGTGCTGATGACCCACTTGCTGTTGTTTGGTGAAAGGAAACTTCCTATTCAAAGTGGAGCACTCTGGCACAACACAGGTTTATCCTGAAAATGGTCTGGTAGGCTTCACACGAGGACTTGCTTTTTCTAGTTTTCACCTGCACAGGACTATTGCATTTATATTTCATAACACTTGTAAGAGAATATTCAAAGCAGGGAGGGAAAAGAAAGATCCTCTGTGAATGTGATTTGCTACTTTCAGGGCTTTGGCTCTCAGTCTGTTTAGCTGAGCACTGCAGCATCCTGTCTCACTGCTTGCTGTCCTCTGGCTCTGAACTGGGGCAAAACTGCACAGGTTCAGGCACAATGTTTCATGGGAGTCACTTTTAGTGCTCTGTAATGTATTTCCTTAAAGAACCACAGATTTGAACTAAAATTACTAGGCTTTAGAAACGTCCACTTCAGAAACAATTGTACACTCCATTTGAGCATTGGAAGATCTGGGACAAATTACCCTACCTGCATTTGTCTTCCTCTTACCTTTATGGGCCATCATCCTGTTTCTCTCTGCAGTCCAGGTAGGCTTTGTACAGAGCAATGAAAAAAACAGATCCCTCACTCATCTTGTTCTGGTTGGCAAGCAAATACTAAAGGCTCAAGACAGCAGATAGCTATTCAAACAAATTCACATCTTATTGAAAAAGGATTAACACACCCATGTTTTCACTGTGTTGCTCTCCTGTGAGCTGTAAGAGTTGTTTTAAAGACAAACTGCAAATTTTTTTCCAAGGACACAGTATGCTTCATGATATAGTATCAAATACTTTACTTGATCCACTGAAATGTTGATGTCAACCAGTTTAAAATTCCTGTACCTACTCAAGAACAAAAATAGGAAGAGGTGACAACATGTCACTGCTGTTTAGAGCATCATGAAATTTAAACCAGGAAATTTCTTGATATTAGAAACAGGAATTTCAACACTAATTAAGTTCTGCAATTTTTAAACATTTCTCTATAGCCTGTTCCTCTTCACTTCCTTTTCTCACAAACATGCTTTCTATCACGAAAAATAAATAATTACTCAGGTCAAACCGTAGAGGGAGGTGGGACCACATGGCCCCTTTTGATCTGCTGAGGTGGCCCAAAACACCAGTACCACATAAACCAGTGAAAGCAGCAGACCTGTTTCGGAAATGTGCTTCAAGTTTCTCAACACCAAGTGTCAATCCTGCCATATGATACCCAAAACCTTTCCTTGGAGGTTTTTATTGGTGCCTTAAACATAAAGGTTTCTTAGGCACCTTTAGGATTTTCTTTTAGGGCTACCTCACCACCATCTGCCCTAAGGGTGACATGGGAAATGGCACTCATAAATGGTCCCTATGCCTTTAGCATGTTGATGTCTCACTCTGGCCACCCTCCGCATCTCAAGTGAGGTGCAACAGAAGCTGTACTGATGTTAGAGGAGGAGTAAGGGAAACCAGGACTATGTCAGCTGAGAAAAGATACAGAGGAACCATCACTCAAAACAAAGCTAAAGAAGACATTTGCGCAGTGGTTACGGGACAGGTAAGACCGTGACTGGAAGACACAACTCTGACATCCTTGTTTCACTGTTTTCCACTAGAAAACTAGTATTTCTGGACTCATAGTACGAGATGGAACATACCAGGTCCATATCTGAGGTTTCATTTACAGTTCTACTCTTGATATACAACACTTCTGACTCCATTTTACTTTGTATTTCCCCCAACTTACAATTTTGCCTTGAAATTTGAGTCCCAGCCTCCCTATAACTTCCAGTCCATTCATTCATTATCTGCTGGCAAAGAACTGCAGGTGAAGTTTTGTCTCCTTTGTATCACTTACAAGCAAAACCACTTTGCTGGCAATTTTAACAGCTTGCAGTTAAAAATAAAGCACACACGTATTTAATCAGCTCTAGTTCAGGGAATGAACATTCAGAATAGAGACTCAAATAAGTATTCAGGTAGCTGCAACAATCACCCTGGTCTCTGATCAACTAGTCAGATCAATGCTTTTCTTCCCCAGAGTCCCTTCTTTTCCAGACATATCATAGAGTCATAGAATATCCTCAACTGGAAGGGACCCAGAAGGATCATCAAAGTCCAACTCCTGGCTCTGCACAGGACAGCCCCAAGAGTCACACCATGTGCTTGAGAGTATTGTCCAAATGCTTCTTGAACTCTGTCAGGATGGGTGCTGTGACCACTTCCCTGGGGAGCCTGTTCCAGTGCCCAATCATCCTTTGGGTGAAAAAACTTTTCCTAATATCCAACCTAAACCTCCCCTGACACAACTTCAGGCCATTCCCTCAAGTCCTGTCACTGGTCACCACAGAGAAGTGTCTTGGCAAAATGCCAACTGCCCAATACAGAATCAAAGCCTTCCTCCCCACCACTGAGAAGGGAGAAAGGAAAAAACTGGAAACTCAAACCAGTTTATACTTAAACTAACTATATATATTTATACAGAAAAAAAGATAAATTAAAAACAAACTACAATATAATACACATTTACACAAGTTAGAAATAACAAGAAATAACTCCCCACTCCCCACTGAACACAAATTCCACCATTCTAACTACAAATTACTCCAGAGAACTCAATCCCCAGAGGGACAGATTCAAGCAGAGAGAAAAACTAAGAACAAACATTTTACTTCCCTAAGATAAGTACATGGTGATACCACATGATACCACATGGTGGTAAGCCAGTGCTCTGGGCTTGGGCCTTCCTGTCCCTCCTGGGATGGCACGGTGCATCCTCTGGGACCACAGTTTGAGGCAACTGACCAAGCCACTCCCACACTGACTCTTACACTTTGAGATCATGTCGGAATATGGTATGGAATACCATTGGCTAGAAGAAGTCAGCTGTCAGCTCAGCCCAGCTCAAGCCAGCTGACAGTCCCAGGCCTACCCTGAAATCCAAAGCCTAAATTTAGGCCAACACCTACCTAAACCCATAACAAGAAGAGATCAGTGTCTGCCTCTCCTCTTCCCATCATGAGGAAGTTGTAACTGCAGTGAGGTCTTCCCTCAGTCTCCTCCAGGGTGAACAGACCAAGTGACCTCAGCTGCTCCTAATATGGCTTCCCCTCAAGGCCCTTCATCATCTTCATTCCCCTCTTTTGGACACTCTCTATTACCTTATACCTTTCTTATATTGTGGCACCCAAAATTGTACACAATATTCAGGATGAGGCCGCCCCACTGAATGGGACAATCCTCTACCTTGACTTGCTGGCGATGCTGTGCCTGATACTCCCCAGGACACAGCTGTCCCTCCTGGCTGCCAGGGCACTGCTGACTCATGTTCAACTTGCCAGCGACCAGGATCCCCAGGTCTCTGTCTGTCACTGCTCTCCAGCCTCTCGTTCCTGAGTTTGTTATGACCATCTGGGGTTGCCCCTTCCCAGGAGCAGAATCCAACACTTGTCTGTGTTAGACTTCATATGGTTGGTGATTGCCCAGTCCTCTAATTTGTCCAGGTCTCTCTGCAAAGCCTCCCTGACTTTGAGGCAATCAGCAGCTCCTTCCCACTTAGTATCATTGGCAGACTTATTTAGTATTCCCTCAAGTCTTGCACCCAAGTAATTTATGAAGATATTGAAGAGAATTGTCCCTAAAATGGAGCCCTGCAGAGCCCCACTAGTGACCAGTTACCAGCCTGTTGTCACTCCATTCAGTATTACCCTTTGTGCCCAACTCATGCGCCAGTTGCTCACCCACTGCATGGTGTGTTCTTCATATTCCAGAGAGCTTTGAAGTTCCAGAGTTTTGTTCTATAAGCATTGCTCCTGCTGCAAGTCAACTTTAGGGCAGCCTGAAACTCTTACAATATACAACACAGGACCTTGTTCTTTAGAGGAGATCTACATATAAGGCAAACATTAGCATAAAGCCAGACTCCAGAATGCTCCCTCACACAGAATAGTCCTTTAATATGTAGTACTTTAATCAGTAGTCCCTTTAAAGCCTATGGGATTACTCCTGCAGTATAGTGTTTTTCTAAAGGGGTAGCATCATTAGGGTGCAGCTCTGAGAAGTAACACTGTGGTTGCACAGAGGATGTGAACATGCTTTTACTACCTAAGATGTCCTAATTAGTCCTAATGATGGTTTGAATGTAACTGGTTGCATCTTGCATCATTGGCAGAGTAGAAAAGAACTCTTTCAATTAGTTTTGAAAATGAGTGAATTTAATTTGAATATTGCAGAATACATGATATTTACAGAATATTTAGTTTTTTACTAAACCCTTTTGTTTTGAGGCAGCCCGTTCCCATAGGAACACAGTCACACTGGCATCATGGAGACAGCTAAAACATTTCCAAAATCAGCCAGCTGAATAATTCTGTTATGTATTCCTTCTACTGCTCTAATTGGAGTGTATATATTATGTCTTATTATATCTAGCTGGAACTACGTCCCTGCAGGGCAAAGTGAAATATATATACACATGCATATACATATGCACACACACACACATTCCTACATAGATAGAGAACCAAACGCTTGATATTCTTTCTGGTGTGTATTTGAACTATTTCCTTTTTATTTTTACTTTTTTTCCTGGGGGACTGGCCCAAAACCCATCCATCTCCAAGGACTTTGCAGTAAATTAGAACTAAAACATTCATTTTTACTTTGGAAGAAGGAATCACCAGTCTGTCAAGCATCCCAACAGAGACACCTGCAGATGCACCAAGTATGTACCAATTACCATACTAGGAGAGTCATATCCTCCTGCTACATTGCCATTTCTTCCACTTTGCTTTCTGGCCCCTCAGTAAGTTTCATTTGGTCACAAGTTTTAGAATAGATCTGACAGACTCTTTCCAGCTGTCATTTCTTCACAATTTAATGGATTTATGCTTTCCTTGAGGCTCAAAGAAGCTTGAATTTTAGTCTTTCAATTTGAA
>JAWWEV010000083.1:104154892-104369197 GCA_035583235.1 Hafferia zeledoni
GAGGGGAGGGGGAGCCGGCCGACAATGGCGGCGGCCGCCACCGCCGCCAGCCCCGGCAGTCCCGCCGCCGGGCCCCTGCCGCCGCCGCCGCCGCCGCCGGAGCCCTGCCCCAGGAAAGCGCCGCAGCCGCCGCCGCCGGCGCGGAGCGACCCCCGGCGCAGACAGGCCGCGCTCTCCTTCCTCACCAGCATCTCCCTCGACGGGCGGCCCCCGCCGCCGGGCAACGACGGCTCCGCCGCCCGGCCCCGCCAGGCGCCGCTGCCGCCGCCGCCGCGGCTGGGCAGCCCCCCGGCGGCGCCCGCCGAGCCCCCGGAGGAGGAGGAAGACGAGGAGGAGGAGGACGCCTTCGCCGCGGTGCAGGTGCCGCCCGCCGCCTTCCTGGGCGCCGCAGCGGCGGGCAGCCGAGGCCGCCTCAACTCCTTCACGGCGGGGGTGCTGCCGGCGCCCTTCGGCCGCACCAGCCCCCAGGGCATCGCCGGTGGGAGTGGAGAGCTGGGGCAGCCCGGTCCCGCCGCCGCCTTCGAGCTGCAGCGATCCCGGTAAGCCGCGCCGCGGGGATGAGGGATGCGCGGGATGAGGGATGCGGGGATGAGGGATGCGCAGGATGCGGACATGAGGGTTGCGCGGGATGGCGGTGGGCTTGCCGCTCGGGAAGGATGGGCACGGCCACCGGAGGAAGCCGTGGGGAGCGAAGCCCGATAGCCGCCGCGGGGAGCCTCCCTCCGCGGGGCCGGGGGAGCAGCGGCAGCGGCGGGGATCTGCGAGCGTGCAGTGGCGGCTCAGCGGAGGTGCCCGAGCCTGCCGGGCGGCAGCAGCTGGTCAGTCAGGCGTTCCTGCCTGCGCGCGAGTGGCTGAAAGTTTCTCTCCCGCTCGGCAGTGCGGGCGTGAGGCTGCACAGCCGCCGTGCCCCGCTGCAGCCCAGCCCAGCTGCGGAGCGCTTATCACCCCGTTCGCAGGGCTGGTGGCGGATTCAGCCCGCCGTGATGCCTGTTCTATTGGTAGCAGGCTGCGAGCCAGCCCTTAGCCAAGTGCGCTGTAGCCAGGTCTGTAACCACAGGGGCAAAGGAAATCTTTGCATCTACATCCACGGATTAAGGTGTGAGCGCATGATTTAAGCGGTGTCTCGATACCACCCCCACTAAGCTCTTTATCTACAAGCATTTCACATTCCTCTGGGTTGTTTCTTGCCGCCTGGTACTCTCTTGCCTTCTAATTTTCAAAGGAATAACCTCACCTGCTTAAAAAGCTGAGATTTTTTTTTTTGCTAAAAAGGTGCAATCATGTAAAAATATGCAAAAGCACGTGGATTAATAGCTTCATGGGTACAAAATCACCTTCTTTCACTTCCTCAACAACATACTCAGATATCACAGACCCAGGGGGGAAGAAGCAGAGAAGCTGGAGGAAATGACTGTACTCCCCAAGCCCACATCGGCTGCCACTCCCACATTCCCCATTTGCCGCACTCCCTTCTTGTTTCTCCCTTGGACAAATAGGTAAACTTTGAGTCACGTGTTATTGCAAGGGTTTATAAGGGTACTTGAGCATAGATCACTGTAGAAAAGTTCCTTTCAAAACCAACAAGCTTGGAGAAATTGGAGATATTCCAGGAGAAAGTTGTCTTAGCTGCATGCGCGACTGTTTGTTGGGTTTTTTCTCCCTTCCATCTGGATTATACTGATGGCTTTTTTTGAGCCCCTTTTCAGATGCTGTGCTAAGGAGCCGCACATTCTCGAGTAAAATGCCTGCTGGTGGGTTACCACCCCTCTTCTCCTAGTCATATGTCTCTCAAAACATTTTCTGCAGTGACAGCCCTCTAGTTGTGCTGTGGATCCACAGCACAGTGACACACACACGCTCATGCGTTCTAGTCTGTGACATTGTTCTGCACACTGCTGCTCGCAGCCTTGTGAGTGAAAAGTGATCCACAGACCATGATTTGTGCATTGATTTTCTACTCTTGAACTTTTTGCTTGTTGGTGATACTGCACATAGCAGTACCCTCTTAATGTTCAAGAGGCTGGATTTTGCTTGGCCTCCTAGGTAGTAAGTTTATTATTCCTGCAGGTTACCTTTCGAAATTCCCAATGATCCTCTTTGGTTTTCCTTGCTTGCATGGTTTGATCCTGTGCTCAGTTGCAGGAGGGATGCTCAGCTCTCACCTGTATCACTTCTCCTCTTAGCCCTTCCTCTTCCAGTCCTTATTTTCCCTTGCCCCTGTTTGCCACTCTGAATTTTTCCTTCCACATCTGATACGTTTTTTTTCCTATTGCATGAGAACAATTTGGGGTTCAAGAGGGAAAGATAAGGACTGTTCTTGTTTACAGCCTAGAAGTCCAGCATTTTACAAGTTCAGCTGTGCTGCTAGCATGCAAACAGACTGAATGGATAGCCCAAGTCCATGGCAAGGGAAGTCACCTAAGGAAATCTTGTCAGGATGTCCTCCAGTCTTACAGAGGCCGTTGTTTGTGCCATATATTTTCTTGTGATGTAGGATATAAAGAAAGTGTTGGTTTTCTCATGCTCTTTTGTTTTCCTGAGAGCTACATTCAGCTATGGCAGAGACCTTGCATTGCTCCACTGACACAAGTGTGAGGCTGTTCGTTGTAGTGCTTGCTTGCATCTAGCACTGGTGCAGAAGAGCTCTGGCTCATGTCCCTGCCTTTTGCTGACTGTTGTAACCCTGCACGTGTGCAGCCCGGGGCAGACTTTGGCCTGCCTTCAATAGATTTCTTTCTGCCCTAGAAAAGGTATATATTTTCAAACATCAGGATGGACATCTGCAGGCCACAGAGGTTATATGGAGTGGCCTTCATCATCTTAATGAAAAGATGTGGTAGGGGCTCCAGTTGCTGGGTTCTCTCTTGGCTGCATAGAAGATCACAGGCAAGCACTGGGCTGGCACAAGCCCAGGAACAGAGGGTTCAAGCAGACCTGCTGCTGCTCTCTTTGTGGAGAGGAAGGAGCCAAATACCCAGCACATGGCCAGACCTTCTCAGAATGACAGGGTGGAAGTCGCAGCAACTGCCCAGAGACAGGTGTCAGCTCACCTTATGGATGATGTAGAGAGAAAAATCAAATTCTTTTGGTAGTTCATGTGTGCACCTCCTGCCTTTTCTCACACCCTTCCCCTCTCCTTGCAGTGAGCTTGAAATTGAGTTTGATGCCTGGTTTGACAGATTAGTTCTCTGTGCTGAGACACATAAGTTACAATGCAAAACCTTTTTCTGTTTCAGTATCACTCTAGACAGGCTGCCTTATGTTGTTATTTTTATTTAGTTTTCAGAAACCACTGTGAACATATAATCAGAGTTTCCTGGCTTTTTTGTTTGTGTTAGCAGTTTGTATAATTGCATACTAGTTTATATTTAACAAGGTTATCATTAATGTGGTTTGGGTTTGTGCTGTATGTGTACTCACAAGAAACAAGTGATACAAAAAAAGAACACGGAACTTTTAGGTGCTTGGAGGCTAATATGCAATGATATGTAAATAGCAAAAAAAAAAACAAAACAAGGCTTGTTCAGAAGTCACCTTGTTGGTGCCAAAGACTTCTGTCTCGTGCCGGAGATTGTTTCAGTTTGTGGTGAATGGGTGGATGAGGACACAAGTTACTAGAATTTAGGGCCAGGTTCTGCCAGGGTTTCTTTCATGTCAAATTGTAATTCATTTTAATAGCTTGATCTCAAATTAATGAGCTCTGTGAAACAACGTTTCAGCAAGACTGGTTTAAAATCATTTCAGATCTTGTACATTACGTGATAGTCTCACGTACTTGTTTTTGCGTATGCCTAGAATTCTTCTTGCCATAGTTTTCTTTGGGGAAAATACTGCTGTTTCTGTGTGTGAAGTTTCCTTTTCCAGCAGGCTGGGTGTTTAGAAACAAGCATGTACTTTTTGGGGGGTTGTTTGTTTTGGTTTTGTTTCTTTTTTTCTGTTTCACTAAGGAAGCAAATTTATGATTGGATTTGTAGTCTAAACATTGCTTACAGTTGCATTTGTCTGTGTCACTGTCAGGTTTGAAGGCAGATGGGCAAGAGAATTTCTTCTGGGAGCAGTGGTTGCTGGGAAGGAAGGAGACAGTATCTGCTGAGTAATCACGGGGTAGAACTCCACTCAAAAGGACATTGAAGTTATTGTGGTCAAATAGATTTTTCTTCAGAATTCGTTGACTTACAATAAATCTCATTTTCTGAGTAATTCTAAAATTAATTTATGATTAGTAAAGCTTGTGAAGATTCAGTTTATTTCTACCTATTAGAAAAGACAGAGCTGCATATGGCCTCAGTATTTGTCCTCTGGAAAGATGCAATGAAGAGGGATGCTGGAATAGTTGACTTACCTGGTTTTTGTAGGGCTTGCAAAGTTCCATGCATTGTTAGTGCTGGAGAAAGCCTCCAGGATGTTGCTGAGGAGCTGAATCCCATCATTTAGTGTTTGTGGTGGAGGGCTGAGAGGTCAAAACTCAGTTCACCACAGCCTTGGGCTGGCAGGCAGCGCAGTCTCAGCCCAGCACAGAAGATGCTTCCGAACTGAACATGCCAGGGACAAAAGAAGAGTCTGTCAGAATCAAGTGTCTTACAGGCAGAGTCCTGCAAGAGGAGCAGAACAAAGAGCTGGGGGCACCATTCACTCTGTGGGGTCATCGCAGCATCAGGACTTGGCTTGTGCACTGCTGGAAGCACATCGGACCTTTTGTGTGTGAGGGACACTGTTATTCACTGAACCTAAAGCCCTTCAGGCAGCCCGAATTTCAGAATGATGTATACAAGCATAGCATGAAAACAGCAATTTAATGGTCTGAGAAGTGAATGGGAAGTGCACAGACAGAACTAAGTCTTTTCATAGGTGTGTGAGACCTTGTGTGCCAGTGATAATTGCTACCTCTAAAGCAGAGGATGCTTATTGACTTCAGCTGTCACATCAGGAGGCTAAATGGCCATCCTGTGCCAACCTGAAGGGGTGATGTTCAACAACAGTGTTAAGGCTCAGGTAATAAGGGCCGTTTCAGCAGGAGCACACAGCATCCAAGCTCCTCCATGAGCCCTGTAAGGGACACTGAGCACACTCGCATCCTTTAGCATGAGGACATTGAGGGCTGGGTCTTCATGGCCACTTAGAGCTTTGCAGGAGCAGTCCCTGACTGCTGATGGGTTTTCTGAGCTGTGTGTGTGCTGAGCATGGCCAGACCCACATCACGTGATCTGGCATCCACCACCGTTGGGTTCTACCAGTCTTTTTGCTTGTTCAAGGCACAAATTTGTGCCTCCTTCTGTTGCTTCCCTTGAAACTTGTGGAAATGGGGTTGTCTTCCAGGTATTAGTTGAAATTGACCAGTGGTTCAAAAGTCACTAGAGTATGATGGACAGCATAGTTGCATCAGCCTTGTTTCCTTACTACTCAGAGCTTTTAAAAGCAAACCCCACAGAAATTTGCTCTGGCATATTTTAGGCTCTTACTGTATTATTTTGCAAGCATCACTGTCAGATAAAAAGGAAAAAAAAGCTTGCTGTCAATTCTGAAGAGCAGAACAGTGGGACAGAACATAGTGTTCATGAGTACTAGGAAATTAAGACACCTTCACAGAGGGACAGGTGCTAAGAGCGGGCTGTATCTGCCAGAGCCACAAGACTCTGCAGGTTTCAGAGTGAGACAGCCTCGAAGCCGGATGGGTGAGAGGAGTCTGCCTGGACGAGTGCACATTAACCCCTGTGAGAACCTGAGCTGGTAATGCATTAAAAGTCCTGTTTGTGTTGGTTGTGTTTGCTGGCCACCAATTAAAATCTTGATAGGTCCAACACTGCCCTGGAAGTCCCACGGTTGTACCATGAAGGTGCTTGACTGGTGTGCCATGACCCCTCATTAGTTGTCAGGAGAGCAGAAGGAGTGAGACATTTCAACAGGTTTGCTTATGTGCTTGGTGTATTTCGATTACTTGATCTTTCTTTTCACCTTTTTCTTTACCAGCAAAGCTCCTGTGCAGGCAGCCAGGCTGGCTGTTTTCCTTAGGAGTCTGCTACACAGCTTTCCTCTACATGGTAATACTGTTTGCAAGCACCTTGAAATTCTGATCATCGGTAGCAAACATGTGAGTCACCAGCCTTCCAGACCATCACAAAAACAGGGTTCAATGGTAGATGGATAGGGTAATAACAGATAATAGTTTGATGACAGCTTTTGCATAAGAAGTATTCTTTAAGCTGTAATTATTATGACTTGAAGAACTCTTCTGGTGGAGGATAGAGCTTAGCTTAGAACTGTTCAAAACATCTAAAATGCAAATATGAGATTCCCAAACATGCTCTCTGAGAACTAAAAAACACCCTTACCCTCTAGTAATTCTGTGGGTTCCTCATTTCAAAGAAGTGGACACCAAGTGGGCTATCCAGAGGCTCTGTAGAACAGTATGATGGAAGGTAAAAATAAGAAGCAGGGCCAAATCTTTATTTATTTTTTTTTTAAATTCTCCCACTGTTTCAACTGTTTGTAGTCCCTCAGGCAAGTTTTCCACTACACGAACATAAGGGCTTGTCTTTATAATTTAACCTGAAAGTGCAGAAGTTTGGTTTTATATGCTGGGACTTCAATACAGTGTAAGCACTAGGTTGTCCCATGAGAAGCGTGGGAAAACAGATTCCATTTGCAAATAGGACAAGCTGGTATCTACAGAAGTCAATATACAAATATCTACAGAATTCACCCCTGAACATTTGCTAATACCTCTGAGGATGTACTCAGTCCTTTATGACAAAATCTCTTTTCTGGACTCAGAAGTGTTACGTATGGCTTGGGGGCTGCCACCAGATACCAGGCTTAGCAATACAGCAGGTGCAGCAAGACACAGAGCTGGCTCTTTTCATAACCCAACTGAAAAAGCCTTGCCAGTTTGCTGTGAGAAGTATTCTTTCTAGAAAATGGAAATGACATAATTTGGCATATGGAGAGTGTCTGTTGCTGGCCTGTCATTTGCAAATAACATGCTGAGAAATTTAAGGAATGGTATTTGTTTTCATAAGAAGGGCTTAGCAGAAGTTTTATTTGCTGCAACGGTAGGGTAGAGAGCTCAGGAAATTTAGGAGAAGAAAATTTCACTGGTGGTTGGAGAAAACATGATGCACCAGTGGGAGACTTTTAGGACTTTCACGGTTTGCTTTTCAGGCAGATCTGCAGATTTAGAGGGATACATATTTCAGTAAGGTTTCTTTACAAGATCTGCTGTGTTGTGTTCATAGCAACTGCTTTCCTGTCATCAATGCTAAATGTCTTCCCTGTTCTCATGATGTATTTCAAAGCCAGCACTGCTTTTAGAAGCTACATTTCAGTGTTTGTCTAAGAAAGTTTTTTATTGTGGAAAATTGAGAAATGAATGAAAAGTGAAGCAAAGGCTATCTTCCTTTTCAGAAGAAGTTTGTTGTTTGTTTTTTTTTTTTTTAAAAGCCTTTCGCCTTCATTCATGAATATAAAGGACAAATACATCTTCTTAGCAAACAGTTGTGTTTCCCCCATGTTGTTATAGATCAGGCTAACAATTTTGTGAAATTGGGTTTTGAGGAAAAATTGGCTCACCACAACTAAAATGTGTTTTCCCTACATTGTTTTGAATGGCAGAGGAAGGTATGTCCTCCCTGACACAGGAGCCTGCAATGCTTATATGTGTATAAAATTGCTCTGTTAAATCAAGCACAAGTGCACAAAGTTATACTAGTAAGTAAATCTTTGCAATATTGGGAATTTTACTGTATGGTATTGTTTGGATTAAAAAATAGAAAGCTAGATAAATTTATCTTAATTTTTCAGTCAACAATGGATTGCATTTTGGTGCTCCTAGAGATAATCATATTACCAAGGTAAATATGATTAGATTTTCAAATCTACATGCTGTCAAGGCAAATCAGACATAGGCACATCGGTTTATGCATAAAGGCATTCAAAAGAAGCATAAATTTTCACGCAAATTTAAAAAAAAACAAAAAAACCTGATTTTGTGTAAAAGGAAAAATCTGCCAGGTGACCTGATTATGACTTCTTTCTGCACCACATCTTGTAGTTGGAACCTCGCTGCATGAAACAGACAGATTAAGCTGTTGAGTTTGTTTTTCCCTTTCTCTGGACTTTGGGTAGGATGCTGAGCACCAAGAATCTGGTAGTGCCATTCAGTTTACAGCCTGTTTGCAGTAAACTGATTTTTTTCAGCCATCCATCTGCTGTTTGTGGCTTCACCCATGACCATGCAGGTCATACCTGCAGATTTTTTTGTGTGTACAAGGGACAGAGAAATGATACTGGCATGTGGTGGTGGTGCCAGTGCAGCCTCAGCAGGTACCAGCCACAGACACTGTTGCTATCCTTGGAGCTGAGCTTGTGTCTTCTGCAGTGTGGGAAGGCTGGTGACGGGTTTCCCTCTATCCTCTCCCCTCTGTGGGGCATTGTTTCTTTTCTCATTTCAGGATGGGGAAAGAACCACTGCATGTACAGGGTCAGTAACTGCCAGCAAGGAAAGTGAATGGGAAAATGTGGGAGGCTCCAGTATTCCCAGCATCGTTGTTTCTCGTGGATCTGCCATGGGTGGAAGTGCAGGGAGGGGTCCCAGCTCTCCAACAAGGCTGGATCATACAGAGGTTAATGTACCAGAACGGGGAGAGGAGAAACTGTTTCCCTTTTCGACAGGAGTGGTACATGCTGGCATGGCGGCATGGATTTTAATTTCATCACGATTAAAGGGTCAGATATTGTTCCCATTGCTTTTTACAGAGATAACTCACAGCACTGGAGCAGCCTGTTGCCCACTGCAGGTGCCAGCAGAGAAGTGGATTATATCCCTGTGCCCTTTGAAGGTGCAAACAGCACAGCTTTGCCAGCCTACTACAGAGGGAGGCCCACTGAAATTCAAGTTTTTGGGGTTCATGATGCTGGAGGGGGGGCCAGCAGAGCCTCACTGATACCTTTGGCACTCAGGGAGGACTGTTTTATCGCATGGAAGGATGTCTAGTTTCAGCCAGTACCCCCAGCACATGCAGAGATGGAGAAAGACGAGCCAGAACATGAATGTCACATAGGGCCCTTTGCCTTCAGGCCTGCCTGGATCACATACACACTTTTGTATATAAACAAATGCAGTCCATTATCTACAGTTGAAGAAGCACTCATTATTCCTTGTTCACACTGGCATGTACTAGGAACCTGCACTTCCCCACTGTACTCAGCTTGTCTGAAGGATGTAGCATAAAGCAGAAGCTAGATGTCAGCTGTGGTCTGAAATGTGTCTTGAAAATAACTTTTTTTTTTTAACTCACCACCTTTATTCTTTGTATTTTGTCAGTCATAGACAAAACTCTTACTTTCCTGTTTCTTCTGCACTTGTGTAACTGCCTACAGATCCAACAGGAAAGAACATTGATTTCCTTGTTCTTCAGTCAAGGTTGCAATCAGCTACACCCAGACAAATGCAAGGTGACAGAAGGATTGCCCACGTGTCCATGGGGTGTGGTGGATCTGCACAGCAGGGAGTGGAGTCCTCGATAGGTGACAGTAGTTGCATGAAAATGAAGACTCCCATCTTGATACCTGGGATGTGGGTATGGTTGAGCAGGCTTGATAATTACAAGCAAACTTCCCTGTTCTCTGAATTTACTTAAATGAATGATACTGTTTCCAACTGTTAGACATGGAGATGTTTCTTGGATAATAGGAAGAGAGGCAAAACAGCTTTCAGATGCTACAGTGCAAAGTACAGTTTAATCGCTGAGGTAGGTGAGGTGTGCAGGTGCTGCAACAGGTTATGTAAAAAGCTGTGGAGAGCTCTTTGCTATTAATAGTCTTGGAACCTTGGTCTTTAAAGCACAAAGGTTTGTGTTTTTGAAAACAGAGTTCACATAAACTCCTGTCTTCAACCCGTTGTGTATCTTAGGAACCTTCTTAATTTTATGAGGCTGTTTTCTTAAAGCAAAACTGGGTTTGATTTTTAATTGGAGGTGTTCACTGCTCTGTAGAATCCGATCTTTTAGCATAACCTAATCAAGAAGTGGCAGCTCAGAGGTGGTTGCTTAAACAGGCAGAATTATTTACAGCAGAACACAAATTGCCACTGTCAAGTACATCCATGGTGACCTTTGAGATTTATTTGAAAAATCTGTATTTTTCCATGGGCATGACTCACCTCAAGATAGAATGCTCTTCTGTTTTAGAAGGCACTTCAGGTACTGCAGAACTCAAGAGCAGCCTTGCAAATAGCAAATGTCTACACACATCTGTTTTAAGGAATAAACTTTACTGGCCAAGGTTTTTTGCTTCTGGTTGTTTTAAAGAAATTATTATAAATATTGGTTTCTTGTTTGTTCATCAGTTTCTTTATTGATGTAAGGCTATTCAAGGCAAAGATAGTGCTAGGGTATAACAGGGAGCAGAGTTTGAGCAAATGCATTTAAGAATAAAAGATGCACATTGTATGAATTTGACAGCACTCTTAAATAGGCACTTTCAAGGCAGTGCTTTCTGTTGCTATCCTTGTGCTCTGTGGGAAGGTTGAATGGATGATGTGAATGGAAATGTGTATTTTCTCGCAATGTGTTTGTGAGCTTACAGGCTTCCTTCTCCTGGAAGATGTAGCTTTGCAGCAGGAGCAAGGATTTTTGCTATGGTGCAGTACCAGTGCTGTGCTCAGTGCTGTACAAAATGCCATTAATGACTCCTCCATATCCCTTAGGAGCTAAGCCCCAAAACCATGTTTTGTGCAATAGGGCACTGATAAAGGGTGTGGGTTGTAACTGGAATTCACTCAGCTGGGGAGGACGGGGTGGGAGCAAAGACTCTGGCATGAAAGAGCCCTTGTGAGCCGCTGCATGTTTGCAAAGATCAGAGGCATCTGAAAATGAACGGGCTCTGAATTAATTGCTGGGTTTCTCAGGTACAAATGAGAACAGGATTAGGCCTGTCTTTTCTATTTTAAGTGCAGAGGTAATATTTTCAATCTGTCAAGCGATTGCATATCTCGAATACCTTACTGAATAAACGAATGTGATATCAAGAGTTGAGGGTGGCACATTCTTTCGTGTAACTGGCAGCTGTCTTGCAGTTGTTGCAGCTCTCTGTTTGGTATGAATCCCCAGGAATATTTCAACATGGTCTTGTCTGAGGTGTTTTTTTGGTGTGTGTGTCATTTACCTATATTGGAAGAAACACAGCTTTTGTGAGTCTCTTGACTCCTCCCATCCACTTTTCCAAGATGTGGGGTTATGGGAATGAAGACTTCACTTCCACAGTGGTTGTTCCGAGTTAGCTGTCTGTCTTGTATCACTCCAGCTAAAGAGAGCAGAGCAATTCAAGCTGGGATTTTTGAAGGAACCTCTGAAGCATGTATTTTGACAAACTCTCTGACTTTGTTTGAAAAGACAGCATTTCCTTTTTATGAGTTTTCACAGAATTTGTTTAACTCACTGTCCAGACCTGCTCCCATTTGTACACTCGTCCTCCCTGGCATTTTTCTGGAGAGCAGCTGCTGTTGTTGTGGACTGTGATTGTGGTTGTGCTTTTACTGAAGTTGACAGCACACCTCTTCTTTAATTAGTGGGTCAGATGATCAAACCAGCTCTCAGCTGAACCTGTGGACTGAACACCCAGCAGTAGCTGGAGGACAGGTGCAGTGCTCCTACAGAGTATCACTTTGCTTCCTGCTGTTGGAGGGGAACCCTTCCTGCTCCAGGGCTGCTCCATGGTGCAGAGAGAGGCATGTTATAAGCAGACATGGTCAGGAGTGTGCTTTTGAGCCAACATCAAACATGGTGGAGTTACACCTGCAGAGTCTCAGTACCCTGCTCTGGAATAAAGGGATTCATGGAATTATAGCATCATTTAGGTTGGAAAAGACCTCTAAGATGATCAACTGCAACTGCCAAGTCCACTACTAAACTGTATCCCTAAGCAGCACACCTACACATCTTTTAAATACCTCCAGGGAATGACCCTTCATGGAATTCATATTGAGCTAACGTAAATTTCTCACACCTTTTCCTTTACTCCTGGGTTAGTACACGTTTTGTTTGACCTTATGAATTCAGATGCCTTTCCCCATGTCATTTCCATTGGAAATTACTTACTTCCCTCTTTCCACTTGGGGTTTTAATAAGATTTTATAGAAAAAATATTGCCTATTGAATCAGAGCACCATGATCTGTTTTCTTTTTACTGGTCAGTTGTGGCCTTTCTAAATTTTCATGTTGTTATGTGGTACATTCTGCAGAAATGGGTGGTTTTTATTATTGTTATTCAGTTATTCACATTAACAGATACCTTTCCTGTCTGTTTAGCAGAAGAGGTGAAACAGGAAAACCAAAATTACAAAATTGTGTGTCACATGTTGATGGCAGTTCATGTGCTTGATTAACACAGAGGTCTAGTGTCATACCCAGCATGGTTTTACCCTTGTCCCGGGCTTTTTTAGACACGAACATGCAGTGACTGAGGAAGTAGTGGTTTCTGTTTGTGTGGTCTGGGGAAGAGAGTTCATTTGTTTGATCAAAAGAAAGAAAAAAGCCCTGCTTTTATACAAAGTATAACTAATTTCACTCTCAGTGGAAGCAATAAGACAAAATTTTGCCGGTGACTTCTATGTAAGTAGCTACCAAATGAGCCTTCATGTTGGATCCTTCATGTTGGATCCTTCCTGAGATTTGCCAGGGAGAATCACACCAAAGTTTTGCACAGACGGGGAAGGTTGTGCTCTTCCTCTGTCCCTGCTGTCTGCAGCTTCTCACCTTTGTGCTTCTCCTGTTTCCTAGCTCAATGCACACAGCTTTAGGCAAGCACATTTATGTATTTATCTCCTCTGACCCATCCAAGCACAAAGCCATTCCCCTCTTTCCTCCATGTTAGACAAACTAATTATTGTTCAAGTCTGAGGAGGCAAAGGATGATAGAAGCAAAACAGTACAATATAATTTGTATTGTACTTGTATTGTAATTGTATTTGTATAATTTGGTTTTTTTCTGCTGCTGTGGGGGCCATGGCCCTCATATAGCGGCACTTTGTTCGGCCTTCTTCCTTTGCAGAGCCTTGCAGGGAGGAGGGAAAATGCCAGGCAGTCAAGAGACAGCAAAAAAGTACACTTTTGGTTCTTTCATGAACAGATTCTTAAGGTCGTGCTGCTTCTGAAGGAAAAATAAAGGCATATGAATCTCCTGTTTTCCAAATAGGAGTTAGCAGATCCTGACCAAGAGAGGAAATCTTCGTGGCTCTCGTTGTCACTCTGGTAACTGAATGCTGTTATTTTAGCGTTTGCATCCTGCGTTTTACTTGCTGAATTTGTAGAGATCTTTTTTCTGCTGTCGGGATCAAGTATCCAAATTACCACTGATGGGAGCACTACTTGCTGCTCCCCCCATAGTGCCTGTGGGAGAACCTGAGCCTCAGCTGTGGGAGAACCTCAGCATTGGCTGCAAATCCCTGGCCTGCTCCCCTCCCCACTGCTGCTGCCTCCTGACTCCCCTCCTTGCCCTGGAAAGCTTCACCACAGGCACATGGGTTGTATGACCAACTTTCCTTGGTGACACTGTCCTTGCAGTCTGTGAGGCTGTGCAGCATCTGTTGGACCGTGGCAGGGTGGCTGGAGCTGTCTCTGTGAAGGCTTTGGATGTGCTTTACTTCAAACAATAGCTGTGTGTCTACATTACATTTGTCCTTATTAGTAGAATCAAGGATGTTTATTCTGTATTCATAGCTGTATTTACTCTTTATGAGGTGTAGGAATAAGTTTTTCCAGTTGCTAAACCACAGTTTTTGCTGTCTAGAACTGTAGCAGTTCTACTCCAAAATTTGGTTTTCAATTTTTTTTTCTTTGCCTTCAAAACCTGTATACTTGCTGTGGTTAGGTCCACAATTAGTTCATATATGTAAAAAAAGGGGAAGGAATTTGGAAGGAGAAATACTCCTTCCCTATACTCCTTCTCTCTAACATGAATACAGAAATTTTTTTGTATGCAAGCAAGTTCTAAAGGATGCTAAACAGTTTGTCTTCATGTGTTGTCATATTGTCATCAGGATACTATTTTCTGTGTATTACTTACCCGGTAATATAATTTGAAAGCTCTAAGTTACCAAAAATATGCTACAAAAGTGTATGTTTCATGAGCTTCTACTTAAAGGCAAAACACAGAGATTTACAGATGTGTCTTTACAGATGATAAAATGTATTTTTGGGGGAGGATTATTGTTTCTTTAATTGCATGTCTGATACCCTCCTTGGAAGATTAAGTATTTTTGGTAGCAGATTTATGGTCTATACCCTGTTAGCTTAATATCTGTCATAAAATGATGTAGCTGTTACGGGTGCAGGTAAAATTGAGCTTGTGTTCAACTTCCCGGGAGAGTATTGTGAATGGGAAACTGTTGTGTATACATAATCCCATTAGTCAATATTGTTGTTCAAAATCCTTTTTTTTTTCTTTCTGGTCTCACAACAAAGCTCTTAGGTCTGCGGTGAAGTGTTTTGTGACACATTTTTGAATGGGCCTTTTGCCCTGCTTTCAGTTCTTTAATGCGAGAGGCTTTACCAGGAAACAAGAATCTCTTTCTTCTCTGTCTGTGTTTTTTCAGCTTGGGGCTCTGATGTTGAATATGCAGACAGACACAGAAGTCAGATGATCTAAGATATGTGATATTATGAGGTTACCCATTTCATATGATTAGTATCTGTATTGGAGTTTTGGTCTGCATTTTGTGTCTGTGGCATCTAAATATGTCTTGATCCTTTTTAAGACATAGCTTTTTTGTGTTTTCACACATCCCCAAGGCTGTTTTAAAGTAAATCTTCAGTGGCATCTCTTGAAAGAGGTGATTAGTTTGAAAGAAGTATTTCTAAATTAGATTTTGTCATTGATAAAAGGCTGTATAAAAATAGAGCCTGATCCTGCAAACATTTGCAGATACACTCAGCCTTACTTTCCCAGGTGACTTGCTGCCTTTAGCTCATGAAGACATTGCCTAACACAGTCAAAATGAGCAGTTTTGTAGTTTCATTTGAGCATGAGCCCCATCAGCTGAGGTTTCTGCAGAAGTGCATCATTAGTCATATGTAGTGACTACCTTTGTTAAGAATAGTGAAGTGCATGAGTTTTTACGTGATCAGATGAATTTACTGGTATAAATGACTTTTTTTGCATCTATTAGTCTGGTATATTTTAAAATCTTAGAGAGAATATTCTTTCAGTGGTCGCTTTTGAGATGTTTTTGTAAATGGACGTGTGCAATTAGTTCTTCTAATAATGAAAACTCCATATAACTTGGAGAGTAATGGAAACTAAATCAGTGAAGTCTGTGGCAAAAAAATTATTTTTATCCAAAATGGTGGCAAAAAGATTTGTGTTTTTTCAAGGCATTTCATGCTTTATGTTCTCCTTTATATACTGCTTCTTCTAAGGACTCATGATGAGCTGCTGTCAAAATTTTCTTCATCTGATTGTCTGGTTAAGTTTTTTGTTGTCCACCTGATGCTGCTTATAAAGCAAAGATTTTTCTGCCTGGAGGTGCCTTTAGGTGATTTAGGGCAATTAAAGGGATTACTGGCCCCAAAGCAGAGGCTGGCTGAAGCAAATATGCTCACTATTTCAAGATTTTATTTCACAACCTGAAGTATCACCTTAAACTGAAATAGATGCTGGTTTAAGCTAGAACATAGGTCTGCCTCTGCTCTTATATTACCCTGTGTTTAGGTTTCTCAGCTTTCATAAATACATGGCTTTTTTGATTGAGTGGAGTAGAAGAGCCAGATCCATTTTATCTGTTTTCAGAGACTCAAACATTTTTTCTTTTCTTTTTGCATATGCAAGTGCTTCAGCAGAACTCAGTAATCATGTTTGAAAGGTAGCATATGTGTGCACATCACACTCCTGGCTTGGGGAAATGGAAGAGCAAACAACAGATACTGTGAGCCACAGCACTACCATTTTTAAGATTGTTAGTATGTTTTTTCATGCCAGTTGGAAGCACTAGCAACATTTCTAAATCACATGATCAGATAAAGGGTCCCATATCTCCTCTCTGTTGCAGAGGAAATTATTCCAGTATTGCCAGCTTCAAAGTCTTGCAGTGTTCGATAGAGGCTTTTTAAGGTTCACAGGATGTTGGGATGAGGTGGAGATGCTCAGTCTAATCTTCTTGTAGTCTGTCTTTTTTGACGAAGTTCCTAACTTTCGAGATCAAAAAAGGATTTAAAAAGATGTAGCCCTAAAGAGCTACATTCCAGAAGGCAAAAATAAGACTGTTTAAGGATTCATAGAAGTTCTCATGAATTTTTAACATGTTTTAGCTTTGTGTTTGTTGTTTAAAGAGGGTAATACAGAGTCACAGGGCTCTCATGCCTTCTGCTTTCAGAGAATCAGCAATGAATACTGAGCACAGCACATGCATATGCAGAGTCCTGGTATATTCCTTTTTGTGGCGATAGGCTCTCTGACAAATGCTGAATACCACCATGGAAGTGCTAACAACTGTGCCCATCACCATGTTGCTCTTAGTGTCTGCCATGGTCCTCAGGAAGATGCAGCTTCTGCGGCAGGTGTGGATACAGTGCAGCTGGGTTGGACAGCTCGGTCACCTTGGTACTGTCCCAGGAGTTGGGCTGTCTGGCGAGTTGCCGCTGTGCTGGCACCTCCCATAGCAGAAGCCAGGGTAAGGTAGATGTGAAACAGGAAGACAAGCCAATGCACCCTGATGATCAGCAGTGTGGTTTCTGAGCTTCCAGGAGCGGTGTAGAGAATTGCAAGGGGAACCATGCATCCATCTGGTTGCTTATCTCTGTTCTCGCATCTTCCACTCCTCCAGCAGTATTTGTGGTAAGGGTGTGGGTATGTGGACTTCCTTTGTCCTCTTCTCCCAGAAACTTACGACGCTGACCTCAGTCAGGAGGGAATTCTGATTTAATTTTTTATTATTATTACTTTTCTTTCTCAGCAAGGCAATTGCCTCCAGTTTTGAAACTGCCTTTCTTCAGTGCATGTGACCCGGGGGCACCACTGCCTGCCTCAACAAACCAGCCAGCTGCTCTGGGGTGTGCTAAATCCCTGTCAGGTTGTTAACCTGTCATGAGATGGGGTGTCATCTCCTTCTGGATTGAGATGTTTGAATCCAGCTCAGAGCTTTTTCAAAATTACCTGGTTTGCATGAGTACAGATTTCTTGACAGTGTTTTATGGTCACACCAGCAGCGGTGCCTGCAAGTAGAACGTTGCCAACTCATGCTGAAACTCGTCCCAACAGCAGCTGCTCACTTGGGTTGTAGTGGCTGTGGGGCTGACAGCTGCCCACAGTCCTGGCCTTGGGGTATGAAGCCAGCTGTGCAGTGCCTGATTAAAATACCTGGGTTTGGTTGACTGAACAGTCTTTGACACTAACAGATTTATTGACACTAGTAAAAGTGCCCTGAAAACCAAGGCGTGGCACTGCAGAATTGTCACAGCAGACCTTTGTTGCGACGGGACAGACAGCTGCCCTTTGTACCTGTGAGCTTTATTTGACAGAATTTCTCTCCCAATTGTTTCTGTAGTCTATGAATTGAAATAAGGTCATATCTCCTCGCAAATATTCATGAAATTAGGCAATTCCATGGCCAGTTTCCCAGTCCCTGGGAAGCTGGAAGGAATTACCAGCTGTCGTCGCTCTGAAGGTTGGTATTACTGAATGTCCTTTCAGTTTCTGATTTTTTTGTGTATGTATGGTCTGTCAAATCACTTGCTCGTGCAGTCAGAGGTTAGAGTAAGCATCTTCACAGATCAAGATAAATGTTTTTAAAATTAAAGGCTTTGTTCTGTGAAAAGCTTAATGAGTATTTTGCTGCGCTCTGGAGCAGTTCACGGGACTTCAAATGGGAATTAAAAAAAAATGCTGGGAATGAAAGTTTTCCCTGCACAGGACTCTGCAGCCCAGTGGAAGATGCTGCTCCAGCTCCCCAGCAAACCTGGCAGGGACAGGGTGGAAAGATTGCAAGAGTAAAGGACAAGGCTTTTTTGTCCATCTTTTTCCAGGACAGAGAAAAAGAAAGTAATTCCTGTTTTACTCTATGTGTTAAGGGGAGAGCAAAGCTTTCAGAGCTGGTTGGGAAGAGGAAGCAGCTGTTTCCTTCTTCCTCCCACTTTCCTCTTCACTTCCCTGTTCTCCCCCACTGCTGGGAGAATCTCAAAATGATGCAGAGATCTGGGCTCAGGACTTGTTTTGTGGTGGGATGTAGATTGTGAGACTGGTTGGGGGATACAGCTTCCTATGATTTTTCTTAGGTTTGCATTAAGTGAAGAGCTAGGGGCAATGTTCCTGAAGCCTGCCCTGGAGAGGCAGGCTGTTGTAGTGTCATCCTTGTGTTGCCCCGGGAAACTGCCATTTCATTGACATAAAAAAGCATCTCTTGACTGTTCTTGTTTAAGAATAGGATAGATAATTTGGTGTTCCCTGTTTCAGAGAGTGGGTGCTCTAAGTTGCTCAGAAAATTGCCCTCCTTTAACATGAAGACCTGTAGGTTTCAGGTGCACACACTGTTTGTGTGCAAATGAAATTAGGTAGATTGTTCAAATGACCATCAGGTTGGTCTCACCACTATTTTTTCAAATGCTCGTGGCAAATAACTGGAAGAACTGGATTCAAAATGACCCTCACGAGAGAGGTAGGACAGCTCAGCAAATACATGCCTAGAATCAGAATGGTCTGAGTTGGAAGGGAACTTATAGATGATGTCGTTCCAACCCCCATGCCGTGGGCAGGGACACCTCCCACTAGACCAGTTTGCTCAGAGCCCCATCCAACCTGGCCTTGAACACTTCCAGAGATGGGCATCCACAGCTTCTCTGGGCAACTCATTCCAGTGCCACACCACCCTCACAGGGAAGAATTTCTTCCTAATATCTAAGCTAAACCTACTGTCTTTCAGTTTAAATATGTTTTTATTTGTTTTTCTTTCAGGATAAATTCGGTTTAGTGATGCTTTTTTATAGCATCACTCTGTGCCCAGATGGGCAGAGGGAGAGAGATGTTGCCACCTCCAAGTGTTTGGACTACTTTGCAAAATACTTTGAAATTATTTTTTTTTACCTTGCTGTCCTCCACTGGCTTGCCCAACAGCAGGGACAGAATACCTTCTGCTCTCCCTGTCACTGCAGCCTGGAAGCAGCTGCTGCTGAAAGAACTTTAGAGAATAAAATTGAGGGATGATAGAGAACAGCATGGCCACGCTTCGTATGTTATCTCTGATGCCTAACAGCTTCTTTAATAGAAGTTATTTCTTCTCTGCTGTCCTCGTGTTAGCAGGGCACAATTCTGCAAGAGAAAAAAAAATTGGATAAGTGAATATTGATGAAATCTGCCATTAATTATCACCAGAGAAGGTTCTGAGAGAATTGGGTTACATTTTCAGTGGATTTGAATATAACTTTGCTTATGCAATCCTGTTAAACATTGTTGCAGTATGTCACTGAGGAAGCTCATTATATTTGCTATATCAAGATTACGCCTTTGGGAGGGGGATTAAAGTTTTAGCAGCGATTGCCGTCTTTCTTGTGGTCAAAACAACGACCTGTTAAATGTGGAACAGAGGGGGGGAAGCTGTGGGTAAGCCAGATTTTCTGTCTGTCTGGAAACACAGACTTTAAAGCTGTTAAGCCAAACCAGAGGAAACCCTGTGAACTTTTTTCAGGAAGCAAAATTGTTCAGAAAGGTGACATGTTTAAACAGTGGGAGACTTCATTTTTTCCTGAGTCTTCTGTGTCATACATGCAGATGAGTATATATGCTTGTGTGTATATATGAAGAAAAAAATTTCAAAGTGAAACATTGGCTTCAAGCAAATCAAAGTGTTCTGTTCCCTGTGAAATCAGAGATTTTTCGATTTTGCTGAGAACAGTGGCAAAAACAAAAACCAGAAATGTTGAGGGTTTTTTTCATAATTGAGTCAAAACCCTGCAGCCAAATGACTGGCAGTGCCTCTGCCCTCCAGGGCTGTAGTCCATGTTCCTGATTGCTGGAGCTGTGTGGCATTTTTCAGCTCTTAGAACTGTGTTGTGCTTTCTTTTTTTATTTTTTTTTCCCCCCTTTGTAAACCTAGTCGTGTCCCTTTGTCCTGCTTGTTTCTGGAGCAAAAGTCTGCGCTGGGTGTAAGGGAAGGCAGGTGTGCCTTTGCTCACAGCTTTGGTGTGCTGGGGTGGTTATGGCTGAGGGGGCTCATGTGCAGACACTGCTCTGCAATGTCTTTTATTCACACCAGGCAGCACTTGTTTCAACAAGTCATTTGTTGACCTGAGTTAAAGCAATGCCTGCAGATCAGTAGCTAATTACACACAAGGCACCTGGTGTATCTGTGATTAAAAATAAGAAACATTAGGACTAGTTATTGTACAACTTGCTTGAAACCACTGCATAATCGTGGTACATCAGATTAGGTAGTGAAGCAGCTTTACTGCAGCTTGGAAAATGAGGATCAAAAATAGTCCTCTGATTAAAACTTGAGCTTTTGAAAGCTCTTCAGAGAAGAAAGATGTGCAAATGCAGACGTATGGAGAAATTAAGCAATCTGGATATGCATGATTGTTGAATTTAAAGAGAGTAATTGATTTAACCACTGTGCTCCCTCATTTCTCAGAGGCACCCTGTCTTAACAAAATTAAATGAAACATTAGAATGATCTGGGAATAAGTTGCCTAAAATCAGTTCCTAATGGCTCAATGTATTAATGTAGTGAACTTAGGAGTTTCTGTGGTCATGCAGTTGTTATGCTTATATCAGTGTCAACCTGAAATAGCAGTTGTCTTGACTTGGATTTATTGATTTCTCCCACATCAAAAAAATATTCCATAAATTCATCACATATTTATCAGCAGTAAAATAATTTCTCTTTGAAACAATATTTGCTTTCTGATACCATCAAGAATTGGTCTCTTCCTACTTTCCTCCTTTCCTGCAGCACCATGATTCCCTCAACCTCAGGGCATCCTGCAAGTCCCTTACATCCTGTCAGGCAATTTTTAAACACTAGGAAAAACCCAAATGTTTCAGCTGATAAAGAAACAAATAATAAGATTCTAAAGACTGAATGTGATCAGTATTGGTCACTAGCCTATTTAGAATCTGTATCTGTTGAGCCTGAAAAAGTCCAGCTCAGTAGTCACCTGTTCCCTGTGACTGGCTGAGTTGAAGGAGAGACCCACAGCTGCAGTGGATGAAGGCTTGGAGACAGAGAGCAGCTATGGGAGCAACCTCCAGGGAGGCAGGAACAGGTCTGTTCCTGTGATTTGAGGATTGTTTTGGGCCAGTCCCATTCAGGACAGCAGATTTTACCTCCATCTCAAAACCCAGTAAAAGCTTATCACTAATCATTTGTGTGCTTGTTAGTGGAATTGATTCCCTTAATTGACTGGCTGCAGGAGACCTTCTGCTGGTGTGATGCAGGGGGTGGTAGATGGCTGAAGCAGCACGATGCCTTTTGGTCACAGCATAAGCTTACTAGTGTAAATGAGGCTGCTTTAAACCATTTTGAAGCCACAGTTTGCAGGAGGTCTACACAGAGGGCTGACCTTTACTTCATTTAATTTTATTTTGATGTCAGGATGTTCTGTAGGTCTCTGAAGGTTAAGTTATCTACAATGGCAATTAATCTGCATATGAAACCTTCAGTTGTGGGCTATTCTGCGTGTAAGGCACCAGAGTTTGTTAAGTCTTGATGGTGTTCACTTTTTGAAACTTCACAGCCATTTCAGACAAAATTCAGTATAGTGTTGGTTGGTGTCTGTTTGGCTGATGTCTGTTTACACCTGGCCAAAGCCTCATTTTGTGTATTAGAAGTGATGCTGTGTTGAGGTAGGTCTTGCCTGCTGTCTATGATGTGGACTTGATTTATGGTACTGATAAAGGGTCGTGGTCACAGTGAATCCAGTTGCTGCCTGCTCCCTCTGCAGCAGCTCCATTAGCCTGAACACCTACCAGTGTCTCAGACTTGAGGAGAAGCAAGGAGCTGAGAATTATGGGAGAACATAAAATGATCTAATGACATAAACAAGCAGTGTCCAATGTATGTATGGCCAGACTTTGGGAACGAAGATTTGGGAAGGGCTCTCCCCACGTGGGTGTGCCCTTCCAGCCTGCGCAGTGGATTTTTTAGGTGAGGCACAGCATGCGCAGAATTGGCCCCACCGTTGAAGTCCTGAGGTCCATCTGCCACAACCGAGCAAGCTTGGACAGGGACAGTGAAGTCCTCGAGAGCTGACCCTGCTGAGCATCTGAGATCTGATGGGATTGGATGGCAGGGAGGCTTTTCACTGCCAGGGGACGGTCCCACTGAGACTCGAACTCACAACCTTGGGATTCAGAGTCCAGAGTGCTCTCATTTACACCACGGGACTGTGCAGTGTCCAATATGATGTACCCTAAGCTCAAACACGATGTACCCCAAAGCCAGAGTTCAGCACAAGCCTTGTGTCTATACAGAAAATTGCCACAGGCTCAGCTGGAAAGCAACAACAGTGCTCCTGGCAGTGAGCACAGTCCAGGTTAGCTGGGGCAGTCAAATTCCCTTGCCTGTTTGTCAGTGTTCCCAGGCTGAAGGGCTGATAGAAAGTGCTTCCTGATCAGCATGATAAATGGAATTTTACATGATAATTATGTTTACAGGAGGACAGATGTACTAATTACACGTTCCCTAAAGACTTCAAATGAGCTATAAAAGAATCAAATCTCTACTGAAAATGCTGGCAGCAGTAGTATTAATTGTGTAAGTTACAGCTGATAATTGTCTTGTTTTATTTGAATGAGGCAGTCAGCTATTAATGGCTTGTGCTGTGTCGTACCGAAACAGCAGACTGCGCAAAATTCGTCAGTCTGGATAATATAGTTATATATTAGCAATGCATCCTAGTGGACATACTCTAGTGGCTAGGCAAGGGAAGAAGTGTTACAGTTAATTTCTAATGCTCTTTCATCTTTCTATCAAAATACTTGCTTATGTGCCTTCAGGAAAAGAACTGATTTTTCTTATCTACAAATTGTTTGATGTAAGACAATGCCTGCAGTAAAAAAACAAGCTTTCTTTGTGGTTACTGAGGATTGAAATGGAAAATGACTAATTAGCTGTCTTGTTCCACTTATCTGTTCCATAGTGGTGACATGAATGAAAGTCTTACCCTTGTTTTCATGTGTGTGAAAGATCCTACTGTTAAGATCTGTTACAGAGCATGCCCAAGTGTGCAAATGCATAGAGAGATACACATGTGTAATAGAGACATGACCTGAAAATCTGTTAGAAGTTATCAGGCCTATTTTTTGAAACAGCAGCAAAATGAATTTCAAATCAGTAATTATACCACGGTATTGTACCACGTTTACAGTTAAATAAAGATCATATAGGTAACTAACCAAATTCAAAACCCTGCTGGTGCAAATTAAATTACTTTTTGTGACATCCTAATTCATTTGCCTTCCCAAAGCGTGTTTCATTTCATCTGTGGTAAGTTGAGCCACAGATGATATCCCAGAGGAGCATGGTTCTAGCAGTCCTGACCTACACCCGTGCTCTGGCTGATTAATCTGTAAATCCTTCAAAATTTCTCCCCTCTGCTATTGCATCAAAGCATCCTGGAGTAAAAACATGTGAGCAGAATCCTGAAATGTGTTCCCTTACCATGAGAAGGACTCTTTGTGTGTTTCATTAGGCAATACTTTGAGATTTTTTTATGGGGAAACAGGCAGTTGACTTTCGAAAGAGTTAGAGATGTGTTCCTTGGTTAGAAAAAGAGAGCTGATGGTCTGGAAAAACTGCCTGGAGATGCTTTGTGAAAATTGTCCTTGGTTCCTTGTGACCTTTCATCAACTTAATTCATTGCTAACGAGCTGCAACTTCATTGCAGTTCATGGCAGAGTTTTAAAATTGCCACTGTCAGATGACAAAGTGCCTTGTTTTATGTTATCAAGAAAAATCCTCCAATTGAGGAAGGACTAGGCAGGATTAGCTGGTAGCACAACTCTGAAAAAAAGTCGTGGGCCCTTTGTCTGTAAAGGCTGCCGGTGGAAGTGCAGAGATTTTGAGAACAGAAAGGAAGGAGGAGACCAGAAAAAACAGAAAATCTTGACATCCGCATAGGTTCTATCCTTATACCTGTTCACCCTAGGGAAATGGTAATGTGATTGATTTGTTTGGCCTTAAATATCAAATATATCCATTTCTGCATTGGCTTAGAAGTTTTTCTTCCTAAAGCTCTCTAAAAAGTGCATGTGTATAAAAAAATGAAACACCAACAGGAAAAGAAAAAAGTCTCAACTAAAGAAGAGCTAAGTAATTTTTTGCATCTACAGTCATGGCATTTGCTATCCAAAGGTCTGCCTAAGGTTGTACTTAGCATGGCTACAGTTACCATACAACTCCTGCCAGACCCTGGAAATCTTCAGACTAAGTCAGGGTGCCACATCTCAGCTTTGAAAGAACCAACCACCGCATCAGCTGAGGTTCCTGTGCCAGGTGTTTTTCAGGTCTGATGCTGTGATTTGCTCCTGTGCTTCCCCTGTCACTTCCAACAGCCAGCTTTGACTGCTAGGAAGATTTGGAATTGTTCAGTGATTCCTTACACCCTTCTAAATGCTTTATTAGTAAAGCTTTCGACAATCCCTGTTCCCAAGGGCAATGTCCATCATCAAGTGGGGGATTATGGAAGCCATCCCTGCCTCTGCTGAGACTTGGAAGCAAAGGAGGAAGATCCACTATCAAACTGCCTTTCTTGGGACTTTACTGGCATTTTCAGACTTTTGCCCCCACCTCCTATGTGTATAGGCACCTATAATACTGTAGAAGTCATATAAGCTCATCATAGGCAGTTTAACATTTATGTTCGTCGTTTGTGATGGGAAGAGCTGGGTAACTCAGGTGTGGTAACTGGGTAACTTCAGGGTGTGAACCCATTCTTAGTTAATCTTCTCTCCCAGGAGATGGTTTACATTTGTAATGAACTATTAATTATTTTGCTTTAATGATTGCTTTATCTATTTCTTTGTTTATATGCACTATAGATTAGATCAGGTTGAGGGCTCAACAGACATTTGAAGTGGATCACTGAGAACATTAGTGGTAGGTCAGCCAACATCTTCCCTTATTTGTTGCATAATATGAAGGGAACATATCTTTTGGGTGCTGGAGAGAGAGTGAACATGTCAGGAGTCATCACTGGAGTTACTTGGTACAGCGATCAGTGTACTTTAAGAGCTCTGCCTGCTCCTGCATCTGCTTGAGCTTCTGCCTGTGGTTCTTCTGGCATGGCGTGGCTGCACATGGAGACAGTGAACACAGTGCTGACAAGGGTGAACCAAGGCAAGGGAGCTTACCAGGTAAAGAAAAGTGAAATTTGGCTCTTGTGCTGCCTTCTAATAATGCTTAGTTTGAAGCAGCCCCCCTAAACTGCATTTTGTTGGCCAGATTTGTCACTATGAGATGCCTTTTATTGTTCTGATAATATAAAGTATCATTAGATGCAGTCTAACAGAGTGCCCTGTCAGCTTTTCTTGCTCTTGGTGTGTTAATAAACCTGCTTTTAGAATAAAATAAAGTATTGCAATTGGAAGGGACCTTCAAGGATCATCCAGTCCAACAGCCTGAACACTTCAGAGCTGACCAAAAGTTAAAGCATGTTTGTGGGGTGACAGCCCTGATAACCTCTTGATGGTTTAAGGGGAATACCTCAGCCCCTAGGGGTGCTCCCAGGAACCATTGTCAGGGGCCAAAGGGACTACAGTGGCTTCCTGAAAGTGCTCAAGTCATATTGATGGGATTACTGAAGAATGGAGTGTTATGGAAATGACATGGCCCTTCTTTGCTACACCCTATGGAGACACAAGGAGCCAACCCTCAGGCTTAAGTCATCTATCACCCCCAAAATAAAAACTGTTACTGACTATAATCACTCAACCTGCCTAAGGAAGAAGGGTATAATAAGAGATTGGACTTGAGCAAAAATTGGGGAGAAAACTTCCACCATGTCTGGGAGGGCAACCAACAAGCTACGCTGTCTCCTCCCACCTCTTCAGACAATGTATGGGTCAGAAACTATGTACTCTCTATACTCTATATTTTATATCTTATACTTCACTCTCTTAAAACGCTTATTGCTTTATACATCCTATCTTATACTATGCCTGTTATACAGTACCCTATGTTTTTATAATATGCTTTCACTTTTACCTCACAGCTACTTTGATGCTAATTTCACTGGGATGTATTTTTACTCTAAAGGCATCTTGTTTACTAACTGTGTTTTGCTACTTTAATACTAATAATTATAACTTGCCTTACATCTCGTAACTTACCAGGTATATATCTTACTTTATGTTGGTTTTTGTGTTCCTTCAAGGTGTGTAGCTCCCTCTTTTTTTCACGTGTGTGTTAATGGGAAACAGCGATATTCTTTCCTTTTGCTTTGTGTTATAGGGAAGGTTGTGTGCAAGTCATTTTGTTGCTCTGTGTTACTGAGGGGGGTTCTAGATTTGTGTTTTAGGTTGTTGTGTTTCTGGTTAGTAGTTTTCTGTTGTTAGTCAAGTCGGTCAGGGGGGTACACAGCTGTATTGAAACCTAAGTTTGATGTGCTTGTCTCTGTAGATTGTGTTTTGTGCTGATTTTTTGGGGTTTTTTTTGATAATCAGTTAAATACAATTATGCAGCTAAACATTACCACTGGCAATGCAAAACCCACAAGAACTGTCACATACTTGTATTAATAAAAGATACTTCAGGAGCTGCTGTAGAGAAAGTTCTTTTCTGGCTATTAAGTGTGGTCTCATAGCAGAAGTCAAAAATTCTTCCAGCCTGTGTGCTGTCCATAGTTCGACAGGCATTGTTGGGTTCATAAGACTGATTTTTCTGGAGACACTTATAGCCACTAAGTTCTTCCTGGCTAAAGTGTAGTCCTCATAGACAGGTCGAAAATCTTTCCAGCCTGTGTTCCGTCCATTGTTAGACAGGCAGTGTTGAGTTCATAAAACTTTGATTGTTCCAAGGATGCTTATAGCTAATAACTTTATATTAATACAGGTGATACAAGAAATCGTTGCATTTCTGCTACTCCTTTTCATGTGGCACATGTTGTTAAGGGAATTGTCCAAATTTCTTTAGGGTTTTTTGGATCTTCTTTCCCCTCAAACTAATTGAAAACTGATATCTCATTACTGGGTATTTGCTGGCCAGAAAACTAGTTGGTGCCCAGAAAAATTCAGTCTTTTAATAACTGTGTAATTTACTAAGCAGGAGATTGCTCAGATTACCAGAATAAATATTTCTGAACATCTGATAACCCAGTACCATGACAGTAGGTAGGGAGTATAGCAATTTAAAAAGCCATAAATTTGGGAACCTTTCAAGTCTGCATATCATGCTGTTTCTGGAGTGGCAGGGCAACATGTGTCCCCTGTGTGAGTGGGGAGGGTCACCTTGGAAGAGGCTGCTTTCAGCAGGGAGTAGGGAGATGTTTTCTGAGCCTTGGACTGATTGCCATATATGCTCTTGGGGGGCATATATATCCTGGGAAAGGCAGTTTCCCAGCCTGCAGATGTAGGCTGCATTTTCCAAGTCAGTGGAAATTTGACTGGGGTGACTGTTGTGAAAATAGGTGGGAAGGCTTTTTGGCCCTCTTCTTTATGTTTTGGACACTACTACACCCACCATACCTTAATAGTGAGCAAATGATACTGCTACACAACCAAAAGTTACCAATGTTATGAGGATTCCCATAATACTTGCTTACTGGGAGTAGGGGTAAGTGAGAGTTCCTCCTGGAAATCCCATCTCTTAAATGTGACCTTTTAAATCATGATTTTTGTTTGTGTATTTGTGATAAGCTGAACCATTGTGCTTGGTCTGTAGCTGGTCTTTTGCCCTGCAGAACTAAATATTTACAATGGAGTCAATTGGTTTCTGAATACTTTTAAATTTTTAATAGGGATCTGTACCAGGAGAGAGCAACCTCCGGCTGGGAATGTGCCAATTACCATATGCCATGCTGAGCAAGTGACGTCATTGGAGAGAGAAAAAAATGATCTATAAACCCAGTGCCTATTATTAGGAGGATGCTATGCCCGGTCATGGTGGTGGGGATGGAAGGAAAGTGGTGGTGTGCTTTTCCTAGGGCCATTATACTGGGTGGCTTCAGGATCTGTCCCTCGTGAGAAGAACAGGGAAGAGCTGAGCTCTCCCCTTTCAAGCTCCAAGTCTGCAAGCTTACAGTTATTTTGAAGCAGTTCTGCTGGACAGTAAAGATCTGCCACTACACTAGTAATGGGTCTTGTGATACTGTTTTTGAAATGTCTCCAGTATTACAAACATGTTTTTAGTAAAGCATAAGCAAATGCAGTATTTTAAGTAAATACATATTTTTGTACTCGGGTGTCTTTTGCATTAAAACTGACTGTGCATGACCTGACAGGGAAGAAGGCATTAATTCCTGTGCATGTAATAGTATTTAAAATTACAACATTTCGACTGTCTTGCTGTATGACAGATATCAGAAAGTTAAGATATCTAAGCCATCTAATATGATAGCTGATCTCTGAATGATAAGAATTGACTTGTTGGTCTTTAGCAATGCATGGCCAGGGAATGCAGGGCATTGACTCTTGGGTATGTAACGAGATGCTGGGAAAAGCATCTTATCTCAAGGGAATTTCTAGCAAATGTAGCCAGAACGAAATGCAAAGTATGCACCAGTAAACACACAGATTGCCACTACCTGTGCAGCATTCATATCTCATGCACAAAATACCCTATGCTCGCTTTCTCCTGTTTTCTTTGGTCATTATGCCCTAGTCATAGAGGACTTTTCTTTCCTCATCAGAAAAACTCTATTCAGACAACTCAAAGTGTCTAGGATACTTTTTTCACCAGTGAGACAAAGTGTTTGTTCATTCTCTACTAAGAATGTTAAAATGTGGGATTGCAGAATATGTTTTCCCCCATAGCACCTGTGCATCTGGAAGCAAGACAGGGGTGAAGCTGGGCTGTAGGTCACGTAAAACCACCACAAATGAAAAAAGGGAAACCAAACAGGAAAAGGCAGCGGTTTTATTTGCATGGTTATGTATACAGGCTAGAATTAAAGTCTTTTTTTCAGGTGATTTAGTAGTGCAGTATGGGTTTCCACAGATATCTACTGCATATACCCATGACTTACAAGCAAGTTTCTTAGTTAATTCCAGAACTTTGGTTGTTCTGAAATATAAAATTATGTAATTTGATAATATAAAGACTTTTACTCTTACAGTGTGACTTCCTCAAGTGCTTGGTTTAAATGTTGATTCTTCATTTCTTTAGGATGTGATGTTTAAGGAGAAGTATTGCGTGTGGACACAACTCAATACATTGTTTTGCAAGGCACAGAGTTTGCCAGGCAGAAATTATGCTGAAGAATCTGTTAGATGACAAAGGCTATTATGGTATGGGGTTTACTGTAGAAAAAGGACCTAAAAATCAACAAATCGTGTTCTTTGCAGTGCTATTGTATCTACTTTGGCAAGCATCTTTGTTTTCGTAAGGTCAGATGATTAATTTGTTGCTTGCTTCTTTCGTAGCATTGAGTGCTCCTAGTTAAGCTGGTGCCCATTGATGTCTTACCATGATAATGTGTGTTAGGTTATGAGGTAATGGCTGTTATGAAAAAAATATAGCTATGGCAATGTTCAGGCATACTCAAAACAAATCACTGCGCAGAAGCCTTCTGAAAGCTATCATATTGCTGCAGAGTCAGTAACATGAAGTCAGTGCATCTTTAAATCATTGGTTAAAAAAAATCATTCATTCATCATGGCTGGGCTTCACAAAGATTTGGGAAGGGCTCTCCCCATGTGGGTGAGTCCTTCGAACCTGCGCAGTGGATTTTTTAGGTGAGGCACAGCGTGCACAGAACTGGCCCCACCCTTTAACTCCTAAGGTTCATCTGCCACGGCTGAGCAAGCTTGGATGGTGACAGTGAAGTCCTCAGGACTAGAACCTACGGCCCCCAGTATTCCCAGGAGGTCTCCCATCCAAGTACTAACCAGGGCTGACCCTGCTGAGCTTCTGAGAGCTGACAGGATCAGGAGTCAGGGTGGCATGGCCATAGCTTAAAGATAATAAAGAATGTAGATTATGGGCACTTCAGGGTCTGCATGAGCTCTGCTATCTTTAAATAAACCTTCCTGAACTGCACCTGTAGCTCTTAATTATGGCTTAGGTAGAGCCAACAGGAGGATTGGGTGCAGAGGCAGCTGCCTGCAGAGGGAAGATAGAATCATTTAGGTTGGAAAAGGCCTTTTAAGTTCTTTACATCCAACTGTTAACCCAGCCCTGCCAAGTTCACCACTAAACATGATGGTAGGTTTCAAACAAGATCTGTCTTTGGTGAATTGGAAATCCAGCTGGGGAAGGTGAAAATTAGATGGCCCCTAGAATTAACAACATGTGGTGACAGCTCTCTCATTCTCCCTGGATTAAACACTGTATTTTTTCCTTCATTAGAGATTTCATATCAGTGCCTAATTTTGAATCAATTTCTTCCCAGAATCATGTCTTCTAGAAAGACTAGTAATTCGTATATCAAGGTGAATTATGCAAGATGCTAAAACATCTCAGAAGTCCAAAAATCTGGTTCTACCATGCCTTCTGTTTTCCCACACACCTGTATATAACACATTCACACTATACAAATGCTTTGTCAGTGAACATCTTGCTTCTCAGCAGTTCTAGTGTCAGTCTCTTGTCTCTTTGCAGTGCTGGTACTCCTGATTTTACATTCGATATAACCAGACCCAAATGATCCCTCTGGGGCATTGGGACAGAGCTTTGCTAGAATTTTATGGGCTATTTGAAGGATCATATGTGCAAAGCTACATAATAATTTGTGAACAGAGCATTATGTTGCATTGGCACACTGTGAAAGGTCAGCAGGATACCTCAGTATTGTCATGTTTATTTTCTTCATTGTTTCTTACTTCCTTCTTACTTAATTCTTTCTTCCATCATACCTTTGGGATGGCAATGTAGGTGTTTTTCATGCTGAGATGTTACATGCAGACAGGTCAGCGGGCAGCAGTTTGAGTGCTGTGTCTTTTCAAAGCTGGGTATTGCAGGAGGATGAGGCTTGCGGAATGAGTTGGATGGCAATACAGGTGGAATACTCTGCAGGAGGCTCTCCTGGTTTAGGAAGATTATGTAACACGGAGTCATGTTCATGCCATGGCTCTCCTTTCATCCCCTTGTTTTCTGCCCATCTTTCTACTTACCCCCAAAATGTTGATAGAGACAGAGGAGAGTTTTGGCAAGGCATTATTCTCCTAGTTATCACTAGATTTGATGGTCTTTCTCCTTACAATGCATATCCCAAGACAGTGGGTTGTTGAGGGTCCTCCTAGCTCAGGATTTCTGCATCGGAGACTTTCCTTTACAGCCCAATGTAGAAGGCTATGATCTTAGGCCATGTTGGCATCCTGCCTGCACATAGGTGACAGCTAAATGGAGGGCTTTTGGCATGTTCTCTATGTTTGGGTTGGGCTGCTGAATTAACAGAATAACTCATATCTAGTGTGTGCCAGATGCTTTTAACTCCCATTGTGGGCAGCCATGACAATACACTGCACAGCATGGAAATTCTAAATGGAGTTCGATGTTCTTTGCAGAGAATTGCTCTCCTGCATAATTATGATAACACACAATTAAAAACTGCCTTATATTGGTTTGGGTAGCTCCTGGAAACTTTGTTGCCCTTAATAATTTTCAGTAGTCTAAAGGTTTGCTTTTCCTGTGTTTGTCTTGCTGTGATATTGGCAAAAGATAGGAAGAAAATGAGCTGGGACATAAGAATCCCAGTACAAACTTCAGAGGGAGGTTGAGAGGTTTCTCATTAGCAGGTCTTTCATCTGTGTTCATGCTGGGTCATGAAGTCAGGGGTCAGGAAGTGAATGAGAATTTGTTCACAGCTGATGTCTTGTATAATATTTCAGAAGAGTGTATTAATTGTCGCAGCTTAGCCTGGGAGTTTGGGCAGAGGTGTTCAGGTAGGAGGCTGAGCAGGAGTTGGAGAGAAGTGGCATTTAGATTTCTTTGGGGTGACAAAGGGACTGGGGCTGCTGGGGGCAAGGCATGAGCTGCATCTGGCAGCTCTGCTGATACCTGCTCCCCTGGCCCAAGGGAGAGGAGCAACTGCACTTCTGTTCATACCCAAATCTAGGAAAAAGAATGGTAAATGTACCTTATTCAAAACTCAGAGTAGCCTGAAAGATATGTTTGTTGCCATAATATTGTAAAATATAATACATATATATTTACATTTAGATTTTTGAGTTTTTTTCATTCTAGCACGTACAAGCCTAATCTTAGATCTCCTGGAATACTTCCCTTGCTTGCCTTTTACTGTTCAAGCCATTTTGGTGCTGCAGGGAACAACATGAAGCCCAGGGTAAAAGCCACCCTAGGGTTACTATTCCCATAGAGGTAGGATCAAAGTAATGCTTTGTCTGGTTTGACCTATGGAAGCTGCAAGTCCAGAGCATATTTTGGTAGCTCCCCAGAGAGTGCTTGAAAAGGACTACGTTGGCTTTTGAGCAAGACCTGCTTTTTGAGTCTGGACCCTTTCACAGGGTGGATGGATGGCAGAGGGAAGCCCCTCATGGACACCTCTAGGCAGGCCCTGAAGTATCTTTACAGGTATCTTGATCTCCTTCCCAGTCACTGCAAGTTTTGTGATTTACTGTCTTTCCACTCCCCTTGTGTACCTATTTAGGGCAGTATTCCTGTGTGTAGGATACATCTTTTGTAACAAAGGCATAGTGAACATGAAGAATCCAGCATTTTCAGAGTGCCAAGCAGTTTCCTGATGCTTCCAAGCCACAGTAACAGTTCTGACCAAAAGGTAATAGCTATTTCTGCCCGGTGGTTCTTGTTCATTTTCCCTGGCCACCTGAAGGGAGGAGGTGACCCAGTGGACATGGGAACTGCCGACAGTCTTCAGCTGTTGAACCACCTTTGTCCTCCCGAGTTCTCCCACCAGTGTTAACGCAGCCGCTGGGTGTGCAGATGATTAGCACTCCGTGTCCTATCATCACTTTATCTCTGAAGGGATGCAGATGTCCCAGGCAAAGTAAAGAAGCTTGTCCTGAAGGGATGTATTCGTTCTGGGAGCCAGCAGCACCCACACCACTGACTTCAGCTGATGTAGGTCTGTAATCTTAGTAGAAGCAGAGGGGAAAATACACTCCCAACTTTCACAGAAATTAGATGTATTTAAAAGGCAGCTTTGTCTTCCTGATTTTGTAGCTGTGCTAGAAAGTCATTACACATGGATTTATTTTTACTTATCTCTTGGATGATCATTGGCTTCCTTCTTTCCTGGTTGATTTATCCAATGTTCTGATTGCAGCTTCTTTTTTTTATCATCTCCTGTCTATGTGGTTTAAGATTTTGTATGTTTAACATAATTGAGCTGAGTATTTTGCAGCAATTGACAGTGAAGTGAAGGTAATTTTCCACTGATTGATGGGGTGGTTTATGGTGAATATTTTTGCAGTCTACTTGCTTTGGCTATTTGCTGTTTTGGTTGCAGACCTGCTTTACTTTATTTGTCCTTGTATTTAGTTTCTTTTTTTCCCCCCTTGTATTTTATTTCCATTTTGCAACTGAGCCACATATTAATCTGGCTTTGGAGAGGGGAAACGAAGACAACATGTTAGCTTTTAAGAAATTTTCACAGAGATTCAGATAGGTGGTCAAAGATATATCCAGTAAGCAAACTGGGTCATGAATCTCTTGGAAAACAGCCATTTAAAATACCAGGGCAGCAAATATCTCTTTAGTTTCTTTCTTTGGACCAGACTTGGAATTTGATTGTAGGGTATTGGTTATTTCTGGGCTCATGCACAGGGAACAACAGCAAGGAAACAGACAAAAATGTTTTAGATAGGTGTTTAAGAGAAAGTGGTATTACATGGTTTTTAAACAAAAAAAAGCTCTGTAAGCTGCATGAGACTGACCATCATAGTCCTACAGGGGCTGATCATTAGAATGAGGAGGTCTTCCTTTCTTCAGTGCTGAACTGCTTTTTCGGTTTGCATGAGGCTGTGGGCAGAGAGGAGTGAGTTTAGTATATCTAGAATATGGTGATTAAACTAGGAGGAATTCTTTAAGGCTTTCTGTGAGCTTGGAAAGAGTAATATTTTTATTGAAACATCTTTAATTTGGCTATTAAGAGCAATTGTGTTTTAGTGTGCTAGCTGGCACAAGTTTAAAAGCACTTTATATTGAAATTATATCTGCTTAAAGACTTAACCCAAAGCCTGAATCCTGCATGAGTCATGTAGTCCTATTTTGTTTTGTTCATGTACATTTATTAGAATTTTCACCTAATTATTATTGAAATAGGATATATTTTAATATAAAATAGCTATTAACATAGCTTTACATCACAATGATGTTGGTGTGTGATATAAAACAGTTTGGATTGTTTCAGTGCAAGTGTCTGTGTGAACCAGCTGCTCTGGCATGTTAATCAATTTTTGAAAAGTAACCCTTTTAGAAGTTATATAGATAAACCATGGGTGCTTGCCTGAAGAAAGAAAGATTATTAATTTAAATATTAAACACCAGTTGAGATTATTAATTCTTAATGAAGTCAATGAAAAACTGCTTTTCCTTGTATTCCTTGGAAGACCCTTTCAAAGCTTTGCTTTTCCAAATCTGGGTTTTTTCCCTCTGTGTGTGGCACAGAATGTGACTTGGTTCACAGCAGGTAGCTTCATTAGTTGGCATTTCTGGTATAATATCCAGCTGTGGAAAGCTTATAAATATTGGTATTTAGGTCATGTTAATTAGGCCTTGAAATAAAGAATTAAGAGAAAGTGGAATAATTTCATGTACTTCATTGTGGCTGAGTTTCTTCTGCATTTCCCAGACAGTATGAACTGATTTCAACAGACTTACTCCAAATCTACCTCTTTGGAGCTCCTTTGACAGTGCAGGAAGTTGAACTGATTAAAACACATAATTCTGGGGAGAGGTGAAAGACATGGAAATTTTCAGTTGGGTTGGGTGTTGGGCTCAATATCCTTGATCTCACTGCTACTTGTGCCAGTACAGGGAGTGGACTGGGCTGGGGCAGTCACCATTTATATCCCTGCAGGCCTCTGTGTGACCCATCCTTCATTGCTGGTGATTTGGGGGGGATTATCTGCGTACTTGCTTCATTGTTTCCTGGAAGAATTTACCCAGAGTTATGCTTATGTTGTGCCCTAGTAGAGAGAGGGCTCAGGTGTCAGCGCTCCTCTCCCAAGCTTGGGTGAACAAAGGGCTTCCCCTGCTCCTTTGTGCAGACTCACTTGCCATGTTAGATACCCAAAATACTGCAAAATCACCACCAAGGAAAATCAATGTGAGGTCTTTTATGCCAAGAGGGGTGGCAGCAATTTCCATCTGGTATTGCATTTGAGGCTGGCAAGCAAAAATCAGGAGGCCACCTCCCTGGTGCTGGCTTTAAGAAGTTGAAACCAGTGAGGGAAGCCAGAAGAATCTTAACACTGACCAGGCAACTGGATGACCAGCTCATGAAATACAGTTTGTGTGTGTTTCTGCTAACCAGCACATTTGCCTTAATAACAGATGCACATGTAGAATCTTCAAACCCATGTCTGCCAAACCACCAGCAATGAAGCTGAGGATGGTGCATAACTTTGGGCAAGGAGAGGCTTAGAAGAGGCAACTGGAATGTGAATCTGGTGTTGTACAAGCACGTGGCATCTCACAGGCATCTAGAGGAAATATAGTGTGACTAATTTGATGAATTTAATATGAAGAAGGTGTCTAGGTTGTACTGCTGTTTATCTGTCTTTGACTAATGACATGCCAGGTATGCTTTTGGCATTGTAACACAAGATGGGAGAATGCCATTTTTTAAGTATGTTATTAAGCTAATGACATATAAAGAGGTATTAAAAAGCCAATAGGTATCATCTGCTATGTCAGTGATGCTGGTACCTGAAACTTACAACTTTTGTTTATGGATCAGTGAAATTGAAAATGAAGGGGGAGCTCCTCCTGCTCTGAATTTCTCCCTGTAAGAGCGTTCCTGTGTCCTGTCTGACTGTGGATGTAGCTGAGGGAGCACCAGTGGATGCAGGACACAAACATTTTGTCTCTTCTTCCTTGTCCATGCCAGCACATCCTGAAATGCAGATTTTGTTTTCTCTTAACTTTTTAAAGGTATCCTGTCTTGCACCAGATCTTCTAAAATCCTAGTTCAGACAAAGCCTGAGGGGATTTAGGTTTGCATATTTTTCCTAAGAGGATTAAGCTTCACACTTAGTTGATCTATGAATTGTTTGAAGGTTTTTTTAAATGTTTTTCTGAGTACACAGAAAGCCACATACACATTCAAATTGTCCTGAAATCTGTTGTCTGGGGGTTTGTGATAGAAATCTGGTGTTTGGATTAATAGCAAACAGAGTCACTGAACCTCAGGGTTATTTTGAACTGAAAAACATTTTGATTATCAAAATTGCAGTTTGGCTGCAGGAACAGTTGTAGCAGCACAACTGAAAGGGCAAAGGAATTGCAAGAAGGATTAGAAACTGCTTACACTGGCATCAGAGAAAACAATTTATTGTGAAAATACAGCCCAGGAATAAATTAACAAACACCCTTCCAAGCACAGGAATGCTCATAACATTCTGGAAACTCTTTGCCTGCAAATCAAGGGAATAAGGCAAAAAGTGGGAATTGGGCAAAAAGTAATGGTAGTCTGTGAATACTTTTATCGTTTAAGTTCACACTGATTAAATCTGTATGCCTCAGCAGTGGGCCCCAGGAGTGATGGGTGTTGGCATTCCTCCTGCCAGCTGGGTGCTGGGGCACAGTGCCCTGGCACTGCTGGCTATTGCAGCTGTTTAACGCCCATTGACGATGGAGTAGTTTTGATGATTGCCAGCTTAATTTTTCATTATGTGCCTGCAGGTGGGCTGTATCTTACACATTCATTTTTGGTATTTACAGTGTGTTTTGGAGGGCTGGGTGCAGCTCCTTGTTTTGTGCTGCTGTCTCAGGGTGTTTGGAGGTTTTGCAGCAGCAATTGCTGCTAAAACCAAGTCTGTACTGGGGCTTCTTCCCTGCCTGCTGGAACAGTTGAAAAACTTGTAATGCTAAGTTTTCCATACTTATTTCGCTGAAGGTGGAGAAAGGATCTGACTCAGCCGTAGAAAAATGGTTTAAAACAGAACTAAACTCACCTGTGCTGTTCACAGGCATGGTCTGAACTTCCTTCTAAACTGCTGGTTTGTGCGCAGTGCTGCTGGCACTGTCGTCTTTCATCTCTACAGTCACTCTTTACAGGAGTGATGAGATTAATATCATTGAGAAAGAAGTGGTGTTTATGTGGGAAAATGGGCAACAGGCAAAGAGAAGTGTGGCACTGTGAATAACATGCAGTCTCTGTAGATCTACATCTGCATTGTTTTGTCAAAGCACTGTATCTGTAACATTGCAAGCTGTACCGCAGCACATGTAGGAATGTTATTAGATGGGTGTTAAATCCTTGGAGGGAGGGAGGAAGAGCTAAGGGAGGAGCTCTTGCAAAGTTTCAACTTCTGTTTTGCTGTAAAAGCTTGTATGGATTAAGTTTGCCTCTGGTTGGGATCAAACAGATGGAGTAAGATAAGCAGAATGGAACAAAATGTATTAATATCCAAAGGTATGGCTTAGCTAGTGAAGAGTGGTTTGTGATCTTTACTAAATAACAGCTCTGAGGACTTTCTCATGCCCTCTAATCAGCAGTCATGTTTTGTGTTCTGTTTTCTCTGCAGACGTCGGCTGATCTCCCAGCGATCTTCTCTGGAGACTCTGGAGGACATCGAGGAAAACGCCCCGCTGCGGAGGTCATTTTATTTACTCTCTCTGGCTTCTTGTCTGTAAAGCAGATGCATGGACAGATTTGCCATCCCTCCCATGTTGAAAAGTAGCTGGGTTGTCAGGTTGAGGTGTTTTCATAGTGAAAAGTGTTGAAACCTTGCATGCCCTGTGAGGTGGTAGGTGATATGAATTACACATTCCCTGGCTTTAGGTTAGTATTTTTAGTTGTTTTACTTCTTGTGGATTTTTATTGTTTGTTCTCTCAGCACATGCAATCTTATTTTGGTTACCAGCATTACTGTATGTGTGTTGGTGGTTAGGTTTGTGACTGCTACCACACTAAAAAATCTGCCCTCATCCTTGTTACATCAGCAGCTTCAGTGCAGTTTTATTTCTGCATCTGGGAGATCACAGCTTACCTTTCTGGGGACCACAGTAATTAGTCACTAGGCAGTCCTCTGGGGTAATGGAAAATGGAACAACAGCGTAACAGTTCAGAAACTGGCTGGTTAGTAACCTGACCGGTACATGGAATGCTTCCAGGTCAGCTGTTTGGCAGGACAGCAGCCTAAGTTGGACTGTCTCTATCTTAGGCGATATAATTCATCTGGTTTGTATTAGTGTTTAGCCTATAGCCCTGTTCATCCACATGCAGATTGGCTGTCTCTCCCTACCTCGAAGCAGAGACTTAATAGCAGAGGCTGTACCAATTGGCCTACTACCAAGGCTTGATTATTTTTACAAAGCTTACTGTTGCATGCTTACTAGCATGTTATGAAGCGTTTTCATAAGTGATTCAAACATGTGTAATTGGCAAAAGATACAAAGTACAGTTTGCCAGGCAGTATTTTTACTTGCTAATTTGCAGAATTGGTAGTAGAATGTCTCTCTTGGTGGTGTTTTCCTGTGAAGAAGCTAACAGAGCTAATTGCAACTGAAGGGTGAGGAAATCTCAAGGATTTTACTAACAGGAGAAAAGGCAGAAATGGCAAAGTGATGGGGTTGCCCTCCCAGGGTCTGCCCATGCAGTGTGATGGTGTTTGGGTACAGCAGCAAGGACTGGCAGTTACTGCTGGCTTGGGGTCTGTGGTCTGTGATTTCATTCAACAAAAGGACCTCCCGGGCTTGAGAAGCTGCTGAACTCTGCCTATGCAGAGGAGAGGGTAGAAAAGTTTAAGGAAGGTTAATGCGGAGGGACCGTGCTGGTCCCGTGTGCCTCCCAAGGATGCTCGCCCCTTTAGCTCCCACGGAGAATGCAGCAGCTGCAGTCCAGCAGCTCTGGCTGCGCAGGGAGCACAGGAGTTTCCTTGGCATTATCTCCAGCGCCTGCGCGGCACGCCGTGCCTCGCAATAAAACAAAACGGAGATGAAACAGAGAAAGCTTTCACATGCGCTGTGGTTTGAGCTGATTAGAAAGAGGCAAGGGGGGGCGGGGAGAGGAGGATATTGCTGTTTGTCTCATCTCTCCTCCCTCTGGCAATTTCTTTCTCTAACTGCAATTTATAAAGTGCATTCAGATGTAAAATAGATTTAAGACTTAATGTTTTGTAGAATGATTTTTTCCCCCCGAGGTAATTTATTTATTTTCAGTTGTTTTGCATACTGTCAGAACGTGAAAAGTAATACATAGAGTTAAAAGCAAATAGAAATTATCCTTGGCAGTGGGAGATTTTAAACCTTTCTAAAATTAAAGCAAGAAATGTTTTATCAATAGCTGAGAAGGTTACAGAAGCGTGGGTATTGGTGCAAATGGGAAAATTGCATATTTACTAAGTTTTACTTTAGTTTCATCTTTTTTCCTCTGAAAGCCTGAGCTAAGCTGTCACAGCAGATTACAGGAAGTTTTACTTTGCTGAGAATTTTTTTTTTTTGCATGAAGGGAGGGGGCCGATGCCTTTTCTTATTATTAATTTAAATATTTTTTTTTGTTTGAGCTGTCGTGTTTCCAGACTTATTGTCTTTATTGTTCTTGCTGATTCCTAACACAGGGTGACTTGAATCATCTGTCTCGTCTTTCCTTCCTGCTTTTGTGTAGACTTCTTGGCGGTACAGCAGGGAACTGAGTACTTCTATTTGTTTCTTTCTCCCCCCTCTGCAACTGATTTATTTTTCAGATGTCGGACACTCTCAGGATCACCCAGACCAAAGAACTTTAAGAAGGTTCATTTTATTAAGAACATGCGGCAACATGATACCAGAAACGGCAGGTACTGTGCATGCAAGGGCTGCTTCTGCAAAGGCAATCCACGGGGCGTGAGGGAAGGGGCAGGGTCAGCATCCCTGTGCAAGAGCACAGCGAGCCATTGCCACTCACCACATACATATTAATGGCCTTTAAAACAGTCTGAAGGTGCAGGCTGTAGTGCGTGCTCCTTCCTTGAGGGAAGGGCATGTCAATGGAAGTGCTAGCCCACAGATCTTAAGACCTGTGTCTCTAATACAAATAATTTGCATGAAAGGAAAATCTGGTGCTGTCAGAGTAAACTAGGTATAATCTGGTTGCATTTCTTTGAGGACGTTGCCAGGTTCTAAGTGTGAGAGAGGCACATAGCTGAACCAGGCCTGGACTGTTTAGCAATGGTTCAATGCTACTTCAACATCTATTAGTGGATATAAAGTGCTGGTCAGTAAATGCAAAGCCAGGGATGGTTGTGGCAGGGTGAGGCACAGGATCCTGGTTTTCATGGCAGATGTAGGCAGAGAGGCTTCTAGGGAATGTATGAGGGTGCACAGCCTGACCTGGGACATGGACTGCCCAAGTTAGGGCCATCAACAGCAGTGGGACCTCTACTGCAGCAATCTGCTGGGACTTGGATTACTGCAAAGACATGGCGTTCCCATCAGCAAAATGGGTTCTTTATTGCAGTATCATCCAGCTCAGAAGTGAAACTATCTCTTCCCTGCTTATAAAGAAGATACCTGCCCTCCCTGATTTTTTTTCAAAGACAATTTCTCCGCATGTCTCATGATTTTCTTTACTATTGTTCTTCCAAACCTGAATAGGTTTGAACTAGGCTACCTGAAGAGGGTAGGATATGTGTAGATTAAACTGGCCCACTGAGAGCTGACCCTTGCACATACCTGTTCTGCTAAAACTCCCACAGCTGAGAACCATATATATTCTGGGGGACCGATTTGTACACATGGCCTTTGAGTTCTATCAAACATGGAACCACGTCAAGTTGACATTCTGATATTGCATTTTACCACAGGTTTTATGAATTGAATTCTGGTAGGTGTTACACGGCTCAAGAAAAATTTTCTTCAGTTTTATTCTCACACATACAATTATATGCAGTGCAAGGTAGTAATCAACATAAATGTTGCAGAAGGTGGCCCTGAGAGGGGCTTTGTATCAAACAGGCAAATGCAGAACCACAGACTTGACTGTTGTCTGACTAGCAGCTGATTCTTGTCTTTACAACAAATACATGTGGAATCGAATGCTGAAAAGCAGCCCTCTAACTACGGTACATTTTGTGCATAAGCAGATGTATGCTCTTGGAATTTTGTACAGCAAAAAATACTTACAAGGTGTTATACAAATTCCATAGAGAATGAGTAATTTCTGAGATGTGTGTATAAAATCTGTGCATAAACTTGATAGAAATATTACTTGTGGAAAAATGAATAAATATCCAATTCGTAAATTCTTCTCTCTGTGTTTTGCAAAAAAAGTATTTGTAGCATATATGCAACATTTTATTTTAATTCACAGATCAGTCATTTTTGCCTGACAATATAACTGAATATTTTTCAAATTAAGAAAACAGTGAGGAAACTTCTGTTTTTCAACTGGCTTCTTATCTTTATCAGCAGACACAGTTTTCCAGAATATTTCCACAATCAAAATAAAGATCTCTTTATGTAGAATACAGATACAATAAGAATAAGAGACAGTTTTGGAAATAGTTTTTGTCCTCTGGTTGTAGAGCCGCAACAATATTAGCTAAAAATAAAATATAAAATTAACACTTTGTGTCACCCCTGTGTCTATCAGTAAATAATCTGAGCATAGACTGTGTTTTTCTAAGGGGTCTGGATGCAGTTGTAGTCATGAACTTAATAGGCATTCCAGATGAAAAGAACCTCTAGAAATTCAGGTGGATCTGCTTTACGAGTTCATCGTAAAATCAATGGTGTTTCTGAGTACCTTAAGACCTTTAAAGTTGTTGTCCTCCCCAGTTTGCTGTGACAAAGAAGCACAATGGATAGAAAACCCTCCTGAAGCTCCTTTCCATGCCTGAGACCTTGTCCCAGGTGGCTCTTGCATGGTCATGCAGGATGCAGGTCCTGAGCTGGGCTGGATTCAGGCTCTCTGAGCTCTTTCAGAACCCCTGACCCTTCTGTCACAGCATGTCTGTCTTTCATTTAACTTGAGGAACCCAATTTTGAAAACACCTAGACTGAATATATTTTTGGGTGGTGAATTTGGTGACTGGGCTTTAAAATATCTAGCACTTTCAAATAATTGTTTCACTGGCTTGTGACTGTGAGTGTCACAGCAAAGAAAACTGCAGTGTGTGTTAGCTCAGGGCTCCTTTCTCCAGTAACTGCCCTTATTTGTGGCTCTCAACCTGTGAAGTGACATGTCCTTGTCCTGCAGCATTGAGAGCTCCTCTCCTCAGCCTGAGGGATGACACATGTTGAGTGACGATGCTTCGGGTTCAGCCTTTGGCAGTCCAGCAGCAAGGCAGGATTAGCTGTGGTTGAAATAAGAGTTCAGCTCTTTAGCACAGAGAAAAAACACCGATACGCAGACCGGAACTTATCAGCTAGTCCTTGTAAAGTTTCCTGTTGATAGTTCTGTGCACTGGTCAAACCGGTTTCTTTGGATTTGTAGGACGTGGCTTATTAAAGGAGGTAGAAAATTAGGTTTTCTTGACTGTATTATCAAAGCAGTCTTGTAAAATAGCATAAAATCAACTTTCCCATTAAAAGACAAAGACAAGTCAACCATAACATACAAACTAGCACAGGTAGCCACCAGCATGTGGTTTTAACCGCTTCACTGAGCAGGTTTACTGGTGATATCCTCCATAAACTCTGAAGCAGAAGATAAGCAAAAACAAGCCACCTAAATGGCAACCTGAGCCAGCTGAACAAACAATTCATGGTGAAAATGGGACAAGAACGTCTCTACAATAGCAGATATAAAAAACAATAAAACAGTGTGCCTCTCCCCCCCCCCCGCCATGCCATTGCTTTCTCAGTTTTTTTGTTGGTATACACAAAATGCCAAGCACCATCATGGAAGTTCTCTTTTGCTGCCATTTTAATTGTGGAAATGCACACACATTCAGTCCAGTTATGGAGGCTGACTTATTTGCAGCATCCTCACAGTTCATAATTACTCTCATCCATCTTCTAATAGCCCTTGAACTTGTGAGACTCCAAGGTGAGGGCTGCTACCCAGACAGCATCCATGGTTTGTGTGTTCACCTTTGCCAGCAGGGCAGCAGGGCCCTGGCAGTCAAACATCACCAACCAGGCATGAGAAAAGAGGCTACAGGAGTGCATGTGAGTGGTGTATATCACGCATATCCCACAGCCTCATCGCAGCCTTTAAGTGCAACATAGTGAAACCTAGACAGACACTGCAGAAAATAGACATTATTCTTCAAGTCAAGCAAATTACTGATTCTGTTGAAAACTCTGCTCATTAAGTTTTTTCATATCATACACATCATAAAGAAATTCAAAAACTAACTTTCAGTCTTAGACCTTTGCACATTGTCAGAACTTTCTTGCAAAAGAATGGTTGCTCTGAAACAGTAACTAGTACAGGTTCTCAGTGAAATGTGAGAATTAGAGTGTGAAAAGCTTTTTGTGATTTTAAACATGTCTAGGTGGCACAATAGGAATCAGTGTGTGTAATCCCACTCTCAAACAGCTTCTGATATCAGAGGTAGCTCATTCAGAGCTACACAGGATTGTATAGGCCCTTTGTTGAAGAGTTGAAATCTAGGAAAATGCTTTTCTCCCATGGGCAATAATTAGATTTTCTTGAACAGCAATGGACTTCCCCCATACCTTCTTGTCCAATGCATACTTTGTTGCAAAGTTCTGGAATTTCTGCCCCAACAAACTCTTCCAGGCCTTTAGAATTTTTTTCTTTCCATGCATGTTATCAGACCTCTACATAAAATGCCATTTTATCCCTCCATGATGAGCATCTGACCACTGTCTTCCCTGCCTCCCTTCCAGTCTAGCTCCTAAGGTTGTTTTGCATCAACCTCCTCCAGCAGCTCTGCAAATGAGGTTTTGTGGCATTCTGGCAGTGGAGGCCATGGGCTCTTCTCACGCCTCATGTGGGATATCTTTGTGTAAAGAAGGTCTGACGGTTTATGGAAAGAGAGGCAATGCTGGGGTCCCAAGGGGAAAAAAATCAGAAAAAAAATAGAGGCTGGGCTGATGCCTTTTATTTCCATTCTTGTCTGATTTCTTCTGATACACACAGTTCTGTGGTAACTTCCTACTGTTGTCTTTGCTTGTAGACATGGAAGTACCAGTTTGTTTTTCTTTAAGTATTAAGAGTTGAGCGGTATTTTTAGGGAGGTGTAGGGTGTTGGTGGAAGAGCTGTGTTTCCAGAAGCAACCAGAGGGAGGAAGATAATATGCTTAGTGGATACTGTGGTTTTCCGAATTCTAAGATGCTTTCTGATGTCAGCCTCGAAATCTGTGCCAAGTTTCATACATCAGCAAACAAGGCTTCCAGTGAACAAGCAAGCTGTTGTGAGTAGCAACCATTCAGCAATAAGCAGTAGCAAGCACACAATTAATCATATGCCAGGGTATTTTGCTTGTGGATTGCCATTCCCAAATATGAAAAATTTTTCCCTCTGCCTTGTAACTTACTGCTGCACCATTAGACCATCTTATAGGATCTGAGGTATTAACCTTAGGAGTGTTACAGCATTTAGACAACAATGAAATCATACTTCATCTGCTGTAGGAGAACTTCCTGAAGCTGTGTGCATGTTTATTATTAGAAACCCTCCTTTATTAGAGGGTAAATATCCCTTTGCTTTTAAACATGCCTCTGAGGAAGAAAATAGGATTGCTGTGATAGAATGATCCAGGAGAAGGAAAATTGATCATTCTGCATTTTTCCAAGCATTACATGCAGCAGCTCTCTTGGGGAGCTAAACCTCTCCAAGAACGATGACTAAGCTGGTCTCTTAAGGAAACAGTGTTTTATTAACAGTGTAACTAGTATGAGATTTATAGGTGCATATGCTGGTTTTCAGACAGTAAAGAATAAAATAGCTTGCTGGGGTTTGTTGTCCAGCTTTGACCAGTGTAGGACAACGGATAAAAAATTCAGATGAAATCCTTACATACAAATCTGTGGAACACAATGTCAGAAAAATCAATGCTGGAGAGCAGAGTAAGGAAGTGCAATAGCCCTGACAACCAGCGAAGCAGTAGGTCCTCGGATTTGTACCGTAAGTGGAAATTTTTAGAAAGGTGAAACACTAATCAGATCAGAAAATAACACAAATTGCCATCACTGTGTCTTAGAGGAATTTGACGTCGTGCAGTCTACTGGCCAACTTTAGAGGGAAGAAGGGTCAGTTGTATAATTCTCAGCCTCCTGAAGGTAATAAGGAAAGAGGGTATATTTATAAACAATGTTATTTATTGGTATTTTATATCTTACATCTTGATCAAACTTCTCTTGGCTTCTTGCCAATCTGCATCTCCCAGAACTATAGTAATGTAGCTACTGGCAGTCCACGCTGTTTTATGGAAGGTGGGTCTTGACTTCAAGGTGGTTTTGATGTGGCTTAATGGTATGTCAGAGCTTGATGGCTAAAGGCAATAGTGTGAATGTTTAACAGATAGGTTGCTCCAAGCTATTTGATTAAAAGAAAATGAACTCTGTCAGAGCTGAAACCAGGACAGTATCACACAGTGACTTTGCAGATGTTGTGGAGATTTGGAGACTGGTTAAAAATACAAGGCATTTGCTCTAAGAGTGGCCTGGATTCTGAGATAAGCTCTCTACAGGCAGATAATGTATGCTTTCACATAGCCAAATCTTGAGCTAACTGCCTATGAGGAATAAAGGCAAGCCATGCTTACAGGAGGAGGGATTCAGCCCTGACAGTGACTGAGACAGACGTAGGGCTGCAGGAAAAATGGGAGAGAATTGTGGGGTCAGTCACACCTGAGTGTCAGTGCAGTGTCATAACCAAGAGGGGTAATGTCATTGTTGAGCACCGAGGCTGGCTCAGGGCTCACTGATCTTGAAGGTAAGACTGAAAGATGTGCAGCTGCTGAGGTCAGTGATAATTCTCAGAGACCAAGAGAGGATGATAGGGTAAACAGGAGAAGACTCAAGGAGGAACGTTGAAAACAGTGAAAGGATCTGAAAGCTTATGATAATAGCAGACTTAGCCTGATTCATAGATGAAGTCTATTTCAGGAACAAGAAGCTGAAAATCAAGAGAGTCCTTTGGTTTAGCAGAGGAAGGTCACAACCAGCAGCCAGAAATTCTTTGCCTAATAAATGCAGACTCCCTGTCAGCCACAGAGTTGTGGTGTGTATCACCTGGGTTGCTGTTGGATTTGTTTAGTTTCAGTCAGTGAGTTGTCAGAACAGTCTCATGCCTCTCTGGGTGGACTCCTTTCACTAGAAAAGCATCTCTCTTGGATTCCAAGTAACGTATTCAGGACAGTCTTTCTAGAAAGCCTGCAGAGGGGATGGAACTCCACTACTCATTCACTGCTCATTTGCTATGGCACAGGCTTCAGCATTTCTGTAAAGACTCCATAGCACGATACCTGTGAGATAAAAAAGAGGAGGGAAAAATTATCCATTACGGAAGTTTTATGATGATGAATTCCTCAATGGTAACATCTGTTGCTTTGCTTATTGTGGTGGGATTTTTAAATTTTAGTCTTTGATTTCTTTTATTTTCTTTTATATTTTAGAATAGTCCTTATCAGCAGCAGAAGATCCTTCTGTAGCATATTTTCAGTGCTGCCATATCGAGACTGTACCCAAGTCGGGTATGTATATTTATACATGTACTGCATAGTCTTTCTGGGCCTGCATGTAGACCTGATAACAGACAACAGCATGATGGAGGCTAATGCTTTTACATATCTGCTCTGAGAAGAGGCTAATGCACTTAGGTGTATTTGCCTTGTGGAACATTACCAGGTTAAAACTACTGCTTTCAGTCCCTAGTTTATTTATATGTGTTGTGGTATCTTTGATTATTAAACTGGAGAAAATTACCCCCCTGAAACCGATGTTTTTGAAAAATGCACTGTTTTTGTTCTTTCTTCTGACTTCACACATCTATGACAAAACAAACACTCAAGGCAGCACAACTTTAATTTTGTAAGCCATCTTAGCTTTCTCATTCTCCCAAGCAAGCAGGGTGCTATTTCCAGAACCATGAAGAAATATTTGGACTTAAACAGAATACCTTTTTATTTTACTTTTAGCCTTTGATCAGATCATTCAGTCAGTGAAAACAGATTATTTTGGCCATAATACTGTACAAGTTCATAGCTGGTGTATGCAATATTCCCACAGCTGCCTTGCATCCCTTGACTTGCTGAGACACTACACTTCCAATAGAAAAGTTTCTTCAGAATGAAGTAGCTCTCCAAAGACTTGAGAAAGATTTTCACTCTTCCACTGAAACTACAGAAGTGGAAGAAACTGGATTTGGCTGGAAGATGTTGCCTGGCAGGCTCTGATGACTAGCTGGGTGCCTTCAGATGTGGAGCACAAGGCTGGGAAGGGCAGTGCTGATGGGCAGCAACTCTGTGCCCCTGGGGCAGGGGAGTGAAGCGTGGCCACCATGGCCATGTGCCAGAATATTGAGAAGTCCTTGTAGTTGGGGTTGACTCAGTGACTCTAGGGTACAACATTTGTGGGAAATAGTTGGCTGATACACTGAGGTGGTTTTGAAGAACCCACAAATAATCTAGAGTCAAAATTATCTTCTGTATAAAAAATTAATTTGGCTCATACTTTTCAGCCATCTATTTAGTTCTGGAGAAAGATTTGTCACAAGCTGCTTGTGCATCAGTAATTCAAAACAAAAGGAGATTATTTTTAATGCACAAAAGAAAGGAAGCACCTTTATAGAAGGGTTGACTTGGTTTGCTGTCTTTTGCAATAAATTTTTCCCTTAATTAAACTGTGATGACACATCAGGCAAATTCCTGACAGACTGGCAGATTTGCTCATTGTTCTTGAGTATACTGTCATTCATTTATGGTCATCGCCCTGTGGAAATTGTCTCTTTATTGGAAACTGAATATATTTTGAAATGCTGATGACTGGTTATACCTTCTAAATTACAGCTGCAAAACTAAATATTATTTCAGCATGTCATGTCTTGTACTGTGCTTACCAGCAAAGAAGGGCATGGGATAAGAAGGTAGCAAGTTTTAGTACAAAACAATCCAGCCCTGTTCCTTTTGCTAAAAAGCCAAGATTCAAAAAAAAAAAAAAAGGAAAAAAAAAAGCTCTCTTTCTTCCAGAGCATCAGAGGAAGAGAGAGAAACAATTCTGTGGCACCTCCTTCCTGGAACAGCTGGTGGCAAAGAACAGATGAGGCAGTATAGTGTAAACTGTAGCCACGCTGTTCAGGCTGCCCAGTGCTTGCTTACTTCGTTGCACATTTTGGATGTGTAGTAGGAGGGAGGAGGGACATTGGGTACTCTTTTGAAGTACTGTAGTGACAGCATCCTGTAGCTTTACTTTCTGTGAATCTCTGGATTGCTGATGTCAGTCCACAGGCAGATTTCCCAACTGGTTTTTGTTCTGCAGACATTACTGAATAGTTAACAAAAAGAAACAGATCATTGCAGGGAACCATGGGCACATCTGAAATTTGACTGGAGAAACTCTGGCAGGAGTGGGAAAATAGGATGGGTGAGCAGGCAGGAGGAACTGTTTTGTGAGAGGAGCACATAGTGGAGCTTCTGCTGCTTCTCCACCTCTACTCCGACTCACAGGCACTACAGCCAGGGAGGGAATCTCCAGACACAGCTGTGTTTTGTGAAGGCTGCCAGCCCCTCTTGCACGATACTCAGTGCAGAAGAGCTGTACTGTATTGGTGCTGGCAGATACACTGCAGGAGCAGATCCATTATAAGAACTAGTGTGGAAAACAATTCCTGAAGTCACAGCTAAACTCTATGTACTTGTCCAGGGTGGATGGAACAGCATCACCCCTCACCAATGAGGTGCAAGCAGTGTATTCTAGACTGTGCCCCTCACTTGTCTGCCCTCCATGCAGAGGTCAAACTATAACAGCAAGAACCCTCCCCAAACCTCCAAATCATGTTTTTAAGTGTTTTAATACAAATGGAGGTCTGGGGGTTGCAGGGAGGAGAGCTGTAGAAATATACATGAGAGGATGAAGTTTGAGGTGTCCCCTGGAATGTACTTCCCAAATTGCCCTCTTCAGCAGCTGGGCAGCTGCCAGTTCACTGGAGTGAAGCTGACCAGGAGTCTTTTGAAGGGAGATGCGCTCCACAGCAGCGTAGAGGCTGCCAGTGATGAATGGCAGGTTTTTCTCCATGAAGTTTCAGAAGGCCAATCTAATGGTACTTACGGAGGTGGAGAAGGAAGGACACCATGTGCTGGGGGAATTACTTTCTCTAGTTTTCTCTGTTACAATGAAGAGAAGTAAATTGTATAAAGCAGAGACTGATGTGGGGAGTAAAAAGTCACATACAGGTCTAATCACTAGAATTTTCTGTCCTCAAAATTTTATCTCTTTCTTGTGTCCAATGGAAATCTAATGCTTTAACTTCAAGTGCTTTTGTGCAAGGGAAAAAAATTAAATTGTCAAAGGTCTGGAATCACTGAGAGGCAGGTACTTTTGTGGATCCAGGCCACAAATTCCCTCCAGATCTGACAACATTAAGATTACTGGCATCTTTGCCAGTGGCATGAATACAGGCACAGTTTCACCTCTTTTCATGGCCAAGAGTAGAGTAATGGGCTGGACCAGAGCTTGCTTTTCTAGATGAGTAGAGCACCTGTGAGAGCAGACATAGCCAGCTGAAAGCAGTGTGAGAAAAGCTACTCTGCAAGTCATGAGCTGAAGGAGGTGCTGAGCATCTTGCCTGCTAGCATCCCTTGGTCCCCAGCATCTCTTGGTGTTACAGTCATCACACTTTTTAATAATACTTGAAAATTTGAAGCATCGTATGTAATGTAATGCTAATACTATTGTTTAAGTTCCTCTTGCTTCTTTAAATATAATACTCTGGAAGATAGAAGAGCTCCTTTGTGAAAGGTATTAAAACTGGATTTCTGACTCAACATCCATTTCACATCTTCCTTGCCGCAGATGAGAATTATCCCCCATCTAGTTCTGCAGATGGGCAAAAAATTGGAGGTAGTAACGCCTCATTTTTATCAAAGGTGCACTTTATGCATCCCCTGAACTGCTGCAGCACACACCTTTGTCAAAGGTTGGTTGTAACAGTGGAAGCTCACAATAGGTGGAGTTGAGCCTTGATACTGTTCCTCTTCCAGGACAGGGGAAGATGCCTCAGGTCAACAGCAGGCAATTGCCCCATCACACACACTCAGCACAGGCATGTACACCTGCATGCTGACCTGCTCTGGGCCCTCAAAAGGGATCTCTGTCTTGGCAAACCCAAGAGTGAAGCCATTTGTAGATGGATTAAACAAGACTTGAAGGAATTACTCATTTGGAAGTGGGCTCCAGATGGTTTGAGGTGAATTGGATTTCAGCCCTTTAAGACAGGAGCTGGGGATCAGACACAGCAGATATTAGCCATTTAGCCATTAGGCAGGTCATGCTCTGGGCACTCAAGTCCCTAAAAAGGAACTGTTGTGGCCAGACTCCAGGAGCATGTCTGCAGATTTCTACCCACCCCACTGCCCAGCATGGTCTGCACAAGGGCACTCTGCACACCCACTGTGTGACCCCAGCCAGGATGGAGAAGGACCAGGTTCAGCTCTGTCTGAAGGTAGCTATCCTGGAAAAGGCAGATATCCTGAGCACAGAAGAAGAGAACCCATTCTCCATTACTTGCCTCATCTTGAAGCTTCTCTTAGCACCACTTCTCTATCAACTTTCAAGGACCTGGTACAACTCTGGCAGTCCTCACAGAGGTTGACAGAGTTGTTCCATGTGGTGTGCAGGACATGGTGGCCTGCAAAAAGACTCCATGTGCTTGCAGCCAAGTGAGAACAGTCCAATTCTCATTGGTATTTTAGGTGCCTAAGCAATTTGAAAAAAAGGTGATGGCAATGTAGGTCTGTCACTGTTAAAAGTGTTTTATAAAGGAGGAAGGAAGTACTGGGTTGTCTTTCCCCCCAAGAACAGCAGGTAGTGTAGTTAGTGGGGTTTGTAATTCTGGAGGTTTTTTTCCTTTGGCACACACCATTATGGTTCATGACTGTAAAATGTTTTTGAAACATTTTAGGCTTGTTTTTATCAATGCAAAAGCATTCACAGAGATTGAAATCACACCTATTCTGATGATACTTTTTGTGTTGTACGAACCTTGTAAGACCATCCAAGTTCCTGTGAGGTCCTGTCTAGAAGATGAATCTGGAGGACTTGGGGGAGGAAGAGAACTGGCAGTGTCACACAAATGCAGAAATGCAGCACTGCAGAATGGTTAATCTTACACTGAACTCTCAGCCACTGGACCCACAGTGACTGACTGATGGCAGGGCTGGAGGTGATGAGCTACAGGACAGAAAACAGCTCATCAGACATCCTTATAAAAACAGCCAATTCACCTCATCTTTCGTTCTTCATGGCACTGAATTCATTAAGGGGTTAGAAACTTGTCTGCAGCAGCCATAGCTGCAGAATATTGCTGTCTTGACAAAATATAGGTATTCCTCTGACACAACTTGCCTCCAGCTAAGGGAAATAATGCAGTATGAGTAATCGAATGGATTGAAGCCCAGGAAGCAGACCATTCTTCTGAAGTAAAGCAGCAAGCTGTTAGATAAAAAGAATTTGTGTCCTTCTCAGAAATGCTACTAACCAGCTTCATCCAATTTCCAAAGATAAGTCACTGCTGAATTTAACTTTGAGTTTAACTAAGTGCTGGCCAGAACATTGAGTTCAATGATGCCAGGAGCAAGAGGTTTTCAATACCATCGCCTCAAATAAAATCTAAGCACGATGATAATTAGTCCATAGACCTGGCATTCCCAACAGTTTTCTCTACCTGAACTGTGCAATCTTAAGTGTTCAAACTGGGTAAGAAAGTCTTATGCAAAATGAGGTGATAAGAAGCATTTAGGTGAGATTGTCTTGCACCCCTGCCACAACCCTGCCATCATTTATTCAGAAGGAGTGTGGAAAAGAGTGCAATATTTACAGGAGAAATGAGAGCATTTAAATTGCCATATGGATAGTAGCAGTAAGCAGACAGCAGAGCAGGGTACTCTGTTATGCCCTTCAGATTTGTTACCAAGTTCCTGGCTGTCCTTCCCCAAAAGATTTTCTATGCAAGGCAGTTTTGATTAAGTCATCAATCTTGAATGGTTTTCCTGAGCATTTATCATACTGTAGGCCTATCACTCTTTTAGCTTATAATAGTGAAACTGGAATATCCCTGCTTTGCTTTATCACTGCTTGTTTCCTCTGCTGCTCACAAATTGAACAAAAAACCCAAACCAAGCATGTATTAGCTTTACAGAAAAACACATAAATCTGAGGGGTTTTTCCCTACAACAGGACATTTCAAAACTAATCATCTCATGTATGAATTTTACAGAACCACCATTGCTCATTCTTTTGAGTTGCCCTGTTCCCTTTGATTGAAATTAATCAGTGAATCTCCCTAGCACTTTTACTCCGTATTGGGCAAAACATCAGGAAAAGAGCTGGTGTGCTGACACCTAAATATCTTTGGAAAGAGAAAAAAGATACTGGCCCATTAGGGCCATCTTTCCAGGAGGTTTTCAACCCCCTCTCCCTGTAAATTGCAGCTGGAGTTGTTCTGCCAACGCTAACGGCATTAGGCCCTGAAAGCTCTCGATCAATTATAGCAGGCAGTCTCAGGCAGTAGGAAATCTGCTGGATTGACTGACAGTGCGTCTTTTCCAGGGCTGTCATTTGTCCTTGTCCCTGTAGACAGATGATAAGTAGAAATTATTTACAGTGACAGATGAGAATGGTATCTTTTCTTGGTGTCTCATGAGTTGCTTTTGCTTTTAGGATAAATCTTAACAGAAGGTTGACATCTCTAAATAACAATTATCAAATTCCTTTATTTCAGTCAGCAGAAGGCTTTTTCATGTATCTCGAAATCTATTTAATATTTCATGGACTCCTAAATTATTCACAGTTCAAGTGCTCAACTGTTACTGTCATTTAAAGAGCACATGCTCAGCAGGAGTCTTGCTTGGGACTTTGTAGATCATGTCAAAGCATAACATTTGGTTCATTAAAGAATGTTATACTTCCAAAGGTAACAGCATCCAATTTATACTCTATTCATCCTGGCCTGGCTTAATAAAAGACACAATGAGATTTCTTATTTTGATCCTTACCTATCTTTCTGCTCAGTAAAACTTTTCACCATCTGACAACAAATCTGGGATCCCAAGTCACCTGGTATTCCTCCAAGAAAATCTGTAAACTCTGTTAGATGGAGGAACTTTTTTTCTTTTTAAGGAAACTACCAAGTCTGACCACTCACGAGACCCTGTGGCAGTCACATTCCCAAGGCTGGAGACTTTAACTGTTGGACAGAAGCTATGCAGACAGCTCTAGTGAGCTGGCAGTGCCCCACTTCACTCCCTAAACTGACCACAGGCACACGCAGTCAGACCACGTTTCCCTACCGGTTCGACCCCGGGTTTCCCATACCAGACTCTGAGACATCTCGTTCCATGAAGCCATTTTATTCATGATGCAGTAACACAGAAATAGCTCTATGTGGGTGCCTCTGAGGAGCACTCCCAACAAAGGAACCTGGGCTTTTATACCATCACAAGCCTCATTTTTTCTCCTGAGTCTTCAGCGCCTGCTCTCCTCTCTGCATCCGTCCACCTCACTGGCACACAGGACTTCATCTCTGTTATCCAACAGGTTGGCAATTCTGGCTGGCATCCATTTTCATACACTTTGTTATCCCAAAGGTTGGCTGGTCATGGCCTCTTGTCTCAGGCTCCCACCCAGAGCTCAGTCTGTGTTTCAATCTGCATCTCCATCTGGAGCTTGTGAGCTCAGCTACCTGGACCAGATGTATTCCTCAACATCCTGCAGCCCTGAATAACTAAAATGATATGCTCAGGTTTGAGTGTAGTTTATAACACTGCCTAGCTTTTTGGAAATGGTATGCATGAATATAGTATCCAGAGCTTGATATTGATGTAAATCAAAGTAACTCCCCAAACTTTGACAGAAACTGGGATCTAGTTTTTTGTCTCCTAAGAAAATATTATCCCCAATCTTCTCATTTCCTCAAGCTTTTCCTGCTTAAATAAAGGGAAGGTAGTAAAATTAAGATACTATGATTTATTTTTGCTTTTCTGTGTCTGCTTGAATACCTTGAAAAGCTTGTTAAAAAGCACTTTTGGAATTAAATCAGAAAAATCAAAACTGAGGAAGAGAAGAAAGGAAGTTTTCTTCACTTAAAAACTTACTGGTAACGACTGTCTTTCCTACTCTGCATTTTCCAAGCACCGTTTACTACTGTATATTGTTATGTGCAATTCCTCAGTCCTGTCAATAATCTAAATAACTTAAACACAGTGATAGCTTGTCTGTTTTTTTTAATATGAAGTGCCTGTCCTCTGTATGCTACTCCCTTTTGGGGTCCCTCAGCTGTGGTGCCATGCCTGTGCCTGTGTCCTGAAGAATTTTGTGGTGGTGGTTGGCTGCACTGGTGCAGTGGCTGTACCCAAACAACCATCCTGTCTCATCCCCAGGCATGACTTGCCATTTGGAGAGGGCTAAGTGAAGGCATTCTCCAGATCTTTTCTAGCTGTTCTCTTGGGATTTTGGGGGTGTGGGGAGGAGGCATCTGTGCTGGAGCTGTACCCAGGAGCAGGGTGGCAGCCCTTTGGCTTGCTCTCCCAGTAAGAGCTTCGCTGAGGCATTCATCAACTCTTGTCTTTAGTAGGAGGAAGGGAAGGAAAAAATCAAGACCTGTCCTGCAAAAACTTGACTAGCTTGTTGTTGATCATAGTGATAGAGAACTTGAAAAGGATACAGTAAAATAGTGTAGGAATTCCTTACTGGATGCTCACCAAGATCTTTTACAAGTGAGAGGAAGATGTGTATAAACCAGGATGAGCTTTTCCGTTTATATGCTCATAAGAAACTGTGCATTGTTTAATACTGATTTTCCTCAAAAGAGGGTCTTTAATTCTCTGTTTTATGGACTTGTTTCTCTGCAAACAGTAATATTTTATTACTCCATTTTACAGCACAAGCAATCATATACTACCTAGAAATATAGAGCATATGTGGAGGACGGGAAGACCCCAAGTAGCCTTTGCAAAACACTTAGAATGAGGGAGAATGACTACAATGTTGTTCACTGGATCCTGAAAGGAGAGTCTCCTTTAGAAATGTTGTGTAACAGAGGCATTAGTGTCCATTGATCTTCAGCTAATGTCCAGGAGTCATTGCTGTATGTGCTCACACATGCCAGCTGACCCTGCTCTCTGCTTCCAGAGCACTGATTTCTTTTCAGTCCCCAGAGCTGCTCTCTAATTTTTAAAGCTGCTGTGCTGCTTCTTCAAAGGATGATGGATATCCGTTTGATGAATTACAGAGTTATCTATCCATGTCTGTTAGTTGCATGGAAAAATTTCTCTGACTTGTTTTCAAAGTTGTAGCAGCATTATTTCTTGCTCTCTAAGGTCTGTAAGGTCTTGAATGGAAGAAAACTAAACTGTTCTGATTTCAGGTGATTCAGATACTTGTTTTCAGTTTTGTGTTCAGGGGCTTCCTCAGGTTGTGTGCTTGTTTCATAGATAAGACCTGCTGAAATGGTTACTATTTGGCATTTATCTCTATGAGAAGTAATTCTCTTAAGCACTTTCTTCATAGAAGTGGAGAGACTAATACCATGCTGCTAACAGAGAGTTATTTTTACGTAATTATTCGTCCAGCCCCTCTGTAACATGATAGCAGGAAACAGCATTGATAATATGACACTGTGCTAAGTGAACTCCAGTCAAGAAACTAAGAGGACTTTGTTGGGATTAGAAACTTGATATGGTCTTTTCCTATGTCACTGAAATATGTTTTCCAGCAGATAGACGTGTTGGACTTTTTTCCAGCAGTAAGGTACATGACTTACTGGGGACTCAGGATTGCCAAGTTTCAGAGAAATAAATTGCGTGATAGGTTGGAAAGAAAAGACAAGGAAAGAGGGTGTGCAGAGACAGAGCAGGAGATAGCCCAGCCCTGCCACTGGATGAAGAGCCTGCAGGGCTTCTCCCTGCCTCCGTGTCAGCATCTCTCCCACACAGATTTTTAAGCACATACTTGGACCTCAGTGGAAATCAGGCAAGGAAATGCTACAAGATAAGTAGTCTGGAGTCATATGCAGCTGTCAATTCTGGAGCACAAATTTGCTCACAGTCTTTTCCAGCTTAGCTCACATTTTGGTCATGAGGCTAAAGCATGGGATTCAGCCAGCATGTGTAAAGCATCTCCCCAGGTTTCCATCCCAAGGTGATGGAAAACTGGGTTTCTCCTGTCAGCCTTCAGCAGGACAGTCACTGCCCTTTGGGCATTCTCCTGTGTTTGGAGGAGCAGATATCCCTCACAGAGGCTTTCACAGAAGCTTTTGCCTTTGTCTTGTGTAGGGGAGGAAGTTTTGTGGCCTGGGAGCATCTGTCTGCTGGCTACATGGCAGTTAAGTGTTCGAGCTGAATTGTTGTATCTCACGTGAAGTGTTTATGACTTCCAGTTCCTTCCCAGAGCCAGGTTCTGTCAGAGGTATCCAATGATGGGGAACCTTGCTCTGCCTTGTAGGTGAGGTAGGAGCTGCAACCTGGAACAAAGTGAGAGTTTTCTCTATAATGTATTTTAAACAACACAAGTGCTTCTGTAGGAAAAGTTGTCTGATCTGTGCTTTGCATTGGCATGTTTAGATTAATGCTGCACCTTATTTCGGCATTGGGTGGTGGAAGGTGAACAAGGCATGTGTAATAAGAGCTGTTTCTGCTCTTCTTCCTGTTTCCCAGAGATATGAAGCTGGATGGTGGACGCCAGTGCCATTCTACTGGAGTGTGTCTGAAAGAGATAATTGGTCTTGAAGGTGTGGAGCTTGGAGCAGATGGGAAGGTGGGGATGCTTCAGTTCCTACTCCCCTTGATTTTATAAGGGATAAATGGCTTAACTAATAATGGGGACAGATATAAATTATAACAAGCCGTGTAACAATAGTTACAGCACAGTATGTGCTGTAAATAAGCTTAGCAGGAATTGATGAGAACTGCCCAAGCTGCCAATGCAAACAACTCTGTATCTTTGAAGAAATTTGCCTCTGGTACTATCTGAGTCTCTAAAGCATTACTGAATTACGCAGCCTTCCCCTGTTTCTAGAAGGAGGTATCACTACAGAGTGTATTGTCAGCAGTTTGGAAATAATTAATGAGAGTTGTAAGCTGTAATTCTGTTTGCTTTCAGTTGTATTTAATAAAATTTTCTTTAACAATATATTTTTCCAGAGCAGGAAAACAGTAGCACAAATCTGATGAGTCTTTCAAAATCAAAGAGTTCATTCACTTGATTAGAATGAGCAATTATGAATCTTTAGAGAAGTGATTTATTTTAAAGAAATATGTAGAGGACAGACACTTTTAATCATGAAAGAAAGCATTCTTGCTGAAAGCCTGATTTACTTTCTACAGTTCAGTTTACCCAGTCTGCTGTCATATCTGTATTTCAAGGCCCTAGGTTAATGCTCTACACATGGTGTGCTCACCTAACCAGGTGTCAGGCCAGACCACAGGCTGTAAATTCCTGAGGACAATCTGTCTGCTTGTGAATAAATAAAAGCTCACAAGTTTTGTTTGATACCTGTTCTGACCTCCTCATAAACCAGTCTGGAGTCTGAGACTCATTTTTTCTCCAATACATTGTTATTTTTGGAAAATAAGCCAACAAGAAGCAAGGTGTCACCTATTCCTGGCCAAGGGTACAAGCAGAGAATCAGTGCACTCTAAAAATAATTTTGTCACAAGTTACTCATTCACAGTTAGTCCATGTTGGAAAGTAGTAAATGATCTCCTACAACCACTGCTGTGAACTGGAGCTCACTTATTACACCAATAAGATTCTGGCAGAAAAAGTCCTGAAATAAAAAAACAGCAGAGAAAGTGCTTAAGTTTAGCAGTGTTCAAGTGATTTGCTTCTGGCAGCTGTGTGCTGAGGGACCCATGTAGATGATGCTAGTTCAGTAAAGAAGCTGCTAAAATCTGATACAGAGAAGGCTCACTGAAAAAAACCTGACCAAACTGACATATTTCTAAATCTGACCCTTGAGGAGGATTTTATAAATCCAGTGTATTAGAGCTTGTCTGTGTGTGTGTTTATTTTGCTGAAGAATTAATGCCTTTGCAAAAGCATTTTTTGCATGGATAAACTGAATGCACTGAAGCAAATGTAGGTGACTGCTTTTTATTTGTCTGTGGCTAACTACTAAATCCAGAAAGTGATCCATTAATTTGGCTTCTATTGCTTCATCTTGGAATGCACCAAAGGCATCCCACTGCAGCCGAGCTGGGCTGAAAGTAACTGTGTCCATTCTGACTTTTTTTAGACGGTTTCTTATACGCAGTTCCTGTTTCCCACCAATGCTCTGGGAACTCGGAGAAACACGATAGATTCCACCTCATCTTTCTCCCAATTTCGCAATGCAAGCCACCGTAGCCTTTCTTTGGCAAGAGCTAACAGCACCCAGGGGAGCATTGATGCAGGTAACTCCTCAAGAAGCTTGTGTTATTATCCTTGCATACACTAATGATAGGCAGTTACTGTGAAGGATGGGTATGTGTTGTAGTGCCCCTTTTAGCTTAAATTAAGCAAAATACAGTCTCATGTCATGGGTGGAGCACTGTTCATTCTGTATTTGTTTAGCAAAGCTTGCTTATGGGTGATGGAAAGTTAAGTAAACAAGCGTGTTGTTCGTATTGACAGGCCCTGATGGCACTTACTGTGCCTTCTCCTGTCAGCAGCATCATTTGTTCCTCCTGCATCAGGCTTATTGTTACCTTCTTTTGCTGTGGAAAATTTACAGTGGCAACACAGTAGTCATAGGCTGAAGGTCTAAATTCACTTGTGATGTTTATTAGGCTGGAATGGGCTGTGTTTACAAAACTGGACACAAAACATAAGCCAAAACACTATATGCTTAAGCTGTTTTGGCATGATAAATGAAACAAAACAAAACATTTGCATAAACACATGAAAACTTGTTGCTGGGAATAAAAGTCATTGTGGAACTTTATATAATTTTGCAGTTCTCTGAGCCCTAAGTTCACATTTACCAGGCAATTCAAAAGCTGTACATCCTCTGTATTTTTGCAAATCATATTGGTATAGAAATATTCAGAGTTTTCAGGATTCAAAGCAATTTTTTGTCTCTGTCAAAAATCTTGAATGAAGATGGTATTGTGCAATATTTGTAAAGTTGTTTGCCACTTCTGTTAAGTCTAGAGATTTCTTGATGTAATGAATTCCTTTCTTATATTTACTGTTGTTTTTATAGGTAGTGACCTGGGAGACTTTGTTGAATATGACCCAAATCTTTTAGATGATCCCCAATGGCCATGTGGCAAACATAAGCGGGTTTTAATATTTCCTTCGTATATGGTAAGTGATTCAGTGTAGCACAGATAAATTTTGGTGACAAAATTTTGAAGATTGAGGTTGCATTTGTGGCTGTATTTTATGAAGATTATTATTATTATTTTTAATCTCCTAATAACAACCATTTGGAATGCTTTGTTCTAAATGACAGTTACTTACTAGAACATGTTAAAACAAACTTGTGAAGGTATTACAAAAGTAAATGCTTTTATTATGGATGTATTTCATGCATGCTTTAGATGAAAGGCTTGTTCAAACAATGCCTTCATTCTCTCACATTCAGAGGAAAGTTTGTACTTCCTCGAATTGGCACATATTACAAAATAGGAGGATGCCTACTGGGATTTCTCTGAAGTCATGAAGCTGTGCTGTGTTTTGATGCTTATCATTCACTCTGAACAGCTTTTTTTCCCAGGTACTTATTTCGCCATGGGATAGTCCTTCCTTTAATTATAGCAGTTACAAGCAGAGCCTGTATATTTCTCACTATATCAAAAACCTTAATGATACAGATGCATAACTTTCTTGCTCTATGCTCTAGCTCAGTGTTTTCTGTGATGAGAGTCTTCTGTAGCTGTTTTTTGGTTGCACCAGGTCCGTAGACTGTAGTGTGCTATTTTGGCAGGACTGCTGCAAGATGAGCACATATCTGTCTGAGTTATACACCCAGAGTAATGGTAGGCAGTAAAGATTCTTTTTTATTTTCCCCCAAAACACTGACCTAGTACTCATATCTATATACAAATTTTATTTGAAACATCGACATCTAAAGGGTTATTCATAATCTTGCTTAACTGGGAGCAGAAGACATTATATACGAAACTGCTAATATATCTTAAATTTCATAGAGTCTTTGTATGTTCTCATCTGCCCTCTACCCTGGGGGTAATTTTGCTCTTGGGTGCTCCTTCTTCAAAATGAATTTTATGTGCGTCATGTAGATTGAAGATTATCTCCTTGCTAGGAGGAGTGTTCTGCCTATTGCACACAGAGGCTTGACTGGGCTCTAATGCTGTGTTTATAGTACATTTCAAATGGGAAGTCCAGAATGTCCTCTGCTTACTTTTGGCCAGTTATCCTTCAAGGGTTGGCAAGTTATTTTTTGGCTGCCAAGCCACAAATTGACAATCTTTCATGGCAGCTACATCTGTGTGGGAAAATATTTGTCAGGTTTTGATGTGGTCACTGTCAGAGACCGGGAACTGTCTTCTCCCAAAGAGAAAGACATTGTTAGCCAACATCCAAAAAGAACAGAAGTTTAGCAGTCATGGTTGTGTTTCTGACCTTTCTTATTAGGCTGGAAATGTGCACCAGGCAGTATGAGTCCTGTAGGATCACCTGGGATCTTTGATCCCTTTTCAACTTGGTGTTGTGATGGACATGGTTGGATGAGTCAAAATAGGGCAGCCAGGATAGTATCCTGCAGGGGAGATCTCCATCCAGGAGTGGTTGTTTAATACCCTTCTTCTTCATATGCTGGTTGACCACAGCATTTTGAGGTCTGTATTTGTACTTATTTCAGAAAGGATCTGACAGAATTTTCATTGTGGTAGAGGTATGACTAGATACTTTAAAGGTCAAAAATGGCCTTCAAGGGCAATTGTTAAAATCAATGTCATTGTTTATCTAGAATATATATGCATTGATAGGGATCTCCCTGCTTTTCCTTTGTCTCTGCTGTGTTTTGGAAAAATGTCTTATTTGATATTTTGGGGTTTCTTTCTGCCTCAATTTTCCTTTCAGACATCACTTCTTCAGCTCTGCCTGAGGGTCAGCAGCACTCCCATCTCCCTCTCTGAAGGCAGGTGCTAATCTGAAAAAGGGCTGAAGGGACACTAAGTGATGTGTTTCTTTTGTTGGTGGGAATCACAGGAATGTGTCAAGAGATCTCCTGTTCTAGGATTTCACCTGCCTGTGGTCGAAGCAGCATGGCTGTTATGCCATGCAGGAGCTTCACAGCTTTGCAAGAAACTGAAGAGTGGGTGGTTGTTCTTCAGCATCCAGATGAAAGATTTCACAAGGGGCTGGTGTTTCCTTCAGCCAAAAGAAAGGAGAAAAGGTAGTGCTAGAGTGTCTTGGGAGCTTGCAGGTTAAATACGGTTTTGCAACTCAGGCAAGGAGGGCTTGTTTGTAGAGTTGGTGAATATGAGGCCATATTTGCTATGTAGAAGACTACTCCCGACTTTCCTGACTCAACCGTCATTCCCTTCCCCTGTAGTTGACATCAGTGTTAGCAGCAATTTCAAGTAATTTTCTTCCCCAAATATAAAAATTGGCATATGCTTCAGTTAAAGGAAATTGCACTCTGGGCCAGCGAGAAACCTGTGGTTTCTTCCTGACTCTGCGCAGCCATTGTGGTAGCATCAGAGCTCAGGCAAATGACCGCAGAGCTGTGGAGCTGCTGAACAGAGACTGAGAGCAGCCTCCGGTCCCGAGTGGAGCAGAGCTGTAATTACTGCCTCTTGCAAGCGCTGGAGCAGCTGAGGGCGGCTCTGATGTCAGCACCCAGCGTTTCATTGTGCATGGAGAGCTGCAGCTTGTAATTAAAGTTTCGTTACTTGGCCAGGATTTAGCATTAATGCTTGACAGCTGCAGGCTTATAGATACTCCCCTCACCCCTCCTTATGGATGTCAGAGCAATTAATCGGGGAAGGTGTGTGAGAGGAGTGGATGCTGGGCTGCGACACTGCAGGGTAGAGCTGCATGCACTGTTATTCCTCCCATGAGCCTTGCGCTTTGCAGGACAGGATTTCTCTGCTGGCAAAGCTTTGTTCAGGTCTGTATGAATACCAGTAAACACTGCAGGCTTTATCCCAAGGCATAAGATGGACAAACTGTGTGGTCTGGCTTGGATTTTACTCAGAAATTCATGCTACTAGCACTCAATGTGTTCCAGTTTTGCAGAGTCCAAGTTTATCATCACTGACATTGACTTTATCATCTTTTAATTTCACTGAACGGAATTAGCCCTGACTTGTAGAGGAGCTTTAACCACAAGTTCTCAGCTGTTTTCAAGGAGGAGCTGAGCTTCCTCCTTAAAGATAGATGTGGGGAAGGAGTTTCAGTTTGGACTTTTTTTTTGGTAGTGAAGTTCCTGGCTTGAAAGTGTATACACTTCCCTGTCGCATTTCTAAAAGTAATACTCACAAATTGCCTTCAATACTTTTCCAACACAAACTCTGCAGCTTATATTAATTGTATTAGTCGTATTTAAACTCTGGTCTACCCTGGAGAAATTATTTAATTTTGTGTTGTCTTTGTAGGAGAGTCTGCAGTGTCTGCCACAATATAAACAGTAAGAGGTAGAAAACTTTTGTGCTGGGGTGCAGGGGGGAGGAGGGAAGCATTATGTCATCGTGGTTAACAGATGTCTTCCTGGCTGATACTGCTAAAACAGGAATTCTTTCAGATTCTTAAATCTCTCTAGAAAAGGAACTGTATCTACCAGACAGAGCAATAATTTCTTTCCTAGAATATCATGTTGACTTGCAAATGTACAGACTCATCAATCCCTCCCTGGTCTCCCTGCATTCTTTCCAGCAGAAACTCCTTCTCTGCAGAAGTAAACTCACTCTCCCCAGGCATAAGGCTGAGCACACAGTCCTGCTTTTGTTGGTAACGCAGAAACTAAGGAGCATGTCAGCTGGCCATTGTGCACTGCCAAAACTTGCAGCAGAAGAAGAAAAGCCCAGATGAGTGGCACTTTGACTTTGAGTGATCCCTCTGTAATAACATTCCTGAAATATCCATCTAGCTGTGCTCAAGGGATACACGTAGAACTATGTTTGGGTATTGAACTACAGTTTCAGTGTATTGTTTAATTATATAAAAATAAATTGACATCTCAACACCATTTAATAAAAAAAGCATGTCACAAAAGTCTGCAGTGCTGTTACAGCAGCTCTCTGTCAGCCTGCATTTGCCAGGTACCGCACTAGCGTCAAGCACAGCCACGCTGCATTATTAAATATTAGTCCTCCAGTGTGATTTTAAAATTAGAACTGCTTGCTGCCCTGAACATTTGGTCTAGCAAAAGCCCTGGATGATGATATAATGCATTTGGTCTCTCACTCCCCTGTTCTGTCTTTCACAAGGAGCATCAAGGTCAGGAGGACTCCACTGCCGACGGTGTCCTTCAGTGGTGTCACCGTATTCTTTGAGCCACTTCCGTACTTGTAAATTAAGTATCTCCAGGCTGCTTTTTTATCAGCGGCTGACATTGTACCCAAAAGTCTCAGGGACCAGAGGATTGCAGTAGTGGTAGATAATCATATTTAAACTCTGCTCTATGCATTTGATGCTATATTTGACTGAGACTCTAATAAATGACTATTTTGTAACAATGACACACTGTATTAACTGAGAATAATTTCAGTGTGTTAACAGAATAAAATAAACTGGCATCCTTCCATGTACTTAAATTCAAAGAGGAAGATTTGAGATTATTTGCTTTGTGAAATTCGAAATCTTTCCGTTTAAGATCCTTGAATGTTAATGACTTTCTAATAACAGAAACACCTTATTTTAGTCTATATTTTCCTTTTGTTACATTTTAATTATAATAAGGAGTCAATCCCATTTTCCATCACAGTTTTAAGTCTTTGCTCTGTCAGGATTTCCCATATATATGCATCTTCAGCAGTAAGTATATGAATTGGGTTACTGGCAGTCAATATGTACATAGCTGGTCACCTCTGGTGTGCACTAAGGTAGCCAGGCAGTGCATAGTCATTGACTTCTTTTCACTTCTTGTTTGGCTGAGAACTTACTACTGACCTACCAAAAGTCTGTTTCAGGTATCAGTCTTCTGCCTGCTCTCTGTGAGGTAGATTTATTAGGGGTACACAGTAACCACAGACGAAGAGAGCCTATCATATATCTTTCATTTTACTCACCTATTTTATTCTGATTTTATCCTTCTTAAGCAGGAGATAGAGGCATCCAAGGCTAGATCATCTTTTACTGGTTGTGTGCCAAAGTGGGATTTATTTCCAACAATATTTCATCCTGCCAGTCTTTCCAACCATTTCAGGCATCCTCTCTTGTCCCATATTTAGGAAACTATATATACAGCTTTCCTATGAGAAAGCAGCTGCTTGAAAACGCTTGTGAATAACACACAAGCTGAGCTCCAAGTTTAAAACTGCCAGCGATGCAAAACTGTGCAGAGTACAGACTTGGGCCGAAGCATTCATCATGCTGTCCAGGCATCTGTCAGCTACCATATATCAAGGATTTAATTTGTCTTGTGCAATTTCCACCGCCAAACTAAAATATACATACACAGATTTGTATACAGAGAACCTGAACAGAGCCCACAAAGGAGTAATGCTAAATATTGAACTGAAATGTGTTTTGTGCAAATAAACTGTGAAAAACAAGATAGATGGTTCCGGATGACAGAAGTTAGAAACATTGGCGATTACAGCATGAAAGAGACAGTTTGGTAGTTCCCAGTGCCTTGCTCATGTGTCTGACAGCTCTGGGAGTTCAGATTGCTTGCCTGGTAGAGAATAATACTATGTATAAGTAAACATGTTTGGATTAAAAAACTCTGTGTTCCTTTTAGGGAAATATTTGCAAACCCTTCATAAAATTTGAAGCATCAGTGTTGAACAGTGCTTCAACACAGGCAATACCAGAATTGTCCTGGACAGACAGTCACGTATTCTCCTCCCTATGGCAGCTTTGTTGGGACACACAGGCAACACAAGTGCAACAACTATATGGCTTAAAACAGAGATGAGAAGCATAAATGCTGAGCAGAGAGCAGACAGAGAAGGGTAATGTTGAGTCCAAGCCCTCCCTTGTCAGATCACAGCTGGTTCTTGCGGGTCACTGGGCCATCCCAGAGGTTTCCTCTGCGCCATTCTTCGTGGGCAGTGGCAGTGAGTGGCTGCTGCTCAGTGCCAGGCTGTTTGCAGGGTGCATAAGGTGCCCTGGCCAGGAGCAGGGTTGGGGACTGGGACTTCTCTGTAGACTTGTGAGTGCTGTACCCCAGCGATGGTGTAAATAGCAAGAGGGGTGCTCAGGTGCATGGTCAGAAACAGTTCGAAGAGGTAACTGATTTGATCACTCAACAGATGCTAATTCAGCACTGCTTTTATTAAATTACCTCTCAACAGATAACTCTTTAAGGATTTTTTGCTGCCTGCCTCTCTGGTGGGCAGGGTCCCACATGCACAGGATGCATTTCTATAGGCACCAGCTGGGCAAGCAGCATCCCATTGCTCAAAGTCTGACTTCTGCAGCAGCTACAAAGGAAAAAAAATCAAGGAGGGGAAAAAAAGAACTTGCATAAATTCTTTTCTTGAGAGTAAGGGCAGTTAGCTGAATTCTCCAGCATGGCACTAACAAGATGAGACAGTTGCCTTAGAGCCAGTGTGTTCAAACATGCTGCCATTATCCTGTTACATGAATCAAAACCAGCACACACCAGCTTTCATCTGGATTTCATTATTGTGATTTATATCGTAGAGATTGTTGTCTCACAGGAAGCAGCAGTATTCAGAGTTGGAGGAGGGAGATTCTTATCAACAGGACAAAATTGACAAATCTCTGTGTTTAAAAATAGCTGCACCTCTTTACTATTTTCAGTTTTAAGCCATCTGCTTAGTCTCAAGCCTCTGAGTGCTTTGCTTTAAATGAAATTTTTAAAAAGAGCTTTTCTCTTTCTAAAGAGAACTTAGCTGAATTCTGGCAAATCTCCCACAGTCTAGAGGAGTTCCAGGTAAAACAAGTTGGTGGTGCATCCCAGGGGTCTGCTGCTGCTGCTATGGGACTTGCTTCCCCTCTGCACAATTTCCCCCAGAGGTTGGGTCACTCTGGCACCTACTAGTTAGAGGTGAAAACAACTGAAACTTGCTGTCTGATGTAACTTCTGTGCAGCCCATCATCCGAGCCTGGAGGATAGACAAGCCCTCGCTCTGCTGCTGTGCCCTTTCTGCTGAGAATTGGTTTCTGTCATGCAGGCGAGGTTCATGTGTGATTGCCTTCTCCTCTGGGCAAGAGAAGAAGATAACCTGGAGAGGGCCAAAGGCAAGTTTTCCAGAAAAACACATGATCACTTTGAGAGAGATAATTAAGATAAAACTAGGGAAGTCAGTGGTAATGAAGAACAAACAGTGGGCAGTTAGGTTTGTGGTGAAGCATGAAATAAGGTGTCAGGTAGCTTTGCACAGTAACACTGAGCTCACTGTTTCTAGGATTGCCCAAGACAACCAAAAAATACTGGTAGTAACTAAAATCATCTTTGTATTTAACAGTGTGTAACATTTATGTGCTTAGTGTCTCGTGACTCTGTAAGCAAGAGTAGCATGGACCAATGTTTCTGTACCCCAAGTAGCAGATGGCACTGGTCTGAATTGTATGTGGCTTGTTTCAGTGTCCTCTTGTAGTAGTACCCTCTTAACACAAAAAACTTCCAGTGTATCTGTATGTCAGAAACACCCAACTTGCTGATGATCCTTTGACAACAATACCAAGGAGTAGGCAGGCAGACAGTGGCGTTCCAGGGAAAGAAAGGAAAGGAGGAATTGGTAAGATCTTAATTCTTCTGCTTCAGAGGGCTGAGCCCTGCCAAGTGGGATGAAGCACATGAGAAACTGTCTGCAGTGAAGAGCTGTGTGTGTGTGTATGTAATCCTTCCAACTTCAGCAAGATTAAAACCAGACAGGCCCACACTTTCCATTGAAGCCTTTCCCATCAATCCTGGATAGGGCAAGGTTTTTCATCCCTGTGTTTTCCTCTCTTCCTTTTACTCAGGTGTGGTAGCATATTGAATTTTTAACCTCAGTGGCGCTTCCCTGTCTGTCCAGACCTGCACTCAAGTTCATCCATATGCATGCAGGGCAGCAGGGGTGGCTGAACATGTGGCTTTCTCCTATTTGATTTCCTGTAAGGGGCAGTTTTCCTTAACAGCACTGAGTTTCCTTAATAAATTATTCCCTTTACAGAGAAAAATTTGGATGAGTGCTTAACACCTCAGTGTGTTGGAGAGGGCTCACACAAGCATTCATACTTAGAACTGCTTCAGGGAACTGTTGTGCGTGATGTGCCTGGGAAAATTATCTGCCAGGACCTAGTGGGGATCAATTTATCTGACAGCTGATGCTTCTCCCACTGCAAATCAGGTAGCAGAATGGCCCACATTTTAAAACATGAATATGACCATAACAACACCCCATGGCAAGAAGTTGGTTTTTCCTCTCTATTACAGTATGTTTGCCTCAAATACTGCTGTGCACTATTCAGGGGAAACACATGCTCTGCTTTCTTCTAAATTCCCATAATTCTCCATTATTTCAGTACTGTATCTCCTAAATAAAGTGCAGGAAAAGGTAGGTTTGTTTTACTCCCTTCATGCTTATTTTGGAACCAGAGAACAACATGATTGGATAAAAGGAAATGTCTGCTTTCTGTCTAGAGCCATTTCACTCTCTCTTCCCTTAGCCCTTCCATATAGTAGGGATAAAGTATATGGATATTTATGAAAAAACCTGAAAACATATGCAGTCAGTCTTTTTGGCTGATTTAAATTCCCATGAGGATATATTACAGCAAAGCTCCATCTTCTATAGAGGCATAACATGCAGCAAGTGTTTTGCATGCTTCTTTCCAGCTCTTGTTGTTTGGTGATAACAGCCCTTTGCCATAATACAGGTTAATCAAAAACAGAAATTAGAAGGGAAATACTATTTCACTGCCAGGAGAATTCACTGCACTGACACTGCTGCTCTCTCACTGCCCACACTTGAAACTGGCAGGGAGCTGGATACTGTCCCCAAATTGCCCAAGGTAGGGCTCTTCTCTGCCTCTATCCAAGGGGCAAAACTGCCAAAGCCCAGAAGACAATTGACACATTCCCAAAATAAAGTTTGGTTTGTTGTTCAGCTGATAGATTTTGGCCAGGTGAATGGTGACAGAGGATTTGGGTAAAATGCCACCCCAACAAAGACTGAGGGAACAATAGAAGTGCTGGGCCCCCACAGATGAGGGTGCTGGCATTGCAGTATTGGTCAGGAGAACCCTCTGCTACTTGGAGAGATTCCTTAGATTGTAACAAAAAGGAATAGAAACCTCAAAGGTACACTTTAAATGTTGTCCTAACTCTTGCCTGCCTACTGCCTAACTTACGACAGTATTACTGTCTTGCTCTCCACTGTGTGACTTGCCATGTGGGCTAATTAACTATTTTATCACAAATGTATTCTGTGGCACTCATGAATTTGTACCAGCAGTTTCTTTGATGAATCAATTTGAGAGAAACGCACAATATGTCTCAGAACCTCATGGAGATATGCACACCAAATGTGGTCATCAAAACAGTTACTGTGATGATGTCTTACAAGACTTCTCTGGTAGGTGTCATCCACCCACATTTACCTTAAACGAACTTTGAGGATGCTAATGAAGTCTGTATTGTTCAAGAATTGTGGCGAACAGGTCACTTGTTTAGGTGGAGCAGCCACAAATTGTTGCCTTAATTCAGACTTACTTTTTCCATCTATTGAAAACATTGGGACTGACTGGCACTTTTTTGGTATTCCTTGCTTCTGGGAAATGAGTGATCTTGTTTTTCACTAAAAGAATAATTTCCTCTTGACATGTTACAGACCACGGTCATAGACTACGTGAAGCCATCAGACCTCAAGAAGGACATGAATGAGACTTTTAAGGAGAAGTTCCCTCACATCAAGCTAACCCTCAGTAAAATAAGAAGGTATGTTGCAAAGCTCAATACAGCTGCACCTAGATGCAGCTGTCTTACATTTCAGTGCAATTCCTGCTGTGCATGAGGGGAAGCACAGCACTGACCAGGAGCAGTGACCAGAAGAGGTCCAGAGTAAGTCAGATGATTACTCTGGTTAGGGGGCTGAGGGGCTGAGTGAACAGGTTAGAGGAATGTACAAACATGCACTGGTCAGGTGTCAAGATGCAGAATCTAAGGGATGAGGATGTGAGCTGGGCATGCATTGTACTAAAATGCCCAGAAAAATAACCCAACACAGTCTCTAAGCTCATGGCACTTAGCTTAAAAGAGACTGAGGAAAGAGAAATGCTGACTTTTGTGCCTTGTCGAGAAAGCATGGCCAGAAGCAAAACGAGTTGTCAGCTTTACAGCAAAGTGTAATATTCCTTCTGTTTCCAGTGTAACAGGCTAGACATACTGCTCCCTTGAAGTAATGATAATTTCATTTGACCTCAGTGGCCAGAAGGAAACTGAACCACGTTGCTCTGTAACCAGACAATGCTGCAGTACATGGAAAGACTGTCAGTTTGTGTTTGACCAACCATAACCAGCAGCAAAGCTGCATATAGAGCACCAGTAGTAAAACTGTTGTTACTAAACAAATTGTATGCAGCATAAGAGCTCTGATGCAATATTGTTACTAAAAATGTCAAAGCTTTTTAATTGCTTTTCTAGAGGAAGAGGAGGGTGAGATCAAAATGTACTGTGCAATGTGCCCCCAAAACAGAGCGTAAAGATATCTGCCCAATAAATTATGATTTTCTCCTCCATTAACCAAGCAGGAGTCTCTGAAAACATGACTATTAGGGCAAAATGAGAAATGCTGTAAAACTCAGTTCACATCATACTTGTCTGGTCTCTTTACTCAGCTTGAAGAGAGAAATGCGCAAGCTTGCTCAAGAAGAATGTGGCTTTGAAGAGCCCACAGTGGCCATGGCCTTTGTCTACTTTGAGAAGCTCGCACTCAAGGGGAAGCTGAACAAGCAGAATAGAAAGCTTTGTGCTGGAGCTTGTGTTCTTTTAGCAGCCAAAATTGGCAGTGACCTCAGAAAACACGAAGTCAAGCATCTTATAGATGTACGTATCTGTAGGTTTCTAGTGTTCGTTCTACATGAAGTGCCAGTGTGTGGTCTATGCAAGCCTGCTTGCCAGTGAACATGCTCTCCTTTAGGTTTCCAGCCTAAATGTACAGCCAGCTAAACGTCTTTTCTGTTACACATTTTTGTGCAAGTATTAGTGATGAATGTCACTGCAGAGGCATGGGAAGGGAAGCTTGTTTGATGTGATAGAAGACCCTGGTGTCACATACTGACTGTGAGATCTGAGAGGTATCTGACCACTTTTGTGTCAATATAAGTCAAAAGTGAACCCTCAGGAAATTGATTCTGCTTTTAATTATGTTTTCAAGAGTGTCAGTAAGGACTCTCCTTTGAGAGGTGAATGCAGACACTGACTGCATATGGGGTTTAATAGACATCTGTGTTTCTTTCATCGAGTTCAGCTTTTGGGCGAGAAAACCTAAAGAGGTGTTCCCACTGGGACTCTTCATTCCAGCTGTTTTTTGTAGAGTAGGTCTTCCATATGAAAGAGTTAACATGAGGGAATCTTAATCCATAATCTTTTGCAAGCACTGAGATACCAGTCTGATTTAGTGCTCTGGAAAGTTAGGCAGGTAGCTTGGTATATAGCCACAACCAGCTCACTCAGTGGAAGAGACATGGGAACTTTGGTGGCCATGGAACTAAACTTATGCCCTTCTCCCACAGTCACAGAGCTGGGTTGACAATCAGCTTGTTACAAAGTCTTCTGAATAACCACCAAAAAAAAAAAAAAGCCAGTGGCAGTTGAAAGAATGTAGCCTCTCTTGCTATCCTGAAACATTGGTCCATCCATAAGACACATTGAGCTTTTGAGTAGACTCAGTGGGCAGAGAAGTAGCAAGCCACAGAGATCATAGGAAGAGGATGAGAGGTGGAAATATCCCTGAACAGCTGGTTGCCTACTTGGAGCATTCAATTCCAGTGAAAACAGCAGAGCAGATGGAAGGTTTAGTACATTACAGCAGAAAACCAACTATAAACCCCATCTCATCTCCCTTGAGGATAGTAGTTTCTACTACTCACTGTTCTTATAGTTGTTGCAGATGACACCTTCTGCCTCTGAGGTACTAAGCTCAAATGTATTTAATTGTGGCAATAATAATGTCCCCGATAGGGTGTTGTAACAGTCTAATGTTGAAATGAAAATTAGTGATTTCAAGCAGCTCAGGAAATTTGTGGACAGTTACAAGATGCATGCCTTCCATTACACAAGTGATTCTGATGTTTGCATGAAGCCAGGACTTTTCTGTTCCTGCAGTGCTAATCACTGTGATAATTAAAAGATGTGTCTTCTGGCAGTGGAAATGAGTGAAATGACGAACATGTCAGAAATAGCATGGCTGGCTGAACTTTGTGAGTTCACCTTCACAGTAAGGAGTCAGTACATCCAGTTCACTCCGCTCTGAGTTTCTAAACCTAGAGCCATGCAAGTCGATCAGGACAGAAATTTAATGACAGCAGCATGCATGTTTTGAAAAGCACTAGAAAGGCAAACCTCATTCATTTTGTTTATTTTTTTCCCTCATCTTTGGCTGCAGAAACTGGAAGAGAAGTTCCGGCTGAACAGGCGAGAGCTGATTGCCTTCGAGTTCCCGGTGCTGGTGGCCTTGGAGTTTGCTCTCCACCTTCCTGAGCACGAAGTGATGCCGCACTACAGACGCTTGGTGCAGAACTCCTAGCGCTGGCTGCCCTGCGGGGAAGGGGCTCCCGACTGTTCCCCCTTGGCTCTCCTGAGCCACAGTTACTACTGGAAATGCAAAATCAGACTCCCAACACTTCACTCTTTCTCTTTCCCCAGAACAGTTTTTCCAGCAACATATAGGAAACACTGCATCAACCTGAGACTCTCAGCTTTGACAAATACACGTATCATTACTTTCGCAAAGCAGGTGAAGACTGAGCTGTTGGTAAATGGTCACATGCTGAAATTGGGTGGTGACTGACCCTACCTGTAGGGACTACAGCTGTAAAAGTAGGCAAAAATTAGAAGGGCAGCCTCCATGACCACCGCTCTCTCCATCACACAAACCCTGGAAGCCCACTGAGTGCATTCTCATAGTACTTTTTCTACAGACCTGCTGCAAATTCCAAGAGGACTTCTTGAAGTGAAAGAGCTTTTAAAGAAGATACCTTCACTGTGTCAAAAAGAATGTGCCAATCTATTTTTGTATCAGCAATTGAAAGTGCACTTTTTCCTGTGGGGTGTTTGTGTGTGTATCCGTGTGTGTGCGTGTGCAACACTGAACTGATCTCAGTCCGGGTGGTTGGCTTAGCTGTTTCCAAGTGTATCAGTTACTGATGGTGGAGATCAAGGTGACCTTACACCTTTACTTCTTGAAAAACGTAACTACTGGAAAAGTGGTAAATGGGATCATTTTTGGACACTTGGTTTTTTAATTCTCTGATCTTTCCAACAACGTACCTTTGAAAGAATTACACTACTACTACTGCGAGAGAAGGATCAGCAACTGACCTTAAGTTTTCAATCATGTTTGTGGTAAAGATGAAAGCATTAGTATAAGATTTCCATGTCATGTTTTTTAAAAATATCTTGTGTTAAGCCACATGCATATTTTTAACCTTCGCACTTTTCCCACTGTGGAGATGGTTAGACTTGCACTCTGTAGTGTTGTATTTCTGTGCTCTATGTTAGAGTGCGTAATAAGCACATTTGTTGTGCTCTATCTTAAAACAGTGTTTTATTAAAAAAAAAAAGTAGGGCTCAGCAGTATAACGGGTGTCTTAAGGCTCCAACAGCAGGGGCATCAGCTGTTAAAGTTTCAAGTTTTAATTAGAATTGACTGTGCAAAACCTGAAATCTGTGCCCCCTGAAGTTAGAGATCCAGTTCCTTTAGACATTTCAGTACTGGAGTTTTACAGTAAAACTTCTTGCAGCTTCCCTGGTTCTGATTGGACACCCAGAAAGCTTGAGGGCTTCATCCAAGCTCCCAGTGCTCCATCTACACTAAGCTAGTGCCATGCTTATGGACATTGTTCAATTGCTGTAATCATGTGGGATTACACCCCTTTCCAATCTTCTCCTGTGCTGGTTCACTTAACAGGCCTTGCCCTCAAGATGCCCCACATGGATCTGCTAAAGTCAAATTATTACATTTGTGGTAATTATATAAAATAAATAATGATCTCAACTGTGAGATTGTAGCTGAAGCCTTACCTCTCTAAGTTTGGGAGTGCTTGCTCAGAGTATGGAAAGGGCTTGTGAGCAGAACATAGAAAAGTGGGACATACCAGAGGATGTAAACACACTAATGCTTACTGTCTTTTGCTCTTACTTTAATCAGTTTTCTTATTTCCCTCAGTTAGGCCAGGAAACATCCAGTTTCTTTACCAACTTTGACTCCTTTAAATTCTAGTATGAAAAAAAGCCTGCATATGATTGCTCTACAGGATCTGGAAAGGTTGCACATGTCAGGACAAATGGGAATTTGCTTGATGCTATTGCTCTCCCCTCATTTTAAGGGGGAGGGTGACTATGCTTGCTTACAGTTATTATTAATACTTATCTGATTACTGATATAGAAACATTCCAACAGGATTGGGTAGGAGGGGGTATAAGAGAAAAGTGTGCACTTAAACCCTCCCAGTGTAACGCCCCATGTCGCTGCAACCTACACATCACTTCTCCTCCTCCTCCTTCTTCTCCTGGCCCCCACACAGCCAAGGAACAGAGGAGCCAAGAGCCTGGAGCATGCCTGGAGCATACGGCTGCCCTTCCAGTTTATGCAAACCAGGAAGGCAATGTCGTGTTGACCTACAAGCCAAAATGGTCTGTGGGTCTGCTAGGAGGGCTTCCATCCTTGGCCATATCCCTTTCCACCAAAATTGTGTATATATATGTTCAAGATTTGTTTCTGATTGCAGAGATCTGTTTTTAATAGCGACCACTCAAAGCTAAGCAGAAGATTTACCGTTCTGTAAAGGCTTATACCTTTTGCTTTTGAGTCTCATTTTTTATTCTTATATTGCTTTATAGCATTGCAGGGAAAAAGCAAATTGTGATTGCAAGATGCAGACTAAAGAATGACAGTCTTACAGTAGTCTTTAGAGACACTATTGAATCATGCTGTCACATCTTTTGTCTTCTGTGCTGCTACCCAACCCTGATCTACAGTTTACACAGATTTCTGGGGTGAAATCTGATTGCTGGAGACTTTCTGCTTTTCATTGTTGTTTTTATTGTTTTGGGGGCAGAAAAGTGTTTCAGAGTGATGTTCAGTTACAGTTTGAATGTGGAATAAACACTTAAGATGGTGATGACGTTGCACTGTTCACTTAGGAACGTATATAAAGCCATATGATGCTAGATCTCAGAGCACAACGCTTGGTCAGTACAATTATTAGGACAACGGGCAGGATTTGCCCCCCTTTTCTCCCCAACCCTGGGAAAATTCAGGCTGAAGAGGTAGAGAAAATCTGTACCAAACAAAAAATGTGTTGATTGTTTTCCTTTGTCTTACATGGCAATGAGTGTTGATTTACAAATGATTTTAGGTTCAACTTTAAATAGTTTGGGAAAATAATCCATTCCCATATCACTTGTTCTGTTTTGAAATTATATACCATACACTCTACCATGCAGAGTTTATTCCTTTTCTAAAAAAATAAATAAAAGTTTAAATAAAAATCAAAAAACTCAGACTCTTTTCCACCAGTATGTAAAATCATTCTGTCTCTCATGTGTATGAGTGAGGGGTTTTGGTTTTGTTTTCTTCTGGGATATAGAGCTGCTTATTAATAAATCAGTGGTGACCCAGGACCCTTGCCATCTCCTGGCATTCAGCTCACTACAGAGCCCTCACTTCCAGGATCTTTCCTTCAGCCCAGATCTTAACCTTCTTCCCAAACCATTGTTTTGGGTTTGTTGGGATTTTAAGACCACCTTTTTGGCACCGGCCCCTCCTCCTGGAGCTGCCAGAACCAGTTTCTCCGAGTCCAAACTGTCAGTATGCAGAAGGATAAGGCACAAGAAGGTTCCTCAGCATTGTTATCTCATGACCCCTTGTTCACAGGGGAATTTGGAATATGCCACTTAGGTTTAGTCCAGGTGGTAGTAAAATTTACAATTGGTTCATCTACAAGTTGTAATTCAAAAGCAGCCGCTTCCTCTTCAGAGGCTGGAAGTTCATCTTTGGACATTCATGTGCATGCACACCTGTTGGCATTCAAGCTGCTTTTTCATCTATGACACCCCCTAAATCTAATACCCATCTAGGTGGTCTCACCAAACAACACCCATTTACTGTGAATTTTCATTCCACTTTAGTAAAGTTATGGAAAATATTTGGCTCCCTACCTTCACCCATCACTCGAGAGACCCTCAACTGTAAATTGTGACAATATAAACATTGGAAGGATTTACACAGACCCCAGAACATACAAGCATACAGAAAAATACTTAGCAATCATTTTCCAAAACTACTTATAAACAGGCAATGGCTTCTTTGGGATGGTTTGTAACATATTTAAATTATACAACTTCAACTCATTGCTCCAGCCTCCTCAAATACAGAGCTCACAGCATAAGAACTCTGTGGGAGCAGTGAGGAGAGGTTTGTTAGGAGACGATTACACCTTCCCATGATGCTGAAGGATTTTCCCACCAGGCCTCACAGTAAACAAAAACCCCCACCAAAACACAAAAACAACAACAAAAACACCAAGGTAAAAGTAGTTTAGTGAGGTGAGAGACTGAGCAATCACAGTAACAATGCCAACATCACTAGCTGAGAATGAAATCTGTCCCAAGTTGCACCTTTGGGAAGAGAGGGAAGGAGTGTGGGAAGCAGATTTGAACTTCATTTGTTCTTATTCCATTGTAAACTCTGTAGTGAAGAGTGGGAAATGGGAGGAAAAAATGAACTTCAGGTGCATCGCTTCACAGAATGTTGTATGCAAAGCAAAAAGGTCTTTCTGAAATCCTAAACCATAATCCTTTCCACCAACTTCACTGAGCCCCTACAGCCTGGAGCCTGCTGGTCTGGATGAGCTTTGAGGACAGCTTTTCAGTCACTACAAAGACACCCAAACACCTTGCCTAGACCCCAACAGCAAATACCAGCACCAACAGTGTGAGAGAGGAGATGCTTCTACCATGGTATTGGGTAAGAGCAGGAACTGTGATCCTGAAAAATGGCTGCATTCCTTCAAAGCAAGGCAGGGGTGAACCAAGAAATTGCTAAAGTTGCTGCTGAGTAGCAAACATCTTCTCCCCTTAGTAAGAGCTAAATATGGACTGATGTCATAATTTGCCCTTTCTACACGTTCATCTAGCCTGTTATACACCCCCCTCTGTAATTTTGCTGAGCAGCATCTTAAACCACCTAGGACCCTTGTCTCTGCTACACTGTTTAGACAGATCCTCCAGGACTTAATTCCTCACACCTAAAGAAACCTTTTAGTTTGCAGTCAGATTCCACTAGTCACCAAACTATAACTTTTTCAGCTCATTATTTCATCTAACTTGAAACTGAAATCTTCCCCTTTGGGAACTCGGGGGAGGTGGGTCCTCAGTAGCAGCTGCAATTCTTAACCAAGTTCTGGCATTTAGTTAAGCAAGATAATAAAAGGAGAAAGTAGAGGCAAGAAAACCAATCCTCTTCAAGAGCTTCCAAGTGCAGTGAAGTGTTGCCTTGGCTAACATCAGTGGGTACAACTGTAGGGGAAGAAGCTGTGCAAGCCAGGTTTTCAGAACCACTGACATGAGACCTAAGCTCCCCTCATTTTCAATGCACCAGCATCCATGGGCTAGCCTTTATATTCTTCTCTCCCTTTCTTCCAAGCACATACAGACACAAAGGGCAAGTCTTCCTGTTCCCGGTTGCTTCCTCTTACCAACAGTTGGAAGGTTTTTATGTTGAGAGTTGACTGGGAGAGCAAAAGGATGAAGAGGCACAGGAGTTTATTTACAAAACAGTATTAAATCACCTGTGTTCAAAAACAAAGACTGGTTTACCAGGAGTGGATTCTGTTCATTGATTTAGGAGAGGAATATTGGGATTTTCTCTTAGGTTTTAAACTGAGCTTTAGACAAGCTTTTCTTTAGGCTGGAGCCCTCTGTTGCCCTACCATTTATGTTGCCCATAGGGTTGTGCTGGGGTTTTACAAAGGGCAAAGGCATTGTTTTGTAGCACAAAAATGACAGGCACAGCATCAGCTTTTAGTCCCTCACACCAGAAGATTAAGAGGTCTTCATTCTGGTCCCTAAATTTCTGCCCATGTTAGGAACCCCTAGGAGTGCACAACTCTTTCTCCTTATCTCACACTTTGAATCACATACACCCAAATTAAAATAAAAAGCAGGTAAAATGGCAAATTTCAAGAGTGCTAAAAAAAGAGCAAGCTTACCAAACATTAAGCACAAGACTTACATGCTGCTCCCTCATGGCAGTCCCTGGCTGGGGAATCAACACATTTGTGAGGGCCTCCCCTGGCCCTTCGCACCTCAACATGCCCTTAACTGAACAGCCACTCTGGATGCAGAGGGAAGATAACAGACCAGGAATAGATTCAGAATTGCAGAATTGAACAGTCTGACAGACTGTGTGAGGGAAGGAAGAACAGTTCACAAAATTACAAATGTGGAGAAAACAAGGGGAGAGTGTGGTTTCCATTTTCTGCTGACAACCAAAGAAGCATGAATATTGGATGTTATTTTGTTAAAAAAAATAAAAACCTCATGTAGAAACATAGTAGTTCTAAGTTTTTAAAGAGATAGATAAAAGGCTTTTATTTCTAATCTGCTCTCATCCCACTCAGAGCAAAAATGACTGAATTGCTACCATCCAAGTTGGATTAATGGTCTAGTCCACATTATTTGCCTAGCCTCTCCTCACTTGTCAGCAGCTGAATGTCCCTGCTGCACACATCTAACCAGAAGCCTGAACCCCAGACACATTCCTTGCATTGCCCTGCAGTTGTGAGTGGCAGCACAGCCTGCGAAGAAATCAACACCTGCCTGTTAAACTCCCTCGTGCAGTTCATTTTACTTGGGAAAGATGCAGCTCTGTCCTCAGTGCAGGACAGGAGCACACGGTGGGCCTGGTTCGCACCTGTATACATTGGCTACCTCTTGGTTGCACCCTGGGATAAGACCCAGCTGTGCACCCACCCACCACCCATTCAGCCCTCCTTTAGAAAGAAACTCACAGCATCAACAAAAAGGGAAGCAAGAGGCCATCACCACAGTTGTCCACATGAGAATGCCTAGAGAAAAAGGGAGAATGCTGGCATGTTGAACTCATGCCCACCTAAGGAAAGGAGAATTGAAGTAATGACTACTCACTCATCATCACTGACACAATGATATTGTCATGATCATCTTCATAATCATTATCATCGCTGTCATCTTCATTATCATCTCTTCCTAAGAAATGGGTCTCTCCTCTCCCACAAGGAGAAGACTAAGAGAGTGCTGAATAAACAGCATGATTGAAATGCAACCATTAGCTGTGTTCCTTCTGCCTTCAAGATCAAAAGTGAGCTACTCAGAGAGGGCTTGGTCTCTGCTCTGACCTCCCACAATGTTTGCAATGCTCCCCCCAAACTGACTACACTATTGCTCCTCATGGAGCACAGGCATTTTAACAAAACACCTAAACAAAGATTTAGACTTCTTAGGTGGCCAAAGTTCAACACATTTCCAAACATCAGTAGGTTGTTAGCATTTCAATATTTGATGCCATCTTCTAGAGCAATACCCTCCCAGCTATCTTGAAACATCATCAAAAGAGCAGTAGAGACTGGAAGGCATGAACATCTTGGTTATTTCCATGGGCAAAGATGACTACACACAAAACCAACACCAGAACTGCAAAGTGTTCATCTCCCATGGCAGCCAGAGAGGTTTGTTTATGTTTTTTGAATACAAAACTCTGCAAGCTGTCATCTGCCTTCCAGGGCAACCTGTATAGCTGTACTGCATGAAGTTGAATTAAGATAACAATCCTCACAGAAGAAAAGATTACTTTTTTATTTGTCCAGTACAGAATCTTTAACTCCCTCAAACCTAAGAAATGTCATGCCTACTCAGACCTCTGCCAATCAGTGGAGCATAGGAGGCATTGCAGTCAGATGTACTTTCCAAGGAACATTTCAGGTATCACAGATTAAATTATGGTTCATGCAGATGGATTAAGAACTATGAGATCCCATTTCCTCTTTTATTCCTTGTTATATGCTTTTCTCTTGACTGTTGCTGTTTAGGCATATTTTTTCTTTTTTTTCCCTCTTATGGTTCACTTTTTATTATTTCAATAAACACAAACAGAAAGAAGCTGGTGCAGTTGGGTCTGGCTGACTGTTTCACATGGTGCATCCCGAGCTGCTGACTCCACCCTCCGTCTGATTTATTTCAAAAGCCTGCTGTGTCCATTAATGGAAAATTGGACTCTGTTCAGGCTGTGCTGGTGTCCAGGAAAATGGAAAGTTTCAGATTAAAGCTGCAGGAGACCAGGAAGAAAAATATCTGGAGAATTTAATTGATGGTGGCAGCACAATTATTACAGACAAATATTTAAAAATCGCAGTCTGTGACCCAAAGCAGATCTTTAGGTAGAAAAGGAGGATAGCATGAACATCTGCAAGGCCACAGGGCTGAGAAATTCAAATATTCTTCACTGGCAGGAAGTTCAGGTATTTTGCAAAACTGAACACATACAATATGACAACTATCATTGTGATGTTAAATTTGCTAACCATCCAAGTTATTCACCTCTAAGATCTGAGACATATCTGATGAGAGCTGGGCCTCCCCTGTGCATTTTCATGCTCCTCAATAGGTTTGAGAAAGTGATAGGAATTTCAGAGACATCATTCTGCAGTTTCACTCAGATAAACAGCTGAGAGAAGTCACCATAGTAGCCTTTACTCAAGACCTGATCAGATATTGGAGAAAACCATCAAGGCACATGGAAACCCATCTACGCTTGGATTGCTGCTGTAAATCAGTTGAACAGACTTTTCAAATCACAGCCGAGCTCAGAGCTTAGCAATGGGATTTCTAAGGGGAAAAATAAGTAAGTTAAAAGCTGTAAAAACAAGCAGAATTGCTGCTTTTAACCCACTGATTGATATAATAACAATACCAACCTCATATGATTTTTTTTGCAGTTAACAATGTAACAATAAAGGAATAACTGCAATTGTAGTTATTTATATAAGACTACTATAGAATATAGGAAGAAATGAAAGCAGTATAACGAATGGAAACTTAATGGATTCTACACCCAATCTCCCTCACAAATTCCAAAGCCTTAAAGAATGCTCCAGCTGAAATCTAATGCCATGGTCTTGCTTTATTGTTTGTTTTTAAACTGTTACATGGAAAATGATGATAGAATTCTATAGCAGGAACATATTCTTGGAGTGGTCAAAAATATTTCAGGCTACTTTGTACCTTCCTATTAAGGCAAGATTGCCAAACCTCCAGCTCATGAAAGAATTTGTAATGAAGTGAGCTCATGAAGTCTCTCAGAGAGGCCAACATGAAAGAAAGACATTGGCTCTTCAGGAGCATGTTCCCTTTCTCTCCCTAAGAAACAGGAACACTTGCCAAACCTTTCTGATCTTTACCTTTGGATGAAATGATTGGGTGGACTGGGAGCTGGTGCAACATAATATTCCAATATTTTCCTTCTCCTAGCTGAAGTCACAGCCTAAGACATTTCCAGCAGCATAGCCATCTGTTTACAGGAGCTGTATGTAGCCTGAAGCCCACATGAAGTGAAGTATCATGATTGATACAGCAGATTTAATTTGCATCAGTTTAAAGATGTGGTTTATGAACTCATGGTGAAGAACAGGGTACCCAAGCTACCTTCAGTCTAGAAAACTCTCTGTTTTCCCATGATCTGCAGAAGCTCCAGATGCTGGCAGCAAGAGGTTACACAATCATCTCAGTTGCTTTCCACTGCATATACTCCTTTAAAACTGCCTTTCCATAGTTTCAAAGAGGAGTTTGAACCAGAGTGGTACCTTTGTGTCATGTTTTCAGAAAAAAAAGAAGAGTAAAAAAAAACATGAGAGAGATTTTGAAGGGAAAGGGGAATTTATTTTCTAGCTTTTACATCAGTTTCTCTAGCAGGACGTTAAGGGTTCCTTTGCCAAAATTTTCAGTGGCACTGCCTTTGCAATTCAGTATTTGCTCTAGTGAATTACACTGCTTCTCTTCAACATTTCTGAATCACAGAGGGTTTGTGTTATGGGTTTGTTTGTTTGCTTTAACCCAAAAGAAAACAATATAGTTAAGCTTTTTCCATCTGAGAGTCTGTGGTAAGCAACTTACCCATACAGACAGCTATTCACAACAGGAGCCATTCAATTCTTTGCTCAGCAATTTTAATATTCCACTTTGAATACAGCTGAGCCACATGAAATTCTCTTGTGTAAGGCTCTCCTTCAAAGTAGAGATTTATTTTCTTTGGTTACAGCTCATCAAGTCTTGAGGCTACAACCATCTGTGTTAATCTCTGCACAGTCTGTTCTTATTCATCATCAATAATAAGCCCAAGGAGCACCCATGCTGAAGACAGTATGAACAGACAACCATAATAAAGAAATAAAAGCAATCTTGCTGAAATTTTTAGCTTCTGTGCCTATCCTACATCCTAAATCTTTGACCATAACTGGAGACACTAAATGAGAGCAAACAATTAACTTTAGCCTGAAGGAACATAATGTTTGAAAGAAAGTTCAGCTATGTTTTCTGAGTGGCCATTATTGGAGTGATTTGCAGATCTCAGTCTTTGGCAGTGGCACAACCAGCAGCAGAATGGCAAAGAGAAAAACTTGGATGCTGTTGGCTTCTGTCTGATAAAACTTATCATGCCTCTTACACTAGAGCTCTCGGGATGTTCTCTACCAACTGCTGAAGTTTGCTGCATGAGCAGACCAGGCCATTCAACTACTGGCAGGTGAGATCCAGGGCAATGCCTGCGGAAGTCACATACGTTACCTCCAGCTTGATCTCCACTAACAATGAACAGGGTTGTCCCTTCCGTTATTCAGCTTAAATGAAGAAACTCACTGTAAGGGCTGACCACACTAAGCATCCCTGGCAACATGCTGATAATCTTTTTCCTGGCATTGGACTGCCCACAGGGTTGGAGATTTATGGGGATGAAGGGTCTTCATTAAAATGTCTTCTATCTGCTCCCCGAAGGAACTTAATTTGCTAACTTGCGAACTTGTGGTGGTAACTGACACAGGAACCCCTTTCCTGAGAAGGCAAAGAACAAACTGATTTTGAAAACAGCAGAAAACCCTTCTGGTTCCTGTCTCTAGTCAGGACTCGAGGGGACAATGAGCCAGACAAGCTTGGTCTCCACATCTTTCAAAGAAAGGTCTGAGAAGTATTTGCCTTGAGGAGTTTCCCACCCCCATCAATGAATGCTTTCTGCTTTTGGGATGTGAGTGCTAATTACAGCAGCACAGTTCTTACAGTGGGCATCTGCCAACCTCCAAAACATTTCTGCTTAACAACTTCACGTTTGAACCACAGTCCTCTTAGCAGAAACTCCAACACTCTTGTTAGTCTATCTGGTGTTCGTGATACTCCTGTGCATGGCAAACAGCATTCCCAGCTCTCCACCTTCCCTTTCCATCTTCATTGCCTCATGACCAGTTTCTCAACCTAAATAACCATTTTCTCCAAGCAACATCAACCTTTCTCCTTATCAGTTTCGAAGGGGTTGTGCTGGTTGTTTTATTCAGCCAGCTTGCTTCAGGCAGGTGTTGTTCTTACATGGTATCACAAGGCACTGAGTGCCTGCAACTCCAGCATAAACAAACGTGTTGGTGCACCAGATTTCCCCACTGGCTGTGGTACAGAAATCAGAAGGTTAAGTGTAAACAGGGATCAAACTCCTACAGAAAAATGGGCCTAGCTTTTGTTTCCCAAGCTGTACCGGTCCTCAAGCACTAGAACCAACATGAATCTTGGAGCAATTAGTTCTACCCCAGGCTCATCTGTAGACATGCAAGTTTGCTTTCCTCTCAAAATGACATTTGTGAGGAGTCATAAAAGTTATGGGACTGCTGATGCAAACAGCAAGCAGAAAAGCTTGAGCAATTGCAGGGTCTCCTACAGTCATGTCTGAGAATGCAGTTATGGGATTTCACCCACTGCCTGGCTGGAATGTTGAGAGAGGCTCACACCCATTTTACTCTTCTATACACAGGCTTCTCCATGTGGGCTATGAGCTCACAGCTTAATCTGGGCTATGTTTTTAAATCTTAATGACAGAACACAAGACAAAATATACTAAGTATCCTGTCAGTGTGGTTTATAAAGAGATTTTGTATACCATTACAGCAAGAATGGTGTCAAATCAAGCCCATGTCAATTGGCTACTCCCACCTATTCTGAAAGCCAAGACACTTATTAAAAGGAAGAAGAGCACTGTGTGACTGCTTCTTATCCCAGACAGTAAGGAGGAGATACACTCCCCACCTCAATGAACAAGGAGAGAGCAGAACTTTTTCACCAGCATTATTGCAAAAAACAGTTCATTTTCTAGAAGATATGAAGGCTAACACCATGTCACTTTCAAAGCATAGTTTAAAAAAGGGTCAAGCTTCTCAAACTAGGCAAATAATATGGAAAGAGTTACACAACCTTCATGGGCTCCTCTAATTCCTTTTTGGGACTAAACAGACATGTATTTATAATATACCCTAATTAAAAAAAAAAACGCAAAACCAAACAAAACCAAAATTAATCACACACACCCCCAAACCCACAAACCCCCTTCCAAACCTATGAATAAGAAACACATTTTTCAGAAGCAAATCTCTTCATGTTTTATCTCTTTGTACAAAAGTATTTCAGCCTCAATTTTTTTCAGTCCTGCCCCCAGTCTCCTTGCCCTCACCCACACCTTCTTTTCAAACAAAATGAGCTTGTCCCTATGTCTATCCTCTAGAAAAGGATTAAAGTTTCATACTGAACCTGTCGCCTGATTTGCAGTAACAGATGATCTGTTTGAAAGCTGTTCATTCAGCTTCTGCTCTGAGCAAGATGAATTTGCTATGGAGTTTTCTTCAACCCACTGTCTCCTTTAGCTTATAGGTAAAAAAAAAATGCTGGATGAAACCTTTCCTTATCATTCAGTGCAGCTTCCAGGAACTAACTTTTCTACAATACTTCATAAAAGCATCCTTTTCAATGCATGTCCTGTGTTGACATCCCATTTCTTGAATTCTTCAGATCTTCCTGTTTGAGGGTGGGAAACAAGAACATAAATACATATACACTCATCCACCAATTCAGATATAGGTATTAAAAAGAGTAATAGTAAATCAGAATTCTATTCCTTACCAAATGTTTTAATAGGTCCAGTGCTATCTTAAAAATAATTTTAGAGGCTTTTCCTATTGCTTTTGGTGAAGATCACTTGCTCTGCAGATTTTCAGCTTCTGTATTAAACTGGTACTGAAAGACTGGCATAGATTCCCTGCCAGCATAAAGCACAACAACCACACAGCAATAAGCAACAACAGAATCACTTCAGTGGTAAGTATCAGGTTAATTTAATTAATTTAATAACATTTTATGCTGGAAGCTATGTTACAGCCACCAAATCCAGAATATTGTTTCTAAACAGAATGTCTGTTGCCTGCATTTTAGTAATCCACTTGTAGTTCATATCCAGCAGCTTTACTGTTTCAGTCTTCATTCAGTGCCACTTGGATTTAAGCAGGGGCTCTTTATGACCAAGGCCAGGCACACACATGAGTCATGCCACTGCAGCAGATAATACAAGCCTTGTTCCAAACCAATTACTTTGTGATTAGGAAAAAAACACCCCAGACATTTGGAAAATAAAACTGTAAGCAAGATAAGATCAAAAAGGTACTACATTATTCAGGACGTAGATGTGAAAAGGGCAGGATGGGACAGCCTCCAGCCATCTGCTGCCTCTCAGACAGCCCAGTACACTCCAGTTTCTCCCTCTAGTTCACAAACCAAGAACTGGGGAGTCTCGGACAGTAAATTCCTTAAATGATGGTTTTTCTATCAGATGAACTACAGACCCACCACTTTGCATTCAGGCATTAACTGGTGTCATTTCACTTTTACAACGTAAAGGAATTCCTCCTTCCTCAGAGCTGTGGTTCATCACTTTGTATTTTTGATTCACTGCAAAAAAGGTCAGTTAGACATAAATGATCCACCCTTCCATATTCCTTCTCTAAATTACTGTTCACTAGTCTTGCAAGAGACATTTTAAGCTTGAACTTCTGAGGTTTCCTGCTATGAAGACTACTTTAACAACCCTGAAGTGTGTTTTTTACCGTGCAGCATCCCTTATTCTGAGTCAGGGCTGAATTCAAGATCAGGCCGCTGCTTCCTCAGGAAATTGCAAGGTTTGCTCTGCCCTGTCCCCTCCCTTCTCCAACCTCTGCAAGCAGCCAGTATGTGCCTGTCCTCCCCATAGTTACCCTCTTCTGCAATCACCTGCCTGCCTGCCTGGGGCTGTGTGCTGCCAGGACCAGGGAGCCCAAATGGTGCATCTCCATGTCTCTTCTCCCTCGCGTGCTGCTAGTGGGAATGCATCCCTTCCCAAGGGCAGTGGTGAGGATTCAGGATCTTCCTGGAGGTGCCCTCCCACAGCTCACCTTCAGGTTTGTATGACAGGCACTGCCAGTTGAGATGCCATCAATTTCTGCCGCTCACCATTTCCCAGCTAACATCCCCATCCCAGCACACGTGTTGACAAAGGCACCACTTGTTCCTGCAGCCAGAAGCCCCCTAAGTGCTCTCCTCCCATCACCTTTCCCCCTACAACAGGTTGCCCCCCTGACAGCTCACTGCTAGCAACGCTAAACTAGCCCTTGGCTCACAGGCCCTCCCCCAGAGGCCGATGCTGCACTGGACCCAGGCTCTGACGCTGCCTCTGCCACAGCCCCAGCAAGAAGGATGCCAACTCATGCCTTTAGCACGTTGAGACAATTCCAAACATGCAAAGGGGGATTTTAAAGGTGATTGAGCTCTATTTCCACCCTACTCTGGGTCTTCAGCAAGACTGATGGGCCTCATGCTGGTCTGTAGGTGTCACCCTCACCTGAAGCAGTCCAGGTCGGTTCAGAGGGTACTTCTTCTTCCCAGTCATGTTTGACAAAGGAGCCCAACTCCTCTTTTAACCCTGCTTCTTTTATTTGCTTACACAGAAATCAATTTCAAACGGCACTATTTTACTTACCTCAAGCAGATCTTAGAAATGCAAGCATATTGCACTAAGGCACACAGAAATGCAAGCAGAGGTAAACAGCTCAGTGCTGTTTAACATTCATGAAGTTAAATAAAAAGGCAGTGGACTTACTATGCAGTGAGATACTAATGCAGTAGCTGCAGAGACTAAATTCCCTCCCAGAGCCCATACAGTGTAATGCCTCAGCCAAACAAGCTTCCTGCAGCCACCCCAAGCATGCCCTCTGATAAAAATGCTACAGCAACCCTGGCTGCTGGTTTGGCCACTGCCTTTCCAATGAGACCACCAGCAAGAAAGCAAATGGGTGTTCTGGGTTTTGATACATTGCTATGAACAGCACAGGCAAAATAGAGAAAGAAAAAAAATCCAGACTGCAGCCTATCCTTGAAAGTTATGCAAGAAGAGAGGTACACGATGAGCTTTTCCCACAGCAAAGGTTCCAGGTAGGATTGCAAAACCTCGGCAATCACTCAGGGATTCTTTCATGAGGTCTCCTAGGGTCACTATTCACTTCAAAATCAGCAGGAAGGTGGCACAGCAAGGATCCTACCGCATTGCCACAACTGGCTGGCAGGGCTAGTTGTCTAGGGAAAGCCAGAATGCTGCAGGCATCATTCCTATTCTTTCCTCTGACTTTACAGACTGGAAAGCCATGAAGATCCATGGCTGGCTGTGTCAGGGCTCACTGGGTGTATGGGCTCAACTTCCCATGCCATGTGCCTCAGGTTGGTTTCAGGACTAGTGCTCAAGTTCAAGCACTTGTTTCTTTCATGCTCATCCCTCTCTTCCTCTTTCTTCCAAACCCTGACTTTTACCACCTGGCAAAAAAATGGCTCACTTCAAACTCAGCGGAACCAAACACAGATGGACAATATGTCAGTATAAACAGACCCTTTGTGATTAACTGAGACAAGCTCAGGTACAATACAGAACAGAGTACTTCTCTTTTTTAAACTACAGCATTCTTTTTTCTGGAAACCAACTAATCTTTACCTAAAACTCTCCACTCACAGAAATTCACCGCAAAAATTTGTAAAATTCACCTTCTTTGTTAAACTATGGTGTTTTATTTGAAATCATAATGTAGCCATACTTTAAAATCCAGATGGTGGAATTTGTTAGATTGAAGCATATATTCTCTGGTAATCGTAGCCTTGTAAAGGCTATGTATGTGTCTTGTCTAGACTAGTCACCTAGTTTCTATCTACAGAGAGGTAAATGCTTTCAGAGGATCTTTCAGCCATATTAACACGGCAATCTATTCCAGAAGGATCATCTCCATTAGAGCACCCCTCTCTTTCAATTGACTTTGTCAACTTAGATTAAGAGACTACACTTTATGTATCTAATGTCATGTGAGACAAGTCCCTCTCCTTATTAGTGATTTGTTATGGAGTTTCTTTTACCATGCAGACCTTTCCCAAAATCTTATCAACTCATCATTTAATATTACTTTCATATAGGTTGCTTTTGCAGGCTCTAATATATCAGGACTACTTTCTAACACCCATTAAGCAATTGGAAATGAAATTATTTTCAGAACTTTTGAGATTAATTGCCTTACATTCTTGAAGATATTCATTCAAGGTTCATAATCTTTGATGCCCCTTGCAATAATTTAAGAAACAAAGCATGGCTGGGAACAGTACGTCCCCTCCTACAGCCGACAAAATTTGCAGAGTTCAAGAGAAATTTCAGAGAATGCGAGAGGAAAATATTCACAAAGAGGAATCACTACAGACATTGAGATTTATTGCTGATTTTCCCTTTCTGCAAAGCTGTCAAACTGCCACAGTTCCAGAAAGGGATTATCTCCAGACGCCCCTTGGCCTCAGTCCCCGTGCCAGTTCAGACGACGTGACTTGAGACCTGCGTGTGGCAGCTTGCTGCTTACAGAACAGTTGGAGACAAAATCCATCCTTCCGGATCCTGAATTTATGGCAGGATCTGGGCTCTGACATTGTTTGGTACGACCTGCTGTCAGCTTCCAACAAAAAAAACAGAGGGCATCCAGTGAGGAATGTTGCTTTTCCTGAGTTTAGTTCCCTGTGCAAGAAGCTGCTACTGAGAGGTTCTCACACAGAGCCATTAGCATGAGACAGTGCAGTTTTTCCCTTTACCACATCAATCTGATATAATTTGTCTTGTGCTTTGAGGCAAAGGTTCCTTATCATCTTGCCAACTATGCAGCTCCCTTACCAGCACTATTAATAGCATAGCTTTTCTTTCTTAATAAAAAAACAATAGATCCTTTCCTCATGTTTGGTTGCACTTCTTCATTCCTGCTGCTGCATTTTTTTCATGATAGTGTCTCTAGGCTCCAAGTCAGCTCTTTTCCAGCTGGTGAGATCTGGTTCCTCTTTACGTGCCGGTCCTTTCAGTGTAAACAAGCAATGCTTCTCCAACTCCACTGATCACAAGGCTGTAAAAAAAGTATACCACAAATTTAGCATCAGGCAAGTCCCTCTACTTGATACAAAAAAGGTATTATTTTATCTAAACACATTTCAACCTAGAGACAGTAACCCAAGTGATTTTTTCATCTGTCTTGCTAACAAAAGACTGAAATCCAAAATGTCTTATTTATCTGATGTCATCAGAAATGGCTTTTCCTGTATTTTAATGCTGATGGTATTCAGTGAAAATGCACAGACAGAAATCTAAATAGACAAGGTTGCCCCTAGTTACAAGAATAGCTGCACGCTAGCAAGAATAGGAAAGGAAGGCAGGAGAGTTTGAACCTCATTAGCTTAATGATTCCCTCTTGCAATTTCTGCTTATGTTCTGTCCAAAAAACTTGTCACTTGATGAAGTCAGGAGCAGATGTAAAGCCTAGGTTTTGGGGACTAATGAAATTTGGGAGAACACTTTTGCTCTGGTGTTATCCCACTGGCATAGTGAGGCCAGCAGAAATTCCTGTGTTTGACTCTCTTTGTGAGGAACCTGGTGAAAGAACCTGCACTATCCAAAAAAGGCACACGTGCCCAAGCGCTTCCTTCCTGTGCACAGTGAAAGCACTAACGCTTCTCTCCAAGACTCAGTCCAGAAGCAAGATGAATGGTTTTGCAAAAATCTTCACTGAAATATGCTATCAACCCACTCAATCCATGCAATAGTTAATAATCCCCAAATCTCCTCTGGTATCTATCATAGTTGACAGGAATATTGGTAAGATGCCGACTCTTCTCCCCTTTTATAACATTGCAAAGCTAAGTGTACTGACCTTTCATCTTGGCCTCATGGCTTAATTAGCTTATGAAACAGAAAAGCTCCTTAATGAACTTTATAAACAAAACAAACTTCTGTTAAATTCATTTGTAAGAGGGTTTTTTTTTTCCTTGGAAAAAAAAAAAAGGCATGGACATGCAAAGCTGAAGGCTCTTTGGCCTAATAGCATTACATTCACTTAAATCGTAGTTTTGGTGAGCTGTTTTAAAAACTACATAATTGCCCTTGTTCCTGAGAGGGAAGAAATATTGTATAACAACAACACAATATCTTACAAATACACAGTAAACAGCCCTGGAAAGTAGGTGCTATAGTCTAGACAGTCCACTGGGGAGACAGACTACCTTTGGTGCAGAAGTACCAACAAGGAACAAAGGGCTGCAAGGGGTGCAAGTTTTTCAGAAAGGTCTAAACCACTTGAGTCTGGCTGACTGCAATCACTAACAACCTCTGAGCACTTTTATTTGGAGAGTGTTAGCCCCCATGTCATCCCTGGACTTCAGCTCTGGTTATAAACATGCTTTCTCCATTAAATTCTTTGGAAGTTAAGGTTGGATACTATATTCTTTATCCTAAAGAAAAGAATCCCAAAGCACTGCATATGGAAGACCTAAAATCAACAGAGCCTTGGAATTTTTTCCCCATTTCTGTAGATGTGTAGTTTTCCAAATTTTTAACAGAGACTTTAAAAAATAAGCCTACCTTTGACATGCCATTCTAAAAATTAGACTGGCAATTCTGTATGAAAGGTAGCAAACTGCCCAGCCCCATTCTGTAAAAAGATGCCTGCACCTAAACTGTTCTTTAATAACACAAATCCTACATAATAAGAATCCTTTTCTGAAGGATTTGAAATCTCAGGTATCCATGTGCCCATGCAGTCCAGACTACTAGGCCACTAGAAACCATTGTTGTATCTTTAAGATGAAGCAGTGCAAGAACCATGGCTAAATGCCAACCCTTGATTTACCTTCCATTTACCATCTGGCAAATTCTCCAGCTTCTGTTTATAGTGGGGTGACAGCTAACTGCATTTGCCTGTCATTCAAAAATTAACATATGATATTGTCCATGACAACACTGGAGCAACACTAAAATCCTCAGTGATTAATGATCTCATGAGTCCTTTGCAGCTGCTATCATCGAACAAACTATTTCCAGAGCTTTGCTGATAAGCCAAGGCACTGCCGATGCACAAACAAAACCAGAATTCAAATTAAAAAAGAACAAATAAAAGAAATTGGGGTTTTTTTCAAATGACAAGCAAAGTGTAACAGTGGCCCAAGGCACAGGGTAAAGTCAAGTTTCTCTTAAACATATAGAAGTGTTCATAATTTATATAACTTTAAGTGCATATAGGGCATGTGATGTGTGTGCAACTACATAGGTCTCTATGCTCACATTAAAAAAGGTACACATTATTTTTGGTATGTTATTTTGGTGTCAGTGAACACATACATATAATCAAAGCCTACCTCTAGCACGCACATGATAGATCTGCACAAACACATGTAAAATAGGGTGGAGAGCAGCAAGTTAAAGGCCTAGAGCAGGACTGTTGTAGGTGCACTGATACTAGTTTAGCCTCTTACATACACAGGCCACACATGTATTCCTAGTGCTAAAAAAAATACACTACTTATTTTAGCATTTGAGATTACGTGTGCCTAAAACACACATAGGGATGTATATTCACATGCAGGTAAGTAGGGCCAGTTTGAACTGAGATTCTTCTTTAACAATTTTGTCATATCTGAAAAAAGAATATGCTAATTCCATTCAGTGCAGGGCTGAATCTTTATGATGGCAATCAAACTGTAAGGGGACAAAAAAGGAAGCTTAAAGCTTTTCAAAAGTAAGCAGATTTTTATTTCCGTCACAAAGCCATCCTCAGAGACACATGTCTAACCCCATGTTGAGATGTTATTTGCATGGCAGAAGCATTTAGAAACATCAGCCATGGTCAGTGATTCCCTTTCACTGAGTGCTTTACGAAGACATATCAAAACCACTGCCTGTGACCAAGGAGTTTGCATCCCAATCCTTTGTATTATTACACATAAAATTCAGGTTAGGTAATTTGTAATGTGTGGCCACATCCAGATACAGCTTTGGAAAGAGTTTATTATCATTATTTTTTTTACTGTTTTCATTTTATGTATTCACAGTACACAGTGTGTTAGGGAAACTTGAATGCACCCTTTTGGTTAAAAAGATTCTGTCAGCAAACCTTGACTCCAGTGTTTTATTTCCAATTCCGCCACTAAATTGTAGAGTGCCTTTGAATGGGTCATTTATTTGCCTATTGCATCCATTTGCCTAGCTGCAAAACATGCTGAGTGAATTGTGGTGAGGCTTAATGTCCAAAATGTCCGTGTTCTCCCACAGAGGCAGGAGAAACACCCTTCTATTGCTGTACTGCATTCATCACTGCACACCTGGTTCTCCTTACATGTAAAATAATACTGGCAGCAATAGAACTTGACATTTAAAAGTATTTCCACATGAAGCACTGTGTGGAAATTCATTTTTACTGTTAAGTAAAAAGCTCACATAGGCACTTACCAAGAAATTGTTAGTACATTGGCAGTCATGGCAAAGAAGAATGGTGATAAGATAGCAGTGATAACCTGTTAAATTGAAAAGAAAAAAAAACACTTTGTGAACTTGTGATATCACAAATGAAAACTGGAATGATTTTGCTGAAATTTCATTTTTGTGTGTGCAGTCACATTTTTTTTCTTTTATTTTTTCCTTAAGCATTAGATGCAGTACCTAAAATCGGCAGTCAGTGAGCAGGAGAACAGAGATGGGTCTATGATAAACAGTAAGACATTGCTGAAGACAGAGCTTCCTCTCCTGCCCAACCTTCTTGCCAGTGTGAGTACAGAGACTACATACAGACACCTCCTTTTCCCCCCAGCCAGTGGGAGGCAGGCCACAAAGAGTAGGAAAGGACGCAGCTGACAGGCACACAAGAGCCAACTGAGGGCAGGAACTGACTGCAGGGTATTGCTGAGAAAGTGTGGGCAAAACATGCTTCAAAACATCAGGCTGGGTAACCAATGGAGCAAACAGTATGATGGTTACACATCACAGTTCAGTTTGGACTCCTACAGAACCCAGGACACAGCAGACACAGGGCAGGAAACCAGAGCAGGGGATCCCCTATCACACATCCCAGCTGGCCTGGCCTAGAAGCCTGATGGCTTTTACTTGCCCACGACAGATGAGGGAGAGCAGTCAGATCCCAGGTTTGGAAAGCCTTGTATTTCTGAGGAGAATGAAAGCTTGAAATGTGTTTATGGATGTATTAAAAAAAAAAAAAAGAAAGAAAAGGAAAAAAATTAAAAAAAGAGAATTAAGAGGGTATAGGGTAAAGAAAAACCCCACAATTTCAGTAGGTTTATATCACAAATCTCTCATTACCCTAAGGTGTCCTGGGCAGAGAAGATGGAGAGAAATGACTCTATACTTTCCTAGTACTGATCCCAGAAACAGCTAGATCTCGACATACATATTCCTGCCTCAGCAGCTACAGAGCTACCACATCTGCAGCCTGCGTGCAGCTTTGGACATTTTGTTGCCAGATGGATAATGTAAAATGGAAAGAGTTCAAAGAACAGTGACAGAGTCATTAGATGGGGGGATTGATTTTCAGTCAACAGTTAGGATAAGCAATGCCTGTGGGAAAGGAAGACTTGGTAGTGGTTTACAAATACTTGGGAAACACAAGCACTGAGGAATGAAAGGAACTATTTAGGATAATACAAAACTGCCGAAGGAAAAAGACAAAATTAAGAAACAAAACATTTAAACAATTATCAGCTAAGATTTCCTAATAGTTATTTGCCTAGTTGACTCCCAGGGGAGACAGCAGAAACTTCATTCTGTAATGTATTAGTTGTTAAAACACTACTACATGTGTAGTAGGGAAGCAAATGCCATTTGATAGTAGATTCTGTGCACCAGAGCTTGGACTAACAGTCAATACCTACTACATTTGTTACGGCCACATTTTAAAAGGCCAAAACCAAAAGGTTCTGAATCTGCCTGAAGTGTAATCAGTGCAAGACCACAGGCAGCAGCAGCAGATGAAGGAGAGGTGGTTGCATATCATTTCTCCAACCCCATTCTGAGAGCTGGGGGGAGAGGGGACAATAATCTAAAGCTAGCAGTGAGACCACACAATGGCAGTATGCACCACACAAGAGTGACAGTGCCTGATGGGGACTACACAATGAGTACCTCCTCTGACCTATCTGGGGATGTTTTCTCCTTTAGGAAAGTGTGCAGATGGCTTTTCTTCTTCCTAGACAATACCATAAATCACACCCTGACTGTTCTCCGTTTGCCTATAGCCCAGGATGAAGCAGGACAGGGACTTGACTGAGGCAGGATCCCACAAGACTGCAGACACACTCCATTCCTGCACAGTAACCAAATTTCTGGTATCAATACAGCCACAGACACGTCTCCTGATATGAACTTCATCTGACTTGAGTATTTTCACACTGCCAACCACAGTAGTGTACAACATGGGCTATGCTCAAAGCCAACTGAAAAAGTGAGCTCCCATTACAAGGGAAAATCAAAGATATGTATCAGCTCTACTCCTCCTATGTATACATATAAGCAAACATACAACTAAATATATGCACCCAAAAGAGACTGACAAAGAACAAGCCACAAACTTGTTCTCTTTTGAAGAGAGTTATTTTTCAAAATGCAAGAAGATCATACTGCAACTGTGCATATTCATAGTCATTTGCAGCCAGAGAGAGCTGACACCTACACCAAACAGTGGAAGTTAACCATTCTGGAGCTGCATCTTTCATGCACTTTACCTAAATACAGCTCTAAGGCTGGACATCCATCAGTTCAAAAGCAGCACTCTAAAACACAGTCACAATTTGTTCTAGCAGGCTGGATGCTCCCCTTACACACATTGCAGTAGATGCACTGACCTACAAGGAGCTATTTCTCATTTACAGCAGTGTGAATGCTTGTAGAATTAAGCTTGTACTGAGCTTATTTTAGATTAATGCTAATTCATTACATAAAAATATATAATACTAATTACCAAGCATGTAAACAGAAACTAATGAAGGATGGCAGCTGTGGTATCTACAGAGCATTCTTTTCTTTAAACTCTCCTCCTCAAAGAAACTGAAGTGCTGTATTTGAGAAGTGGCACAACTTAAAGTTGTGTCACCCACTCCCTTGTAGTGTCTTGTTTATCAGAAACTTGAGAGGAGGCCAACAGCAGAGAAACAGGCATTTAAGAACCCTCTGAAAACAGGCCTTATAAAAAACAATACACCATTCTACTGCAATCATCCCAAACCTCTGCAAAAATGCAGGCTGTCGCCTTTTGGACTGTTATAGCTGAACACTGTTGTATTTTTTAAAAAATTATGTACGAGCATCTCAGTGCCAAAGACAAACAAAATGTGGGTTGGAAGAGTGCATGAAGTGTGTGTAAGGCAAAAATAAACAAACCACAAAACAAACCAAAAGGAAAACACATTGCTAAAATGTCTACCTTTGATTGTTTATCTGAGAGAGGAATATATTTAAAAATGAAAAACAAGTCTTCAGAGAAGCTAACTATATAATTTTTTTCCAGGGGAAGCATCTAAAATCTAGGGACATAGTGCAGAAGGTAATTTTCCTTTAAGTACATTTCAGCATCTTCTGAACTGTTTTAAGTGCACATTTAGTTTGAAAAAGAAACCCACCTACACTGATGTTTTGAATGGCCTTTTAAAAAAAACCAAAATCACAACAAGCTAAGTGCAGTAATCTCTCTTTCTCCACTTTAAAGGTCACAGTTGTCCTCCTAGGCATTCAGATGCTTTGGGAAAAGGAATGAGCTTGCAATACAAAAGAAAGCAATTTAAAGGGCAAGCTAAAGTTAATGATTTCCAAATATATTTTGATGCTGAATCTTTAAGAAGTAGAAAGCAAAATTTTAGTTAGTGGTAATACACTTACTTTGAACAAAGGTCCCCAAGATTTTGACATACAGTTACTAGTTCTATCAAATGATACGGACTGGATGGTTGAACATAACTGTTTTAGAAACAGGAACAGCTCCATGGGCTCTGCCTACTTACTTGCTTAAAGGAATCATGACCAGGCAGAATTGCAAAAGCTACTCTAAAAACATTCATATCCTGAAAGTTTCTTACAAAATTCTGATACAGATTTCCATGATTAGGAAAAAAAATCAAGTGGAGCATCATTTAACAAAACATTTCCATGTGAGCTGAATTTTTTTCCTGAGAAATCAGTTCAAACCCTTCCTTGCACCAAAAAAGAAAAATAAGGTTAAAAGATTATTTCTTAAAATAAATCACTCTAAGTTTAATGTGTCATTCCACTGTACTCTGGAAACAAGATCCATTTAAAAGAACACTTTACTAACACCTATCTGACTTGATTTCAGCTATTTCTGTAGTTTCAATCACTGAGTTATTTACAAGTAATTTTAAAAATTATCAAAAATCTTGGCATTTCAAGCTGTGTTTGTTATCTCAATCAAACCTAGTTCTAGTTCTTTACAGTATGCATCAGCATTGAAGGAAATAAGTCTCTTCTTGTGATGGATATTTACCTGGGATGCGGTCTGTGCATAAGAGGAGAGTGGGCCGGTCTCCTCCACACAGAAGATTGGGCCTGAATAGTCACATAACAAAACAAATAAATATTCTAGGACAGGGACTGAACAAGAACCAACCGAGAGAAAAAAAAAGAGGGCAACTCAGCCAGTCAAGAGGTATCCAACTTCTTGGTTGGAGAAGATTCCCAAATTCAGGTGCCCACATAAAAGGGTTAAAACTTCAGGCATCCCCATCATTCTGGGAAGCAAAGCCAGGCCTGGATGCCATAAAACATCCCACACACTGTCATCATTGTTTACATTGTCATTTACATTTAACAAGTTGCTCTGAAGAACAACACAGTGCCCAACTCAGGATCCAAAGAGAAGAAGGGAGTCAATTCCAGAGCTCCAGAGTTTGCTCCTTATCAGGCTGAATTACAGGCAACTAGAAAAACAAAAGGTTGAAGTGCTGGGTAAGACTAAAATGCCTAAAGCAGGAACATCCTACTGTGTGGAAGAACTTTTTGCACAGTAGGGACAAATCCAGCATTCAGAATCACCTTTGCAAGGGAAAAAAGCAGGTATAGGAAAGAATGTGCTCTCATGCATCTGCTTTTTGTAGATCTGCTTTAATGATTCATGAGTGGAGGGAGGCACTATTACCACTAGCATTAAAGAGTTCCCAAGGAACTTTGACAGACCACTGCACAACTCACGACATGAATGATCTCCTCCTTTCACCTAATCACATTATGGTCAGATAGGAACAAACATTACGAAGTGAAAGTAAAATCTGTTTCATAAATGCTGTTTTAAAAAAATTGGGAAAATTTGAATTTATTTTATAATTAGAAATTAATTCAGTTTTATAGATTACAAAATAAAAAACACAGGCTGTTTGGAGAATTTCTTGCTGACGAACCTTAGGAAGAGGCAAGACCACCACTAAGCCAACTTCTCTATTAATCTTTCTCTTGAACATAGAACATCAGAAACCTCTGGTAAGTCTGACATGTAGCTTGAAGACAGGAGATGGCATTCTAAGTTTCTGGTCCACGGCAAACATGGATCCTGGGAGATACAGGACCATGGAACTCTGCATTCTTTGCCACCTTGCCTTCTCCACTAACCAGCTGTGGTTATACCATATCCTCTAGAGTATCAAATCTGATTGGTTCAAACCAGCCAGCAGTGGCTGGATAAATGTGTCATTCTTGACCAAGCTATCACTGATCCCTTTCGTCCCTGACTTTACAATTACTGTAGAGAAAGATTTTCAAGCTGCAGAGCTGGCTGTAGATTTTGAATATCTAGCATTTCTGAGCTGTTCAGGAACATGTTGTTTATATAGCCAAGATCACAGATGAGCATATTTTCAAATTTTAGATTCTGATTTAATCTTCCTATCTGAAATGGAAAGATAGGGGGGATTTAGTCCTGACATGACCATGATTTGTTAATACTACAACTATACTGGTACATACCACATAAAAAGCATGTTTCCTCTGAAACTTTTAAACTGCTAAAAGGTTAAATGTCATAATTCTCACTGTAAGTGAATGCAGAATACTTTACAAGTTTTCCTTAGTTTGTGTACACAAAGCCACTTGTATAACCTCACTTCCCCAAACTGCCAAAACCTCTGTCCTTACAAAAAGGCATATTTTTTCCAAAGACAGTGTTTTGAAACAGCTCATCAAGTTCACTCACTGTTCAAAATAAATCATCTTATTTACCATCAGGCCATCTTCTCAAAACATCAGGAAACAGCTTCTGATGTATGTAACCTTCGTTTTCATTCTACTGTTGGAATTAAAGGAGTATCAAGCTTTTTATAGACAAAATATTTGTTTTGTCCCTCCTCTGCATGGTTTAACCAGCCAATAAGATAATCATCAAAAATCGCCAGAGAAATGGATTGCTGTTAATGCCACTGAAAACAGCTAAATCATGATAATCCAGTACTACCAAAAAAGTATAAATTACAGCAGGCAAACACCAGTAACAACACATACTCTTTTGTTTCTTGAGGGACAGCCACTGAAATAATTTCTCAGATTTCAGGAGTTACACGTCTTTTGTGTATATGTTTACTTCAGAGTAAGCATACGTACATATGTGCACACAAATGTTATGTCAGGTATGGAAGTATAGCACAAAAAAACAAAAAAATTTTCAGAATAGAAAAAAAGGAATAGTTAATATTTTAATGCCACTTTCTGTATTCATTAATTGACATGAATTTTCTAAGCTATTAATACCGTTCCTCTTTATTTACATGCATTTTTCATGTCAGCTGGTCTACAAGCCACTTCCATCTAGCTCTCCTCAGCTTTGTTATATTCAAATTTAAGGTAACCAAACATTGCCAGATGGGTGAATTCTGTATACCTTTGCAAGAATACTTTCATTCACAGACATCCAGCAGCTACAGAAACAGGTGAACAGATGAAGGCACTGACTGGGACAGCCAAATACATGGAGGAAGACTGAGGGACTGGGATCTTCCCTGTCCAAACCCTGACTGAATTGGTCCAACATGTACTGAGAAGCCTTTCTGAAATAAGGCAGAATTGAGAGGAGATCTTCACAGATCAAGTGCTGACTGTGAGGTTTCAGACTGTAGAAAGTCAGCAATGAACAAGGAGAGGCACCAGCAACCACCAGTACGCTCAGCAACTATGGAAGGCTGCTACCATCACTGGACACCTGCCACTCATTGGCAGCAAAAATCCCTGCTAAAAATGACAAATATAGAACACATCCTCCCTCACAAGAAATACAGGATAGGACTAGGACTCATCATCATCACGGTCAGGCTTCGCGAAGGAAGATTTGGGAAGGGCTCTCCCAATGTGGGTGTGCCCTGCCAGCCTGCGCAGTGGATTTTTCAGGTGAGGCACAGCGTGTGCAGAATTGGTCCCACCGTTTAACTTCCAAGGTTCATCTGCCACAGCCAAGCGAGCTTGGACGGTGACAGTGAAGTCCTCAGGACTAGAACCTACAGCCCCTAGTATTCCCAGGAGGTCTCCCATCCAAGTACTGACCAGGGCTGACCCTGCTGAGCTTCTGAGATCTGATGGGATCGGGCATCAGGGAGGCTTGGCCGTAGTCAGGACTAGAACCAATGTCAAATACAATTGGATTGCTTGTAAATAGTACAGGGGGGAGAAGTTTACAAACAAACCATGTAGAAAAATAAAAACCACTGTTTTGTCCCCATGGTCATCAATCAAAAGAAGCACCATTAACAGCTGCAGATACTGTGAACAGGAGATCCCCTCCATCCTGAGCAGAATTAATTATCTGAAAGAATCTGCATGCAGAACCAGACTAACTTTAGGCCAGCTTTGGGGATGATCCACCACAGAAAAAAAATAAAAAAGAACTTTCCCAGCAACTTTCAAGTATATTGCCTATCACAATGACAAGGCTTTCTGTGCAATCAATTCTAGAAGCTCAAAGGCATTCTGCAAACCATTTTTACAATGCCAAAGCAAACCTCTGGTTAAAAAAGAGATACAGCAAATGCAGGCAAAATTCCTATGACCAACTCTCCCATAAACCCTACTCCCCCTAGGTGTTGATTTAGTTGTTTAAATCAATACAATGAAACAAACTGTGAAAGTTTTCAACTTTGCTCTGGGGGTCTGCAATTACTCATGAAAAAGCAATACAAAATATGCTGTTTAACCTTCAGGCTTCAGGTGATAATGCACCCCCTGAATGAGCACTGCTAATTAATACACTGGCAAGGAATAATTTTAAGTAGACACACATCTTTTTCAAGGAAAGGTAATGAAGCTTTAGCTTTGAACCATCACAATAGTGGCTCTTCCCAAAGGAAAGAGCAATGGCATGCTCCTGCCTGAAAAGCAGAGCAGCCCAAAGAAGAGAAAGAAACAATTCTGAGTGAAATCCACTGGAAGAAGGAGGAAAGCAAAATAGGCTATGTGCTCAATTCCGCCCATTTAAAGCTAACTTGAGCATGTCTGCTGCGTTACCCTCACAGCCTGACCATACTGCAGACGTGCCCTAAGGGTTTTCTTTCCCTGACAACTTAACTGGAGACTGTCAGTCTATGAAATCAGCAGATACTGCAATGAGTTTGTGCATTACAGTATACTTAAGGGGACATTGTTCATAGGTGGACTCTGCTCAGCCCTCCTGAAGGAAGAAAATGCTTTAACCCTTCGAAACACAGGCTGTTCCTCGAAGGATTACCTGGCGATGCTGGCACCATGGCAACAGTAGCACCATAGCAATGGTGACAGAGTCAGTAACCTCATGATCCACACAGCTTTAATTCAGCCACACAGAAGTTTTTCCAGCTGCTGTAAATTTCTTTGAGAACCTTTAATTCATGTTTGCCTACATGCCTGCACTTATCTCCATCTTTCCTAAAATATCTTTTTTCTCAAAGGAGGTTTTGGTCACTCTCTTCTGCCCTTTCCTTATATTTTATTCTTCTGTATTTATTTTTTTAGCATTATTAAAAAATAATGGTAAATTCCAGGGGTCAAGAACACAATCCATTCCATGTATTATGGCTCAAAAGTAGCCAGTGTTTAAACATACCCTGGCAGTCAAACACCTAATGATAACCATAAAACTTAGTTCTAGTGTAAATGAATCCATCTGGCTTTCAGAGCAATTAACTTCTGACAAAGCTTAAAATCCCCTGTATGTTCCATTTAAAATATAGAACATACTAAAACCAGAGAGACAGGGTAGATCAAATGACAAACATAATTAGCAACTTGCCCTCTGAAATGTTGTCAAAACCAAAGCAGCATAAATGCTTGCCTCTAAAAAAATCACCAAGTATTTTCAGGTGTGTGTGGGGGGCAAGGGATGTTCTCACAGTACCAATACCAAAAACAATAATCTCTGTATTGCAAAGCAGTATTTCTATATAACAGCTTTTCAACTGTTATAAGAAAGTAGATTTTTTAATGATCCCTACTGTGCATTTAGAGGGCAGATAATCCTCTGCATTTCTGTGGCTAGATACCCATATGCAGTTCCAGTATTTAAAGAATTAGGTATCCATCCTCTACTTTCTATTGCATTTGTGAAGATTTTTTCAGTGCTGTTTTCTGTAAGTTCTTTCATTTCCAGGATTTGATGACCAATGCAACCACATAGCTGATCCTTCAAGTGCAAGATTGGAGCAAAATGTGATTGGATCAGCTCCCTTAAAGTCATCCAGCATCCTGTCTTACCAGATTAGTACATGATTAATGTACAATCCTTTCAGATTAATATGCCATAGTAACTAGTTTTTACCTCCAAGCATCATGTGAATACCAAAAGAACTGCTGAACTGCTGTCTAATTTCATCATTTTTTAATGCCTTATAAGATGAAGTTGGCCAAGCTATTGTTCTTGCACCTCATTAGCAGTTTGACTGCAGGAGAAAATGAGCCATTAGGGGATACTGAAGCTGGGGTTAGTAGATCATTCTGGAACCCAGCTGTGTGCCCAGCCCAGCCCCATTCTACAATTGAGAAAGGGCTCAGAAAAGCCCATATGTCTCCTGCCTCCGAACCACTTCTAGAGAATCCTCTGCCTTCACCTCTTTAAGGTATGTGGCACCTGTCTTACAGCTCTTAAGCCATACAAAGACTTAATGTATAGCTTATGGATAGACGTTCTGATTCTTGGCAATACCTTAGTTTTCTTGGCTCTGCACTGTCCCTCTCTCTTTATTTAAACCTTACAAGAGCCACCACAGAGAAAGATAAGGCAATTATTCTATGTTGCAGAAACATCTTACTATGTTAAAGTACAGTAAGTAAAGGATATGTGAGTCACTGAGTTTAATTAATAAAATCTGTGTAAGAAAATTCTCCTCTTATGAGAAACAGGATATTATGGTCACATTTGCAATGATCAGACAGGAACAAGGCAAGACAAGATTCTTCCTTTTCGGAGAGGCCTACATCTATCAATGTATACACATGTATCTATCATTCATATATAAAAATGTACTACACATATACAGTAGAAATATATAAACATACATTACTGATGAAATAGGACTGAACTATTATAAGCACATCATAACTCATTTTGCTTTTCTCAAAAAAGTGAGACTTTTAATGAATATCAAAACCCTTTGTTCCTTGTAAAAAATACTACATTGGGTTTTAAATTATGGTAGCTTTTTCTGTTTGAATATCAAGTAGCCAGTCCACCCTACCTTCATTCAAACACAAAGATCAGACATTCTGTCAAAGCCAAAGCCAAAACATGAAGCATTTGTCCTCTGCTATTTGAGACAATGATCAAAACATACACTTCTCCTTCCTGTAACTAATGAGATAGCTGGAGAAGTGCCACCAATCTTCAGCCTATGGAGTGCTTATAGTACAGAACTCAATTTTAACAGTACCACCGCTAATATTTAAATATTTCTTTTAAATGTCACCATCTGTAATCCAGATACTATTGTTACTCTCAGAGTTCCAGTTCTGTACCAAGGAGACAAAGGGAAAGTCCTGTGCAATTCTTGGCCGTTGTCCCTGCAGCATGCTTTGCTGATATGGAAACACTATCAATCATGATTCAAACAGGTGTATGTACATGCACCAGACTAGGCAGTTAAATGCCACCCTGACTCTCGATCCCGTCAGATCTCAGAAGCTCAGCAGGGTCAGCCCCAGTTAGTACTTGGATGGGAGACCTCCTGGGAATACCGGGGGCTGTAGGTTCTAGTCCTGAGGACTTCACTGTCACCATCCAAGCTCACTCGGCCGTGGCAGATGAACCTCAGGAGTTAAAGGGTGGGGCCAGGTCTGCACACGCTGTGCCTCACCTAAAAAATCCACTGCGCAGGCTGGAAGGGCACACCCACATGGGGAGAGCCCTTCCCAAATCTTCCTTCGCGAAGCCTGGCCATGAATGAATGAATGAATGACATGCACCAGACTAACAGCACCTGTTCAGGTCAGTTCTGCAAACAAGGGGGACAATCCATGCAGCTGAAGCTTTTTCAAGCAAGGACAACAAAAGTCATTTAATGAGGGACATAAGAAGGCTTCTTTAGGCCAAATAAATTTAATTTTCTTTGATGTCACCAAGAACCCTTTTTCCCATTCTTGCTATTACAAGATTGACTGTTAATGCACGTATATATGACCAAAATCTGAAATACATTTGTATTTCCAAGTTACACCAAACTTAAGACCCAGCATCTCCTGTTTCCTGTAAATGCTTCATGTATTATAATGCTTAACTGTACTTTTACTGTGTCTTTTCAGCTTGTCAAGGACTCTCTTTCCCTTATATGCTGCCTCATTGCTGCAAAGGCCTTAAATTGCTCCTGACATTTAGTGTTTCCCTTGAAACTTCTGAGCTCAGAAGTTGACAGGGCAATGTGATTCATCATCTTGTTCTTATTTTATGAATTATTAAATATTTGAGTAACGGAATAAGCATTGGAATCGCAACAACAACAACAGTTGTAAAATGTTCTACCTACCAGGATTGCAGACATCAACTGGATTGGACTAAGGGTTTGTTTAATGAAGTATTGGTTGATGGCAGAGAATTCAAGAGAATGTATGACCTCCCCTAATGCAGCAATTCTGACATCAGTGTGCACATTAGAGTAAAGGAGGTTATTTGCATCTTGACCTTAGTTGATACAAAACTTACATCCCATGGCATGCAGTTTATAATCTTTCCACTATGGTCCTAGAAAGATTTCCATATAATGTCTGCTTCTGCTGAAATTACTAGCAAGTCAATCAATGGAACCTTTTGAATCTGTAAAAAATATACACCTTTCTTTACTTTTACTCAATCTCATTATTACCTTCTGTTTGATGTCCTGAATTTTACTTTTTGGTAATACGGTACACTGTGTTAAATAATTACTTTTTCTACCCGATTTGGAAAGTATTGATTTTCAGTTTGGGGGAGCAGTCAGCTGTACTAACTCTCTGCTGCTGTAAAATACCACAATAAAATACACTTCACCTTATGTTAAGCTCAGCAACTTTGGGCATTCCAAGTTATTCTTCACATCATGAGAGCATGAAATAGAGATTACCATAAAGAGACAAAAACTGACAACCCAGACAAGATGACAATGCTTTTCACTGTCACACTTAAGCGGTGAATTTAACAGGTAAACTGACAGTTTGCTATGTATTTCTGGCACAAAAGGAGCTGCCTTCTTGGGAAGGACTGAGCTCAGCATCTGCCTTATGTCTATCTTCTTCCCAAGACCTAGATGCTCACGTGTAGGACCATAGCAGATCAGCCAGGAACTGTTACTATAACTGCCTTGCAGTATCAGGACCTCTGACCAATGGCAGAAGAGGATGCAGTTCCAAACTGTTCACAGGTGGACCATGACCTTCACAGCAGTGGCTCAGTGGTCTCTCAGCTGGCATCCAGGAGAAAAGTAAAAGCTCGTTCCAGCAGAGTGTTTATAATAATAGACCACTTAGTGGCTGTGATGACTCTTCAGCATTTAGCTACTTTATGTGCACCATTTCATACTTTTTAGTAAAGTTCAAATTAACCAGGTTGATTCTTACAACCCCTGTCAGTTTGAGGAACCACAACTTCTGAAAAACAACTTCAACAATGAGGCAACTAAGGCACAAAAATGGGGCCAAAGGCAGAAATTACAGGCTACATCAGTGTGTTTCTATGTATCACAAAAACTGAATGTCTTTCCAAAAGTCAGCTGGACACTCAGCCCAAAGCCAAGTGCTTAAGTGTTGCCCTCTACCAGATAATATTTTCATAAAACAGACTAGAAGATTGAGAGCAGTAAATGTATGTACGTATGTAAGGCTAGGCCTCAAAAACGAAGATTTGGGAAGGGCTCTCCCCACGTGGGTGTGCCCTTCCAGCCTGTGCAGTGGATTTTTTAAGGGAGGCACAGCGTGCACAGAACTGGCCCCACCGTTTAACTCCTGAGGTTCATCTGCCACGGCTGAGCAAGCTTGGATGGTGACAGTGAAGTCCTCAGGACTAGAACCTACAGCCCCCGGTATTCCCAGGAGGTCTCCCATCCAAGTACAAATCGTGGCTGACCCTGCTGAGCTTCTGAGAGCTGATAGGATCGGGCATCAGGGAGGCATTTAACTGCCTAAGAGCAGTAAATAGCCCCTGAGCAACCTGGGAAACCAATAGTGAACTTTTCTTTTCCACGTAGACATCAAGTAGGTGAACACCCACCCAGCTGTGCACTCTGAAGTCACTACACAACTGACTCAAATGACCCAGACAGGGACTAGCCCAGGACTAATCACATCTGGTCCACATTGCTGTAGAGGGAGGTGCTGGGTAGAATGCTGCACACATTATCAGAGATTGTTCTTTCCGTGCCAGATTGCCTGAAGGTTTCAGGCTGAACACTGCAGATCAAGGCCATTGTCAGTTCAAGACCTGTACAGGTTTTGAGTGCATCTTCGAACCTCTTCTTGCTCCCAGTATCACTGCCATAAGAGAACAGATCCTACACATGCTGCTTTACTTATGCATGGAAAGCCCACATGCTGCTGAAAGGGTTCAAGGAGATTGTGAGAACCAACAAGGTTGCCTAGCTTAAGGGGAATGTTTTAGTTAAAAGCAATACAATGCAATTTTCCATTGTTAAAATCTATAGAAACACCTGAAATGCTTACATTCCTTGTCAATCTTTTCAGATGTAGAACATTTTTCTGCCATGACTAACTCATGACTCCATGGAGGACATCAGTAGTATCAAAATAGCACAGGAAACTTCAGGATGCGTAATCAAGTTTTTTTTAAAAAAATCTGTTAGCAAAAATAGCAAGTTTCCATCAACCTCTCTCCCACATGACAGAGTTTTGGTATTTCTGTGCATGTCAAAAGTCCATTTCCTATTGTATTTCCCATCTCACCCGTCCTTTGGGAAAACCTACTTCATAAACAAACAATTCCCAGACCAGATAACTAAATCTCTGCACTGACCCCTTTCCATATAACCCAACAATAACAGAGACAGAGTCTCTGCATTGCCATTCTTTAGTGTGTTTATGCTGGCTTAGTAATGATGCAATGGAAAGAAAGTGACATGCTATTATTATTGTTATTATTATGCTAAGGACTGCAAGGAAGTATTGGTATTCTTTCAGGTTTTATTTTTCCATTCAAAACCAAAAATCTTTCCAGGGCTGTCTAACCATTCACTATTACAAAAGGTCAAAATATTCCATCAGAAACCTTAAAATATGTGATACTTGAAATAATGGGTTTTTTAGAACATTTACACAGCTGATAATTTTTGAGTAATCCCTTTTACGAGCAATATCATAAGGTTATACACTTAGTTTCATGGGCCTCAGCAGTCCCTGCTTGTCCCATGCACAGAAGATAGAACTGACTATAGTGACTATAGTCTTGGCCTCCCATTCTCTCAGAAAGGGTGACCAAGCCTCTGCAAGACAGACCTATTCCCTTATGACCCCTTAGAACAACCACCCCATAGCAACATGCATGGAAAAAGCTGTGGAAAAAGCTGGAGTCTGCCCTCTCCCTCTCTGTGCTACCCCTGCATGGGTCAGGAACAACTCACAGCCATCTCCTGAGATTGTCTGACGCCCATGTGATTTCCTTGAGCACCACATATTACAGGAACAGGACATAAGCCATTTAGTCTGCCTTCACCAGAGCCCTATGGCTGTTTGCTGACTTTTGTTGAAAGCCCAAATCTAATCCTGAGACAGGTGTACAGAGTTGGACTGAGAAATTAATGCACTTGAGATTTGGCAGAGATCACGTCCAAGTTGGGGAGGAAGCGAAAGACACAGAGACCCATTTCAGAGAGTAGCAGCTCACTAACATGGGGAGTTTCTGAAGGAAGCCACCTGAAGTGTGACTCCAAGTGCCTATCAGAGAGGTCAGTGATTACGCTCAAGATCTGTGAGACAGTCTGGAGACACTTTACCCATGAAGGTATTTTAGAATCAAGAAGGCAGCAAGCAATCCAGATCCCGAAAAGCACAGGGAATCAGCAAAGGAGAAGAATGTGGCTATTCTTGCTCATTTTCAGAAGCCCAGCCTTAGCTAGCTTTGAAACTTTCTGCATTAGTATGTTATATAGTGCACAGTTCTCCCATGTAATTGTGGCATCTACATCAGTGCATTAGCAACAGAAATGATTTCCAAAAGTTCTCATTCTCTTTGTCACACCTGTAATTCATCTACCAACCTCAGCTCTCCGCATGTAAGTCACTCGAGAAGACAAAACAAAAACTTGGGAAACTAGGAATCCATTATGCAGGGGAACCAATGAACCCACATCCTCTGCAATTCAAAACTGTTAGGTTTGAGAAAACTTACTTTTAAATTTTCATTTTCTACTGTCAAGCATATAGAGACAGTTTGGCAACAGTAGGGGTGAAAAAGTACCTTCCAAAGACATTCTCCAAGCGAGTGATTCCACCGTTAGCTTCATATTCAAGAAAATGTCAACTCCAAATGTACACTTCCAAAGGATATCATAATGGATAAAAGGAAACAAACTAATTCAGATCACCTTTTAGGGCTAAATCTATCAATTAATGTCTGTTACAACTGGATTTATTATATCAAGCACAGATGAAAACTGTGCTGCAATACTACCCCCAAGTCATAACACATAACTTCATGTACTTACTTGTGTGACCACGTCATGCCCAAAAGTTGTGTAGCTGGCATTTTCAATGGACACACAACTGCAGCTCTATACACTGCCTCTTAAAATATTAAAATTTTCCATTACCCGGAGATTCACAATCGCCAACAAATCTCAGCTGTTCTTACAAGACAGCTTCTTTGAATTGCATTAGTGCCTCAGGGAGCCTGTGTCACTTAGCCTAGTGGTCATGTAGCACACAAAGGAGTTGTTATGGAGACTGATGTCTTCCTAACAATTATATGGTGTAATTAGTGTTGGCTGCTACAACATAATTATCAAGGTGTCTCCACAGAAACTACCCAAAACCCTGTATTTTTAAGGTTTTGGCAAATGGACTTTTTTATAGACTTTACGATGCAGTGAAGTGATTGTCTTATCTGCTTTTCAAGCTCGGCTGAGAAACACATTTTCTTTTCCAAGGTATTTGCATAGTTCCCATGGTGACTCACAGAAATCAGCTATGTGTATGAAGAATAAATGTACATATTTCATACAGATAGGACCAATCACAAACCAATAAGGATTTTTACCATTTCTAATTACCTTTATGCACATATGTGTGCATATCCATATGCATGACAGTGCACAAGGGTGTGTAGATGGAAGAAGCTCTCTGCTGCTCTTATGAACCCTTTCTTGGCACCCTTGAAAGCTTTAAGGGTCACACAAACTCCCTTTCTCAGATTAAAGACACACTACTAACCACACTGGTGCCACAGAATGTTCCTACCAGTAGAGCCCAGACCAGTCTAGCACTCAATTCTCCCTCTCTCCCACAACTTTGGCTTGCAGCTGCACAATTTTTCCAGGTTGGGTGTGCAGAGATCTTGAGACACTCTTGCACACAGGGCAGGATCTTTGCCAAATGAAAACCACACTGTGTTTATGGAACTTCAGTAGGAGTTTATGACATTTTTGCATAAAGCTTTATGAGGTCCTAGCCAAGAAAGCAACATGATTTTCAGCCAAAATCTCACTGTCACTTCTCCCTGAGCCCAATAACATGCAAAGACTCTACTTCAATCTACAATATAACCAAGTGGACAAGTGCCAGAAAACCAAACACATCCTTGTTCTGGTTATGATATACATATAAAAATTTTAAACAGACTTTTAAAATCCAGAATCTTGACCCATTAGAGCAGAGAAGAACAAGATCCAGTTGCTTTATAAAGTACCCATGACAGGACTCAAGTCCACTTACTTCCTGCAAGTATATACCCCTCAGCACAAACACAGAACTGACATTCTGGACCAGAATACTTCTCAGCACCTGCATGCAAAGCAGCAGTGAGAGAGGAATTAAGAGAGATACAAATAGAAGCACATGCTCCAGCAGAGGCTATATGATTGCAAAAATGTGGAAAAGTATGAATTAATTTTATTTCTCTTGGTTGGTTTACACCTGAAATTAAAGCAGATAAAATGTGAACTGGCTGTGAAGAGAAATTCAGTGAGCACAACCAGCCTAGGAGCCCCAAAAGGCTTGCAATTGTGGCCTCTCTACTTTATGAGAAGTAGGAAAAAGAGAATTTCTGCTTTAATAAAAAACATCAGTACTTTTCCAATCATTAAGATAGAAATCAACTTTTTTCTTTTTGTGCTGACATGAAGAGGGATCTAGTGTATCCATTCTCTTAAATTAAAACACCATGGGGACCAAAGAAGAAGAAACACAGACACAAAATATAAAATCCAAGACTCCAGGAGTCATTCTGAATAGCAGGAGGGATTTTGAATAGCCATCATATATTTAGGGGGAAGAAAACTGCTGGGGTGTAAGTTTAGTGGGCTCCAGTTAGGTACGCAGGACCCACAGACAACACACGCTTTCAGACGCTCCTGCAAAATTGCTTTCGAAATGTCTGGCAGCCAGCATGAAACACAGGATGACCTGGGGCAAATGCATGTAAAGTTAACAAACAAGGAACCAAAGCAGCTGTCAGGGGATGGGTTTATGTATTAGGGAGCCTCCAACACTGTTCAGATAAACTATAGACGACATAATAGTCCCTGGGATGGTCATATAGAAAGGAGTGGCATACTCTTGATCTGATTACTCTACATTTTTTTCCAACAACGCATAAGAAAAACTGTGTAAAGCTCAATGCAACTTGATTTCAGTTATTCAATTTTGTTTCTTCAGATGAGGAAGGAAGAAAGAGAGAATCTCAAATCTACTGATCTTCTCAGTTGTTCTTCCTCTTTATAACAAGCTACCTCAATAAATTCCTACTGGGAACAAGCTGAATTCCCTACAATAAGTTTATTAGGATAACACCAAACAGGATATGGAAATATGAATTTGAAAGTAACTAGCATTGTGCTGAATTTTTCCATTCTATTTATGATTTAAATTATTTCTGCTGCTTAACTTTTAGACACCCTAACAGACTTCATCACCAGATATAGATTGGCAGCCTTAATCAAAACAAATTCACTGACAGCACTGTTAGAGCTCATTAGTGTTCTCACCAGATGCTTCCGTCTGTGTATATCAGCATCTCCAGTTTTTCTTTCCAGTGCATGACCCATGACACCAGCACTACTTTCAAATTAAAACAAAAAAATCTAAGTACAGCTTCAAATCCTTGCTCTTCTGGGGACTAATCCATGCAAGGCTATGACAAAGCATTTCATATTTCTTGGACTTCTTAAAAGCTTTTTTCTTTTTTTTTTTCTTTTTTTTTTTTTGTTATACAGACCACTTCAGTGATTTTTTTGGCATTTCTCATGAATTTATACAGATATGACTAACACACTATTTGCTCTCACAGAAAAACTGCAGAGAGCATTTTTCACTATAAATATCACACAGGACTATATACACAGATGAAACCTGTGCTTCATCTGTTTCTGCACAAAGCAATGCTCTGACATGAAAGCTGTCAGAAATCATTACAGGGAAGAATTTAAAAATGTCATATATTGATTAAGTTGCCACAGCCAAAGCAAGTGTCATAAAAACAAGTTATGACCCAGCTCCAGTGAATGAAAAATTAAAGGGCAGGGAGGCAAAATATGTGGGCTTCACAAAGAGTGTCTCCTTGAATGTGCAAAGCAGGCCCGATCAGATCTCATGGTTAGTTCATTAGAAATGAAGCTGTGGCAACGATCTCAGCTCCAGCTCATCAGTCACATAGGTACAAAGCAGCCAAATGGAAAACAGATTTTCCGATTCTCTGCACCTCCCTAGAGGCCTGTGCTGCTGTCTGAGGACTACAGCATTCTCCTTTCTTGGCTCATTTGCAAGATAAACATATTCTGGCCTCTAGTGCTGCTCCTTTCCAACTGCTGGTGAAAACTCCAGTCAGTCTGAGCGATTAAGAGGATGATCTAGGGCACTACTCAATCCAAGAAAAATGCTCATGTGGGAACGCAAAGCTGTTGTTGTGACCAGAGGTGGGGTTTTTTCACTAGATCCCATTCTGCAAGTCTAGATTCAAATACTTTCTCTCTTTATTCTTTATCCACATTAACTTAATTCTTTTGTTTGCTTGGTTGTTGTTTTTTTTTACAGAAGCCACACACTTGGATTTAAACGGATTTTTACAGTGTTAATTAAATACTGCTTTTCTGTACTTATGATGATTTAGGATGTGATTGACACAGCTCTCATATCCATGCAGTGCTGAGTTGGAGGAATACATAGTTTTAACACTTTCAAATACCTGCAGGAAGCAGCACTAGTGATCATACAGATAGGACTCTTCTTAATTATCCCATAGGTAAATTTATAGTTCCTTATAGACGCAAAGTTCCTTGGGAGAACTTTGTAGGAGCTGGTAGATCAGCCCCTACCCCTCAGGCAAGCTCCAGTTCTGTTCTTGCCTTCTGCCTATCTGTATCTGTCTCTCTAGTCTCTTTTGATCCCTGTTCTAAAACTGACATACAGTGTTTCCAAATTTTTCAAGCATTCACTGACTTATAACCCCAAATCACCTGCATTTCAGCACCTGGAGCAGCAGTTCCTCCCTGCTTCTCATGAATCCCCAGATGGGTACAGCAGAACCCCAAAATAAGCCTTATAGCAAGCTTGAAAACTCTAGTGGAGGACATTAGGGAAACTGCTAGTTTTGATAAAATTATTAGTGCTACAGATAGATCTCATGTTCTCATTAGTTATTTCCCTCTTCGAACTCAAGACTAAACATATAATTTGAGCACTGGGTTAGAAGCTACAAAAGAAAAAGGGCTAGTGTGCTGTTACAAAACCCTTCTTAAGCAAGTTAATTAAACAATGCACATTAAAAAGCACATACTTTTAAGGTTGAAGAAGAAACTAAATTCTCACAGTGACACAGGGGCAAATTTTTAGTTGCTATACAGGCATGTAATTTCATTGACAACAGTGGCTAACTTATGTCTAGAGTGGGCCAAACCCCCACAAATCTGGAAACCCTTGAACTTTGGGAAAGCTTTGATCCAGTCCAGACTTTGTGGCTCTGATCCACTTGAGCTGGGAAGGACTCAAATCTGTTTAAACTGTATTTCACAACACATCTTTGCCTGCAGTTTTTTCAGATAGGTCATAAATACCACATGTAAAACCATTTACCCGCATTCACGCACAACACTCACTAGCAGAGCCAGCTATTCCCATCTCCAACCCAGAACGCTAAACAAAAAACAAACCAAAACAAACAAAAAAAAGACTCAAGAGCAAGTTTTAGATCAGTTGACTTGCTACCAAGAAGTGAGAAGAAAGCTAAGGTAATAAAATCTGCACAGTCAGAACGTTTGGAAGAATTTCAAACTGGTGATACTCGTAGCTTATAGAACAGCTTGCAAAGCACAAGGCAAGCCATATCACTCCCTTCTTGTTATACCCAGAAAAACTAGACTCATTTGACTACAGTTTCCAAACAAGTTCATTATGCAAGTATACTTTTTTGGTAAGGTAACAGCTTCATTCACTGTAGTAGGAACACTGTGATCACAAACCACATAGGAAGGTTGTGGTTTTCAAATGATCTAGCTCAGAGTGATGAAACCAAGTAAAATCTAACCAGGGAAAAGGAATCTGACAAGCTCTTCTTAGTGCATTCACCACCATTAATTTAACAAATCAGTTGTTAATAACTTAAATCAAGGACAGCCAGATCCTAGATCCACAGATCATAGGATAATTCCAGTAGGAATTGACCTCAGGAGGTCAGACTGGGTTGCTTTGGGCTTCATCCAGCTGGGTCTTGAAAATATTCAAAGATGGAAACTGCACAGCCTTCCTGGGCAACTTCTGCCCTTGCCTGACCTGTCCTTGGAGTGAAATAATTATTCCTTATACCCAATCTGAACCTCCCTTTTATCTTACACACAGACCCCTAAGCACTGCTGTCAATAGCCTGGATCTGTCTTAATAACTTCTCCATAGCTACTGGGTGGCTGCTATTTGTTGGGTGCTCCCAAAGTTGTCTCTCTTCCAGGCTGAACAAGCCTGATATGGCAGCCACTCCCAAAAAGGTAAGTGCTTCATTCCCCTGGCTTTCTTGGCAGCCCTCTGCTAAACTCACTCCAGTATCTCCTCTGTATTGAAGTGCCTAAAACAAAGTTCCCTATTCCAGATGTAATCTAACAAGGGCTGAGTAGAGGGCCATGATCACTTTTGTGAATTTACTGTCTATGCTACTCTAAATACAATTCGGGACACTTTTGGTCTTCTTAGCTGCCAGGGCACACTGCTGGATCTTGTCCAGCTTGATGTCTACCAAAATCTCCAGGTCCTTTTCAACAGAACTGCTTCCCAGCTGTGCAGTCCTCAGGCTGTGTTAGTGCCAAGCGCTCTTCCTTCCCAGGTGCAGGACTTCACATCTGTCCTTGAAGAATTTTCTAAAATTTTTGCTGGTCCATTTCTCCAGCCTGTCCAGATCCCTCTGGAAGGCAACCCTGTCCTCCAGCCTTATTGACTGGTTCTCCCAGTTTGGTGTCCATTGCAAACCTGAGTGCAGTCGATTATTCAATAAAGATATTAAACAGGAAAGGTCCAGGGACAGACCCCTGTGCCACTACAGTTGATGCAAGCCTCCAGTTAAAGCAGGAATCATTAACTTTCACCTTCTGAACCTGATCATCCAATCATTTTTTCCACCCATCTAGTTGTCTGCCCATCCAGATGTAGCAATCTAATTTAGATATAAGAATATTGTGGGAGATACCATCAAAAGCCTTGTTAATGTCAAGGTAAATGGCATCCACAGCTCTCCTCTGCTCCCAAAAGAGTGGCAGTTCTGGTACTGAACTTCAGGGAACTAGCTTTAACTCTTGGCTCAGGGAAGACACACTGCAAACCACGGCTGGTCCACACACTTCAGGAGTATTCTTCTCTAAAACATCTTTGGAAAGTATAGATTTGTATTACTGGGATTCAACAGGCGAAATCTTTATCTGCAATAATCAGCCCAATTCCACCAGGCTCAGTTTATACACAGTTGTCCTCATTAGAGCAGCTGGGACCAGCTTATTACTGTGTGGGTGTAACCAAAACTGTTTATTCTACACCCTCTACATTATTGCTAACAAACTGTTAATAATGGATCATTTGCAGCAGCTGCCCAGGGCACACCTGACCCCTCAGGCTACAAGCTGGGTGCTGGAGAACCCTGTGAGACAGGGTCTTCACACCAATGACTCAGGTGTGTTAACTCCCCTCTCGGGAGGCATTAGCACCCTCACACCCAGCCTGAGGGGTCATGTCTGCCAATGGGCCATCAAGGATTCCAAAAATACCCCATGACTCAGAGTAAATCACCCATTGTGAAACTCCTGGCCCTGGGGGAGGTACTGGGCATTCCCATTTGAATCTAAGCATATATAATTTTGGGGCTTAGGGACTTCTAGTACCAGTTGTCAGATCTAGAGGAGGACCAGAACCTCGACAAGGCTGAGACCACCACTCTCAGCCAGACTGTGACCATCATCTGCACCAACAGCTTTATCCTTTCCTTTTACGTTGGACTCAGGGGGACCATGTGGTGCTCAGCACAGAGGCAAATGAACACCATTCTGTTTGTGGCCCAGGGTGCTGGGTTACACCTCTGATTTTTGCGGTTTCAACCAATTTCTCTTTACATCATTGCTATTATTGTAATATTTTTATTAAATTGTAAGTCTGACTTACAATCTTTTCTGAGTTGGGTTCATTTCTCCTGCTGGTTTACCTTTAAACCAGCACAACAGTATTTCATCTCAGCTAACAATCCTGGTGTATTATGCACCTGATACTTGTTGTCTCAACTCTACATTCAGGTTGCACAGACAGGCCCTTGAAGCATCAAGTAGGAATAGCACAGGAAACTAGAGAGATGCAGAAACTCCTCAGTTCTCCCAGGAGAAGCCCAGATCCACTCTGTTCCTGGGAGGGTCTCTTACCTTTGCAAGGAAACTCCAGGCTGCATATTGCCCTGAGGTTGTGGTGCTTTTTAGCTTCACTGTGTGGAACATCAGAAAGAATCCCAACAGTCCACTGCAAGGGATTGGGAAAGATAGTTAATAAAGTCTCTTAATTTCAACTAAGCAAGATCTTACAGGCATCTTGGTTTTCAGAACTGCAGTGCTAATCCCATTTGGGGAAAGAAAGCTGGTGGACAAGGAGCTTACATTATGTCCAGTACATTTTGGGTTTTGTTCAGTTAGTGACTAAAATCTGAGTAAAGTAAGTCTGACACTCTTACGGCTGGTCTCTAATGCACTTGCATAATCAGAAAAGTAGAGATTATTGCAAACATGAAGTGAAATGTTAACTTCAGGCATTGAAATGGCCCTGAATAACAGCAATGCTAATTTCTACAGGAACCACACATGTTTGGCAACTAACTCACTTCAACTTCCACAGAGCCTTGAACTGAAAAAATACCCACTGGAAAGTTTTTGCCTGAAGCTTTCAAGCTGTTTCAACCTCATGAAACCTAAATTCCAATTAGGAAGTCAAATACATCTCTACTGTATAACAAATAGATGACTCAGTAGTGCTGGGAACAGGATACTCAAAAGTTTTCTGCTAACAATTAAGAGAATTTTGATTCTCAGGTCATACAGGACAGCAATCTCCAATGCTCCAGTAGCCAAGAGTACTCTTAAGGAAACTGTTCCACATTTCACTGGAATGGATGTAGCTTATGAGCTTTGGTTCTGGAGTTTGTTTCACTTGTGACATACACACAACCCACTGGTTGTGAATCAATGAAATAGTGCAAACCAGCAAGCAGGGAATAGAAAAAGGACTGCAAAATATGTGAGGCACAAACTACTGTGAGGCATGAGACTAGAAAGTACTGTGGAAGCTGCATGGGAAAGGTTTTCCCCCAAATCCTTTATCTCTCCAAAGACACTAGATTACAAGAAGTAGGAGTGCAACTGGCACGCTTCTTTCTCCACTTAACCATTCATCTTCCCCTTCCTGTAGTGTACAGTGCTATCTGCTATACGTGTACTGAAGGTGGGGCAATGGAAACAGAAGCAGGAGGCTACAAGTGTTAAAATCCAATGAAGTGAAAGAAGAATGTCTGGACTAGACAGATATCAATTAGTGCTTGCAGTTAGACCTTGCTTTCATGAAGAAACAGATTTCACCTATCTACAGTGGAAAAACTTATTCATTAATACTTAATTGCAAGTTACTTGAAGTGCAGGTAGTGCACCCTTGGGAAAAAAGCCCCTTTCATAACAAAAAACTATGTACATTGGAAATTATTTAACAATCATTCTTAATATTGCCTTTTAATAAAAAATCCAGATATAAGTAAGAAAATCCCTAACAATCAGGAAATATTTTTCCCATCAGTTAGAGTGAAAATGGTTTTTTCCCCTCTAAAAAGAAAATACTTTTATTTAGCAAAAGACTGGAGGAGAAAGACAGGAGTAATTTTTTTTTTGAGATAATTAAGATCTATAGGAAATATATTTATGTTGTCCTGTGAAAATTATTCTATTAGGCAGTGAACTTTTGCTTCTCAAAATAATGGAATGCTTGTTAAAGCTGTTCTTTTTACAAAAAAAAGCATTCTGCCAAATAACAAGATGTACAGGCAAATAAATCCATGTACATTCATATACTGCTGAAGACTAATACTTTATAATCGCTGCAAACAGCAAGTTTTACAAGGGCTAATCCAACTTCAGAAGCATTTGAGAGATGCTATGCATCAAAGCTTTGCTACATTTGGTAAAAATTATTTTACTGGTGACTGGGAATTCTCCCTATCAGAATGCACTCATTCAAGGAAACACATAAAATTCCAGCGCATTTGAATCTCAGGCCTTCAAATGCATATCCACAGATATGCACAGATGTATATTCTCCACAGTTTTACTGGTGTATGCCAGCAGAAACCAGTATAACTAAGGCTTTACATAGTCCAAAATTTTAAACTGAGAATCAAGGCTAGAAGTCAATGTGCTCTCTTATTTTGAAAACATTCACGTGTCCCGTTATAGAGAGGTTACCTGGCACAGCAGCTGCTATGAAACCTGTAGAAATACAGGAATGGAAAGTCCAAGGCACTGATGAGATCACCTGAGGGACAAAGCAATATACTCATTGGAACACACGGGAAAAAAATTACCCAGCGTTACAAGCAAGGGAACAGCAATTACATGAACATTACTAGTTTAACATTCCTTTGAGCCTTTACAGCTGGATAACTTTTCATTTAGGATGCTTTCCACATTTCTGATGTGTTTAATGATTTCTCTCTGACCTTGCTTCCAGCCAGTTCCTGCCTTTGGCTGAAAAAGGGAAAAGACATACGTAAAAGTACTCTTTGCTACTATACAGAAGATCCTGCTTAAGCAACAGTTGCCAGTGGACACACATGCATCATATCCACTTCTTTTATTACAGAGCTTGTGATAATTCCTACCAAAGTAACAGGAAACACACACATATGGTGGTTGCTTCCCCCTCTGGCATTAGAACTCTCTAACACAGAGCATGTTGAGAAGTTTAAGTAAGTTCTCCCAAGTCCAAGTAGAGCTCTTGAGTACTTGCATTTCCAGGAACTTGAGCCCTGTTTGCTCTTGGCAGCAACAACTCCCAGGAGTTCTGTGGCCTTCAGGCTCTACAGATTTTCAAGAAGTTCCATCTTTCACTTTTTGAAATTCGGGACTGTTTTTCTTAACATGTATGTCTGTCCCAGTGTGGGGATGCCTATGTATGCAATATGTACCACTAGGCAAAAAGGGGAATTTATGTTTCTTTAAATGCTTCTTTCTTTGTTTTTCTGGCTAAACAAACATCTAGTGAAAGCAACGGATGATCATCCTTACCTTTCTAACTACAAAAATGCCACCATAAAATAGTAAACTTTGCCATTCTCATTATCTTAGGAAAGCAACAAAACAAACTCTGCATAGCACTGAGGGCAATGCAGAGAAAACAACCCAGTTCTATATGGCCTGTTGGGACACTGCTGTGAAGAGGACATGTTGATCGAGGGAAACCTTGTTCTTTACCATGTACCACCTTAAAAACTGTTCTTTGTTGTCTGTCCCATGCTGCTGCTTTGCAAAGGGCAGCTAAGAAAGTTATTAGGAAGTATGATTCAAATTACACCAGTTATATACACTCCTCTGCTCTCCTACATGGTAATGTATTATTGGTCATACCTAAGGCTAAAATCCTAGTGGGTTTGGTCTCTAAAAACATGCATGGAGAAGAAAGGCAATATGAAAACCTAACAAAGGAACAACTCAAGCCACTTCACCTGCTGGATGGGATGCAGAGGCTAACAGCACCACACTAGAAAATAAAAAAAAAAATAATTGGATAATACAGAATTTATGACAAGGGCTGAACATTATAAACTGACAGTTTTGTGTTTGTTTTTTTTAATGGTGAAACTTCCTCCAGTTAAATAGAATAACAGAGTATCAATTAAAACAAAAAAAAAAGTTGATTGGGAAGGAATCTCTGGGGTCACCTAGTACAATTGCTCACCTGAAGCAGGACTATAACTAATATTTGAACATGCTCTCTGTGGTTCTGTCTCAAAAATCCAGGTCTCAAAAACCTAGCAGCATAGAGATTCCACACCTCTCTGGGTAACTTTTCCCACGGCCACTCTACCCTCCTATCAAGGAAATTTTTCTTGCTGTCCCATTTTTAAACCACTGAAGCTGCAATGTATGGTTGTTGTTTCATATTATGCCAAATACTACACTTAAACAAATTTAAAAACACATGAAAATAAAATGAAGTACCAGCCCAAATGATTCACACTTTTCAGAAAGATACAAGTGATGAAGAAAATCAGCCATGATCACTCCTTTACTTGAAGTATCATCACTTAGGATTTCTGAGGTCTTACAAAGACTTCATCCTCTGAGTTTGCAGTATAGGCTGTACAGAGCCTTTTTCAGCACTACTGATTATTCCTGTAAATTTTGGATTTTTTTCCTGTATTTTTTCATTCCAAGTTGCTTCCAAGGTTAGAAGGGGAACTGCAAGATGGGAGAAGCATGTATGCCTCCAAAGCAGAGCTACAGCTTGTTCCAATTAACAACGACATACATCCATGACAAACACTAAGGACAAGTGGAAGAAGGAGAAAAGAGTATCTGGAGAATTTGCTTCTTGATAAAAGCAGCAAGCACTGCACTTACAGAGGCAAAAAGATATTCATTAATGCTATGAATGCTAAAGCATTTCAGGTCAACTCCCTTTTCCAGTGTTAACACAGCTACTGTTTCAAAGCCTCCTCGCTCAGCTGGTCCCAGCTCTCTACATGACCAGGCTACTGCTTGGTGACCAGGCTTGGTGACCTGCCCTCAGCAAGCTCTGGTGAATCCCAGTGTCATTCACAGAGGCACCAACAGCAAAAGGAACTGTAAAGGGGGAAGCTTGTCACTGAAATCAGTCATGGAACACAATGAGCTGAAGAATGAAAGGGCTTATGAGGGACAGACAGGCGGGTATTTTAGGCTTTACATTCTAGATATCTTTGAAAGGCATCAGCTGGTACAGTTCACACTGTCAGTATTTATACACGTTTTTAAAAGATGTGGTTGCCACAAAGATATTAAACAAAGCAAAGCAGATCACTTACACTAGGTAATTTCCACCCCCTGCCACTCCTCCCCACACACCAGTGCTCTCTCGGCATGGGACACCAAGAGGAATTCACAATAAACAGGCCCAATTCCTCAGTTTCCTGGTAAAGAGAGAAAAGGAAGCGAATGTCTATTGCTTTTGACTGAATAACAGAAAAAACAGGAGACTGGCAGAGCAAGTGAAACTGTATCAACAGTTACAAGAATTCCTACCAAACAGAGTTTCTCCACTTTTTTTTTTGCATTATTAAATTTTAAACAAAAAACCACTGAGATTGGGAAATACTTGGAGAGAAACTTCCTTCTGCAACCAAGAGGAATTGATAACCCTACCACACATCCCAGGTTTCAATCCAGAGAAAACACAGGAGGAAAACAAAACCTTATTTGTCAAGTGTGGGGCGGGTTAAAGCAAATGGGTTAGATGGCATTACAACCATATTGTAGCTCTGTTCTGAACAGAGTATCAGTAGAAGGACACAATGATGTTGTAAAACCAGATTTGGGATTCAGAGGTTTCTAGCAGGATAGCCTGGACACCAGGTTGCAACAAAACCAAAATCCCTGTGTTGGATTTCTCTGCGCCTCTCTTCTTCCCCTGTATTCCGTACTGAGGGTTGGGTCATCCGTGGTTTCCTTTCTGGCTAAAAAGAGGTTTTGTCAGCAAGAATAGCAATTTCTGCCTGCAAAGCTGCCCTCCCCTTATGCAGAAAATCTACTGCAGTGTTTTTAGTTCACAAAAGGTCCAGGATGAGCTGCAACCCACTTCTAGTACACATTATGTATCCCTCAACATACCAGGCAGATACTACTACCCCTCCCTTCCTGCTACCTCTTGCCAGCAAGGGGGGGAGAAATCTGACTCCCTTCTTGATAAAAAGTGCAGGAGCAGAAAGGAATAAAAGAAAGTGCAAGACTACTAGAAAAAACCACTAGTAAATAGAACACAGAAGTCAGAGTACAGAGAATACAATATTGCAGTGAAAAAGAAGGTGGAATCAAGGGGATTGGAGAATTGGAGGGAGGATACTGAAAGTATATTGCCCCTCTTCTCTTTCTCCCATTCCCTGCCTCTGATGCTTACACACAAGGGAGAAGGATGAACAGAATGGGGTTGGGCACTGAGAAACAACATCACCTCACCCTTCCCTGCACAGCACAGCTCTGCTTTCCCTCCTACACTTGTCCCTGGCTCCCTTTTGAAAAGCCATTGAATAATCATGCTGTAAGCGATGAAGTGAGAAGAATGCCACACTTTCAACATCAGCAAATATTTCTTCAGATCTGTTTAGTTCTGGGAAGTTCCCATTCATGTACATTTTCTTAGGATGTTCCTCTCTCCCAAACTGTTTCAGATCTTAAACCAAGAAACAGTGCATGGTATGGAAGGACAGCATGTGTTAGGAGACTTCACTAATTTCAGTTGCCCCTCTGGAAGCATGCAACTGAGCCAACATAGTTAATGTTTCTTTGTAATCTATTTTCTTTTACTCTAACATATTGGTTTATTCTAAAATTTAGTAATGTGGTGCAAAACTTTCCATTTGCTCTAAGCAGGTAGTCTCTACACTCAGGTGTACAACTGTGCTTTCATACCAAACAGAAATGCTTTTAACAGCCTCTGTTACTACAATCCTATATATTTTCCTATGTATTAGGACAATTTTTTCACTAGAAGTGTTATCAAGCATTGGAACAGGCTGCCCGGAGCAGTGGTCAAGTTACCAACCCCAGGAGTAGTTCAAAACCATATAGATGTGGTGCTTAGTGAGCAGAGAACTTGGTAGTGTTTGCTTAATGCACTCAGTGATCTTAGGGTCTTCTCCAACCTAAACGATTCAATGATTCTAAACACTACCTGGCTGTGCCCACACAGGGCTTTCTCTTCCCCGCTCAGCCACATATCAGCTGTCAGATCTATGTTAGAAATAAGGAGCTTTAAAGACTATGGATAATACTGCCAAGAGGAGAAAGTTGCATTGATACCACACTAGCAAGTTCCTTCAAAAGTCATAGAATCATACAATCATGCCCGTATAGACAAGATCTCCAGCACACATTAGTGTGTTCTGTTCTGGAGGTGGAATTGGGATTCTGTCATAGCCAAAATGGTCCTCAAGAAGCCCTGAGAAGAGGCAGCAGCATATACCTTAACATCTGCTAAATCACCAAATTTAGCACTGGACACCCTCTGACAGAGATAAACCCATGTTTACAGTAATGCTGACCAAGAGCTGCTTGTGAGAAGTTAGAGCTCATTCAAAGAATATTCCATTGCTCAGTGAGATTTAAAAATACTTTCAATTGTTTTCTACAGAAATGAAGCTTGTGCAGTAAAGCTGTGTGTACACAGCTCTACATAGCTCTCAAATACTCTGAACACCTTCATCCAAACTTGGGAAGTGGCAGTGATCTCCAAGATAGCTACATATGCAAAGGTCTCACGAAGAAAGAAACCCTGCCAGTGCCTTCTACAGCAGAAATATTTAAGTCCTGTTAAATACTGGAGGTGGCACATCATGGAGGTTGCAAACAGAGAGAGAGCTTCTGCCAAATTTTCAAACAACATCAGCATCAGCCCTTTCAAACAACATCAGCATTTACGAGAAAACAAAACAAAACTCTATAAGAAATCAGATACCACTTATCCCATTGTCCATGGTACTGCTTGTTTTCCCTAGGTAAGATGAGCTCCAAACATTATGGAATGTGAGCTTCTGTAACACATAGAAATATGTGCACATATAGATATCCACAGACCCAAGACAAACAAATAATCATCCAGTCTGCAACCTCCTCTCAGCCACCTGTTTTCCAGAAATTGCTTTGCACCATCATCTTACAAGCTATGCTGATTTTTAAGCCTCTCACTGGTAAAATCTTTGGAAGCTTTGATAATAAATTCTTGCTTTAAAGCAGATGCTACCTTCCAATTTGCACAAACCCATGTTGTTTGTTTGTTTGTTTTTGTAAAAAGAACCGTTTTAAAATTCATGCCACTGCACCTCACAGTTCCTTAGTGAGAAGTTTCTCTGTTTCAAAAGCTTCCAAATAAATAATCATACTTTCCATGTAATGTGGAACGCCTGCTCTCTGCTGGACGCAAGTTCACAGACTTCAAAGGACCAAGATCATCAGCTAACAGAGAAGGAACCCAGCCCTGACTTTTCAAACAAAGCTGCAAATTTAAGACCTTCAGCCATAATCTGAATTTAAAGGGTCAGACCTATGTGCAGTTTTCAACTAAAACAACTGAGAGCTATAGTCAGGCAGCTGCCAAGTAAAAAAATCAATTGATTTACTGCTTGTTTAATGATTTTCCCTTCAACACAGAGAAATAGCTACCACTCATTCAAGACTTCATGGGTTATTTCTGCATGTGGCAGCATATTTGCAAATTCCATGACTAATTCTTTCAAAATTTCAATAAACACACACACCTCCTTTGTATAAAATTGATTTGCTTTGCATTTCATGGTGCTTGGCATATATGGAAAACAACTGACTTAAACAAGAGCCTACTTCAAGCAAACTGATATTCAGATCTTGTCCATAAATGGGGCCCTGGTGAATAGACACTGGAATCATACAGAGGCAAAACCAGAGGCCTGCATTACTTATTTATGGAAATAGGATACTTGATTGAACTAAGACAGAAAGGGAGACACAGCATAATCAAATGGGTGATGCTCACAAGATAAATGGAAACTGAACTGAAGCAACGTTCCTACACTGTTGCCCCTGATGTGGTCCTATCAAGGATCTTCAATGTGGTCAGACAAGAGCATACATCCATCTAATCAAATACAAAAGCAAAACTTTACTTTTGTTGTGCTTATTTCTATCTTCTGCTCTCTCTTCCATTCCTTTTGACTATCCTTTCTTTGAATTTATTATTCATATTTCATAGTGTTCCTGCATTATGACTTTAGGTACAATCCCAAGAAGAGGCCCACATATATGAGATGTAATTATGGATGAAGGAGAATCTAATCAAGTCTCCATATGCCCTACTTCAAATAAAGCTTCACCAAAACCCAGCGGAAGCCACATACACTGAATGTCCTGACTTGTGTGGCTCTTTGAGAAAAAGACCGAGTTTAAAAAAGTAGGGGAATCTGGTCAGTGACTCAGGCTCTTTCACTAGCTATAAAATAACAAGCCACTTTTATATCTCAAAATCAGAAAAACAACTGAAAGTCTGAATTACTCAATCCCACTAAGGGCACTCTGAACAATCAGTTACTGCTCGTGTTCTTTGCACACAGTACTTTTGTAATCACTACCTCTCCTTCTGGCGATTTTGCACAAGTTTTATTTTCTGAAGTGGGGGACTGCCAGGGAGTTACTCTGTAAATATTATTTCTGGAAACGAAAGACCACTTGTGCACATGGTGATTTAAAAATGCATAATTAACACCTCGTTACCTCCCCAGGTGTATATTGGCATATCCACCCCTAAACAGAGCCAAAAAAATTCAGCTGCTAAGCCTTTCAGCTTAGCACTGTTCTTTCAGTGAATGTCCTGCTAAATAAATACATTTAAGTAGTGGTAGCTATGAGTTTTCTCAACAAGCCACAGTTGAAAATGAAAACATACACCACGTAAAACCAGCTATGGTGTATCAAAGACTTACTCATTTTACCTGAATACATAGTTGATGTACTGTTGGTCCAAATCACTGCAAGAGGAGAGAAAGAAAAAACAGTGTTCATTTAGCAATGCAGTTCATTTGGTGTAAGAGAGCAGTATATTAAGCAGTTTTATAACACTGTCACATTACATTATATTAAATCATATAATACAGTTAGGTAACACTAACATTATATTATAATTATATAAACATATAGTAATAACTTTATCAATATTAATCTTAAATTATCGATTGATCAGCATATTAATTTACATATAATTCACATATTATTTCCATTGTTACTATGTCAGTGGGAGTCTCATTTAAAGTGGAGATAAAGTGAGACTGACTAAAATTTAGAACATTTAACCACAGGCAGAAAATGATTTTGAAATAAATGAGCATATTCATATTCTCCAGATGCATGTATTATGTATATATGCATAACATGTGGCAACAGATCCACCTCTGTCTATACAAACAACTGCAAATTACAGACACTGTGAAAATGTAATGCCACCTGATTCTAAGACCACTATTTGCATGGTCACAGTTCTAACATGCAAATAGGATTAGTGAAAGGTTTCAAGGTGTTTAAGGTACTCAGTCATTCCAGAAGTTCTGTGTAAGTCACCAGCTGCTGAACACTTTTGAGACTGTGCCACAAAGAGAGGTACTGACAGATTCAAACCATGCAGCTTTCCACATGAACACAAATTAACATTTCCTCTTAACACCTGTGCCGGTAATTAGGAGTGCTTTTTCCAGGACTGAGTCATCATCCGTGGATAATACACTGTTTAGAACTAATTCAGTGTTCCAGTTACAGTATAACTATCAATAACTACATGCTATTGTTACCAACAATAAATAAGGCTCCTCTTGCAAAGGAAGTCATTAATGATTAAGCAAGAGCGGCCCAGCTCATGCTGATAACACAGAGAACACTACAGTTTACCAGACTGCTACACAGACATGTCTCTACTCCTCTTTGATAGCCATCTCTCTCTTTGTAAAGGAGTATGAAAACACATTACCTTAAGGAGCCAGGTTTCCACAACTTGTGAAATACTTTGTAAGCCCCTGTAATTGAAATGACATGTGTAATTGCCATAACGTGCAATCATTCTGACAAACAACAGCTTGTTTGGCCATGGTACTGGCAGACGCAGAGCCCCTCTGGATTACAGTTTAGAAACACGGCACAAAGGATTCCTAAACTATGAGTAAAATTAACCTATCACTTCAAATTAATGGTTTTCAAAGTGCTATACGCTCAGAGCGCAGTCATGCTTTGTGGTTCTGCTAGTCCTTCTGAGCAAGAGACAACTTCCAGCTCGCAGCAGGATTGTGTGTGTGCATGTGTGTGTTTTTGTGTGTGAATATATACAGCCAAGTGTCACAGAATGGGTTCTTCAACCCGCCCTATTTTGGGGGTAAATTCTACCATATTTTCATCTGTGTAGACCCCTATCTAGAGCTGTTGGCTCTGAGCTGTCTTTCCTATTTAAAGTTCTCTCAGCTCTAGCATCTCCAGGTTCTTTACACTCTTGACCCACTCACCTCCTTGGTTAGCTCATATTTCTATTCTGGCTAAAGCCTTAGGCACTCATGGAAGAAACAATACAGCTTCAGGCTCTATTTTTCCATACCGTCTCTTCAAGACTTTGTGGTATTTTCTTTTATTTATTTGCAGAGAGAAGCAGAACATGAAAAATAAATCGGTAGAACACTGAAACAGAAGTCCTCAATTCTGCCTCCATTAGACAAGTTGAAGGGTAGAACCCATGTCCTTTCTCTAATCTCTGTCTTGATTAATTATGCAGTAAGTTAGTTCACCTGTTTGCCCTTTCTTGTAGCATCCTTATTTCAGTTGATAGGATACCTAATTACACAAAAAACCACCAACAGTCATAGCAACAACTCTCAAAACCAAGACAAACGGAAAGAAGTTGTATTTTGAGCATAAACATTGTTTGCACTCCTACATGTTTCAAACACACAGAAGCTTTCTGAAGACTTTCTAAGCAGTTTTTCACCTCCATGACCAAACAGTGCTTTACAACTGAGACCCCTTGGCTTTGAGAAAGCAGTAACATCACTCACTACAGAAAACAAGTATTTGATGTGAAAAATCCATAGCTTTTACTTTTATCTAAATAAGCAAATGTTTACCATATAATATTAACTAAAGGGAAAAAACCCCACCCAAACCTATTTCCTATTTGTATATTAACATTTTAGAATGGGATCTCTAGATCTCCCTAGACAAGAAAACACATAAACACATTACCTCTGCCCTGAAAATTTTACAATTTGAATAGAGGAACTAAAGAAGGAATAATCCCTAATCTGCACATAAGACTTAATATATGAATGAGTCACTCAGTCTATAGGCTACACAAAATCAAATACAAGTGCCTGATTATCCACCCAAATGCTCCAAATCTCCTAGTCAAAAATTACTACTCTTGTTTTCTTTGGATTTTCTGGGTCTGACTGTTTCTAGCATTTCAGGGAAGAATTATGATTTATCCAAATCAATGCTTAGTCTGAAAAAAGACAAAAGAAAACGTAATGGGTTATGCAACTCATTGTTAAAATTTTTTAAAAATGCATATGATTGCTTAACCCCTCCCCATCATTTCAACATGCTTCCTATGGGATCATATTGCATGATATTTCTGAGTATTTTGTCAGTTTTTAAATAAAATCTGTGAGTACAATAAAGGTCCAACTACAAGTTACTGTTGGTTTCTTTCATGTTTCTTCCATGTTTCTTTCATGTTTCTTCTCCCCTCAGAAAGAAGACTCTCACAGTAGGCAACCATCAAAAAACAACCAGAAAAGCTTAGTGCTGCTTGAAATTGTATGTGCATTTTCTCATCCACTATGAACAGACTGCAATATCTAGTTTATTCTGTTGTTGTTTTCAACATAAAAGCTGTAATAGGAATGCATTGTCTTGTATTTACTGATCTTCATTCTTTCCAAGTGTTTCTTACAGTAAAGGATCTCAAATACCAGTAATTTCATAATAAAGCTGATTTCTTCAAAACATTTACTCTTCCTAATTCTTTTTCTAAAAGAAAATGACTTACCAACACAGATCAAGTGAATTAGAGCCCATAAATAACCATTTGGATCAAACTGCAATAAAGAACATCTACATAAATAAAACACGTTCATGTAGACATAAATGTTGTCATTTCCCTGCAGTTAACTTCGGAAAGCAAGTCCAGCAAGTGGAAGTTATGCTACAAGGAAAGAGAAGATGACAAAAGAAGACTGGGAAGACTGAAGTTCTTCCTGTCCCACTTGGAGATCCAGCATATGCCAGTTACCCAGGTTCTCAGCTTGTCTTGACATGGATGGTTCTACTTCTACCATTTTAAACAATCTGAGCATATGGTCCCCAGTCTGTTTAGTCTTGTATTGGCAGTCAGGGAGGAGCAAAAGGATCAGAGGACCACCTCTAAGCTTTTTGCCTTGTCTGCTTTCTCCTCTCAGCCTCTGCAGCAGCTAAGGCTCTAACTAAGCACAGAACATCCAAAAAAGTGCTTCAAACAGACATCTCTCTCTGAGCAAAGTAGGCCCTCTTTCCAATCAGTGAAGAAAACCAAATATTTTTGAGACAGAGCATATTTTAGCTGTCTGCTTTCAGGGGAGATGAATGATATACCAGAAGTTCCAGCTCTGCCCCATGGATTACACAGAGGCAGTGCAGGTGCAATGCTTCCAATGGCTGTGTTTGATCAGATGCCAAGACAAGTTCCAGATTCATCTGAATTCAGATATTAACTGAAGTATGCAAAGCAAGGAAGCAGCCTCAATAGGTCTCCAAAAGAGAATCTCCAACGAATAAACATTTGCGGGACAGAGCACTCTCTGGAGGTACCTCCTTTCTTTTGCCAGTAGCTACAGAAAGCGTGTAGAGTGAATACAAAACTAATTTAGGAATTTTCTGAAAGTACATGTAATTAACACAAACCTGTGATTTTCTGTAAGCCATGTGAGAAATAAAACCATGGTTTCCCTAGCCACCACCTTCACCAGACAGCTGCATGTCCACACAGCTCAGAGGTTTTACTATGATGCGAGCACAGCAAAACAAGCAAGACAACAAAACAGCAACAGGAAACATTTACAGTTCCTTTGCAGAAATCCTACTCCAGCTTACAAGTAAATGCTGCATCCCTCGTATGTTAACAAGATGTTAAACATCAAGGTCTAACTAGAGCTGCTTTACAAAGCAGAGCTCACCTGTGTGTCACACAGAGGAAGGCACACTGCTGCTGCCAGGAGGAACAGCACACTGTGGAGAAGAGAAAAAAAAACAGCAACAAGACCAAAAACTTGCAACCTGGATTTGTACTCTCAGCAAAGTAAAAGCAATCCCACTCAATTTTACACTGACACTTCCAGGTTTTTTTGCATATTAAGAAAGCAATTTCTGTCACCACAATTAAGTTTTGCATTGTGCTTTCTTTGTAACTCATACACAGCACAGCTGAATGAGAAGAGAAGCAGCACAAAACATCTTGGAAGTGATAAAAACAAGAACACAGAGGAAAGTGGAAACGAGATGTATTACACTAGAAACTTAAGGACTGCACAAGTCCTCTACTAGTCCACTGATTTAGGCTAAATAAACTCTTAACCTGTGGCTGAGTCACTATTTCTTCACGCTACACTGAATACACTGATGTGGAATTTCTGAGGACTGTCATTATTAATAACAACATACACTTGGTTTTGTAACTTATTTTCCTGTTCTCTAGGGGCTTAGGAAAAGACAGAATAAAGATTATAAAAAACCCAGTATCCTTGACAATAATCCAGTGGTGAACAAGGCTAGAGTAAGCCAGATAATGGAAACAACAGGAAGAAATTAGGAAGATAATGCCTTCAAAGTATACCAAATAATAACCCACCATTATCCACTCTTAAGTACAGCTAAAAGATTACAGGATGTAGATGACAGCAAACACGCTTTCTTCAAGGGGATTTGGCGGCGTAGAATGAAAGTTTTAATACATGACTAGTTGACTTCTCTTTGTCCCTTTATATCTCCTTTTTGAAGCCTAAACAACCAGGGCCAACACGGTTTGGTGGGTTGTGTAGCTTAGAATCACTGAATCACAAAACCATCAAAGTTGGAAGAGACCTTTAAGATCATATGTCCAACTATCAACCCAGTACGACCATGACCACCCCTAAGCCATCTCCCCAAGTGCTACATCCAGATGCCTCTTGAACATTTCCAGAGACAGTGACTCTACCATCTCCCTGGGCAACTTACTGCAATGCCTAACAACTCTTTTGGTGATTTTTTTTCTAATATCTAAACTGAACCTTCCCTTGTGTAACTTAAGGCCATTTCCTCTCGTCTTTTATTTCAGACATGGCAGAAGAGACCTGCTCCCACACTGATACGAATGATTCTAGCAGAAATGAACATCATTTACCTTTTACTTCCTAGGAAAGGCATTTTTAGCTATTTCTAACACATTTTCCTTCTGTTACTGTTTACAATGACCCACTGGAACTTCAAACCTGGTTTCCATCTTCTTTCCATAAATGTTATGAGCATTGCTTTTTCATTCAAGAAGACTTGACTTCTGTCTTTTTTTATTTTTTTTAAGGAGAAAAAACATATATATGTTTGAGCAATCGTTTTAAAAAAATCAAGAATATTTAATTACTCCTATGTTGCAATTTAGGCTCACTGCCCACAGGAATGTGCCTTACATTCTTCATTGTTTCAGTGTGCCATTATCTGAAGCGAATACAGAAGCTGGAGCCAAAACAAGTCTGAATCTGAATCTGAGTAGTCTTAAAAGCTTACCTACAGACTTTCAGATGAGAGATCTGCTGTAAAAAAGAAAGTGTGATTAAAACATTGAAATTTAACACTAAAAATCATGAAATAGTGCTTTCTTCTTCCAAAAACTGGGAAGTGATGACAGCTGATCTTACTACACCAAGCACATTAAAACTTAGCAAATTTAAGTTGGAAAAGAAGAATCAGGATTACAGATTAGCCTACTTCAACTTGATTTGTATTTTCAGATTACTTACCAGCAGGTAAATCTAAAACTAGACATGAACTTTATATCTGTTTTTCAAACTTGAATTACACCAAAACTGTGTCATGTGTGCACTCAAATATTGAGTTTTCTTAATTAGGTACTAATTAAGTACCTAATCAAAGGTATCAGTCAAATCAGTCTTGATGTCAAGTCATGAAAGTTTCCCAATTCTTTGGTACAAAATTATTCTCGAGAAGTTTCCCAGCAAGGTCTGTGTTTGCATTATCCTTGTCTGTGGTGCTTTTGTTTTCAAAGAGAGGAATCACAAGCATGTGACATAGAAGGAAAATATGAAACACTTTGACAGGGACACTAATCAGAGAACAATGGCACAGGGACATACCATGGCACAGACTGCTGTGTCCCTTAGGAACAACCTAAGTGACCTCTTCCATTTGCTAGAAGTAGTAAACACGGGTCATTTATTTGTCTTCTATACAGACAACAGATATAATGAACCGTACAGCAAGTCAGAGGCCACTGTAGAAATGGCTTTATGATGATTTCCCAGTGTTAGTTCACACAGCAACTCTTCAGTCAATTAGAAAAGCATTTCAAGAAAAGATTAAAAAGAAGGCTCCCTAATACAATTCGTGAAAAACAAACCCAGCTCTTACTAAAGGGTGCAGGAATTATTCTCCTGACTTTCACAGGTCTTGGGGCAGATCTCAAGAATTTGAAATCAATTAAAAAACTGCATTTCACATGGAGATGTGATCTACCTGTAATGATACAATATACTATATATATTATACTGCTTAGATCTAAGGACACAGACCCCCTGCCTCTCAGCTCAAACAATGAGATTTTCACATAGGGCATTGTGGCATTTGACTTACAGTATCTGGAATGGAAAAAGTCCTGTCAGAAGTGGACTTGTGAAGAAAATGAAGAAGCTAACTCTAATGCATTAAAAACTGAGGTTTTTAATGTTGTTTAAATGTATGAGATGGAGTCTATTTTTCTTTTTGCCAAGTCACCCTTCTTCTTCCCCAAATCCCCTGAGTTACCCTTATCTCCCACTTTGGAATGCCTGCAGTGTCCTTGATGAAGGCTCAGAAAGTTTTCTCATTGGCCTGTATCTAACCCTTTCTATTGGTTATTAACCCTTGCATCCTACTGGTGAAAATTCAAAGCCCTTCGGGATCCCTATTGTCATATCCTGATCCTCCTTGAACCCATAAATACCCCCTTCTGTTATCAATAAAGTGCTCTCTCTCTTTGTCCTGTGGTCCCTGTGTTGTCCTTGCGGGCTCCCTGGGGGCTACGTGGTCAGGGGTAGTGGGGGGAGCACACCCCTCTGGGTAATGGGCTAAGCCCTGGACTTAGACACCCACTCAACCATTGCAGGGCATGAGAGACAGGGAATATCAACTTTCTAAAGGAAAAAACAAGCAGGATCAAGTCAGTCTTAAAAATGCAGATCAAACCAGTGACAGGCATCTGCAGTGTTTCATCAGCTAAAGAGGAAAAGGAGACATCAATATAGATACTTGTCAACAGCAAAGCTCTCTCTGGGTCTCAGTAATGAATAGCTATTGTAGCAAGACTAGAAAAGCACATGGCACTAATGCTTGTATTAAATGAAATTAAGTATCTTGTCACAGGGCAGTTATACTACAAGGGTCACTTTGAATGTATCAATAAATAGATCAATTACCTCTTTCTGCACAAACTTCTGGAACCCACAGGTTATAACTTCTGCCGCATTGTGCACAGTGAGGAACACCGGGATTGGCTGCCATTGGGAGAGAAAAAAATCGCCCGAATCAACCCAGAGCAATCACACACAGAGGATGGGGCACTCTTAGAGACAGCTGTCCCACATGTTTGTGGTTTGGGGGGGTGTTTTTTAAGCTGTAAATCCATGCCACATCTCCTAGAAGTGTCTTAGACCCATTTCAATGACTATCACAAGGCTCAGGGATCTTAAAATGCAGATCCTGCTGCAACACAGCTTCCTGCTTCTCCCACTTCTGAGTGCTCAGATGGTTGGTTTGTACACAGCTACCTCAGTACAATTTGCTCCAGGTTTCCACTTCTAGTTTTCCCTCTCTGATCCAGTATCTGCACCCTCTACAGTAAATAGTTTTCCCATCTCTGTCTACTGGTACTAAGAATACAGTGTGACTCCTAGCAACAGAATTGTGGGCAAGATGATTTTAGGTGATTGTTTTCAGTTACTGCATGGAAGAGCTACCCAAAATTAGGGTAGAAATGCAATAGTTCATATACAAATGATGTTGAAATTATACCCACTGAGGTATCTGGACACCATCCCAACATGAAATCATTAAGAAAGAAACCCCAATGATAACAATAATGAATCCAACACACCCATTGCCCCAGGCAAACCCAACCAGAATTAATGGTTCATAATACTTCCTCCAAATTAGATCCATGGTCTCGCAGACAGTTAAAACAGAAGCAATTCTCTGCTCTGATTAAGATAATCTAAAGAGTAAGCCAGTTTAGGAAACAGTATTTCCCCACTTGTGTATCGTATTTAAATCACGTGAGTAGAGAATGAGTTAATTTCTCAGTGATGTCCATGTTTTTAAGTATCAGGTGATATCAGAAGCAAATATCTCTCAAGCTTGACTTTGCATTCAGAAATCTGTATTTTCTTTAATTTTCTTTTCTTTACTGTAAAGCCAGATAAGCATTTTAAGTCATAATGACAGCTGGAGTGGATCCATAAACAGAAGAGTTACACCAAGATCACTTCTAACATCTTTAAACTAGTAAGGAATGAAAATCACACAATCACAACTGGCATGAAGTTGCTGGACCCAGCCTCACTGCTTCTGAAAACCAATCCTCAACCCTGTTGCTGGACAACTGAGAGCACAAACCTATAAGTATCCAACATAAGCACCCTAAGCCTGACACAGTAATAGGATATACAAGAAATAACCATAAACAAGGAAAGTTGACAGCAGAATTTACATTCTTCCTTTTGTGAAGCCAATTTGCTGGGCTTTTCTTTCCTCCCCTCTGCTTTTGGCTCTTCCAAATGTGTTTTGGAGCCAACATTGGCTCCAGTTTGCCTAGCCCAGTTAACCTTCTCCATATGTCTATTGCCTTTGATGTGAATATTTCTCAAATTTGTGAGTGGGTTATGAAAAGAAGGTTTACTGGTTGGGCAGGCAGGGTGAATTGACTCTGTACAAAACTCCCCTGACAGCACTGCATACTTTTGTTAATGCATCACAGTCCAGAGCTAAGCAGTCCTCCTCCAGATCCAGTCCTGAAACCTCGGGCAGGAGAGACTGCCAGCACCATTAGGGAAAGGCACAGAGATAAAAACTGTAGCCCTGCCAGTATACAGGAGTGTTTGAAAGCAGGTCTCCTTGTATTTGATCAAAAAAAGTGTACATTAATTCTGCTTTAGGAATAAACTCTCTTAATTGAAATACGCTGTTGAGGTGAGCCTGTTCAGGTATGAGTTTGGGAGAGTCCACTTTCCTTCTCACTGTTTTAGAAAATTGTTCTACACAAAGTTATAATAAGTAAAGTTTCTATGTAGGATTGCATTTAGCCCCAGTACAAGGTGAGATGTAATAACTATGGCCTAAGACTACTTATCTTTTTGTCTTTCCTCCTAAAATGGCCACAGAATTAGGCCTCTAAATCCCCACTCATGTACAACAAAAAGCCATTCAGAAATGGGAGACACTTCTTAAGGAAAGTTTGGGATACAAATCAAAACCATTCACAGCCCCTCTACCACACCAATGTAGCTCACTCATGAATGACCAGAGCAGGAACAGGAGGGAAACATGGTAATTTACAGGATGACCGGGAAGTAAGAAAAAAAAGCTGAGAGGATGTGATTCATAACTCCTCCACCACCCAGGTGAGCAAGCAGAAAAGATGCTGCTGCCATGCTTTACTGCTGTTTTCAGGCAGGGTTCTCCTTAGGGATCTTTGCTCACTTTGAACCAGAGAAGCCCAGTGGAACTTCCTTTGACAGGGAATCAAGAGGAAGTAAATGCAATCACCCTGAGACAGAGCTAACCTGGAACCATGGGGCTTCTGAGCATATGCCTGTGCTTTCCCAAGATTATTTGGGTCCAAGATGAGGTCCTCAACCTTGTTTATGAGGACAGAGACCTCCTATCCTTTTCTGCTCTACCTCTCTACTGAAAAGTTCAAGGGATCACTACAATCAGAATCTTGTAAAAAATTTGCTTTTGATCCTCTTTGGAGCTTAGGAGATGACAGGAGCAAGCTGGGTCTAGAGTTACATTAGGATGCATTGAAAGAATACAGAAGGGAACTGGTGCAGAATTTGGGCTTGCAGACTCCATAACAGCAGCAAAACAGTTACATTGAATAAATTGATGTAATTAATTTACTTTTTTGAGAAAGACTGTATCATTTAAGTATAAAGCATTTGAGTTTAATGAAAGCAGATTTGACATCCTGTAAATATTTTGTGGGTTATTGTGATGCACATGGATCATAAAACAAATTAATTTAACCATTCCCTTAATCTCTTTTCCACTTCCAATTTATTTTTCCAAATCCTGTAAAGAATCAAAAGCCTTTCACTGAAATGGCCTTCGCCCCTTTTCTGGAAGGATTTCCCACAGATTCCACAGCCTCATTCCCCTTTTTGCAAAGTTACAGGTAATAAGTTTTTCAGCTTCTTCCCTCCTTGCAAAATCCAGACCACTGAGGATCTATTCAGTGAGTATCAATGAGTATTCTGGAAAGATGCTGAGTGTTTTGGACTGGCAGAGATGCTTTTCGATACTTTGTAGGACTGTACTGCTGCTTTAGCACCATTAACAACAAATTACTATTTAAACCGCTCCTCCCTCCTTTCCCTTCAACCCAGAAACAGCATTAAATACCATGGATGAAGAGGATGTCCTCTGTTTACAAAGTAGAGATAATAAAGAACTGAGTTGTACTCGTGCATTTCTTACCAGTCTAGACAGTGACCTGGAGCCAGCATAAATAACGCCCACAAAAAGTACTGAAGCAGGAAGCCATGACAGGATTTCAGACCTGTGAAAACAATTAAAATCTCATTATTTCACCACATTCTGTTTACACACAGCCAGCAGCAATTGTTTGGAATGAATATAATATGGATATATGTACACAAATTTCAACTGTGTGCATATTAAAGTCATTGATTGTTCAGCATTCCTACAATTCACTAAAGAGTCCAAGTCAGAAATTATAGACTTCATCTCATCCAAGAGAGGAACTATCTGAAGATATGTTTTTATCTTTTACTCTTTCCCTAGCACCTCTCCCTCCAAAACTGTGTTGTGTTTTTTTTAGCAATTACTCCCATTGGTTTTAAAGGAAAGAAATCTCAACTAATTTCCTTGATGTGCTGTGAAAGGAACAAAACCTGACAAATGAAGACATAAAATGGTGCATTAGCACAGACAGCACACATTTTCACTAGGCACAAATACACTTGGCCACCCACACATTAGTTTCTCAACCAGATCTACAAAGAGATTCTTCCTGAAGATCAGATTGTCTCTGTGGCAGCCTATCTCTTGAGATTTCCTAATGATATTCCTTTGACTAAGCCAAACTCCTAGAGGCAGTTTGACAACTAATAGAGGAATGAAGTCATCAGATTGATCTAATTAATTTTTTAGCCATGGTTATTGCAGTAGGGTCAGGTTTCAGTTCTGAGAAGGGGATTCAGAATTTGCACTTTTCCATTTTTTAATCTTGTTACTTAAGGGAAAAAAAGGATCAAGTAGGTGGTAAATTTCAGAGAGAATAATGTCAGACTTAGAGCAAGGGAAGAAAGGAGTAGCAGTGAGGTAAAGATCTGAATCAAAAGCTTCCCAGGACTGAAGACACATTCACTCTTCCCAAGCTTTGAATTAAAGAAAAAGTTAGTGAATAATGTTCGTTCACAGAATAAAACCACACTGCTTGACGTTCCTTAATTTGCAATGCACTTCCATCTAGAGCATGTAAGACTTAAAACATTAATTTATAGATACCACTATACTACCACACTTCATGGAACACAAGAAAAACAGACCACTAAATGATGGAATCAGAACAGTATGTAAAGATACATGTAATCACAAAGACAAAAATGTAAATACTACATTTTCTCTGTTATACAAGTATCTTTTTCCAGTACACTTAATCAAAAACCCAGGGCCATGAAAATAATCTGTAGATCTTTTCACTGGCATAAGTATTTGCTCTGGGTTTTCTTGAGTAGCCATCATAACTTTTTATCAAAACACTGTTTCTTTTAAGGTTATTGACTTCAACTGGAATTTCATCAAGACCAAGATCTAAAAGTGTCATGCCTCATTACCAATCAGTTCACATCAGATACCAACAAAAATACCCCCCCAACCCTACTGGAACTGCAACAAATGGAAAGAGGGGGAGGGAAGAAATGAAAGCAGAGCTGGGAAGATGAAACGAACACACGATGAAAAACAAATTTTCATTTAGAACATAAAAATATCACTCTTTCAAGTTCCCCACCACTAAACTGTAGGGATCCCAAATATGTCTCCATCTCCAGTGAAATTCTGAAGTGCAATAGAAAAAGACTTCAGATGCTTTTTCCACAATTTAAGGGTAGAATTTTATGCTGACAAGTGGGAATTTCAGGACTGAAAAAGAATACATGGATGTTTGATGTAACATGTCAGCATCAACAATCTGTCTTGTATGTAAACTAATTAGCAGCTTCTTATGTTGGCAATACAGTGATGTACATGTAAAACAGGAAAAGAACCGATGAGTTTGTGGTTGTTGTAGGGCCAAACCCAAAGCCCATTAAAGTCAATGGGTAGGTTCTCCTAAACCACACTTTGGAGCTTTGGTTTAAGTAAGGCTCTGAGCTGCTGCTCAGCTGTGGGGGAAATGCAGCACTGCAATAAATGCCAATAAAAACACATTGGACTTATGTGCCTATAAGGGTTAGGCAGAAGCTGGGCAACAGATGGCAGTACTGGAAGCATTATGTAGACACTACACATATTCCACTGTGCTCCACAATACAAGCTTTGTCTGCAATACAAGCTTTGCACACAGTGAACATTCACCGTTTAGAAGCAATGATGGAGAGTCCCTTAAAGTTGGAAGTACCTGGGGGGGAAGTAGATGAAAAGCAGGTTATTCACAAAACCTAAGAGTGGTTACCCTAAGTAGCATGTTTTTATTTGATCTTTATTGTGAGGTTAGTATTCTGGACTTTAGACAAAGGGTGATGATCTCCATGTAATAATTTAATTCTGCTGGGACACTTTGGGATAATCTGAACTGGCTCAGAAGGCATACAATATCAGTCCACATGTCAGAAAAACTGAGACTTTGTGGAAATAAATGAACAAATGGATGTCAGTTTATTATTTGATGCATGAGGAGACTGGAAATGGTATTTCTATGTATCCTACACATACACAAAAAACCCCCCAAACCAACAGATAGATTCAGAGACCAATATTCTGTCAGGAGTGGGGTGTGGAAATGTCCATATCCCAGTGGTAGTACTACAATCACCTTTGGACATTATGTTTATTTTGGGGGGATTTTTTTGGTTCACTGATTGGGTTTTGAGTGTTTAGAGGGTTTTGGTGTTTGGCTTCTGGGGTTGTGTTTTGTTGGTTTTTTTTGTTTGGTTTGGTTTGGCTTTGATACTGGAGACATAAACTACAAGTTCAGATCAGCAAAGCACTGAAGTATGTGCCTAATTCTTCTGAAGAAAGACAGGTTTTACCTCATGACTAAGTATTTGTCTGTATTATAGCCAAAACGTGTCAATTAATACTGGTCATTCCATTCAGTCTATTCTAGAACAGGTATTCTGCATTCACTAAACAAGGAGTTTCTCCAGATGTATTTTAAACCCTTTTCCTACAGTGCACTGACATCTAGTGGCCTGAAGTCTCCAGTGTTAAAACACAAATAATTTTCATCGAAACTTTTCATTCATAAAAACATCTTCAACATCAGAAAGAGGTTCCTGTCCAAACCCCCCAGCTTCAAAGTCAAGACACATTACTCAGGCCATTGTCAAGGCAAGTTTTGAGTATCTCCACAGATGAAGATTCAACAATTGCCGTGGGTACACATCTTCTAAATTGTACCATTTTACAAACTAAGAAAGTCGCTACATTCCATACTGCAGAATGGACCCATTTGAGCAGAGCACAGTATGCTGGGTAAGTCTTCTGAGTTGCTGGAGTTTGATTGTTCTATCTACCCTGTACTGCCATGGCTGCTTTTACTGTGCAGTTATAAATGCTACAGTTAGGAAAGTGTGAGTGATTCCTATTTATTGGACACAGCTCTTAGAGAAAAAGGCAGATCATACTTAGGGACTTCATTGCATTGAGGTTTTTGGGGAAGGTTATGTCAATGCCCTTAACTAACATTAACAAGGTTTCTCTTACTATACTAAGGGAAGAGATATAGACATATGGCTGGATAAGTTATGGTTTCCACAAATAGCTATGCTTTTTGGTTGCCTTATCAAGGTTAAATTGAATCCAATTTATAGTAGTAATCATTGAAGTGTGTGCCACTGAACATTCATTTGACCAAAACACAAGTTCTCTTCCACATCTGTGAAGCAGAACACACACGCCTCCCAACCTATGCTTTAGCCAGTTAGTAACTTCCACAACCAACTTAACTATGTTGTGATCCAGGTACAGAAAATAAGTATTTATCAGATACCAAAAACCCCACAGTACCTTGAACACAAGTTTATCTCCACCCAGCCCAGCTTCCAGGAGATGTGAAGCAGAAGTCCACCCACCAATGTTTGCCACCTGAAACAGAATGATACATCTCTGAATTGATTGTACTCTTTAACCATGAGGAGAATGTACCTTAGAGTCCACAGAACTTCTCACAGCACACCCATTACTCTAGTTATCTACCATTCTTCTAGGTTACCAGGGATTCTACTATCCCCCTTTGAATCTCTCATTTCTGTGGGCCTTAATTTCCTCCAAATTTTCTAATCATCCGGTGCTTCCACATGCTATTTCAAATGTTTTATAAATAAATTACCATCTACCACAACTACCATAGTCATGTTACTGAATGTCCAATTTATCATCTCTTTCCACACAATGTTTATAATAACAATAGTAGTGTTACAGCCATGGTGATCTGAAGACGCAAGTGAGGTGAGGTTTGTGACAAGAGATGACTATCTTTTCATACATAAACTGTTATTGTTGGAACAAACAAATGTGATTTCAGGACTGAAAGATTCACTTCAGCTGAAATAATAAGCCCCAAGGAGAGCGTGTTTAGTCCTAGTAGTTTCAAACATTAGCTCCATGACTTCCCATGCTAATTCATGCTGGGTTTGGATTACAAAATCCCTTGAACTGACTGCTTCTTCCCCTGCCCCTAGAGCTTGTGCAGCAAGCACCAAGTGAAGTGTCATCAACAATAACATCACTGTGCTGCATGAGCCTCTGATCCAGAGCCCCTAGAGAAAAAAACTTCACAGCCTGATAACCTTGCATATAAACCACAATGCTGTGGTTTTCTCACTGTAAATGTACATAACAATTACATACATTCTGCATTGACTTATCTATATAATGACTTATCCTACCACAAAGCTGTTCCTTAGTCTATTACAGAACTAGTATGTGCAGCTTAAGAAATACCTGCAGATAACTTAAATGAGAAGTGATGCACACTGATTTTTTTAAGCTTTAAAATATTTTATTAGCTTTCTTCTTCCTTAAGTCAGTGGTTTTCAGAGAGGTGTTTTGTGTTTTCTGGGTGAACATCCTTGAACACGTAGCACAGTTCAGACAGAGATACTGTATTACAATGTTAAATGAAATTAACATCATTAACAGGCATAGAAGCGGGTTTATTTACTCTTCCCATTCATTGCACTGCATTTAAAATCTTTCTCACACACATACAAATAAAAAAATATTCACTCTATGCAGTATTACATGTAGTTGGACACTGTAAGAGAAGAGTGAGCTCATTTTCCACATGGGTATGGTAAATATTCAATGCTACTACCATAGCTCACTTCACCTTTTTTCAGATGAGGAGCACATGAGAGCTTAAAAGTCAGGTTTTCCTGATGTTTGCTGCAGGCGTGACCACGCTCTATCCAAGCCAGTGATGAATTCCTACCAGCTTTACTGTGAAGAATTTCGTCTTGTCTCACGTTTTAAGAAGCTGGAGACAGTTTCAGATGCTTAGCACTATGCAATAGTCTTAGATTATGACTGGAACACAAACAATGCCAGTGAACAATAACAGCATGAACTGAGAAATGCATTCCTTCCCTCTTTTGCTCACCTGTCATAGCTCCAAATGAAAGCACATCTGAGCCACTTGAAAAAATTTCAAGGAAAGATCACTTTTAAAAGCCAGAACTTAGAGGAAAATAGTAAGATGCTGAAATGCATTGCCAAATAATAGAAAAAGGAAATAAATGTGGTAATACAGATATCATAAGGCAGTTGGTTGCCACTGAAGTATGTTTTTCTACTGTTGATTTATGTGTATTTTAAATACATTACTCAAAAATCTTTCCCCATATGATAAAAGCCTCATCCAAGAGACAGTCTCTGTGTGCATGCCAAAAATGAAGAAAGCATTCATTGCATATTTAATTGAGCTGAATACACTCAAAGTAAATGGAGATTCCCCAGGCAATTATTCCTAGAGTTGATTGCAGTCCTGGGGCTGCAAGTCAGGCAAAAATGTAAGCCATGCTAAGCAGCAGAAAAGGAACTAAAAATATCCAATGTGTGCAGATTTTAACATTATCTCAAAAGAACAAATGGGGGAAGTCTTAACTCTAAGACGTCAGATTTTCACTAATGTCTCACAAATTATCAACAGGACTGAGGGTATGTATGGACACCCATCAACACACTAAATTTCTCATTACAATCATGAAGACGACTTGTGACGCAGAGTTATGAAAAAGGCCAAGCATGAAAATAAGCAACATGGTATTTCTAAGTGCCTAAAAATGGATTTAAGGTTGCTTTTTTCTAGCATAGGTAAAGAACACACCACAACTGCATATCATCCACGAGTGCCATTTGCAAAGAAGACAGGTTGTACTATATTTGCTACTTTTCTATGTTGAAGTTAAGACTTTCAGAAAAATGAAAAATTATAGACTCCATGTATCTTAATTACATCACCACCATGATGTTTAAAAAATTAACCAAGACAAATTAATGAATGCTTTACTAAGGCTTTATGAAGTATGTTCTCTAGACTGCAAAAGCCAGTAATGACAAGAGGTACTGAAGCTTCAGCATGGAACAGCAAGACATTAAACTCATTTTTCAAATAACTATTCTTAAAATAGTACTTACCCTTGAAAAAGGGTAGGGTAGGTAAATTGCAGGACAGACAGGACATACTGGAAAACAAATACCAAATTAATGGACATCAAACACCTATACTTTATAACATTAACAAACAATCACAAGAGCAAAAAAACACACACAAAAAGTTTTCATTTTTCCTTATTTCGGTAGAAAAGACAAAAAATGTTTAATTTCTCTTCCTATAGTACATTTCCCCCCACTCTCCTCCTCAGGCCACAGTATAATCTCAGAAATGCTCATTGACTAACAGCATCTGGGCTAAGCTCCTCTTGAGCTTGTTAGAGACACTGTCTGCTCTCAGGAACTACTTCTGTCTAAGGAGCTCCTGATTTTTAACAAACAGCCTTGGAGACTTGTTTTTCTTGCCTGCATAACAACCCAAGTGGAACAACAATTTTGTTATTGAACTTTCAAAGAAAGATACCGTCCTTCATTGCAGCCAGGATGGAAAATAACTGTGATTAAAGCCAATTCTTTTACAATCCTATAAACAGCGGTCCTAAGTGAGATCCTTTGAGCTCTCCTGGACCACAGCAAGCTGTGACCAGCAATCTCCCTGGCAGTGGGACACCTCTCAGAGGCAGTGAACTCTCAAGTTTGCTACACTTTGGAGGACTGACACAGAACACCGGCAATGGAGCATGGGCTGACACTCTCACTCCTCAAGACATGAGTACTTGACTGAACTTTTCAGGGGCATACCTTGCATATACTCCTTCAGGTCTGTGTGCACGCGAGTGTGAATATGCTATAGCAAATGTCCTGTCAATGTTGCTTGCTTAGATTCTGAAGTACACTAGACTCATAAGTAACACAGGCCTATAAATGAGTCACTGTTGTGCCTATAGTGTATTCTATACGAATCTTTTGATACATTGTTTAAGTTAAGCTGTTGATTAAGTGCTGTTAAATTGAGGGCTGTTAAAACATTAAGGCCTAAATGGTTGGTCAAGTCTGGAGCTAAGTTTGGCAAGGAGGTCCACTCTGAACCCTGTGACTCAATGGTAAGTGTCTTATTCCCTTTTATCCTTACCCTTTGCTATCCTTACTTCCACATAGATCATTTTAGGTTGATTTATTTTTAGATTGATTGATTTTAGTCTGATTTTTTTCTGTCTGCTTTAACCACCTAGCAATGATGTAGTAGATGTAATGATGTAGTAACGTCATAATGATGTAATGATGTATCATAGTAATGATGGCGGTAGAGTGAACCTTGCCAATGAGCTCTGTCATGATTACACTTTTATATTATTAAACCTGCTTTTGCTGATACCTTTGCCAGTGATTCTTTGAGCAACCTAAAACACTCATTTGTGACACTCCCCACACCGGAACCACTGGATGCTGCCTCTGTCACTGTGGAAGGCAATAACAGTGAAGTACATGAGGCATGGAGTGGACACACTGAACAACAGATAAGGCTACCTTTTGAACTGTACTTTCACTTTCTGGGCACACTCCATGCATCACACTGAATGGAAAGAGGGTTAACAGAAACAAAAAGCCATATGCACCTGTCAGTTAAAATCCTATCATAAAACAGAGGCAACCTTTGGCAGAATCAAGACAAATAATCTCAACATAACTCTCTCCTTATGATTAATGCATCTTACACACCCAACATTCTGTTCACAAGCTATTTTGTGTAAAATATTAATCAGTCCATGAAGCTCATTGGAGATCAATACATGGAGGTGAAAAGCAAAGCCTCTGTGTTATTGCTTTACCTTTGTCAGGATGTGCACCTATCCGGGCTAGTGTCTTTTCATGCTGTATATGTATATATGCAAATATGAAGTATAAAGGTGTGTCATTCGATACGTACATCAGGATCTAAAAAACTCCTGTAATGAAGTATATAAATACTATTTCTGCAAAGAAGAATGACTGAAGCTTCCTCAGAGGAAATGAAACGTACCTGCTGTTCCTTATAGGAGGCAGCAGAAAGAAGTTGTCAAGGGCAAAAGGAGCAGCTGAAAGCTTTCAACAGAGAGGAAACTCTGCTGAGCACTTTGCAAGGTCCAGTTTTTAGGTGTGTTGGGTGTCACTAAGAAGCTGGCATCAATATACAGACAAGGCATGTTGATTCAGTGAGTCATATTAACACAAAGAACTGCCACAACTGCCACATGGGTTTTAAATCAGGACTATATACCTGCACTAAGTACTCCCACTTGCATTTGCATACCACCTGCAACAACTAAAAGGTCTATATTTGAGTTATTTTTAACTTTATTACACTAAAATCTACATTCAGGTTTGAAAATCGAAGCCCTATGTCAAAATCTTTCCAACTTCGTCTCCAGTGTAGTTAAGCCAAGTACCTTTCCCAATCCATGATGCAATTTGGCAGTTCTTCTAGCACCTTTCTGTTTAACTATTCACTGGTCCTAGCAGTCTGTCAAATCAAGTGTAATTATCTCTCCCTACTAACTTTGCTTTGTCTCTGGAGTTCAGCCTACTTCTGGGAATCCTTAATGCCAAGTGTACCTTGGAACAGAAACCACTGGCCAGTGCCCAGAAGAGGTTTAATTTTCACCTCTGAAATGCTGCTTTTCTTGAGCTCTCCCTCAGGAAATCCCTATCAGTTGCTTCACTAACACCTTTTTTTCCACAAATCTGCACCAGAAACACAGACTCGCTCTCGGTTAAATAGGACACCAAGGATCAGTTACTCTATCTTCTCCTCTCAGAGTGAAAAAACTCTTCAAACTATGTTTAAACTCTAGAATTTTATTCACAATATGGCCATCTGCAGCCTAGTTCTCTTTCTGCTTAAACATTTCAGCAACACTAATAGGCAATTAAGTTACACAGTGGAAAACAAAATTCTTGTCCTTAACTTGTCAACTAATTATGTTGACACAAAGTCCATGGAAGTTACTATTTTTTTCACTACTAATACACCATTTTGAATATTTCAGATTTTTTCCTTGGTATCACTGTTACAGTTAAAAAATCTCCTCTTGGGGATGAGTGTGGTTGCTGGACACCGGATAGTGAAATACATACAGCCCCAGCGGTACTTTCAGAGCAGCGTAACTTCTGGCTCTGTAACACTCCATTCATTGGAACGACAGATGTCACCTCTTTGCTCTGCTACACAAGCCAGCGCTGGAGCTCGTGTGCCGTGGAAAGGTTAAGATGTCACACCGCGAGAAGCGCGAGAGCGGCCGCAGACAGCGCTCTGCTCAGTGTTGGGAGCACACGGCGATGGGGGCCGTGGTCCTTCGGGATGGAATGAACGCCAAGGAATTTTTCACTCGTGCGGCAGTCCCGCCCGGGAGAGGCTGGTCCGCCGGGTGCCCCCGAGCGGGGCAGGGCAAGCAGAGGGCATCGTCCCTCCTCTTCCTCCTCCTGGTCCCTGCGCTCCCCTCGTCCCGTTCCCGCTGCAGCGCACGGACAGCGCGGCGCCCCCGCCCCGCCCTGCGCCCCGCCCGGCCCGGCCCCTCCGAGCCCGGGGCGGTCCCGCGCCCGCTCTCACCTTGTTGGTGAAGCAGGACGCCAGGTAGAAGAGGCAGAAGGCGAGGCCGCCCCCCGTCCTCTTCAGATACATCTGTCACGACCGCCCCCGCCCGTCGGCCATGGCAGCGACACGTCCCGCCCGGCCGCTCCAGCGGCGCCGCCCCTGCTCCGCTGCTGCCGCCTGGCGGCCGAGTCCGGGCGGCCCGGGGCGCTCCCAGCCCGGAGGCACCGCGGGAACCGCTGCGCAAGAGGCGCCTGTCCCCTTCTGCTCTGCCCGGGTGAGACAGCTCCCGCAGCGCTGCGTCCCGCTCTGGGGCCTCAGCACGGGAAAGGCATGGACCTGTCAGAGCGAGGCCGTCACGGAGATGGTCGGAGGGCTGCAGCACCGCTCCTATGAAGACAGGCTGAGAGAGCTGGGGTCGTTCAGCTTGGAGAAGAGAAGGCTCTGGGCAGACCTTACAGCAGCCTTCCCGTGCCTAAAGGCGGCCCACAATACAGCTGGAGAGAGACTTCTTACATGGGCATGTAGTGATAGGACAAGGGAGAATGGCTTTAGATTTAGACCAGATAGAATGGAGGTATTAGTTATGGTGAGAGTGGTGGGACGCTGGAACAGGCAGTGGATCTGCCTGGAAGTGTTCCAAGTCCAGGCTGGGTGGAGCTCTGAGCAACCTGATCTAGTTGAAGGTGTCCATGCTCACAGCAGAGGGGTTGAGCTGTATGACTAAAGGCCCCTTCCAACCCAAACTATCCTCTGATCCCATGAGTCACTGGTGACATGTAAAGTATAAATATCCCAGGGAGGTTCAGAGGCAGAGAAAGACACGCCCTATCAAGTCATGGTTACTGGGTGTTCTTTTATTATGGCCTAGGTTAACTCTCATTCTTCCCAGACCTGGTATTAGCAAGGCCCTGTGTCTGCAGTTCTCACCTCGACTTTTCTTTCTCTGTACATGTACACCCTGTTTTTAGAGGACAGAGTAAAGCAGCACAAATAAGGATCTGAGCATGGCCTAAACTGGGGAGTGAGGGGGCACTAAGTGGTCAAATCCAGCCCATAAAATGAACCTTTCTAACCTGCTACGTTTAGCTTCCAAAGACAAAGTCAACAGAGTGTAACAGCTGAACAGTTGCCACTGCACCAAGACAAATTCAAGCATTTAGGTCAGTTGGTTAAAACTTGTTTGTAAAAGTGCCAAGGTCATGGGTTCAATCCCCCATGTGGGCCATTGACTTAAGAGTTGCACTCAATGATCCTTGTGGGTCCCTTCCAACTCAGAATAGTTTGTGATAATTAGAATAGTCTGTGATTTTGGTGCATCAGACATGATCCTATCTGGTTTGTAAGGCAGTGGCCCAAAACAGACATCCACATCCAGTGCTGGAAGGTTTTGTCCACTCTGCCCAGAGATCGGGGCAGGCCATAGTAATGGATGAGTTAGAGACAGCAGGGTAGGCAACACCACATTTCTGCTTTGCAGAGCACCTGTTTACATAATAATATCAAATGTGCATTTTGCAAACAAAGGTATACTTCAAATTGTGCCAAAAATTCAGCCTGTTAAGCTTTAGAAAAGAATAAGAAAAGTTTACAGATATTTACAAAGACTATAGTAAGCATGCAGTAACAGTACTTTTGGAATTCTTACTTCAGTGGCGTATCATTTCCATGCAAAATATTACAGTGATATCACTGAGGTTTTTGCAGTATTTCTTATTACAAGTGGAAGACCCAGGCAAAGATGATATATTTTCCTACAGCAAAATGCAGAGGCAGGTTTGAATTCTTGGAAGCCACTTACAGTGATGGACTAAGAATGAAGATATAAATTTCTGCCAATGTTGTTTATCACAACTGACTTAAATTACATACTAAGTAATTGCTATACTGATTATTTGGAATTATTTTGATTAATAGTAAGTTTCTGGTCTATTTAGATTTTTATTGGGAGATGTGAACATGTTGCAAATTATTTTGTTCACGTGTCATTTTACAGGATATTTCTTCTTCATGTAATTCAGTTCAAAGCTTGATCCATTCATGTAAGAGGTCACAGGATCAAGGCCTTATCAGGTAGTACTTAAGAGACTAAAATAGAAGACTTATTTTTGAAAATTAAAAACTTAATAACAAGACACAGGAATATTAAGTCACTGTTAATGTCTTTTTCAATCAAAAACTACTGAAATCCATTTTTCTTAATGAGTGCTTGTACAGCTGTGCAAGAATAATTCTCTTTCCAGGGCAGCAGGGCTTTTATATTCTGCTTTTATATTCTGCTCATTTATAAAACTGTCAAATTTAGACAAAGAGGATTGAAGGGGGCATGGCCACACTCACATCCCAAAAAGGCAGCTACAAAGGGAAATAAATAATTTCTTTCCACCAGGGCTAAGCACAGAATGGAAAAGAACCAGACTGATACTCTCCAACAGACAAAGCTACCCTCGCCAGCACTTGGCAGTGCTGGGTTAATGGTTAGACTTGACAATCTTAAAGCTTTTTTTCCAACTTAAATGATATGATGACTCTGTAATGCCTCCGTGCCAGGTAACTGTGTCGTGCCTGCAGTTTGTGCATTACAACATGGGTGCCTACCACCTTCCAATGGTGTCTTTCAGTTGAGGACTTTCTGTGGTACCGAACGCTGGAACAGATTATCTTGGGAGATTGCACTGTGTGACATCATTGCAGGTTGCTAAAGACAAATTAGATGAACTTTGGCCAGTGAAGCTGATTCTTGCATGCCTGAGAGTTAACGAGTGGCTTTTGCTGGGCCTGCCTGGCAGCATGGGCCTTGCTAGATGTGTAACCCAGAACTCTGAGCAGGATGCCACAAGAGCTATACAATCTCTTACCACTTCTGCTCTTGGAGCCAGCTGGCTTTGCTAGGTTGTTTTTCAGGTTATCAGTGGTGACTGTGATGGCACATTTGTCTACCACTGCTGGTAGATACTTCAATAGCCAGGCCTAAGGTTTCTAGGCATTGCTTCCTTCCTGTTGGGAAACTTGCCCAAGCAGACCTAAACAGCATCTGTGTCATAGCAAAATGCCATTCTGTTGGCCCTGTCCTGGAAATGGGGCATTTTAGCCAAAATACCACTTTCCAGATAAATATTATGTATAAAATTGAGGTGTAAGAGGTGGCAGGTCACATACAAAGTATTTAATTTTGTATTTACCATGAGCTATGGGATTGGGATTAAATGAATTTGCTTCTTTATGGTTCAGTTGGGGTTTTTTTCCATTTCCTAAGTTACTTCCTGAGATAAAAACAAATGCCATCTATTTAATGTCACAGAATCAATCAGGTTGGAAAAGACCTGTGAGATCATCAGGTCCAACCTATGACCCAATACCACCGTGTCATCTAGACCATGGCACTAAATGCCACATTCAGTCTTCCTTAAACATCTCCAAGGACAGTGACTCCCCCAACTCCCCTGGCAGCCCATTCCGATGTCTAATCACCCTTTTGGGGAAAAACTTCTTACTAATGTCCCACCTGAACCTGCCCTGGCACAACTCGAGGCTGTGTCCTCCTGTCCCGTCACTTGTTCCCTGGGAGGAGAGGCCGATCCCCACCTGGTACAAGCTCCTTTCTGGTAGTTGTACAAAGCAAAAAGGTACCCCTGACCCTCCTGCAGGCTAAACAACCCCAGCAGCGCCCGCTGCTCCTCTAAGACTTGTGTTCCAGACCCTTCACCAACCCCGTTGCCCCTTTCTGGACCCCATGTCACCCTTTTGCCGTTTCGCTCAGGGTTTTGGTTTGGCTTTTTTCCAGGATTCCCTCGGTTACTTCCTGAGATAAACCCAAACCTCAGCTATTTAATTTCCCCCCGTTGCTGTGCCGCCAGCCCAGCCCTGCGGCGGGGTCTGCCCCTCATCCCCCGGACAAGGAAAGGCGGGGGCCGCCACCGCCCCTTGGCCGCCCCGGTGACATCAGCGGAAGGGCGGGCGCTCCCCGGGCCGGCGGCCAATGGGGCTCCTGGCGGCCCGTGACGGCCCGGGAGGCCCGGGGAGCACCCGGAAGGGTTTGCAGTCTGCGCGTCGCTGCCCTGAGGACAGACCAGCTCCTGCCACCCCGTGTGCCCCATGGACTCGGGAGTCGCCGCCGCCGCCCCCGACGCCGGGCCGGGCCCCGCCTGGCAGAGCAAGGTGAGCGTGTGCCGGGGCCGCAGAGGCGCGGCCACCCCCGGCCGGGCTCCAGGAAGGTGGAGGAGGAGGAGGACCAGGACCGAGGCCGCGGAGAGGGCGCTGCGAGGCGGTGTCAGCACCACCAGGGTCACGGTCACTCGGCAGAGCGACACGAGCAGCGATGACGGGGATGGCGTGGGCTGCTACTGCTGCCGGCAATTATCTCCTTGGTGGAGAGAGCTGCTGTGGCAGCCTGGTAGATGAGTTACTTCTCTCCAAACTTTGCTGGCGAGTACGGAGTTGGGGCCGAGCCAGCGTGGTTACCACGGCGGTGGGCAGCGAGGCACGGCTTGGCTGCACTCGTCGTGCCCGAGCCAGGCTGTGTGTGTGTCTGTTTTGAGGGGATGTTTTATGATGTCCTTTCAGGACTCTAAAAACGGCGGAGGACGCTGTGGATAAGCTATTACTGTTGTGTTATTACAAGACAAGTTTTACATAGATTGTGTGTATACTTCTAAGAAAATTTTCTGTGAAGGCTTTACCCCTTGTCTTCAGAGGGTACTGAGGTGACATTAGTGACTGTGAACATCTTTGCACCACCACCTCTTCCTATTGAGTTCATGAAACTGCTCTTTGAGTAGCTCACCTTAGTTCCCTAAGTATCTGTAGAAGACAAGCTCTTAGATTATATGAGCTTATGTCTGGGCCAGCGATAGCTAATTATCCTGATTATTGTGTTGTCACTGTACAGATCATGCTGACTTTAATACAATGTTTATTTACAGTGTCCATGGGGAGCCCCTAAGAACACATCAATGTCATGTTCTCTTGCTGATGTAATGAGTGAACAGCTGGCAAAAGAACTGCAGCTGGAAGAGGAAAATGCTGCTTTTCCTGAAGTGGTTGCGTAAGTTCGAGTCCTGGATTAGTGATCTCCATAGTTGTGCTGCTATCTTCTCTCTCTTGTGTTTGCTTACACTGTGCTTAGTGCATAGCAGTGTAGCAAATGCTTTGCCTGTTGCCTGCTAACTCTGCTTCTTCAGATCCTTTTCAGTGAAGATGGCTTCCTGAGCTAAATCTTCCTTAGATTCTGTTCTCTGTTGCCCTTCCTTCTTTCTTGATGTTTCCTTTCCATTTTCTGGGTGCAGTAATGCATTCTGTAAGCTGTTTAGAGAAACGTCAGAAATGCGGGTTTTTTCCTATCCTTTTAGAGACATCTGTTAACAGTGTACAATGTTATTTTGAGAACTGTCAGGTATATCAGCTGTATCCTACTACTACTTGAAAGCTCTAAACAAAGGCCAAGAGCTTACTAGTTCTAAACTTACAAAAATTTTGACTGCAATCTTTCCTGTGCAGCAGAGTAAAGCAACACTATTTGGAGTTTTGGTTTTATTTATAAAACATGTAATTATGTATACACACAAACACCTATATGCCTTCTTTCTTTTTTGTGAAGAACACCTTAAAAACAGAGCTTAATGCTTCTTACAGAATGGTAAACAGGTAAAAATTTAAGGAATGTTTCCATCATAAAATAGTGGCAAAGAGAAATGAAGTCATGATCTATTAATATTTACTATTGGCTTGAAGAGGGGGCGGAGAGCTGAGATCCATTACTTTCTGAGCAGCTCTACATGAAGGCTTCTGTACAGAGTGATGAAATGGTATAAAGCAGTGGTTTCTACTTCGATTACTGTGTAATTTTTTACATTTCTGTTTTCGTCTCACATAGTGTTGCTGAAGGTCCATTTATTACAGGAGAAAATATTGACACTTCTAGTGACCTAATGCTAGCTCAGATGCTGCAGATGGAATTTGACAAGGAATACGATGCACAGCTTCGGCGTGAAGAGAAGAAGATCAATGGAGACAGCAAAGGTACCCTCATCAGAAACAAGAAATATTTTTGCTTTGGAGAGATATTTTGCTTGGCACTCTGTCTGAGTTGACAGAGCTCTGAGGAAGTAGCAAATCCCTGATAATCACTGACATACTTGTTTGTTTCATTTCTCAAGTCTCCATATCCTTTGAAAATTATCGGAAGGTGCATCCCTATGACAGTGACAGCTCAGAGGATGAGGTTGATTGGCAGGATACCCGTCATGATCCTTACAGAGCAGGTATCTGACAGTTTTAAACAATGAAATTCCCTTGGTTAATAGGCCTAAGAATATGACATAGTCAAATCAGGTTTTCTTTGAATGTAAGGAAACATACCAGTTGTATGTAAAACCAGGTCATTGGGAGGTGTCACCAGGACAGAGGTTGGGTTGGGCAGGTAATTTCAGGCTTCTGTCTGCCAATATATTGGCTTCAGTGGCTGAATCTGGCTAAATAACTGTTGTATGTGGAAAGTATTCTGAGAAGGGCATATCTGTCATCTGCATTTAACTATGGTCAATATCACCTACACCTGATATTGAATATTCCTGTCTTAATATGCCAAAAATGTGTCTGACACCCCAGACAATATATAGAAGTAAGTCATAGCATAGCAAAAGAAGCTGTCATGCTTAGGATAAGAGAAGACTACACAAAAATTATATAATTAAAGTAGTCTCTTCTGTTATATAAATAAAATTATATTACATTTGTGGACATTTTGAGACCTTTATGAGCATAAGTTACGTTTGTTTAGGTGTTTAGTGTGATTTATTTTTCTCACTGCTGGCAGATAAACCTACTACCACACCGAGAAGGGGTTTCATAGGAAAAGGAAAAGACATTACTACTAAACATGATGAAGTGGTATGTGGAAGAAAGAACACTGCTCGCATGGAAAATGTAAGCGAAAACTTACAGAAACTTACTTTGTGTGTAAAACTGGAATGCTGCAATTCAACCAAAGAACTAAGGCTTGTCCATCTGTGCTACTGGATAGGGTTCTGATTTTTTCTTCCCACCAAATAAAAGCAATGCAGTGTTTGGTTTAGTTATTCAAATTGGCAGTTTGAGTTTTGCGAGTTTTCTGTTTAATAATAGTTTGTTATTGACCATGATTCAAGAACTGTTCTGGCAAAACAAAACTATCAGCAAGTTTGGCACACAGACAAATGAAACACCAAAGCTATTTTTGAAAGGCATAGCTATTGTGTAACCTATTGTATTTAATTAATTTTGTCTGATGAGCCAAGTAACTTGTTTTCAATCTATTGTTTGACTTACAGCTTTTCAGTCTGTTTATCTGTAGTACATGCTTTGCATTTTCTTTAAGGTAACTGGTGCAACCTCTGCAAATAAGGAAATGCTGCAAGTGCTATTTTTACAGGATGTTAGGTAATCTCATATTAATTTGGGCAGAACTTTGAGTCTGTGTTTAAAGCAATATGTTTCTTAACATAGTGACAACGTTACACAAAGTGGGTTTCACATAGGTCCTAGTCTACCCTGTTTTTCCAAATCAGAATGAGAAATTTCTGTTTGTGCTAACTTTTGGTGTCTGCTGGTAACAAAGTTTAAACTTCTGTTATTTCCACTTGTAGTTTGCACCTGAATTCCAGGTTGGGGATGGAATTGGGATGGACTTAAAGCTGTCAAATCAAGTCTTCAATGCCTTAAAGCAACATGCATACTCTGAGGAACGTCGAAGTGCAAGGCTCCATGAAAAGAAGGAGCACTCCACTGCTGTATGTTTTTTAAAAAGTCTCTCTATATGCTTTTTATCTTGTGTAATAGCTGAACTTATTGAAACATTCCATTTTTAGTGTTGCCGTAAAAGTCTGTAAAAAAGACTCCGAGCCAAGTTTTTGTAGGAGATAAGATAAAGGGTAGTTACTTTAATGAGCAACCCCGCTCATCCAGGAATATATAGACGCGTGCGCGTGTGCAAGCTTTGATTTCTATAGCTTTTATAATATAATCTATCCAATCACTACCTTACACATGTCCAGTTCCACCTCTGTCCCCTCCCAGTTTCCACCCCCTGTTGAATTGAGGCTGGGGTCGTCGGGACCCTCTGTCTTCATCCACCTCCTCTTCTTCAGCACATAAAGGTCTTTTGGATGTTCTCCAATGCTTTGGGTCACTCTGCTCTGTGTTTATGTTTCCCTCTGATATCCTCCAATCTTGTACCTTGAGAAAGAGACTAAATAGCTGGCAGATCTTAGCTGCCTGTTCTGGAGCAGGGGTAGAGATAGAAGGACCTTATACTTACGCTGCTAAATATTAACCCACTAAAAATCTACAGTGCTACATCTACTGTGTTCCTAAAATCTACAAAATACCAAAATTGAAAAATCAAAGACCCTTTCGGCATCATTAGTAAAATAATTAAGTAATATTATAGTAATATTGCTGAAGGGGAGGGTGTCAGCCAGCACCTTCTAGAAAAAGGCTGTCTTTATCTGAGCTGCATTACTGTGAGAGCCATATCAAAGTTAAAAGCAAGCAGCTTCCATTTTTTTTTCTCCTCTTTGTCTTTCAAAACTTGTCTAAACTTAATCAGCTACAATGAATAAACTGCCTGGAAGTTATTTATAGAAACCATTCAGAGGACTAATCCTCTGCAGTTGAACCCTGTGGCTCCAAATACCTGTCTTCATAGCAAGCTTTGGGAAGATGAAGTGACCAACTAAACTGACTTAATAATTTAGGAAGTCTGTTGAAGGCTTTATGGGTGAGTTTAGAGTAGGGCCTTGATTCCTCCTGTTGACTTCAAATTTGGGTGTTTTGCTGATATCAAAGAATATAATATTTGGGATATTTTGATTCATGATTTGTGAAGACTTCTTGAAAATACTGTAGAAAGTGTGCAGTTGAGTCTGTATGTGGAACTGGTAAAATACTGCATGTGTTACACAGCTTGGATAAGGAACTTGAGTCCTGGAGCAAATTGACTTTGCTTCATGTGTTTGTTTTGGTTTGTTGTTGTGGGGTTTTTTTTCTCATTGTCAGTTGAGAGAATTTTATTAATACATTATTCTTTCCACCTAGTTGAAATCTTGTGGCATATAAGTATTCTAAATTCACTGTAAAACAAATTAAATATTCATTATGTTAATGAATGAATATTCATTTCTTGCCTGTAGGAGAAAGCAGTGGATCCCAAAACACGTTTACTTCTGTACAAGATGGTCAATGGTGGGATGCTGGAGACCATCACAGGCTGCATCAGCACAGGAAAAGAATCTGTTGTTTTTCATGCCTATGGAGGAAAGTAAGTAAGTTGTTGTTACTGACAGTAGCTTTAAGTACCAGGGATGATTTAAAAAGCAGAAACCAAAGAAATATTTAAACATCTACACCTTTTTTATGATCAAACCTTAAAGTTTGTATTCATGTGTATACAGATAATAAAATCTGTAAACCAAATTGTACCAACTGTAAAGTAAAAAAATCCCCACTTTCCTCTTTGGACTCCATTTAATGAATGGGGACAAATCCACTATGCCTTTCTGTGGAAAAGTATGTACTTCTTTTATAATAAAGAAGTCTTGAGATTTTTCAGGAACTCTTTCCACCAACCTACACCAGACTATAGAGCTGTCATGATAGTCTTAGGCTACCTGAAGATTCTTTCTGTACAGATCAGTGTATTGTCAGCTCCCTCTGTGCAGCTCAGTGGAGGTGCTGTTTGTTACTGTAGGGTTACCCCTGAGATAGTGTTGGGATGCTGTTCCCTTGGTGAGTCATACAGGAGTCCAGTTGTAAAAAGTGCCACGCTGGAAGGGTTGTAATACATTAGTAGTGACTGGAGTGCATTTAGGTCATTTTACACTTGTGGTGTTTGAGAAAGAACTAATAAAAACAAAGGGTGGGGCCAGTTCTGCGCATGCTGTGCCTCACCTAAAAAATCCACTGTACAGGCTGGAAGGGCACACCCACAGGGAGAGCCCTTCCCAAATCTTCGTTTGTGAAGTCTGGCCATGAATAAACCCCAAATACAGATAATCTATTTAGAGATGTCAAGAGAGCGGTAGGTTGTAAATTGTAGTTGAAGAGAAAAGATGTGCTTTTTTTTTTTTTTTTTTAATTGACCGTTGCTCCAGTGATGTTCAGGAGTGTTCTTTTGCTTGGTATAGTTTGACAGGCAATATCTTTGTGGTGCTTTACAAAATATTGTGGTACTACCATTATTGTTGCAATGCAAGACTATTTTCACCTGTAAATTCTTGTAGCAAGTACATTCATCAACAGGGCTATTATTATCTGTGACATTTAAGGAAAATATTAACAAACTGGGAGATGTAACATATTTGATAAGCAACGTATAATCAAAATGCCAAAACGCAAACATTCATATGTAAGTTTAATCATAGAATTCCTATAAACTTAACTTAATTTGGTTTCTAGATTTGGTAGAAAGTCAGATCTTCTCTTATATTAAAAATTGCTGTATCTTGGATTATATAAAAAACCAAAACCATCATGCATTTGCTTTTAAAGATGTGTATAGTTAACTCTGTTATATATTTGACTTTTTGCATGAGAAGTGCAACAGAAGATAAAGTTATTCCTCCAGAATGTGCCATCAAAGTGTTTAAAACAACTCTTAATGAATTCAAGAACCGTGACAAATACATCAAAGATGACTACAGATTCAAAGACCGCTTCAGTAAATTGAATCCACGAAAGATTATTCGTATGTGGGCTGAGAAAGAAATGCATAACTTAACAAGGTAAAAAAAAAAGTAAAAATCAAGCAGTTGTCAGATGCCTTCTCTGTTTAAGGAAGATGTGTCTGGGTAGAAGTTTAGATTTGTTTCTTAGGTCAAAATAATACACAATGTGCCATAGATTGAAAAAGCCTCTGGTTTCTTAAATTCAATGAGTTGTCAGCATCTTCAGTTATTTGGCAGCAGAATTTACAAGCCTATGAAGCCTAGCTGTAAAAGTGATTAGTATTTAGTGAGCATTCTTAGACTCACTTATGACTTTTCCTATGTGAAACACATATATTTATTCAGTTTTCAATTATCTTTATTTCAAAGACTTTTTTTACTTTGAATCAAGTTTCTTACACCCTCTCTCAGATTGGAAACGAGCAAACAGGAACTAGAACTATATGGTTTGGGGGCTTCTGTTTTGTTTTTTTTAATCAGTATCTATTTTCTGATCCACAGAATGCAAAATGCAGGAATTCCTTGTCCTCAAGTGGTTATCCTTAAGAAACATATTTTGGTTATGTCTTTCATTGGCAAGGATCAAATCGCAGCTCCTAAACTAAAGGATGTAACACTTAGTAGTGAAGATATGAAAAAGGCCTACTATCAGACTCTTAATGTAAGACAATGCTGATTTCTCCTCCAATTCTAGGTTGTGTTTTCTTTTAGGAAAATAACTTAAAGGACAAATCATCATTTATTTACTTTTCATGATGCTTGCATCACTTTCAAGATACGAAGTCCAAAGTCTTATTTTGCTGCTGTTTAATGTGTGACTTAGAATAAATAAAAAAAGTATTCCCTAAAAAAGATATTTAATCTTAATCTGAGTAGAAAATATGCTGGAACTTGATAACAGATATTTAACAGCAGAGGAATTACAAGCAAGTAGTGCTTTTACAGAAGCAGCATGTAGTTTATAAAATTCTCTGAAGTCTTTCTGGGCTTACTAAACATTTAATTTACAATGCTTAAGCACTTTCCAGTGGTTCACTGCCTTCCCACCCCCTTCCCTAGCAAACCCAGAAATCAAAGAATGAAATAGGATATTGCACGGGGGAATACTTTACTCTCCTGTTTTCTGCTGCAGTTGGTTCAAACATGTGCCTGCTAACTATCCACTCATTATTACATTATAGACATTAAAAAAAGCCAACCAGACAACCAACCACGCAGCTTGGTGACATGAATGGTCTAAGCCTCAAACTGTGAGACCAGTGAGCAACACAACTGTGTTTTAAGTGAATATGTATACTGGTTAGGATTCAGCATCTACAACTGTGACACTTCTTTCATATGTGATAGGAGTGAAAATGATATATATATTTAGAGAACGTGTTTATCTGTCTCATGCACTTGGACTGGTTGGCAGTGTTGACATGAGTTTACCAGACTATTTCTTCAGACTTGCCAAAGCTAAACTCAGTGATAAAAGCTTAGTTTGCTGGCAGTGTACCAAAACTGCGATTCCCTGTGTGGAAATTTATCAAAGACTTGGGTAAAAGTAGTGGGTGGTTGGAGAAAAGTGGGGTTTTTGTTTGTTTTATAGTCATGCAAGCCATATTTATTTGGAGTACAGCATACTTTATTATGGTTACAGCATACTTTATTAATTTGGTTCCTTGCAGATGATGCAGCAGTTGTATAAGGAGTGCAACCTGGTCCATGCAGATCTGAGTGAATACAACATGCTTTGGCATGATGGGAAGGTGAGTTTATTCTTATTATGGGAAGGAAATGTTTCACAGAACCACAGAATATGCTGAGTTGGAAGAGACCCAGAAGGATCATCTAGTCCAACTCCTGGCCCTGCACAGGACAGTCTCCAAGAGAGTTGCACCATGTGCCTGACAGTATCATCCGAATGCTGCTTGAACTCTTGGCAAGCATTGGTGCAGTGACCACTTCCCTGGGGAGCCTGTTCCAGTGGCCAGTCACCCTCTAGGTGAAGAACCTTACCCTAATATCCAGCCTACACCTCCCCTGACACAACTTCAGGCCATTCCCTCTGGTCCTGTCACTGGTCACCACAGAGAAAGAGATCAGTGCCAGCCCCTCCTCTTCCCCTCAGGAGGAAGTTGTAACTGCAATGAGGTCTCCCCTCAGTCTTCTCTTCTCCAGGCCGAGGAGATCAAGTGCCCTCAGCTGCTCCTAATAAGGCCTCCCCTTAAGACCCTTCGCCATGTTCATTGCCCTCCTTTGGACGCTCTCTCTAATGTGAAATTTTAATACAAAGTGAATTGCTGTTTCTCTGTTACTACAGGTCTGGCTCATTGATGTCAGTCAGTCTGTAGAGCCGACCCATCCTCATGGACTTGAGTTTTTGTTCAGAGACTGCAGGAATGTTGCACAGGTAGGACCTCTTTGTTGACAATCTTCTCTTATGCTGAATGTTTTCCAAAGTAAAAATCACTTCAGAGCTAATTAAAAATCAACCAATGCAACTCAGTAAAAAATTATCGCCACAAGATTATTCTTGCATATCATCCATGCTGACGGTGTTCTCTGAAAAGGAAAAAAGTGTGGAAGAGTAAAATGATACCACTAGAACTTAAAACTTCTTTCAGTTATTTCTATCTGTGGGCCAATAAAAGCAAAAATGTGATTTTGACTAAATATTGTAACTTGGAGAAGGAAAAGGAGTGTTTTGTTCTGTGTAGTAAAGTGTTTAACGTGTGCTTTTTCTATTGACTAGTTCTTTCAGAAAGGAGGTGTGGCAGAAGCATTAAATGAGCGTGAACTCTTCAACGCTGTCTCAGGTTTAAATATTACAGCTGACAATGAAGTAGACTTCCAAGCAGAGGTATGTATAGCTTTCTCTGTCTAACAATTTTAATCTGGTTAGCTGTAGTAGCTATTGTAATACCTAAACTTTCCACACTTAGTTTGCGTGATTGGTGTGTGTGAATAAAATTACAGCAGTCATTCTGCATTTCTTTTAAAAAACTTGAGTATTTCAACCTAGTACAAATGTTTACAGAAACTCATATTGGCAGGCTTCTTCCCCCCATTTCCTGATCCCCCTGCTCCCAAGTGTAAAAGGCTTCATGTTTTGTTTAGTTGCTTCTTTCAGCATTAAGGCAAATCTAGTGATCTGTTGTAGTTTAAAAGTTAGGATTGTTGTCTTCCCATACGTATATTAAAGGCTGTTTAGGGAAAGGAAAGCTGGGTTAAAAATAATAATTGTTCTACTGCTTATTTTCATGGTTTAGATGTTAACTTATTTGAATTTAAAGTTTAGGCTAGTGTTGTCAATGTTCAATCCTAAAATCATGCTTATGTAAATACGGATGCAGGAATCTTTGGTCACTGTTGGCTTTTAATTTTCAGCCTTTGTAACTTCTCAAGGTGTGCATCCTGATATTAGGCAGTGAAAAAACAAGTTGTCAAACATTCCATATTTACCAATTAAGGTTAAGGCAACATGGCAATTCAACCTAATTGCTCATGACTGTGTAGGTTTATGCTAGTCCAGCATGGAGTAGATGGCAGGCTGAAATTAGGTAAATCAAGTGTAGTTGTCAAATGCCTTCTCCGTTTAAGGAAGATACACTGTGTCTGGGTAGACGTTTAGATTTGTTTCTTAAATCAAAATAATATACAACATGCTGTAGATTGAAAAACCTCCGGTTTCTTAGTTTAATGAGTTGTCAGCATCTTCAGTGATTTGGCAGCAGAATTAGGTAAATCCTAGGGAAGGTCCTCAGAGTAAGATAGAGGTAAAGGAAACACATTGTCACAGTTCCATGATCCTTATCTGTCAGGTAATCAAGCGAAAAACAGTTCCCTTACTGACTGTGATATGAGCACTGGGGCATAGGGTGAGGTAATGTTCTTGTTGTTTTATGGCATCTTTAGTGCTTTTAAGTTTGATGGGAAAGACTTAACATTGCTGCTTACATAAAGATGAATTTGAGCAACTCAACTTTAGACTTTGACTTTAGTAACAAAAATTATCTCCCCTGGAGTAAAAGGGGTGGTAATCCAAATTTAACAATCTGAAGAGCAAAATAAGCTACTGTACTGTGTTACTTTGATTGCACAAAACACTGAGGTGTAACTGTCTTCAGATGTCACTGTTAAAAATCATTGCAGTGGATTTTTAATGTTACTATTACTTGGAGTTTCTCTGGTGCTGATGATTGGCTGAGTTACAGTAGAGGTGTTCAGAGTTGAAACTATAAAGGAGTGCTACTCCTTTTAGGAACTTGTTGAGAACAGATGTTTCAAACTGTACTTCCAAAATATGTTGCTCTGTACACGTGACTGAATCGCTGCAATAGCAACACTGTATATACCTGCTCTGTCATCTAAAGCTACTTTTTCACGCTGTTTAGAAGCATTCTGGTCTGGTGCAGGAATGGTTTTATGAGTTCAACACGATTTTATTTTTTGGCTCTCTAGATTGAAGCTTTGGAGAAGATGAATGAAGATCATGTGCAGAATCATGGAAAGAAACTGTCAACGTTTTCAAATGATGGAGACCCACCTATATATGATGAATAGCACTGAGTGTATGGCTGCTAACAAAACAAAACACAAATTTGCTGCTTCTAACTATGTTGGTGCAGTGGTAAATGTCAACTACCGATGTCAAGAGAGAGTGCTTGGCTGGGAATACCAAAATGGAAAACACAGCAAGCATATGGTGATGCCTCAGTGGTTTGCTTTTTTTTAACTTGTCCCACACATCAGGCTGGCACTGTGAGAATGGACTGTCACTACCACTTTGGACAGTCTGACAGCTCCACCAGTTGCTCAGTTGCATTAGACTAATGTAGCTCAGGTGGTCTTATTTTGCATGATTGAGAGCTTATATATGTTTTGGTTTGAACAAAAAAAATTTAAAAATCATCTATATCATTCAAAATATTTAGTGGGGAAGCACATGAGAGAGCCCCCCTTTTTTTCCTATTGCAATTTGAAAAAAACTAATTAAAAATTATGTATGGACACAACATCAATGAACCTTTCATCCATCTCCACCAAGGGCGAAATCAAAAGTCGAAATATACACTGCAATTGTATGAAAATGTTAATTTAACAAAGTAATATATTTATATATACAAAAGTTTGGACCTTTTCATTTGATGTACGTAGAATGTGGCTTTTAACTATCTCTGTAAATACAGTTAGGTATTACATGAGAAACAGATTTGGATCCAACCAGCAGAGAACATCCTTGGAGCCATACCAGGAAATCCTGAGGGCTTGTTCCAAGGTGTGTAGCAAAGAGTATTTTGCTAGCTTCACTCTTAATATACAAATGGTTCCAAGAACTCAGTGTAAACCAAAAGGAAAACTATAATAATCCTGTCTTTACCTAGAATAGCAGTTTAAAGTGTGAAATGTGCTTCCCCTGAAGGTAATCACAGACAAATCTGAGTATTCTTTTTGCACCTGTAAGAAAAAAAGCTTCATTTAGAAACATTTAGTTACCACCATCTATTTCATGCTTTTATTCTTGACATCAGTCTTTTTTTTTTTTTTACCAAGTTCTAAAAATCTAGCAATGTTTCTCACCAAAACAATACATTTAAAGTTGGACTGATATGGTGAGATTGTTTGGAATTAAGAAATTCTAATCAACTTCTTTTTCACTGATTGCTGTTTCTGATGCTGCTCTTTATCAAGCAGAATATAGTGATGCTACATGTGATATTCTCACAGTGTGCTGTGAAAGTTACTTTTTTATCTTTTTTTTTCTTTTTGGTTGGAAAACTGGTGGTGAAGTAAAATTTTAAGATCTTGTGGTGGTATTCTTGCATGGTTCTTTGCATCACAGGCCTTCACTGATCCTCAGTGCTTCACTGAAGCAGTCTTAGGGTAGGACTACACTAATTCCTTGTAATGACAGAAAAATGACTATTTGGGTGGGTACTACATGAACAGTGGGGGGCGGTCCTGTGGTGTAAAGGAGAGCACTCTGGACTGAATCCCAAGGTCCTGAGTTCCAGTCTCAGTGGGACCGTCCTCTGGCAGTTCAAGCCTCCCTGCCATCCCATCCCGTCACATCTCGGATGCTCAGCAGGGACAGCCCCGGTCAGTACCGGGTGCTGTGACAGTCCCGAGGACTTCCCTGTCACTGTCCAAGCTCGCTCGGCTGTGGCAGATGGACCTCAGGACTTAAAGGGTGGGGCCAGTTCTGTGCACGCTGTGCCTCACCTAAAACATCCACTGCGCAGGCTGGAAGGGCACATGGGGAGAGCCCTTCCCAAATCTTCCTTTGCAAAGTCTGGCCATACATGAACAGTAAACGACTTTGGTAGTGAACAGACTGCAGTCAGCTAACCCTTTCAGGAAGACTACAAGCTTCTGTTGTCAAATATGATCAAATCTCCTTCCGAGGAGAAGTATTTTGGGAAAAAAAAAAAAAAAAAGGCTAGTCCTATTCTAGGCTTATAGGCTTATAACTAGTTTAAAGCTCTTAACACTTCTTAGAGAGGAAAAAAAAATCTCAAAAGAGTTGCTAATACCTGACCAGGAAAGATGCTGATACCTACAGATACTTGCATCAAGTGAGAGGAAGAGAGAGCAGAGAGATGAGGAATTGAGGGGAGGGTGTTTTTTGAATTGCCATTTGAAACAGACTCCTCCATGTATTGCTCTACTTGGACTGAAGCTATAGTTGTTACTATCATTTTTAATTTCTTTCTAAAAATCTGTCTAGCACAGGTTTAAAAAAATCCCAACAACCCACAATGCCTCCCCCCAAACAAATAAATAATTGAAGCAATTGTTCTCGAGTCTGATTTAAAGCTACTGGACCCAATTATATTCTGTATCATATATTCTATATATATTTTAATTCATATATATGTTTGCTTCCAGCAGTACGACTACCTTAGGAATTTGCTTGTGATTTTAAGACACTTGGGCATGTTTTCAAGTATTTGAGAACAAGAGTGATAAAATACGTTTTCCTGGACACCTTTGAAATAAAAAGTTCTAGGATGATTATTATTAGGCAAATAGGATCTTTGTTTTGGAATTTGCCATTAGATTTACTTTTATCACAAGAGCTTCAAGTTGTGTGTTTATTTCCTTGTCTGCTGATTTCACCCCACGAGATAGCTCAGTTTGTACTGCAGTTATAGGAAGTACATGCTGTTCTTTAGAGAAGTAGGAAAAGGTTAAATGTCAGTAGAATTTCTTAAATTTTGACCTTGGATTAACTAAACTTCTGGCTAATGTGAAATGAATTTTGTTCTTTTGTAAAAAATGATAAACTTTAGGTACTTTAAATTCTTTAGAAATACTTGTCCTCTCCAGTTAACACAGAAATGTTTGATAATGCAGAAATGTTCTGCAGAACAAATAGCTTGCTGTAATTCCTAGTTATGACTTTAGTATCTCTAGTCTGATGTGGAATTATGGCAGATGGACTAACTGGGTCACAAGTCAGCCAGCAGTTGTTTGTGATACTTAGTATCAGTATTTAAATTTCTATTTCTCCTGTACTTAGGATGTGCTACTCTGTTTTAATTTGCAAATTTTTAAATCTGTATGATCTCAGTCCTTTTTTCCCAAACCCTTTTTAAATCTCCCTTTCTAAACGAATAAGCAAATATATAATTGATATTTTCACACAATTTCTGAATTATACTGTAGTGTTTACAACTAGTGAGCTAAGGCATTAGCCAGTGCATCAAACAAAAAAATCCCATTGATAGTTTATTGTCCAGACTAAAATACCAATAAGCATAAATGCTAAGGACCAAGCCAGACTTTAACTTAATAATGCTTTATGAATATAGTTCCTGAAATAAGGGCTATTTTCAACATATAATTTCCCTTTCTGAACTATTTTACAACAAGCCACTGAAAAGCAGTTTCCTGCTGAAGAGCAGGACCAATAGTGACTGCTTCTCAGTGATGATGGAGGAAGCGTGGAGAGATAAAGGCAGAGCTCTGAAGCAGTTGGTTCCTCTTTTTTCCCCACCTAAAAGTTTTGGGTTGGGTATTTTTAAAAGCACTGTGAAAGGCTGGTCCAAAAGCCCTGCACCTGCCACGGCCTCCATGCGATGCTGTCTTGGTTTAGAAAGAAGAGGTGCTTTTGCTTGGCTACTGACTGTTTCAAAGTCCACTGCCTTTGTTTTAAAAACCAAAATAAATCCTCGCACCTGGTGGGGTGCCCTGGTCAGTGACACCGGGTAACGTCAGGGCTAACTTAACACCTTAATTCCTCCTTTCTTTCCTCCTCTGATATTTGCACCCTTAAACATTGGCATTGTGGTTCCATACTGTAATTCCGTGCTCCTACGTGTTCCCCACCTCCTTGCCAGCATTCACGCCTTTCATGAAGCCTTTTTTGCAGCTTCTCAGGTTCCTGCTTTCATGTGTGAAGCTCATCGATACCTTTCAGACACTGGTGTTCAGAACAGCTGGATGCATTTGTCTTCCCAGCATTTCTCTCCGAGCTTGGCAGCATTTGGGATCTGGGCTGTTGGAAGCGCAGGGTCTCACCCCCTTGGGTGACTTCGAGATGGGAAAGAGGGCGCGAAGACGCTGCTTTAGAAAGGGAAATTTAAAATAAAGAGTGGGGGGGAAAGGCTGAGATAGTACTAATCTAAAAGCTTTCAGGTTAAAACAGAGTGACACAACTTGGTACAGGGGCAACAGAAGTTTGAGGGCGAAACAGACGCACTTCGCTGTCTCTCCGGACAACGTCTGGGTGCCGCCTCCCGCCAGCAGCTGTTCCGCGGGGCCGCCGCCCCAAACAGGGGGGAGCCTTCCCCGCCTTCCCTTCCCCTTGTCCTGCCCCCGTCCCTCTCTCTCCCGGGCGCCGCTGCCCCTTTAAGGCGGGAGCGTCGCGCGTCACGCGCGAGGGGAGTGTAAACAGGAAGCGGCGCGCGGGCGGGGGCGGGCGATGGCGGCCGCCATGAGCCGGGAGCCGCCGGGGCCGGCGGGGGAAGAGGCGCCGGGAGCGGCAGGGGCAGCGGCAGGAGGAGAGGGCGAGGGCAGATCCAGGCCCGGCGGGGACGGCGGCGGCTGCTACCTGGCGCTGTGCGCGCGGCCCGTGCACTTCGAGAAGGCGAACCCTGTCAACTGCGTCTTCTTCGACGAGGCCAACAAGCAGGTGGGGGCGGCGGGGCCTCCCCGCCCTCACACGGGCTGGGTCGCGGCTGCGGGGCGGGTACTCGGCACATCCCCCCCGAGGAGAGGGGTCTGCAAGTGCTCGCACGGGTTTGGTTTCCTCCCTTCCGCTCCCTCGGCTGCTGAGCTTGAGCCTGGTTCCCCTTCCCTCTGGGTGCCGACTCGGGGCTTGTCGTCGTGCTGCAGGCGGTAGATTTTTTTTTTCTTCCACCGATTTATTAGGTCGAATTTCACCTGCCTTACTCTCACTGCCGAAAGGTCTTTCTGAATTCTTCACAGTCAGCACTTTTCCCTTCAGTTCCAGGCGTCCCAGCACGACTGTCAAACTTTGTCACTTCGCTATTAGCTTAATGTCTCTGGTTCCCCCTCGCCCCCGTTTCAATTCCTGAAATTCAATATACTCATAAAAAATTAATATTTACAGCTTTACTTGTGTCTCAGCCCCGAGTGGCCATTTCTTGGCTTTTAGTGCTTTTAAGCATGTTTAATATCCCTGTGGGCTTTTGAGCATTCCGCTCAGTAAAGCCGAAAGATCTACAGACTGTCATCAGGCTCGTATAGATGTGAGTACATTCCACTGATTCCCATCGCCGTTCTGCGACCTCACCATTGACGGAGTGGAAACCTTCAAGCTCCCTTCCTCATACAGATGGCACAGCTTGCCACGTGTGGTGTGGACACGATCAGGGGTGCTTTTGGAGAGGGGGTGGTATTTCTGGGGCATGTTTCTTGTGGCTGCACTGTGTTTGGAATGATTACAGAATAAATCAGGTTGGAAGAGACCTGTGAGATCCTCGAGTCCAACCTTTGGCTGAACAGCACCTTGTTAACCAGACCGTGGCACTAAATGCCATATCCAATCTTTGCTTAAATGCCCCCAGGAATAGTGACTCCCCCGCCTCCCTCGGCAGCCCATTCCAATGTCTAATCACCCTTTCTGGGAAGAAAATTCTTCCTGATGTCCAACCTCAGCCTCCCGTGGTGCAGGTTAAGGCTATTTCTTCTTGCTCTGTCACTTGTTCTCTGGTAGAAGAGGCCGACCCCCACCTGGTTACAAGCTCCTTTAAGGTAGTTGTAGAGAGTGATGAGGTCACTTAGAGCCTCTTTTTTCTCCAGGCTAAACAACCACAGCTCCCTCAGCTGCTCCTCTTAGGACTTATGCTCCAGACCCTTCACCAGCTTTGTTGCCCTTATCTGGACTCACTCTAGGCACCTCAGTGTCTTTCTTGTAGTGAGAGACTCAAAACTGGACACAGGATTCGAGGTGTGGCCTCACCAGTGCTGAGTACAGGAGGACAATCACGCTCCTGGTCCTGCTGGCCACACTATTTCTGATACAGGCCAGGATGCCATTGGCCTTCTTGGCCACCTGGGCACACTGTTGGCTCATGTTCATCTGCTGTCAACCAACGCCTCCAGGTTCTTTTCTCCTGAGCCACTTTCCTGCCTTTTTTTTTTTATAAACCATAATTTTTTACTTCTGTTTTATGGTCCAGTTGAAATACCCTGTCAGGAGACACTGTATTATGGTGTGGATGTGATATAACTACATTGCAACTGGTTGTTCAGAGCTCACTTGAAAGAAACTTGTTTTCCAGTGTGAATTTATTTCTCCGTGTTTTCTTGCTAGCTTAAAATAATTTAATTTGTGTCTCTAAATTGTTTGTAACAATTGCATTTCAATGACAGTTTCCCACGTGAGGGATTTGTCCTTGCTATCTTCTCATCTCACAGAGATTCAGAGGATGTTGCCTTCATTTTCTATCTATAGCAATACTAAAAATAGTCAAACTAAGTATTTGTTGTTCTGGTAAGGCTGTGGACTTGCTTGGAGTTTATGGACTTGACACCAGTATTCCTGCATGAGCACAGAGCATACTGCACTGGCTAATGGATGACTAATAGTACAGAACAATGTCCCTCTTATCCCGAGCCCTGATCTGTGTGCCTGGAGCTTCTGCACATAGAACAAATACAAATAAGGCATTTGCCTGACTCTCTTCTTCTGTGCTAGGTAAAATTTGTAACAGTGTGACTTTTGGTTTTAATGTTATCTTGTTCCAGCTCAGTAACTTTTTAGATATGTGCAAAACTGCAGATTACTATTAAACTGTTCCTGTTTAGTAACATGTTCTGACAGGATCAAACTTCTGGGTCATTGAGTTGCATCTCAAACTGATTTCCTTTTTGTTTTAAACTATGCCCTGATGTCTCAGATACTTTTACTAATACCTGACATAGGAAAATGTGGATATAAGAAAGAAAAACCGAAAAAAAGATGCTACAGATTTTTACTGTTTTAACTTGCCCAGTAGTTCAGAATATGCCTACAAGACTGTTACAGTACCATTGGATACCTGTCAACTCTAAGCAAACTTGGAATTCCACAGGAAGGAATTGATTATTCATACTGAGGAATTTATGATCTCAGTGTGAACTGTCAGCTCTGTGGAAGAACAAAAATTGTGTCTAGTAAAAAAAATTAAAGATGTGGCTTATAGGAAAGGCAACATGTTAAGGTTATGACTTTGAACAAGTTAAAAATGTGCTTAAAACTTTTTTGTAGGTTTTTGCTGTTCGATCTGGTGGAGCTACAGGAGTTGTTGTGAAAGGTTTAGAGGACAGAAATCCCATTTCCTTCAGGTAAGGCACCTTTGTCCTGGAATGGAATTATGCAATCTTAAAATTAGGTACGTAGTCCTGATCTGCTGTAATTCAGGCATAACACTTACCCTGTGCAGGGCCAGGAGTTGGACTAGATGATCCTTGTAGGTCCCTTCCAACTCAGCATATTCTGTGATTCTGTGATAATCTTGCAGTTAAGATGGTATGCTTTGCCCTTACAAATTTATAGTCTCCTGAGGGGAAAAAAGTTATTAGGCTGTGGCTTCTTTTTATTAAACAATGATGTTTTATTACACTATGCTGTAAGATGTGAGAGAGAACTGGGATTCAGACTTGTGATTCCTACAAGAGCAATGACTTATCGAGTTCAGCAAGTTAAACAGAATGAAGTAAACTTAAATGTGTAGAGAACTATAATTTCTGAGTATTTTGTGTGTGATTCAAGCACAAAAAATCTACATGTGGGTTTCTTGCATTCTGTTCCTTGTTTAATCTAAATTGACTTCTGCCTTCTGTTTCTTGTGGGAACATTTTTTGCAGCATCTGACAACAGCAATACTTTCAATGAAACTGCTTTGTCTTTAGAAAACTATTTTATATATGCCACTGTTAAGAGTGATGGCTCTTTGAACTCTGCTGTCCATGTGTATTGGAAGTATTCTTTTACTTGAAGGTTGCTTCATTACAGATGTGGATGAAACAATTTGTAGTTGAGGTGTGTTTGCTGTGATCTGTTAGGGATTGCATAGGGCCTTCCTGAAAGTTGCTGTTTTTATTTGACTACCCTTGTCACAAATCCTGAGGGAGCTAAAAATACTAAGAGAACTTCATGAGGTTCCACAATTTCCCTTCTTGATTATCTCGCTCTTCCTTTGTCTGAACTTAATATATTATTACTGGAAGTAGATCTACCTGACTTGTGCCAATTGAACTGATGCTTGTTTGGTAAGAATATATTTTTAAATGTTTTTTTAATGGTGTGAAAACAGCCTCACTCTCCTTTGAATGTAAGAAGTTTTTCCAGAAGATGTGTCCTAGTGGAGAAGCAAGTAGGCTTGTGTCAGTTAGATGTAGTTCTGGAAGAAAAGGAGCTGATTGCAGGATGTTGGTGGGTGACACAGAACTCCAGACTCGCTGGGACAGGACAGGTAATGCAGGTTTGAATAGTCCCACAAGCCTTCCAGTTCCACAGCACAGGCCAACAGAGCTGAGCATTTGTAGTGACCTCAAGTGCTGATTTGTGCAGCCTTACCCATGATTCTGTAAAAACTGTGTTCAGGACTTCTGAAGAGCGAGCTGCCATTATCTTTCAGTCTGGGTTTCGAATCCATTACTGCCAGGCAACAGTAAGAATCTGTATTCAAAAGCAAGCATGGGCAGTACACTTCTTTCCTCTCTCATAACTTCTTGAGGATAGGTTACAGAGTTCTGTAATAAATTATTTTAGAAGATATTTTCATAACTTCTGTTTCTTTCTGTATAGGATGGAAGACAAAGGAGAAGTGAAGTGCATCAAATTTTCCTTGGGGAACAAGATCCTGGCTGTGCAGAGAACTTTGAAGAGTGTGGTAAGAAACTTACCCCCTGTAGATAGGGAATTGAAGGTGGAAACTTTCTACTGATAGTACCAGAGTAGAAGTCTCTGAGACAAGTGTTCAAGAGGTCTGGTGTCTAACAACAACTGTAGTGAAAATTCCTGTATCATCTTGAGAGGCTGGACAGGCAGCATTGTTGTCTTGCTAGTATCATCATTTAAGAAAAAGTTCAAGGGGGAGCCAATTTCCATCAAGAATTCTCTGGCAGGGGGGAAGTGGATTATAGTAAGTCAAGTTTTATTTCTCTATATCTCATCCAAAACAATTAGATAAACTAATATCTGTTCTTTTGTATCTATGTAGATATCTTGTCTGTGCTTTGTAACTGTTAATACACTTAATGGGTGTTTTTGCAGGATTTTTTGAATTTTATTCCAGACAGCCCTCAGCTAGAATATACACAGGAATGTAAGGTAAGTTAAATGTCCCAAACTTACATGCTTAAGTGAAACTCCAGTTAGTTACACTGGTGGCTTCTGCTCTGTAAGAGAATTAGAGATACATTTCAAAGCACTAACATGGAATAAATGAGATATGTAGTCACTACTACTTATTTAAATTGAGTGAACAAACAGTTATTAACAATACCATAAAAAGCTTCCTAGCCCTGTGAATGTAATTCTTTCCTAGAAGGGAGTGGAAATGCTGTGGAGGCAACAAATGTAAAGGTTTGGGAAGGAGATGAGACAAAGTGTTGATGATACAGAAACAGTGGACAGCAATTATGTTAATGCCAGATATGTTAATGTGGATGTTTTACCCTAATTTCACTAATCAGTAATTGTAAGCTATTACTAGTGTGCATATTATGTTTGGTATTTCTAAACAGTCCTAATTCTTTGATTATTATTTTACCAGAAACAAGTACTATTGTCATTGGTACTTTCCAGCTTTTAACTGAGACAACTTATATTTTGGAGTAATAAAATGCTGAAGTAAATTTTCGTTCATCTGATTTGCACAGATCTCTCTATTCCAGTAGTCTTTAGAGGTGAAGCACTGTCTTCTTCATTATTTAGGATTATGTGTTTGACTAAGCCATTCTAGCAAAGCATTTATGGTAATGAAACTTCAGTGCAGAGTAGACTTTTGACTGAAGTCACAGCAAATTTTTCCACTTAGTTCTTTATTTCTCTCAACATACGGAACCCGCTTTTCATGTCAGGAATTGGTTGAGTTGACAGTACAGTTTGAACCAGAAGAACTTAATGAGAATAAAATTTGATTGGATAATGAACTTGTAAATCTTACTTGCTGGCAAAAATCCACATCATACAGTAGCCCTGTTCATATGTAGTATTGGAAGTCTTTATAAAAGTGGCTGATGCGTGCTGGGTGTCTGGTTGGCCAGAAATACTAACTACAGAGGTTGGACACCTAAATTGCCTTTGGTCTCACGTTCTTCATTTAGCAATATTAGCTTATCTGAATAGTTAATTTTTGCAAGTAAAAGAGTGTTTGTTTGCTTGTTTGTTAAAAGACAAAGAATGCCAATATTCTAGGATTCTGCTGGACGAGTTCTACAGAAATTGTCTTCATCACAGATCAAGGAATTGAATTCTATCAGGTAATAAAAATAACTCCCATAGGACATTTTTAGAGATTTGAAAATGTAATTTTGTGACAGTATATTTGAATTCCTTTCTTCTGTCTCTCTAATTGAGAAAGTGCACTACAAAAAAACCCTCAAATTCTGCCATTTTGTTTGCAGATCACAAGTATTTTGTTTTGAGAGAAATACATTTTTGGGACAGAGCAAGTTTATCATTAACAGGTTTAAAGATCCTGTATAAAGAACTACTCAACTAAGCCTTGAGGACTCTAGATCAAGAGATGCTCTTGGCTTGTATGGAAATGAGTATTTAAATCTAACATGAAATACCACTTCATGCAAAATGAATCAGCATTGGTGAGAATGTGTGCACACTTAAAATGCAGCAAAGAACAAATAATTTACTTCTGGAAATTGGCATTTTTCTCCTGTGTTGATCTGGCTGAGTTCCTCTGGGTAATGTGCAATTACCTTTGCATACATTTTTAAGGAAGTCTAGTGAATAAATAACCCTTTCTGATATTCACAATGAGGGATATTTAAAAACTTCCTTAAAAATGTTGTGCATTGCCCAATAGTTTCAGTCCTGGAGCTAAGACATAATATTTCACATAATTAGTGTTACTAATAACTAGTACTAAAGAAAATAACTGAAAAAGCAGCATTATTTCCTGATGATTGAGGGGGGAAATAATGTATTTAGCGCCTAAAAGTATTATGAATGTCAACCCTGCAGGTAAAAGGACCAAATCAAATAAAAATCACAGTTAAGGTCAGACATTTAAGCCCTTAAAAAGAAGAGGATTGATTTATGTACTATCTTAGTTCTTAAAATGTAGAAGAGTAAGGAAGCTGGGGAGTGAAGGCAGCGAAGACATTGTAAGAACTTTTTAATAAAACTTCACTAGTTGTGTTTTCTCTATTTTGGACAGAACTCATATGCACATCTGGCTAAGTGGGAAAGCACAGCACCTTTCAGTTCATTAGGATTTGAGGAGGATTTGATGTGCATTTCCTTTGCTGTAGTAAATTGGGGCCTAAGCTGTAATTGTCAGGTTTCTGATTTTTAATTCTAGTACTGTAAATGTCCTTACACTTAACTGTTTCTGACTTAATAGTCCTTGTTACTGTGTAGTACCATTTATGCTGTTGGAATATTGATGGTGGTATAATGCTAATATCCTGTGTTTCCAGGTATTACCAGAGAAACGAAGTTTAAAGCTTCTGAAGAATCAGAGTATTAATGTCAACTGGTACATGTATTGTCCAGAGAGCTCTGTTATCCTTCTTTCCACCACTGTCCTTGGCAATGTCCTACAGCCATTCTATTTCAAGGTAAAGGGTATGCTACAAACTTTTCATTTTGTGTGCTTCCTTTTCTTAAGCTGCTCCTTCATTCAACTATTCTATTGCTTTTCTAGGATTTATTGCAAGAGATGAATGTGTTCACATCCTTTTATGACAATAAATCTATAAGGTAGTTCCTAGATGATGGCTTAAATGAAATAATTTGCTCTTTCTTATATTCTCTTTGGAAAGAGGTGTGTCCAAGCCAAGGTTGGACAGTTGACCTTGAGAAATTAAAAATTGGTGATTGAATATTTTACAGCTTAAATATGTTTAAAGAGACCTTTTTTCCCCCCACTTAAATAGGTATTTATTATTTACTTATGTATGGACATTTACACTCTGTAGTATGATAAATAAAAAGTAAGGGCCTTTCACTTGTGATTATAGTTACAACCTTCCAAATGTGAGTGGGTGAAAAGAGATAAAGAAAAAAGGTAGTGCTTAACAAACAATTCTTGTCCCAAGCACAAGAGGGTTTCATTTGCAGTATTTATTTCTCTTTGTTTCTTCCCTGTGGACAACACCTAAAGTTGATGGGAAGATATTTTTTGTCTTGGTAAAAGTGTAGTGAAAACTAGACTCTGTTAATCCTATGCTTAGATGATTTTTTAAAATGAGGAAAAGAACTACAGCATTTTTCTGGCTCCTAGCAAAGCATTAGGGATATTTCTGTGGCAGACTGGGGGAAGAGATTAAAAAGCATCTTATTCAAATGGGTTTTCTGGTTTGGGTTAATCTTGTGTAGGGTCTGTACTGCATCCTGAAATGATGTTCTCTTAGGTGGCTTGGCAGAACCTACTAGCCTCACACAAGTTTCATTTTAACGACTTGAGTCACACTTCCTCCTCTGTAACATTTTGTGAAAAGTTGTAGCTTGAAGCTAAGTAATTTTTATTTTGTGCAGAAGGTAGTATTTAAAGATCTCCTGATAAAGGTACTGTACTAAAATGGTATTTGAAATTAGAGATCCAGCAAAGGGAATATATCTGTAGTATTCACAATTCACACTCAAGAATGAGTTTATGAGAATGGGAAGTGAATTTCAGTAGAAGCTTTGGAAACTCTGAAAACTTGCTTAAATAAAAATTCCACAGAAAAGAGGAAGAGGAAACCTCAGGCAGGAGCAGGGATATGCTTCAACTATAAAGGCGATTCTGGCATTAGCAATGAAAAGGAGACTGTGGGTGGTAGGATATTTTCCCCAGTAAGCAGTTATTTAAGAATTGGAGCATATACTTTGTTGAAAAAGTTGAGAACTGCTGTGAGATCTCCAGGCCAGTTGTACATGGGATTGGCATACAAATTTGTCGTGACATAATTAAAGTGGAAATATTTTTCTAGCTGAAGCTGATGGTATAAAACCAAGACGATAAAGCTGCTCAAGTCACAATAGCAGAAGTATGTGTTTAGAATCACACACTTGGGTTTTTTTCAGGAACGAAAGCATAAAATCCTTTCTTTTCGGCTATGACCATCCTTCGCCTCGTGGGGGCGCTGCGATACAGCAGTTGAGGAAAGGCGGCTCGGGACCTTTCTGGTTCAGGTCTTGACAGTTTTTGTTTTGCTGTTTACCAGAGTGGAACCATGTCAAAACTATCAAAATTTGAAATTGAGTTACCTGCAGCACCCAAGTCGTCCAAGCTCAGCCTTTCAGAAAGAGATATTGCTATGGCCACAATGTAGGTATCTAACTCATCGGGTCATTCTTGGGAAAGTGTGCCAGTGTGGGGATGCTCAGAGAAGACAATAGCATTAAGGTGGTTGCACTTTTTCTTGTTTTAGCAGCGTTATTGCTTTAAACTGCTTCAGTTATGGCCTTGAACAAAGCATCTAAACAACTCACGTAGGACAAGGTGGGGAGGGGAAGCAAACTGAAATTGTTCTTGATTAGTGCAGAAGTTTTGAGAATGTTTCATATTTTGATAGAGGAGTTGTTCAGAGATGCCTAACTTGCATTAGTATAGGCCATGCATTGTGATATATCACGTACTGTTTTGGTCTTTCACGTTTAATTAAATGATAACCTAACTTCCATAATCTCATCTCTTCTTTTAGGAGAAATGTATGTCTGTAACAGACTGGCAGAACTCTTAATTGAAAATAATGCTTTAATCCTGTTGTCTTGTTAGATACGGGCAGCTTTATGTTCTCTATTTGAGGCACCACTCGAGGACTTCCAACAGTACAGGAGCAGAAGTAGTCCTCTATCATTTACCCAGGTAAGAGCAGAATGAAGAACATTAGTGGCAATTTATGTATGTTAACAGTGTCATGGTTTAACCCCAGCTGGCAACTAAGTACCACGCAACTGTTCCCTCACTCTTCCCACGCACCCTTGTGAGAGCAGGAGGGGAACCAGTAAAAGGTAAAACTCAGAGGTTACTAACAGTTTAATAAGTGAAATAAAGTAAAAACTAGTAGTAGTAATGAACAAGGGGCAGGGAGGGAATAAAACCCATGAAAAACAAGTGACACACAATACAACTGCTCACAACCCAGCCTGTCCACAGGCAGCACCTCCTGGCCACCCTCCCCCCATTTATATACTGAGCAATGATGGCCTGTGGTATGGAATAACCCTTTGGCCAGTTCAGGTCCACTGTCCTGGCTGTGCTCCCTCCCAGATTCTTGCATACCTGTGAGTGGGCAGAGCATGGGAAACCAAAAAGCACCAAAACATCAGTGTGTTATCTTCATTCTCATACTAAATCTAAAATACAGCACTGTACCAGCTAGTAGGAAGAAAAACTGAGTTCCAGCAAAACCAGGACAAAGAACATCTGCTTTTAAAGTCTAAACAGGCATACTGACCAGTTCTCATCTCTGTTTCCATAGAGAGGGCTCCTGTAAGAAGACACATATTCTAAAGCTGAACAGAACGGGGAAGTTTGCACTGAATGTTGTGGATAACCTGGTGGTTGTACATCATCAGGATACTGAGGTCTGATTTATTTATGTTGTGTCATGCTGTAACTTTCAGAAGTTAGGGGCAGATTTCAGTAACAAGTTAGAAAATACTTCTATGTTGCTAATGCCTGCTTTTTCATACACTCTGGTTTTGCTTCTTGTTAGTTTCCTGTATTCTGCTGCTGCACTGTCTACACTTTTAAGGCGTTATACAAAGAGATAGCATCCAATTTAATTCTTAAGTTATTAACTCTGGGAAACTTCTCATATCACAAAACATTTGAATGGTATGTTTTTATGACAGAAACTTATGCTCATTTAGTTTTAAGGCCTGGCTCTGTAAAATCTATGAACTCAAAACTTACTCATCTGTAATCTCACTAGCAAGACTTGGTCAGGGGTAAAGGTAAAATGGTACTTTGCTCTTAACTTGTGGAAAGGCTTTGTCCAAAAGAAGATAATATAAGAAGCCAGCTTCAAGAACTGGGGCATGTTACTTTCTTAGGATGATTAGTTGATGTTCCAATTGTATTTCATGTTAGTTCCACACCTTAGCATTCAACCCAGAGCACTTATGCCTGAGCATTTTGGTCAGGCTAAAAACATGACTAGAAACCCAGAAAACATACTCAGTTTGACTTTGAGAGACACAGTAATTGAAGTCAATTTTCACTGGTACTGAAAGCAAAGCTGTTTTCTGTGCTGGTCCATACTGGTAGAAGTGTTAGTGACCTGAGTTGAACAGGACTGAATGATAGAAGTATGAGGATATTAGAGGAAGATGCAGAATTTTCCTCACAATTTCTACCATCCAGAACTAACCAGTGAATTTAATGTGAATAGCCAAGTCATGTGCCAGACAGATTGAGAGAGACTTTTTACCAGTGCCTGTAGTGACAGTTCAAGGGGCAATGGTTTTAAACCCAAGGAGGGTAGATTTAGATTGAATACAAAGCAACTCTTTACAGTAAGGGTGGTGAGACCATGTAACAGGATGCCCTGTCCCTGGAAGCTTTCAAGGCCAGATTGGATGGGGTCTTGAGCTTGATCAGTGAAAGATCTCCTTTGTAAATGGGTGGTAGTTCACATTTGTGAATACTGGTTTCCTCTCTTTAATTGCAGACTTCAGTTATATTTGACATCAAACTAAGAGGAGAATTTGATGGGTCCACTACCATCCATCAATTTGTACTTCCGCCTCGATCAATACAACCCTATCAAATACCTGTAGCAGGTAAAATCGCTGTATAATGAATATCCTAACACCAAGAGTTTTTATCAGCTCACACACATGCACGCTTCAGTTTTTAGGACGCTGGTTACTAACATTTCATATTTGAGAGGGTAAGGGAGGAAGAAGGTAAGAAGTAATTGAGCATAAATTGGTGTTTCAAATGTGTGCCTAAAGAGTAAGAGTTGCTGTTTAAGGTGCATACTTCCCATTGTACTTTGCTTTTACACTTGAAAATTGTTGGTTTGGGATTTGTTTTGGCCACAGCTATAAAAACTTGAGTATGCTCAAAAGCACTTCATGCTTTTCTGGCTTAAGTCAGAACTATGTGACTTACGAAGTTAAAGAGGCTAAAGACACTCTGAGCTCAGAATCAAGTTTGGGACCAGTTTAGAAGTAATGCTGTGATCAATGTTAGCCCTTAAGCACTTAGCTGATTCTTCTTAGATTACCTTTCTGTTCTCCTGTCCTAATGTGTAGCAGGTAATTACCTTCAAGCTGTAAGTAGCTAGAAATAATCTGAGGATAGTTTCACTAGCAGATGGTAAAGCAGCAAGGTTCTCCCTGTAGAAGAGACAGATGCTTTTATACAAAAAAGAGTGCACATTAAAAGCTCTTTAACATGTTAGCAAGTATGACTGATAATCTGCAGGTGTAGGTTTGTATTTAACAAAAGTTAAGATCAGAATGTACAAACCACTCTTGCTTTCAAAGAAACTGAAGGGATTACATATAAGTACAACAAATGGAATCAGTGTATTTAGAATTACAGCACTAGAGCTGGAATAGTTCTGCATATGTTATTTCACTCACCTGAAAAACAAAACAGTCATGTTTTGAAGAATGTGTTTGCCTTTTCTGTGTCAGATTTTCTTTGTAGAAGGTCTGGCTACACAAATGGATCTCTCTTTTTGACTGCATGCTTCAATGTTACAATCCATACTTGTCTTTTCAGTATAAAATTGTAGTTAGTGTAGGAGAGCTTCCAGAGTACAACTCCTCTTCACCTGATCTTTTTTCTGCAGGTCCAGCTTCTGTGACAAGTCAGGCTCCTGTTCCATGTAAACTCTGTATCCTTTAAATCCTCTCCAAATGTAAGGACCTCACAGTATATATCAAGCATGGAAGAATCTAGCATGTGTTACCTTGATCCCTTAAATGCAGCTTTAGCTGATTATGCATATGTACTTCAAGACAAAATAATAGCCTTCATAACACTCACAGTGCTTTCACAGAGTTGTAAATACCACATTTCTTGGTCATGTGAGACACATGTATGAAGTTACTGAATAGGTACACCATGAAATTGAAGGTATAATTGCAAGAACATGGTTCAAAAGTCTCACAAGTGACAGTAAATGAAAATATGTTAATAAGATCTGCTTCTGGACAGTAATGTGCATTCAGTAGCAACATTTGAGAATCAATGTTAATATGAATGTTAAAACTTTAACATTTAGATTCTTCTTCCTGGATTGTCTTTCAACCTGATATTATCATCAGTGCAAGTGAAGGTAAGTAGTGAGCTCCTGGACTCTGCAATATTCAGTGTCAGGGTGGCTAGTTTATACCTTCAGTGCGCAAAGCAGCTTAAAACATAAGTGACTTTGTAGGTACACCTGCTAAGTTGATGGCTCTTGGTAGTGATAACTGAGGATAACACTATCTTTACTACAACTTTTCAAGGGTAATTCTGCTCTAAAACAGACTTAGAAAGGCAAATAAGTGATAATCTAGATGTGTTTTTGTTTAAAGGTGGAGTTGGATGCCTAGGCTATACTAAGTAAGGCAATTCACTTTGTTTTACTCTTTCATAAATCAAGGTTACCTCTGGAGTCTTCAAGTGAAACTTGAACCTGTAGTTAACCTCCTCCTAGATAAAGGAAAACTAATGGATTTCCTTCTCCAAAGAAAAGAATGCAAAATGGTTATCCTGTCTGTGTGCTCTCAGAGTAAGTTCAAATGCATTATCTGTATCTTGAAAATACAATACTGTTTATTCATACTCACCCAACTTAGCTGGACTGTTCTTAGATTCAAGATCACCTCCGAAACTAGCTTGGTCCTGTAGAGTGTCATTTGCCTAGACTGCCCTCAGACACCATTCTAAAGGAATTTAACAGCATGAAAGAATTCAGCTCCCCACCCCACCCCCAACCACTTTAATTCAAATACATCTGACATGATTGGAAATCTTTCTTAAAAAGTTTAAAATTAAGTTTAGAGTAGAGGTCACCTTTTGAAAAAGGCCTCTGGTTATTTCTCCTCATAGTTCATTTTTTTTTCTTTTTTCAGTGCTCAGTGAGCCAGAAAGGGGATCACTGTCTGTGATTGCAACTGTTTTTGACAAACTGAATCATGAATATAAGAAGTACTTGGAAGCTGAGCAAAGCTATACTATGGTAAGCCATGTTAGCTACAATAGCTTACTGAGACAGGCTGGTGCTGTTTCCATTTCAGGTGGCATCATGGTCAAGTCATGCTCTTTTCTGTTTAGGAAATTTTGGCCTACCCCAAGGTCCTGGCTGCCTCAGGCTCCCAGTAGAAGTCTACTGTGCAAGATGCACTAAGACCCCCACTTAGCACTTGTGTAGCAGGTGCTGCATAGCTTATATTCAGAGTGACAACTAATGAACCCCAGCACTTGAAAGCAGGAAGAAGGTAGAAGCCAAAAAAGCAGCCACCACTGCCTGAGTTTCCAAACCACTGATTTCACTGCACACTGTATTACTGTGTAAAATGTGCAGCCCTGATGCATCTCATAATTACTTCTGTCACAATACCAAATTCAAGCACTAACTCAAGAGTACAGACACACACTCAAACCCTTCTAAACCTGAGGGCCTGTGTCAGTGTAGTAAGTTTGATTCATCTCCTGGCTCTAAGGTGTATAATAGCAGCTATATTTATATAACTTTAAAAAGCAGGTTTAAATTTAATGGGAAGTCCCACTGAATAAGATCCATCTAGTATAACATAAGCACAGACATGAATTTCCTCCTTAAAAAAATCTTTGTGGTTATGTTCAAAATATAAAACTTTCTGTACAGCTGAGACTAACTAGAACTGTACTACAGCACTAGTTATGTTTTTAAAAAACTTTTTTCTTCTAGGTGGTAGAAACAGGCTTGAGTAGAAGTAATCCACTCCTGAAACGTCCTGTCCGCACTCAAGCGGTTATTGACCAGTCTGACATGTATACACATGTTTTATCTGTATTTACAGAGAAGAAGGTAAGTTAATTTTAAGGGCTAATTAAATAATTTGAAAGGCTAATTTAGGGGCAGTCTCAGAGCAGCCAAATTAAGCTGACTGCTTGAGATAGGCTGCAGAAGGCTTTGTCATGATTATGGTGTTTTGATGGCCATTCTTATGGGGGCGTCATTAGAGACACTGTGCAAGTTCCACCTAACACTTTCTTCCTTGTCCAGGAAGCACCTCATAAGTTCACTATAGCAGTCTTGATGGAATACATTCGGTCACTCAACCAGTTCCAGATTGCAGTTCAGGTAAATCACTTACTTGCCAAGTACATTGCCCCACTCCATGAAATGGAGTTTCAGTTCAGTCTTGGCCACAAGTCTTAAGTCCTATACAATACTGCCTTTTAGATTGTAAAAACTGGTATAGAGACATACCTTTGATGGTCTTCTTCCTGCATTCACAGCACTACTTGTATGAGTTGGTCATCAAAACCCTTGTGCAGCACAACTTGTTCTACATGCTCCATCAGTTTTTGCAGTACCATGTGCTCAGTGACTCAAAGCCTTTGGTATGTAAGACAAGTAGCTTCAATAAGCTGGTGATGGAGGTGGGAAGTCTTCAGAATTCTAAGGTTATTTCTACTTTTGCTCTAGGCTTGTCTCTTACTGTCTCTGGAAAGCATTTACCCTCCTGCACATCAGCTCTCACTGGACATGTTAAAAGTAAGCATTTCTGACTATAGTAACTCCATGTCACATGTGGCTTAGACTATCAAACAGCTTACCTGACCAACCTGAAGTGACTAGCTAGCATCTCGGTCACTTGCATTCATTAGAAACATAATCTTACAGCTGTGATTGACTTCACAGAGACTTTCCACAGCAAATGATGAAATAGTGGAAGTTCTGTTGTCCAAACACCAAGTTTTGGCTGCCTTGAGATTCATCAGGGGTATTGGAGGACACGACAGCATTTCAGCCCGTAAATTCCTCGATGCAGCAAAACAAGCAGAAGATGACATGCTTTTCTATACTATATTTCGATTCTTTGAACAAAGAAATCAGCGGCTACGAGGAAATCCTAGTTTCACACCAGGTAAGCAATAGGCAGTGTGACAGAGACACTCAGTTGTGCAAACACAACTAAGATTTGTTTCACTTCCAATCCAGTTGAGTCTGTATTAGAAGATAAAACTCTTGGTACATTTAAAATCTATATTTAGACTTACCTTTAAGCATCATTCTGAATTAACTTGTCTTACTCCTTTTTATAGCGCACCCAGGAGTAAAGAGACTGAGCCAAGCAGAAAATTGCAGATTAACTAACATGTTTAACTTGCAGTTGCTCTCACTGCTTAGCTTAGCAGAGCCATTATCTCCAATTAGTGCTTTCTCCTGAAGTCAGCAACTGGGTCAGGAAACATTTGAGTTCAGTTGTGTTTTCACAAATTACAAAAATTCAAGGCCTGCTTTATGCCACAGTTCCTCTTCCTTTAAAAGCCAAGCTAAAGTGCTGCTGGTGCAAGCAGGTTTGTAATCAGACTATAGGCACAGAATCCCACCCCAAGATCTTGTATCTTGACAGTAAAGGGCTCTCATGGATATGAATCTGCTGGTTAGATACACGAACTAGATCCAGGAATTAGATCAAATATCTACTTCACCACAATAATACTAGTCATAGGACTTGAAATGCCTCAGTATTCCACTGCTTTATATTTTTTAAACTCCTGTATTCAAAGGCATTAGAGATAACAATTAGCACTAATAAATTAAGTGAACCTACATAATCTTGGTTCTGTTTCTTAGTTGTGATGTGAACATTAACTTTCATTTTGTCACCCTTAGGTGAGCACTGTGAAGAACATGTCACCTTCTTCAAACAAGTTTTTGGAGAACAAGCTCTCATGAAGCCCACCACGTTCTGAAAGAATCTTCCCTTGAAATGTATAAACTTAATTTATTGCATTTAAGTAGATTTTTGAACTACAAAATTGCTATTTTATAATAAAGTATATACAAGACATTTTGGCAAAGAGTACTAAAAATATTACAACCTGTGATGGCTTCCCCCTAAAAATAGACAAAAATTGCATTGACCTGCATTTAAAATTAGTGTCAGTGGTTTAGCAGTCCATTCTCATACACATCACCTCAATTCCATTGACGAAATGCTATTCAACTCTCAATACAGCTGGTTTAGGTTTCTAGAAGAAAAAGGTGCAACCTCTTGAAAACAGAAGTGTTTTAGAAATCTTATTAACACATCTAATTTTAGTAATACTGTTACTTGAGCCACACATAGCATTTCCTGAGTTTAAAGCTATATCCAAAGCCACAGCTGGTATCTTCTAGTTGAATGTGTGCAGAAGTCAAATCAGTGATGGTTACAGTGCGACAGTCATAGAACATTGCTGCACTTCAGTTCTTGAAAGTTGTGCCTACGCCACAGTTCATTAAGTCCACTGAACACTGTTAAAAAAACTAGAAGTAGAGGAGTCTCTCCCGTTCTGTGCCTCTGGTCCTCTCTTGTGCAGCACGAATTTTAGCTTTATTTACTGATGGGCCTGAATAAGAGAACACAGAGTTACTCCAAAGTCTCCACATCACAGCCAATCACACAGTCATCAGGAAGCACACACAGTCTTACTGTCTAGGTCTGGCTTAACACTCAGAAGCATGCTTCTGCTCAGCTATTAACAGCTGTGGGCAGCAGCAACAAGGGCAGCAGAAGGTGAATCAGTCTTAACCTCACTAAGTAAGGCTCAGTTTAAATCTACTTTCACGATCTACACCATGAACATGCATTTCCAAATTCAAGAGGGCAATGCTTGGACCATCCACCACAAAGCAAGATTTTTCTGCAAACACAGGAACAGTGTCCCAGAGGAGGTTTGTTGCTTCCATCCACCACCCTGCCCCCACGTTGAGACGTGCCAGTTATGCTGCTGTCCCTGGGCCATCATGGGCCCTCCACGAAGCACAGCAACCACACAGGCCAGGCTGTGGTTGCTTCAGTTCAGAAGCCACCATCAGTGAGCCTGCACTTGGTACCATCTTTCCAACAGACAGGATACTTGAATGAGAGGGGCACATTCAAGTATTATTGTTTTCCATCTTTGCAATCCTTTCCCTTTAATGGAAAGAGTCCAGAGACAGCTGGCTGGTTTTTGTTTGAACTTTGGTTTAGAGCACACTGTCACATCTTACCTATGTAACTAAGCAGAACTGGAAGAAATATTAGTCCATGTGTTGCTCCCAGCACAACCATAGCTAGATACATCCTGAAGTAGAATATCTTGAAGATTTGAGATTTGGAAAAAGCCAATACTACAATTCCTCCAAATTTGGTTAGCGTGATACCACTGAAAACCTGTCAATAAAAAAGTGTTTAAGTGGTAAGCAGGGGTTTAGATAATCCATTTGCTTCAAGTATTTAGCATTTGATAAAATTCCTGAGGCTCCTATATGCAGTATACCTCCTTCCCTGTTAGTCCTTAGAACCAAATCCAAGACACACTCAGGAGAAGAGTTTATCTTTTGGTCCCACGGGACAGGCTCAGTATGATTAAAAATCCACTCTGATCTGCAGTCACCTAGTTTAATTTTTCCTTCAGGCAGATAGTGTAATTAATAGTTTTCATCTGTAACTCACATTCCAGTAAAGTTGCTTACTTGGGTCCAATACACACATCACTAGAACAGTCCATTCCAACCCCATCCACGTCAGTTATTCCAAGATAAATGACATGACAGTACTGCCTAAACACTAAGCCCTGCTTCTATTCCCAAAGCTCCAACTGCACCCCATGTTCAAAACAACTTTTCCTAGGTACCTTTAAGTATTTGGAAGAGAGAAGCACTTAAACTTTAATGGGAAAATTTGAGCTCTATCCAAACTACTAATTCAGCTGAAGCTTTTAGCTCTTTTCCACTTTCAGGTAGTAGCAACATGGGAATAAAGATTGTAGTCTTCATCATCCCTATTACTATTAGAATCCTAGGCTGACCTTAAAGAACTTTTAAGTATTACAAAAAGAAAAGGCAAGACTGTCTTTATGACTTAAGTCTGTATTATTTTTTAAGAAAATAGTCAGTGAAGCTGTAACTTGGCTACTTGTTTGCCCCCCTTACAGTAGATACTTACTGAACTGCCCATGTGAGACAGAGCTTCTTCCGCACGCTCTACTCTACTGCCCTTAGTACTAACAGTGAACGCTCTTGTCACATGACTACAGAATTCCACAGCAATGCCACAGCTCTGGAGAATGAAGAGAAACCTACATGTAAACATCATTTAGATAAACACGTTCATGGCAAGGTCTCTACTCAGGATTGTAGACAGGCTAGAAAGGTAGACAGGCAGCTGTGATTAGCCCCCAGGGTTAAAACAGCATGGGAAATTACAAGCTCAAGTGTCAGAGGCATTCCAGAGGTTGCTGCAGGTACTGTTTGGTGTTTTACCACCAGTCATTACCAACAGACAATCAAACAGGAAGCAGAACACAAGATTTGACCTCCAAAACAAAGTTCCTTGGTGTTGAAGCAAGCTGGCTTCAACCCAGCGCATGCAGTGAACACTGAACACTAAAATCAGTTTACAGCTATTAGCTGCAATAACATGTTTTTGAAAAACACAGAATATACATCCTGATTTCATACCATGACAGTTCAGCTAGTCATTTACAACACTGACTAAACAGTTGGCTAATTTTAGCCTTATCTAGTAGATAGACTTGACAGAACACATAGTTGTAACATGGGCCAACAGGTAGTCTTAGAACTTTCTCAGAACCTACCACAAGCCTCTAGAGAGCATGGTAAGCCACAGAAACTAATAGCTGCTTGCTAGAGCTAGTTCTGTAGAGTTTTACCAGGATACTCTTTGCCCAAATGATTTCATCCATTTATGCAGGAACAACACTCGTGCTAGCAAATCCCAGATCTACTCTGTAGAATATAATGGAGCAGAAGCCTTAACATGAACCTATGTATCCTCACCTTCAGCATGAACAATCTGTGTGGATGTGGAGCAGCACCTGGCCTATACAGCAGCAATACAACTGCTATATCAGAACAGAAGTGCCCACCAGCAGATGCAGTAGAGTTTACAGTTCCATTGCTGCATCTTATCAGTACTAGGGCTGTCCTCAGGATAAACCTGTGTATTTAAGATAATTCCACTACTGTTCAAATGCCTGTTGAACTTCAGTAGCAAAATACAGCTCAGTTTTGTAAGTATACACTTAAGACACAGAACTGTTCAAGACTTGGAAACAAAAGCAGAGGGATGTTTTGTTGACTTACCATGACAAGATTTACTAATGAAACTGCATTCAAACTGATGCCCCAGAGCCACATCACTCCAAACATGTTGATGATTATCATAGCAATAGTTACTGAAACTACAGCAGCAGCCCATACTTCAAAACCAAGCAGCACAGTTGTCACCAAAAATATTGATCCCAAGGAGATGCAGAGGTTAAAGATGGCATCGTGCACAATTGTCAAGTACTGTTCATAGAAGACATAAAACACACTGTGGAAAGAAGAGAGGTCGTCATTAGCCATTTTTCCTGCTATATGCTAATATTAGATTACCTTCTGTGCTAAGGATAAAGTAGTTCTCCCTCTTACAGAATGCAGCAACAGGAACTGGCTTCTTTGTATCAGTGGAATGACTCCTACAGAATGCTGGCTGTTATACTACAACTTCTCACTAACACTTTAAATAAAGGTTATGTCTGGAAGTCAGGGTAATTCCCACACGTCAATATAAGCAGCTAGTAGATACCAGAAGATAGGTCCTGAGATCCATTGTGGTATCTGCAGGAACTACTGCAGATGGACCACAAGTATGGATAGGATTCTTTGATGCAAAAAGATCAGTATTTCAGCTGTACAGATACCAATTTCAATTCACTTTCTTTACAGTACTCCTATACTTGACATCACTGCTGCATTTGCTTTGCATTGGAGTAACTTGTTTGAAGTCAATACGGTTGTATTACAGCTTGCAACTACCCAGGTTAACGTATCTGCTTTATGTTTGAACTATTAAATCCTACTCTGAAGGCTAGGAAATGCCCAGGAGGGAGCCAGAGCTACCTTTGTATTGAACAACAGGTTTCTTGATCTAAGTTAGTTATTATCAACCACAGTAAAAGAAGTCAGTGATATGGATATAGAATGCATCTTTCTGGTTTTACCAGAAATTCCAGAATCTCTGCATTACCTTCTGGTAGACAATACTCAAGTCTCCAATATGTTACTAGCCAGCACCTTTTCTCAGTTGCTCAAGTATTTGTCACCAAGGCAAGAAAGATCTAACTGTACCTGTAAGGAAACACCCGGTAGTTCTTCTCTTTGATGCCCATGGTCTCAGTAATGTTGTCTGCTATAATCCGAGCTTTCCTCATAGCATCAATAAAATCAGATGATGTTTTCAGTACAGTATGGTAAGTCATAAAATAAGTAGCTCCAACATCAGATTTGTTGTTTATAAAGTTGACAGCAGAGTTATATGCAGCATGTCCTCTATATAAACATAGTGACATATTAGATGTCAGTGTCAGCACCATTCAAGTTTATTAGCTTTTATAACTCATAATCTTATAGAATCATAAAACAGTTTGGGTTGGAAGAGATCATAATGATCATCTGATTTCAAACCCACCATGGGCAGGAACACCTTCCACTAGACCAAGGTTGTTCACACCCCATCCAATCGGGCCTTGAACCTTTCCAGGGATGAGGCACAACTTAATGCCATTCCCCCTTGTTCTATCCCTACGCACCTTTGTAAATAGTCCTCCCCTTCAGGGGGCTAATATCTGTTAGTTGTTTCTAGCAGTTTCCAAAATTATAAAAGCTTCAGAGCACAATACATTACAAGATTGCACAGGATCTAGAACAGACTGATGATAGATGTTGTTTCTCTTTGTACATTTCATTTAGTTGATGATGTATTTGTTTTTCCAGTTTTGTTTCAGAAAATACTACAGAACAGGTGAGATGTCAATGTTTATATGCCTTTTAGTAGAATACTAGATACCTAATATTGCAGACATAAAATCTAAAGCAAGTATCTTTGACACACTGATCTAAAAAAGATCTATAAAATAAGGCTCTTACCCCTTGCCACAGTGAGGATTAGGGTTGTCTGATAGGAACATTGGCAAAAAGGTCATGAAATCTTTGCCTTGTGGTCTCTGCTTGCCCTCTTGAGTCAGGGGTCGACAACGAGTGCAGGATGGATCAGTGACTGAAGAAATACAGGGAGACTGTCAGCTACAGGATCAAGTATTCTTTGTCCTAACACTAGTAACTTCTTACTTGCAATACTACAGGATACAATTCCATTAAAAAACCACTTTTACTGATCAACTAACTGATCAGCCCTAAAATTCTGTATAGGACCTGGAGTCCTTTATTTTTACTTATTACTACTAAGGCAAGGGCCAACAGAATTCTGTTACTTGTGCACTATCTGCATTAGATCTGATGAAAGTTACACCAAACTGAAGGACCTGAACAGAACCAGAGCACTAAGTTTGTGGGCTCTAATAAAACTAGCAGAAGGAACAAAGTTTTTATTGCAAGTTACATTGGTTGTCTAAGTAGGCTGTCATCAGCCTGCAGCATTCCAGTAGAATATTAAAGTTCACTCAAACAGCAGTTCAAATAAGCTAAGAGGGTAACTCAAGAGGTGCCAGCTTGCGGTAAGAAAAGCTTTTCACCTGACTCATACCATGATAAAGTGTTTTGGCTGTGAAATTTATAAACCAAGATAATCCCCTAGGAAAGAGATGGATGCCAATACCTGAAGCATTGCAAAACTGTCCAGTGGTATTGTAGACTCTGCAACAGGATGACTGTGGCTTCACCCAGTCAAAGTAGTCATCAATCCAGGAAGATGGGGCATAGCCTATCCTTGTGCTAACAAAAATAATACAACATATCTATATCATCAGTAATTTTATATTTCATTCCAGAACATATCCCTTGATCTCTCCAGTGCCAACTTATGCCATGTCAACTCATTCTTGTCCAAGCTACTCAGCTGTCCATATAGTCCCATGCTCCAGTACCCCATTCAAGAGCTGTAATGCTCAGCTAACTCTAGAAGATTGCCACAGCTTTTTCCACTCCACTCTCCTCCCTCCCAAAACCACAGTATAAAGCAAGTACAATCACGTGTCAGTTGTACAACCAACACCTGAGCCTAAACTAAATCAAAAGAACACACTGGTCAGCTACATCTTTCCCACACAACTATGCAGAGACAGGCATGAAAGACTTACTAGCTACCAATTTCTGCAGCATTGAAGACTTGCTGGACAAGTGAATCATTGTTACATCCCATTCCACCACACACCATGTTCTGCCCTTCCAAAGAGGTGTAGTTGTGTCCTTCTTCTAGGACAAAGTAGACAGGGGGACCCGCATGGAGGTACTTGCTGAGGTGGCTGAAGTAATCTATTACATAGGAGTCCTTAAAGGGAAAGCTTTGAGTTATTATATAATGTTGAGGGAGCACAACAAGGTGTCAATGTTTTCAATTCAGCCATAAACTGCTGAACAGGGACATGATCATAAGACTTACATCTGGCATTGAGAGAGACTGATCCAGTCCAATCTCTACATTGTGCATAACTGCTGTACTGAATGACAGGATACCCACAAACACTGCTATCTGCAAAAAAGCAAATCCATGGACGTGAGAACTGTACAGAAACAACAAGCAATAGGAGCCACTTGCTAAGCTAATAGGAACCATGCAAAGAGGCTCTAGCTTAAGTATGCTAGCCAGGCTTAGTACAACATACTGAGTGCTTAGTACTACAATTTACAAGCAGTAAAACCTAGCTACTCAGAGTTCCCTTTGGAACCACAAGGAAATTTATCCTTAGAAATAAGCAGTGAAAGACACACTAAACATCTGTAAATAAGCACAATAATCTCAAACGGAATCACAGATTCAGCAACAGTATTCTAGACTAATGCAGTGAAAGAGCCAATGTGTGCTAGTTTTTTCATACAGGCCTAAAGATTTGCTTGCCAGTAACACAACTTCTAAACCTGGGCTTTGGACAATCCATAATCAAGCCTTCATTTACTGAAATACTCTTGCAGTTACAAAAGCTTATGTCCATACTAATGCTGAAAGCAAAAATACCAGAAGCTTCATCTGTTTCATTGTATTGAAGATTTTTCTTCCCTACTTAAACCTTCAGGATCACTATATTTTTGCTCAAGTTTAGATGACTGCTTACTTGAAACAAAGTATACATACTACTATTGGTCTCATCCAATCCTTAAGCAGATATGGAGAAAATACATTTTTGAAGAACAGAAATAACATGCTGTCAGAACGCTGGACTCCACCCGTTTCTTCACTGCTTTTGATGCAACACAGAATATCCAGTCTATTCCCCTGAAAATGGATTAAATGCCAGATTTAGTGCATTTCTGTGGATGTCATCATCCCCATTACACTGCAGTAATAGGTGCATTTATACTCACCTCTTGACGCTTAACATCCAAGCCCAGGAGACTTACAAAGCAAGTAACTTGAAGAATAAAGTCTATGAGCACAGCCATTCCAGCAAAAAGGGAGAATGTGCGAACCGCTGGCATCGTAGACAGTGTCCCTGAAGGAAGTGACCCAGTTTGTTAAGCAAGCTCCCTTCTCTTAGAAACACAGGAGCATTTTCTACACAAATATCCAGTTTAAGTACTGGCCTTATAGCAGGACAGAGAGCCTTGCTTTTCAGAGCAAAGAAAACAGCTGACATAAGCCTGGCTACAACTCCTGTCTTTGACCTGTTTAACAGCATTAAGGCTGTGCAAAGGATTGGACCAGTTTTAAGATATTTCTCAACTCCAAAATTACATGCAAGCTGTGTAAGAGGGCAGTTAAGGATTGCTGTCATGCAATACCTTGCTCCAGTATTAAGCCACTCCAATGCAAGTTGGACCAATGACAAATTACACTCCAGGTAAACAAGTCCACTATGAATGAAGGCTAAATTATACTTGTAGGGCAACAAAGGCTGTTATACCTCTAACACATACTGTCAAGTGAACCTCAAACATACTTTGTCACAGGAGCATTTCTCCAAGCAGTGGAAAGATGACTAAATGCAACACAGGAGTGCATACACCCTGACATTTGATCTATTACTAAGGTTCAATTTAGACTTGTCAGTACTTTAGTTTACATTTGTTCTTGCAACATACAGGTGTAAAGCCCTTATCTTCAAATATTAAAGAAAGCTTACCAAGAAAGAATGCCACAGTCTCTGAAAAAGATGAGAGAAACATACTGGGTGCCACATCTCCCAAGACTCTACCAATCTGTTTATCCAGAGTTTCACCCTGAAGGCGCTCATCTCTCTGTTTTAAGGTAATAGTTGATTAGAATTAGGAATCATGCAATTTAGAAAGTTACTTCATATGGCTTTAAAAAAAGCCCAAACTTTTAAATATCCAAAACTCTTTTATTGTTGTCACTGCATTAATGAGAGTTAGATAAACAGCTGGGATTCTCTAAAACAAAAGCAGCATGAGCATTCTGTTGTCTTGCTTCAAATTCAAAATATAACACTAGGTTCAGTAATTCAGCCAAAACTGCACACTTGCCAGAGGCAGTGCCAGTTTCAGTGGGTTATTGAACTCGTCAAATTAGAAATCTGATTACCCACTAACACTCAGTGTTGGAACTCTGGAGAATGTAGTTTGGTTCATGAGTACTGCTCACACTATGCTAAAATTACAAATAATCAAAATAGCAGTTGAGTCCTAAAGCTATTTTGGTATCAACCAGCAGTATGAAAAGGCAGAGACTTAAGCTGAGGGGTTTTGTGAAGGTAAAATGTACACAGAATCTTGTCTGTCTTCAAAATCATTAGATACCCTGTAAGAGTCCAGATCTGCTCAGACTGAGCTAAACACTGGAATGCAGAAGACCTTCTGCTCCAAGTTTACAGCCCTTAAAAAAAAACAGGCACTTTTAGAATGAAAAAATAAATACCTGTAGTGTCTGAACTATAATGAAGATGTTGTCCACTCCAATAGCCAGCACCAAGAAAGGAATTACTTCTATCACAATCAGTGTCAGTGGGATTCCAAAGTAGCTGAAAATGCCTATAGAACATGCTACTGAGCTCAATACAATCAGGATGCCTGCAACGCCCAGAGAGATCTTCGAATCCACCTAGAAGAGTTGTACTGATTGTCAACCAAACCGGCATCATCACAAAGACCAGATTATAGCAAAGCTAAAAGCCCTATTCTTAGTTTAGTGTAGTTAGTAGCAAAGTTACTTTTCTGGTTCTTTTGAAGATGCAGATATTTTAAAAAATCCACCTTGAAGTTATACAAGTCTTAAAGCTAAAGTAAACTGCACATCTCAAGTGCAAATACATAGTTGAGACTACAAAGAACACATGAACTATCAAGTATGACAAGAACAATGTTCCTTATAGCTCCTGCCCAAGAAGGACTCAATGCTCCAATACAAAATTGAACATGAGCATTCTGCAAAAATATTTAAGTCACTTGAAGCTACCAGCAAGCCCTAGCTTCAGTCTTTACAGCAATGAAAACTATACACATACCAGCAGTCTTCTACAGCTTTGGATATGTCCCAAAGCTATGGAGATGTAAACAAACATTACAAGATAGCTTATCAACACAACACTAATATCACTGTTGCTTTCGCGGTTGATTTCATCTTCAATACTCCGTTCAGCAGAAAATGATATAGTTAAGTTTGAATTATTGTAGTTCTTCAAAAAGTTAATGAATCTAAAAAACAAAACCAAGAGGTCAGTCACACTTTAAAGGATAAAACATCTTCTATTAGAAATACTTGGAAGCCAGCTGATGGCAAATTTACATCATCTGGTACAAGAGTGCACTGTGGCCAGACAGTAGTTTGAGGGACCATCTTCATTTTTAAAACAGAGGTGCTGGCTACATATACATAGAACTCTACTCCAAACATCAGAAATATCCTATGCTGAAACACTTTCCATGTTCTCTCCAGAGTCTGATGACAAATAGGTATCTTGCATAAGCTATTTCAAATAGTAAATGCAATTTTCCTCAAAGCTAAGCCTAGGAGCACACACATGAAAGATGACTGCAGCTTGCTTCCAGTACTGGAACAATTTATTAGCCCTTATTTCAGTTCCCCAACTTGAGAGGTGCTTGTGACACAGGTTGATTCTTGTCATGCTCTTACTTCGTCTCAAACTTTCTAGTCCAGTAGTTTTTATCTGAACTGCTAGCCAGTGTGAGCCAACATCACCTCTTCAAGATGGTGAAGGGGATGAGAGCTTCAGATGCTCATCTGGATGACATTTTTAAAAATTAAATGTGAAGAATTACAAGATCACACTGACCTTTCCACTCATGGTTAATGGTCCAGTAGACTAAAGAGTCCACCTATGTAATTCTAGCCACAATAAAAAATATAAAATCCTTTCTAATGTTACTTAACAGCAAGTACTACTGGGCTAGATGATCACTAACAGGACTAGAACCTATGTAGTCAAAACAAACGAGGTGTGCCAGATAAAGTGAAGGTCCTACAAGCAGCATAGTCTGGTTTTAATCAGTTTTGCTCCTTTCAAAACATTCCTGTAGTTATACTAAAAATCTGTCAGTACAGTAAAGGTATTTTTCATGTATGTACATTTAAAGCTGCTTTAAGTAACACATGCATTTCAGAATACAGGAAGACTACTTACTCTTTTTCCCATGCCAAGGCTTTCATTAGCTTTCTTGAGTCATTGTAGTAGTTGTTGATAGGAAAAGTAATCACAAGAGCTGTAGCATTATTATAGTTATCATCTACAGAGGGGGGAAAAATTGTTTGGCATTAAAAAATAGAGCTTACATTCTCATACAGTATATACAAGCAAGTTTAAAATTAGCATTGTCCAAAGCAATACTATCCCTACAACTCCATTGAACAACACACTATTGCTGTATAGTGTGTTCTCAAACACACTATTGAAACAAGAATAGAAGCTGGTAAGTACTCCACATTGTATTCAAAAGTAGTTATTCATTATTTACCATGCTCATGACACCCAGACATTAAATTTTTCCATGGTTAGGCAAGGAGGTACTACATAACCAGTGCTAATGACTTTCCATCCGATGAGAAATATGATGTGGCTTCCTAAACACTGTACTTCTTGGATACTTACATTTTAGTCAAAGCAAGTACAAAACCCCTACAGTCTAATCAAGAAGTGCTGGCCTTGAAGCACTGTTTTAGATAAATCACTAATAACTACCAAGTTACATTTAATTAGATTAATTGCTTGAACAAAATTCTGGCTTCAGAGTAATTATGGAATAACTTTCTTTGTGAACATCTTAATCTATTCTTAACTGCTTTGTCAGATCAGTGACAAAACTATACTAACTCAAAGCAAAATACATGTACATCCCAGCATGTGAATTTGAGCTACTTCATGTCTTTATCTAGCCTCCAGAAATTAGAGATCTTTTAGCAGGCCCAAAGCAGACTGAACATTTGTCCTGCTGACCAGCATATTCCAGTTATAGATTACTTCCATTTTGCACTTCCAGAGCAGTCTGCCTCCAATCTCACCATTGGTCTACTGAAAACTCACTTAAAACACCCTTACTTACCAAAAGTTGAACAAAACTACGGTTTCTCTGGAGTTCATTTAAACATCTGTGTTCAATGAGAATGCACCTTTAGCACCAAAGACAGTACACAAGTATGTACTCTCAGGCAAACTGCAATACTGTTTTTTTACCTACCATCATATCCTCCCAACACCAGCCATGGAAATACAGGGCCACCAAATGTTCCTAAGCAAGGATCGTGAAACACAGTTGTGTCATTCAGTGATGCTGGAGCCCTAAAGAGATCAACAGCAATCATTGTGGACAACTGAGGCACAGCACAAAAAAGTAAAAGGCTGTCATGTTATAACTGACAATCAAGAGAAAAAAACATTAAATAAGACTGCTAATGATACACTGCCCTTGCTTTGAATTTAAATACAGTTTAAAGGTGCCTGCCTTATAGCCTCTAAGACAAGGAGTAGCTTCTACCCAACTGAACTATAAACTGAAGTGAAAGCTTAGAAACTGTCTTCTGTTACAGAACTCCTCAGAAGTGTTGAAAATATGTTTAAGGTAAACCAGAGTCAGTGTCCACACCAAACCAAGTTTAACTGGCAACTTGATTAAAATCTAACTCCTACTGAAGTACTAAGACAAACAATCTATACTAACCTGCAATTCACATAGTGCTGCAAGTTTAAAAAGGGCTAAGAAAAGGTTCAGGGGGGCAAGTGAGAACTAGCAAGACAAAGGTCTAATTGGCCTACAATTTGAAAACATGTAATTGTACTGCTTACCGAACACAGTATAGGAAGTGAGTGTGGTAATCAGAATAGACATAGAACTCATCCCCATCATGGTGATCTAGAACAGTATGGCTGTTTTGAAAGTAGTTGAGTACACTCAGTATAGTGCAGTTGTTGTTGTAGGGAGCAAGAGGGGCCACACAAATGTCCTTCAGCATTACAGTCTCATTGTCAAAAGAAGCAGTTATGTTGACAATAGCATCCTGCAAATCCAGTACCTTCAAAAAAAACAAACCACAGTTTAAAAGCAGCACAAGAAAGCATTTCTCTTGCATGGCAGAATTTAAGTACATGCTATATTCCTGCAACCTCCCAGAGACAATGGCATCTATCAATAGAAGCACATTACATGCTTACTGAGACTTAGCTTGTAAGAATCTCTAACAGAAATTTTTCCATCAAAAAGCTTTTATACTAAGGCTAGGATTTTTTATATGAATATCTAGTAAGCATCTTGATGAACACATAGCATGGCAGATGGAAGCCAACTCCACATGGTATACCGGTTAGGCACGCTTAGGTTTTTGCTCTTGGAAGTCCCAATTACCTGATGGAGGATATCTTTGGTGAGTGGAGGCCCAAAAGGCACATTATCTCCTGATGGGTAAGGCGAATAGGTGTCTGGGTGGCTGTTTGGTGCTTGAATAATAAGCTGTTCAGTACGAAAGAAAGGCCCAAAGTGTGTATCAAAGTATTCCTTCTCCTTGCGAGCTTGGCTGCTTGGGGCTGACCAGAGATCTACAGGGTTTGTAGTTGCTTTAATATATACAAAGCCCGAGCAGCACATTGCAACGAAGACCACAGAGAAGAGGATAACAGGACGTGGATTTCTGACGCAGAAAGCCCCCCATGATGTGAATGTCATCCTCAGGCCATTCTCAAACCTTTCACCAAGCCTTTCACCACATGTAATTTTACCTGCAAGAACAAGCAGTAAAGAGTAAATGTTTGAGAAGCCAGTTAAGCAACATTTTGTTGAAGTCTGCTAGGAAAGATGAAATTTTATTCTAGTTCTGTTTGTAGTAAGCACCTTTAGGGTGATAGACCAATTCAAGGCCATGATGACCATCCTGATGGGTTACAGGAAACACCTCAGCATCTGGAGGGGGCATTCCCAGAAACTCATTGACAGATGATAACGGGTTACACCAGAAGGGACAAAGAGACCCCAGCAGCTTCCCTGAAAGTCCTCAAAATGAGGACACTTCCCAGCAAGAGCCTGATAGGATCAATGAAGAATGGAGTGTTATGGAAATAGCATAGCCTGTCTTTGCAGCATCCTACACAGGGAGCTGACCCTTAGCCCTACGTCATCTATCACTCCCAAAATTACTATTGACTATAGTCACTCAAACTGCCAAAGGAAAAAAGGGTATAAAAAGAGATCGGACATGAGCAAAACTAGGGGAGAAGTTCCAATATCTCTGCAGGGGTAACCAACAAGCTGCCCTATCTCCTCAGACACCATTGGACACTGTAGGGGTGAGCAACCACTTACTCTGCTTTTCTATGCCTTATACCTTACAGATTACCATCTTTAACCTTTACCCCATAGATACCTTATTTTACTAATTGTACTTTGCTACTTTGATACTAATTTTACCTTGCCCTACACCTTGGAACTTACTTTATATTATTTTTTGTTATCCTACAATGTACTTTATTGCCAACTCCTTGTTCATGATTTGCATTAAGGTGTGCAGTTCCTTATCCTAGTGAGTTAAAATGTGTGCTAGTGGGAAGCGACTATATTCTTTCTTTTTTTTTGCTTTGTGTTAACAAAAGTGTTAGATTTTGTTCTAGTCTTTGTAAATTGGTCTGTTGTGGAGGGGGTGTTGCTTGAGTTTTGCATTGAGGCTTAAGTCCTTGTGCTGTTTTGTAGAGTGTACTTCTGGTTTGGGGGTTTTTGTTATTAGTTAAGTGCAATTATGCAGTTAAATGTTATCACTGGCGATGCAAACAGTACAGTAGTTGCCAGATACTTGTATTAATCAAAGTTATTTTGTGAACTGCTAGTTAGTCCATTTTGTTTCTGTGCTGGCAGCCTCATAACTTGGAGAACTTTATGGAGAAGGATCTCCCTTGCTATTAAGTGCAGTCCCCATATTAGGCTATCAAAAGTACTGTCCATTGCAGTGAATCTGTCCAGCAAAGAGTCTCTTTAGGTGAGATGCAGACAGACTGTTTGGGGCTTTAAAAGACTTGGATATTCTAGGGACACTTATAGCCAATAAAAAAAATATTAATACAGGTGGGACGAGAAATCTTTGCATTTCTGTCCCTTTTCATGTGACAGCACCAGAAGCAATATCTACACTGACAGTCAGATCCTTGAACCAATCCTTGACTGAGGTCAAGAGCAGAAATCAGCTTGTACCTAATACTGCCCCTTTTAATGCAACATTGTCTTTAACAGAAGTAGCAAGTAAAGGCAGGAAGCAGCTAAAACATATATAAGCAATAAAACAATCTACCTCATCTGCTACACAAATTAAACTACAATTCTTTCATAGCATGCTTTAAATGGATACATGGATGAGTCAAAACATGACCAAATTGATTTTAGCATTGTGTTGCCCTCCCCACTTCCTGCAAAATAGGGTTAAGTACTGCTCTAAAACAAGAGACACACTAGCCGAAACTGAAACAAAGCCTTCTAAGAATGAATTATATGGCTTAAAGCTAAAATTCCAGAGCTCATCCACAAGAAGGGGATGCACTCAAGCTGAGTTTCTAATAAACCTCTTACTCTTATCCAAGGCATACCATTGTCACGGCGGGAATTCACAGAAAAGGCTACATTGCTGTCAATTGGTGTGTACTCTGACACAAAGTGCCGCCTCCTGCAAGACAAAAAGCTATGTTAACCTGCATGTCCAAAACTGTGTCTGTACTGTTTGTACAGAAAGAGTAAAGTTCAATGCTTCTAATTAATTTGAAATTTGACTCCTCCAGAACCTATAGGCACCATGTTCCCCCTACACTCATCCCCTCAAGAACAGTAATCTCCAGCTTTATGATCCTTTGGAGGAAAATATAGTCATTTCAGCTGTCTTCAATGTTTCCAGCTTAGATCGAGCACAGGTTCTTCATGCCTGTTTAGAAGATCAGTAGCATTAACAGCAGAGTCTCTTCAAACTTATCATAACTCAGAGTGATAACATCTGCAAGAGATTTTTACATTTGAAATAGTCTACTTAATTAGTCAAACTGCTTAAGTTACATACTTGGCCTGAAGAAATGAAGAACTAGGGAAAAAAGGAAAATAAGGTACTTGCCTCCTGTCCTGAAGACAAGCAAGTTATAGCACAGAACACTTATAATAGACCTAAACTGCTTATACTCACTTCTGATACCCAGAGCAGGAGCTAAGTTCAACACCCTCCTCCTGCTAATCTAGCCAGACCTCCAATTATGGCAGGATATTTTGGTCTATGAACTAGACATCTCAAACACACCCACCAGTTAGCTGCCCAGTAAGGTACAGCTGCTGAGCATGTCAAGTTTGTTGTACTCACTATCCTTTTCCATGCAGACTTAATTCTTATTATAGAGCAATTTCAGTTTCCTGTCATAATTGAACAATCATAGAATCAGAGTGAAGCAAACCTTAAAGATCATCTAGTCCCAACTCCCCTGCCATGGTCAGGGAGCTTTTACTAGATCTGGTTACTCAGAGTGCCATCCAGCCTGGCCTTGAACACTTTCAGCAACAGGGAGTCCACAGCCTTTCTGGGCAACCTCTTAGACTGCCTCACCACCCTTAGAGTACAGAATTTCTTCTTAATATCTAATCTACACCTACCCTCCTTCAGCTTACGGCCATTGCTCCTTGTCTTACTGCTACACATCCTTGTAAAAAGTCCCTCTACAACTCCCTTGTAGGCCCCTTTTAGGTACTGAAAGGCTGCTGTAAGGTATCCCTAGAGCCTTTTCTTCTCCAGGCTGAAGAGCCCCAACTGCCTCAGCCTGTCTTCACAGGAGAAGTACTTCAGCCATGTGATCAAGGGTGGTATACTGTAGTTACTGGAAGCCCAGCTTTCAATTAATTTTTTCAAAGCAGGAGACTAGGGAAAAGTATTCATGACTTAATTTGCAATAGGGCAGGTGACTGCTTTATTATGAATATGCATTCCCCAGAGTTTTTGCATACTTGCATATGAAAGTTGGAGAACAGCATATCTGATCCTGTAGTTAGGGATGCTATGAGAGCTGTGCATCAACTAAACCAACTTCCGCACTCACTTTCTATCAGATAGTTTTAGGTGTCAGAACACTCCCTGTAAGTATAAGCACTGTCACAGAATAGAACTTTTTGCTGGCTGAAGTAATAGAGACATAAGCACCTGACCTGGGCAGAGAAAGTGTGCAGGGAAAACAAATGACTTGCAGAGCTGAGTATTTTGAATGCTTTACCTGTAGCACCACACTCCAAAAACTAGTGCAAAAAATATGAGTAGAAAGCCCATGTAGGAGATCCACATGATGACATACACAGCATCCAAACCAAACAACAGCCAAGGAGGAGGCAATGGAGGGGGTTGAGGTTTTGGACCACAAACAATTGAACAGTCTTGACAGCTGCATGGTCCTGTTGAATCATCCACAGGCTCATTACAGCCTTTGGTAGCATTATTCATAGGATTCATGCCAAGGACAGGAACATCTACAACAAATCACAAGTTGCAGAACCAGTTTACTACCAGGAAACAGTCAGACTTTCACAATTAAGCAAGTTAACCCTTTGTATGAAAGGCCCTAGCCTTGATATCAAGTAGCATTTCTTGGTCTTACAGATGAAAAAGCCACTACCTTTCCCATACCAACTATTTACATTTGTCTACTAATTAAATGACTGGCCATGTTTAAAACCCTTCAATCTGTAAAAGTAATAAGGACATACTTCTACCATCCCAGAAATGATCTGTCATCCCCCTTATCTGGTCAGATTTTAAGGAGATGGTTGCACATTTCACAAAAAAGTCCTACAGGATCAGGGTTTCCCAAGAAATACCAGCTAGCTAGTTACCTAAGATCAGTCAATCATTAATGGCTTTTAGAGAACAGTACAGTAAGAAGCTGTATACAAAGAAGGTGCAAAGTGTGACTTCCAAGCAGAAATTGCAAAAGGTAAGTTGATCTTACATTGCTTTGAAAGCCTCTGACTGCAGACATTCATTGCTGGGCAGCAGTTTAACAAGTCAATGCACTAGCTATAGCACACAGTCTTTGACAGAGGTTTCAAAGGCAAGGACTATTCGGTTTCTTACCTGAAAAGATAGGAATAATGCTGAAAGGAGTTTGTCCATTGTCTTTACTAAACATGTACTCAATCCAGTTGGTTGCATTGCAATCCTTGACATCCTTCCCACACAGCAACCCCAGCGCTTTAACATTACTTGATGGAGCCTCCACATCTTTGCAGGCATTATACATTGCTAGGAATCGTGAATGAAGACAGAAGAGTCATTAAACCAATGTTATAATTTGAGTGATCATTCCAAGTATCTCCAACATTAGACTCACCAAGTTCCAAGAACACAGACACAGCTTTCAAGAGAAAACATCTTAGGAGAGTGAACTAATGCTTTTAGTTGTATGTATAGTATTCAAAGCTGCAATGCTTTGTTACAGCTGCCTTACTCTGAGTAAGCCACCCAAATCTGCATTATACTAGAACACACTTTTCTGCTTGAGAGGAAACACTACTTCATATAAAGTTATTTTCAGGGAAAGTTATGACAAACATATAAGGTACTTCTGACCTGTAGACCATACATGACTCAAGTGTCCCAATTTGATTTAAGGTCACTGCACAAAGCGTACAGAGACAATTAATGCTTTAAACTTGCTACAAAATCAAAATACAACCCAAATTCATTGTTCTCTAAAAATATATTTGATTTTGCCAAAGACTAGAACAGTCCATTTCAAGAGGAGTGAGTGCCTCTTAGAGAACCATTGTAGTACACTGTGTACTTACTATCATACTTGCCAGACTGTTTTAGTACCAGGTAGGCTTTGGACATTGAATACTTGGCAACAACTTTGTTTTTCTGAAGTTAAGTCATCATAGTTAACAGCTATTAACCATTTGTTTAGATGTTCAGCCTGGGTTGAGTCGTTAAAAACACTGTTAATAGTGTCAATGTAAGGTTCCCTATTTAGGCAGAAGTTAGTGTTCCAGAAGTAGGGGAACTACTGTTACCCATGTGATGACTCAAACTTCAAAAAGACAGTCAGAGATGTTTCCCCCTCCCAATTCTTCCTGAAAATGCACTGGTCTTGTTACCTTGACAAAGGCCAAGGTAAATCGGTACACTGTTTACTCACCATTTGCAAAGCTTTCTCCAATAAAGTACTGCAGCTCTGTAATGCTACTTTTGTTCTCTTTTAAAACTGGATCGTAATAAGGTATGGTGCTTGTAACATTCAAAAAGTCAGACTGATTTGGACTGCAAGTCAGTTCACAGAAGAGGTTCATCAAGTTGTAAAAACACGATGGACACCTGGGTAGGAAAGTCAATTAACAGCAATCAGATTAAGAGGTACAGATGCTATATAGGTCAAGTTAGGTATGCCTTGCAAGTGTAAACATTCTGCTCAGAGTGACAGAACTAAACATTTAAATCTGAAAGTTTTTAATCAGCAATACAACATTAGTTGTTGATGCTACAAATGAGCAATTTTAAGCACCACAACTGACTAGCAAAATTGCCTACCTCAAATAGCAGACATAAATAGAATTTTATGAAAAACTTAACCGCTTTATAGCAGGAAGACTCCTGTTAGAACTGGACCAAACAGTACTTTGTCACCCTCTTTGGAAGGCTTTGTTAGATACAGTAGCTTGAAACAAACCGAGAGAATGCTTATTCTAACACAGCTAACTCAATCCAGACTGCAAGTAGTTGTTTCGTGACATTGCAGCCTTCTGATACAGATGAGGAAGTCACTTCAAGAGGTTACTCCAATAAGCCTTTAAATGAAATTAGCAGCCTTTCTACAGTCTATTTGAAGAGTTTTAATGTGCTTTGTTATTCTTTTACAAAACTAGTTGCTTTGCCATTCATTAGCATACCTGGAGAGAAACTGCAGAGGCAGCTGCAAGTTATTTTTCAAAGTCTGAAGCTGACGAACATCACAGCAAGTGCTAACGTTGCCAAAGAAAAAACCCGGACAGAGTTCCTTAAAAAAACAATATTGAGATCAGAGGTGAAGGAAGAAAAAGCATGTTTAAGACTTCAGAACTCAGAGTTATAGGTTCTGCTCCAACATATTTCAGAAGACAGCAGCTGTTGCTGTGGGAGATGCACAGAAAAAACAACAGTCTGGCAAACAAGAGTGTTGTTTAGAGACTAGAGAGAAGAATCACTTTTTTCACTTCTTTTAGTTGAGGCAGCACTTCCTTTTAAAAAGCTCCTTCAGATGATCTTTAGTCACCACAGTCTATATATAGAATGATAATGGCATTTGAGAATCTGTTGGTGAGAGGACAAGCTGAAAGCACTCCTGCAGCTTATCCTCTAGTACTCCTTCCGGATAGTATCAGATTCTAAAGTCCCAGAAGACAAGCCACTAACCACAAAAAAAAAAAAATCACTGATTACCTGGAAGAGCTATTTCAACTTCAGTTTATAGAAGAGACTAATGCATTTAATACAAACATAACTGACAGTAACATGCAAGAACTGTACACTAAGTCTTCAGAAACAGTACATGACAGTAGTTAGACCACTGACATATTTAATTAAGTCACTCCTGCCACCAGTAAACCCCTTCTTTAATGCTTTAAAGCTCTGAACTATCAGATGCCATAAGGCAGGTCAGAAAATACCATCTTCTATTGTGCACCAAGTATACAAAGTATTTTGACTGTGGATTTGTTTATTTTGGCAGCTAAAGCCCAGATAAGGTAATATCACCTCACACTAGGCACAGCTAATTTTGTCCAAATTTGCTCCATTTGAACATGGGTCATTTAATGCCTTCCTATTTAAGGAGAGATCAAGAAAGATCTCTCCTTAAGAGAGATTTCCTTTTGCTCTCCTTAAGAATGATTTGATGGAGAATAGTTTAGTCTTGTCCTTTAGAGATCAGAAGGGCACAACTATGGAATGTATCATAGTTTGGGTGAGTCTGAAATAATATGACTGAAGAGTACTCAAATCAGTGAGGAAAATGTGCAAGCAAGTGAACCGATCCTATATTTAAGATTGTGTCTGTAAAAGCTTCTAATCACGTTTTGGGGACTTCTCATATCTCTGAAAAGGAACTGAGGTATATTACCTTTATCCAGTTGGAGCTATGAGCTATACATGAGAAATCAGAGATAATCTGTTTGCTTTCTCATCAAGTTAGGATGAGAATGCTAAAGGTCATATAGTGCAGTCCAGTAGAACCCAATACAGAATTGTCAAGTGTAGGAGAACTGCTTTTTTTTTTAGCAGCAGACCTCCAAAATAAGCTCACCTGCATTAAGTCATAGCCATCTTCTGGTAGTGCTCTTGGTGGTCCATCATAAGCACAGTTGTATCTCTTGTCTCCAGAAGCAACTCCACATTCTCCATACCAGACACACGTTTGTGGAAGTACCTAATCAACATGAGACAACTGATTAACTGCAAGGAACAGTTGCCAAATTCCTCAGCTATTGTAGAGTTTATATGTGCTACTATTCCAAAAGCCACTTACAATCCAGATTAGGTAACTTCCCATCAGCATTTACTATATAAAACATCCATTAACAAAAGCATATGTTTTCGACATGGTGCATATCACCACTGATCTTCAGCTCAGCTCCCCACCCTTCCTTGCCCTATATAGAAAGAGGGACTGCACTCTCTATAGTTAAGATCAAATAAAAAAGTTCCTTAAGAAAACTCTAAATCAATATCTGAAAAGCATCTTCAATTGTAAGATGACTTTGAAAATAATTTGTTCACACAAAATAACAAAATGATTACTAGTTAAAGTGTCACTTCAGGGCACATGAGTGAGCATACATGGAGAGAGATGTATTGCTTATGTGCAATTTCAGTTCTCCCTGCCACATTTTGGTCCTTTGTGCAAACTCATGAGTGACAGGTTGAGGAAGCAGAAGCATAAAGAGGACTCGGAAACAGAACTTCATAGCTCTATGCTTGGCACACATGTATTATCACAATCTCGAAGGATGCTCCATTACTACTTTCAAGTCTAAGCAATGCAACATGTAAGTAGGCTTCCAGTGCTAAGTAAAAAGGAAAAGCTTCAACTATCATTTTAGAAATATTTTAATTTAAGAGACTATTTAAAAATTCAGAAATCATTCTTTATTATGTGCATAAAATAAAGGAAATAGAAAAAAGGACAGTGGCATCTTAAAAACCTTGTATTATTGTTCAGTGGTACTGACACAAACATCTGAGATACTAAGCCAAAATATTTATTCTGAAAATCAGAACACTTAATGCAATATCAAGCTATTTACAGTAAAAGCTTTAAGATAGCTCCAAGGGTTTCCTATGCACCTGGGCTGCAAGCAGACTGCACAAACATTTACTACACTTCTGCCAGCTCTGATCAGGAGTTTGGCTAGTACAGTTTGAGAGATAACTGACCTATTTTTATCTCCTGAGCAACCTTGATCTAACATTTGTAGAAACACCATATACTTATGGTGCAAGGACAGGCTGCTGTGCTTTGTGCTTGACCATGAAAAATATTGTTTACTGACCAGAGAGGCCCCTGAAAGGCTGTATTCGTAATACCCAGAAGCTGCCCAGAATTACAGTGCCTCTACAACAACCATTTTTGTGCTGAACACTGACAGTTCTTCAAAACACATCAGTAACTGGTTGTTTATCAGGGGCAATACCCACCACCAATTTACCCACCCTGTTAGACTTGTTTCCTCTTTAACTTAAGCAGGGCAACGTGGTCTGATTCAAAATTACTCGCAACAAGCCAAGTCTAAAAGTCAGTTTATGTTCCACTCGTCTAGATCACTATTCCATTTGTCTACTCTAGCACTTCTTCCAAGTAAACCCATAACCAGCACTAAGTATCATCATATTCTGTGATACAAGCTGGAAAACACACCTTAAAATTGCTCTTACAAACACTGCATGTTTAACACTAGTATGAGCCAAAACATTAAATTTACGTAACTTAAAGATTATTAATCAAAACTACATCATAAATTTGTTCATGTAGCAAATTATTTTAAGCAATTAACACTTCTTTGATGCAAAGTCACCAGATTCAACTCTGCTTCCTCACATCGGTTTACCTCAGTTTTAATAGCAAACAATCTACTAATGGGGAAAGATGGTTTAGTGTTCCTATGTACCAGTGTCAGAAATGAATTATCTCTTCAAGAGAAAGCAGAGATGCATTACTATTCTTACAAAATGACAAAGAATTTGGAGCTGCTTAGCACTGCCTGTGAGAAAAGAATTAGGTATTTTTTCAGCATCAGGCTGGCTTCGATGTTCAGTCTAGAATGGTTCATAATCATACTCACTATTAACACGTTCTATGCTTCATTAGGTCTTGTTATCTAACACTTCTTACTTTTTAAACCTCACAAATTTACCAACCTACTCTTTACAGAAAAACTGTTTCTTCCAGAGTGGAAAGTGTGGGAAACCCAGTAATGCAGTTAACAGTTACTAAAAACCTTATCAGGGCACTACGTGCAAAGAAAAATTTGAGTACATTTCAGCTACCACAGCAGTCTGACTGATAGTTCTGTTGTTTTAAAAATGTTATCCGTATTTCAAGGCAATAATTCCTTGGTTATAACTACAGGGATACCAGATAAAATACAATCTGTATTGTGTCTGTAAATTTACCTACAAGGCTTTCTGCTGTCATTTGCAGAATGGAACATAAAGCAACTTACTTGCACATGACATTTAATCATGCACCAAAAAGCATTCAGCTAAACACACAAGAAAAAACCCACAAGATGAGGTTTGCCCTAGCATTAGTTTACATTTGATTTTGGATAAATGATGTCAAATCATATTACTGAAGTTCCACAGCACTAACACCTACAATGGAAAATCCAACATGTTTGCCACTCAAGCTTTTAGCCTGTTTAAGAAAAGCTGAACGTATCAGCTACTTTAAACTACTAGAAGAGTACTTAGATCTAGAACTGCAAGTCTGAATACTCTATTTCAATATTAACATCAAAACGCAATTTCAGAGACAGTCTAAGATTTTACATTTATGCCATGACCTAGCAGGATTTCATTAATAAAAGTATTTATTCCCTGAACCAGTAAACTTTGGTGATCCTTGGTTTACAGTGATTGAACCAAGTCAATGAGCCTAAAAAGACATCAAATCACTGGAAACCAACAGCCTAAAGTCACCAACACAGCTCTTGAATACTAACAAGACAATAGCCTGCTCATGCTTGAGTCAGTGACACGATATAGGAGCGGGCTGGTCTCCGAGGGTTGAGACACTGTTCAGAGTTAAAAGAAGTCACTAAGTAACTACTCCATTACTACAGATAAGATACAGCTGGAAGTTCTTTCCCCCAAAACCCTCTACTAAAGGCTAGGTTAAGTTACACAGTAAGACAAGCACTTTGCTCTTTCCATTCTTTCAGAAGAATTTTCCTGTTGTGGTAGGATGAGATAGGTATGAGTAAGTTGTTAATAAGTCATAGTTCACAAAGCTGCTGCTTGTAGAGTCAGACTTTCAAGTCAATACTCAGGTGAGCAATCACCTCTCTTAAATGGGTGAAAGCCTAGCCCTAAAACCAGCAGAGAAATACCATGTTAAAACCAACTGCCTTTTAAACAAGGCAAAATATCTGTAAGTCTTATACAGGGCTCAGTTCATGACTTTGGGTTTTTCCCTGTGCGTTTTTTCCCCTTTTTTAAGATTACATAACTAAGCACTCCATATATTAAAATGGGTCTTTCCTAAGTACTTCATAAAGCAACAGTAACATAAGTTTAGGTAAAGGCTGTTCCCTCCTGTCTCCAGCACATCTTAGAAACCATTTGGCAGTCCACTAACACTAACCCTCAGTACATCCCCAGAGTTCAGAAAACTATATTCCTATTTCTGGTAGACTCAATCTGTTTGAAGATAAATTTCACCCCAGGTCAAAGCTTCAGAAGCCCTAATAAAGAACCTGCACATGAGCAAGTATGGGCATTCTACAAAGCTTCTGTTAGAGCTTTCTGGTTCCCAGGCATTATCATTCATTTGTAATAAAACTAGCGTTCCAACAGATCATAAACACATTTACTTCAGCCTGAGGTTCTTCAACTGCAAGTTGAAACAAACTGATAATCTTCAATGCTTTCAGCAACATTTGCCATCACCAACAATGAATACACAGTTGTTAAGCAGACAAAGAACAATGATGATGTTATATGCAGAAACAGCAACTATTTGTAGTCTTGCAAATACCAAATGACAAGTGAACACTGTTTGGCTCTTCCAATTAAGATTACTAATGTATGGAAAAGGCAACAACCTCAGATACAGCTGTTTCCCCTTCCTTCATCTAGGATGATGCATCTGGAATCCTGCAGGGTGAAAAGATCAATCCAGGAAAGGCACACTCTTCCCCTCCAGTCCATTAATATCTGCTATTGCCCACTAGGTTGAGAGTTCTAGAGAAGTACAACACGACCCTTAATAAATGGCAAGACTGATTTATGGAAACAAGCAACTAGGTCAAGTTCACAGATCTGCCCCAGAAGCTGCACATGACCTCACAGCCTTCCTGTGACGGGAGGGGGTCCATGGACTAAAGGAAACATTACAGGTTTAATTCTTATTCTTGCTTTATCTCTTTCAGTAACTTGTTCAGAGGCAGCCAATTCAGAGACACACTATCTGCCAAGCTCCTTTGTTCCTTTGCACCCAGATACGAGACTGTTCCCTTTCAGACAGAAAAATTACCAGCTACTACTAGTCAGGCAAAGCATGCCACAATTCTGGAATTATCCAAGCACATTTCAGATGTCACAGTAAAGTCAAGGCCAAGTAGCAAGAGAAAGTTGCAATAGTTCAATGTCTGTGGGAACAAGCTGGTGTTGGCTGACAAGGAGTTACTGAGAAAATACAAACTTACTTGCACGCATGACCAGAAAGTGCAGGGCCCCTAACTTGCAGCTGTCTGCAACTAAGTCCATCTGCACCAAAATACCTCTGATGCCATGCAGGGAAATAATTATAATACTGCACAATACTTGGATTGCTTTGTCTACTGCCCAGCAAAGTACCAGTCAGTCCTGCCAGTCATTCCCTCCAGTCATCTCTCCCCTTCTAAGGCAGCTTCCTCACTTTCCATCCAGAAAGACTGAACAAGTCACTCCTGATTTTCCAGCAAGTAACTTAGGTAAAGCTGTTACTGTCTCCTTCTGATGCTACACTGCCATCCCTGACAAGGAAACTGTATTCCCTGCAAGGAAACACGGGCATTTCAGAACTTCATGTCCGAGGTCAGGTAACACCACAGTGCAGGCCACTTGACAAGAGCAGCACCTGCCATTAATATTTTCCCATACGATTTCAGAAACTCAAGTATATCCTACAGCTTGGGATCCCAGTTGCTGATAGGAAACCTGTGTCCAGCCTTGATTAGACAGTAATTGAACAGCTTGCGTTTTAGTATAATTACACAAGGATCAATTGCAACAGTAGCCCTTAAAAATACAAATGCAACCCAGTACATTAGGATGTTTATAAGAGAATACAAAGTAGTAATGGGATAACTGACATAAATCTGGTACCATGCACTATTCAGAGTGAAAGATGCACCTTACAGAGGCTGAACACTTCAGTTTGCAATTCTTCATCATCTATTACATATGTGTTCACAATGAGCTTGAAGTGCCAGTCTAGTCCACTGTCTTCTTGAAAAGCGAAGAAACACAAAATACGGCACTTGAATTTATATACATCACAACTGAAAGCACAAAACCATTATACTTCAGGGAGAAAAAAGGTTCACGCTCACAAAGCTTTTCTTTTCCAAGCATCTAAGACTATATAGGCTCAGTCTAAACTGAAGGACCAGCTTCTCTTTGAAAAGTATCAGTGGAACATTAGGCCATAAATAAGAGTTAACTGGGAAAAAAATCCAAAACACCAGATCCTGCCTTTTTACAGTACAAAACTGAAACCTGCATGGTTAAACTCACTTTGCAATATTTACTTCTAGGGACCACAAAGCCACATCCTCTACAAGAATTCCCCTAATTCTCAAGACAACTTGTTTCAAGCTCCTCTAGCTCAGTAACCTTCTGATACATAAAGGACAGCATCTCTCATTTCTTCTAGGACATAGCTCATTGCCACAGGATGTTATCTCCCTCCACAATACATTACATAGAGGCACCTTGGTTAGGTGTGAAGTACATTACTTACCCACTTGGAGATCATGAGTCATTACTAACAATCACCTTCTCCAGTGGTAATAGAAGAACGAATTCCTAGTTTTATGTTCAAGCTCTTTAAAATGGTTTTTGAAGAGGATGTGAGAACAGGAGAGCCTCAGCACATACACAAGATGACAAACTTGTGGGTTTAAAAAGGGCTAGTCATAAAACTTGACCTAGAAAGTATGTTTTCAACTTAGGTAGAGAGGAAAAAAAACCCAGCCACTAAGGCTTACAAGACACTCCTTGTTTCTCCAGTGGAATGTGGAGTATCCCGCTCCTACAGCTTGTGCTACAGCAAACCAAAACATGACTGAGAAGACAGGAGTGAAGGTTTTACAACATTTTTTCCTAAGGTATCAAGGAGTCCAACTTATTCTAGCCCTTAATGTAGTCTTAATACCGTCACATCAATAAATAGCTGCTCTTTCTCCGCACAGACTATACTCCCAGGAAGCTGTCACCCAACACAAGCAACACCCCGAGCAAAACAAACCAGACACCGAGGACATCTGCAAGCCTCAGCCGAGCATGTGACTGCGTGGCCGCTCACATGCACTGGGCATTGCATAACCAGGGCACGCCAAGGGACCGCAGCACCCCGGGGGCAGCCGCTGGTGCGACCGCGGGGCCGGGCACAGGCACCGGGCACGGGCTGAAGTCGCCGGTGCTCCCCGACGGGCCTGCTGTGTCACCGGCTGCCACCCCGCCTGTCACCCGAGGATCACGGTGGGACGAGGAGGGGGTACCCCGGTACCACGTGTCAGCCTTGCTGTGCCCCGAGCACAGCGGCCTAACCCGGCACACCGCCGCCCTCACCCGGCCCCACCGCCCGGGAGAGCCCCAGCTCCCCCCACCCCAGGCAACCACCCGCGGGGTCCCGCTCCCCCCATGCCGCTCCCTCTTCTGCCCACTGCCGGGAGACTCGGCATCCCTCACCCCACGGCCACCTCGCCGGGAGGGACTCACCTGCACGGGCGACAGCAGCAGTAGGAGCAGCAGGCCGAGGCCGCCCCGCCCGGGGCTGCCTTGCGGGGTGCCCATGGCTGGAGCGCGGCGAGCCGGCGGGGGCTCTCGGCAGCAGCACCGAGCGGCGGGAGAAGGAGGGGGACAGCCGCGCCAGCGCAGGTCTGGAAAGACCGCCCTCGCCTGCCCGGGCGGTGGCGCGGCCCCTTCGAGGAGCGGCAGACGGACCGCGCCCGAGCACCGCCGCCAACCGCGGTCGCCGCCCCGCCCCCGGCACCGCCTGCCCGGGCACCGCCTCCCCCGGCACCGCCTACCCGGGCTGCTCCTCCCCCGGCACCGCCTTCCCCGTCCCCGCATCCCCCGTCCCCACCTCCCCGGCGGCGGCGGGCGGGGCTGCACATCACGCCATGGGCGCTACGCCGAGCAGGGTGGGGACATGGTGTCCGTGGCCGCGGCGGAAAGGTCGTCCCGGTGTGGGAGCGACACCGTGCCTCTCCGGGATGGACAGTCCCGCCCAGGCGGCACCGGCAGCCGGGCAGCGGCTTGGTGTGGGCGCGGGAAGTTGAATGGCGTAGTTTGTGAATCTGCAAAAGTCTCTTTGAATCCCCCTCGGCTTTGGCAAAAGCGCCTTTATTTGGCTTCAGAGTCACTGCTCCGGGTCTGCGGGCGCTGTCTCGCAGCCCTCGTGTGTCGCCGTGCGGCTGCGGTGACCTCGGCGAGGGCACAGGGGGACAGGCCGTGTCCCAGCAGCAGCGCCGGGAGTGCCGGCCACGCTCTGCCAGAACAATCTGATTGCTTGGGCTCTGTTTGCTTGGGCTCTGCTTGTTTGGACTCTGCTTGGGATCAGTTTCGGACCTGCCTGGGAGGAGTCACGCTGAAAGCAGGGCGTGAGACGTTCTCTGATTTCCCCACCTCTTTATTGCCTTCGCCGAGACTTTATTGCCTTCCCAGGCGGTTAATGCACATTGCTCTCTGCTGGAATGTATGTATGGCCAGACTTCGCGAAGATTTGGGAGGGCTCTCCCCACGTGGGTGAGCCCTTCCAGCCTGCGCAGTGGATTTTTTAGGTGAGGCACAGCGTGCACAGAACTGGCACCACCGTTTAAGTCTTAAGGTCCATTTGCCACGGCCGAGCGAGCTTGGACAGTGACAGTGAAGGCCTCGGAACTGTCACAGCACCCGGTACTGACCCTGCTGAGCATCCGAGATGTGACGGGATGGGATGGCAGGGAGGCTTGGAACTGCCAGGGGATGGTCTGCACTGAGACTCGAACTCAGGACCTTGGGATTCAGAGTCCAGAGTGCTCTCCTTTACACCACGGGACCGCCCTTCTGCTGGAATAAAACATGTAATTTAGCTGACATTGCCATCTGCGGACAAAAATTCAGACTAGTCTGGGTGTCACAGCCTCAGGGGCTAATGTGTTGTCCGGAGACCTCCTGGACATCACGTAATCCCACTTTCTGCTGAGAACAGAATCCTGTTAAGAGCAGGGGGCTCAGGAAATTATCTGGTTGCATCATGAATAGCTTCAGAGATGGAGATTTCACAGCCTTTTTGGACAAACTGTTCCACTGATTGACTGCACTTAACAGCAAAAGGTTTTTCCAGTATCTAAAGAGATTTTCCCGTGTTCCAGCTTGAAGCTGATGCTTCTTGTGCTGTCATGGTGTCTCTCTGAGAGGAATGTGGCTCCCCCTTCTCCACAATGGCCCATTTGTTAGCTGCAGAGAGCAGTAAGATGTCCCCACGGTCAGCTTTCTGCTTAGGTCTGAGCACACACAGCTCATGTGTTCCAGCAGCCCTGGCTGTTGTGATGGCAGTAAAATCGATTTGCTCGAGGATGTGTGTTTATTTTTTTATTGTTGTTGTTCTGGCGAGCCTAAACTAGGGCACAGTACTCCATCTCAAAGGGAGAGGAATAACCCAAGCCCTTGACCTGCTGACTGCCCCCTTGGTGATGATACACCCTGCTGACTCACGTTCAGCACCTCACTCAGCCCAAACACCCCAGTCTTCTCTTCCAAACTATTTTCCATCTAGCTGCTGCCCAGCTTCTACTTTTCTCTGTGAGTATTCGATCCAGGGTGAAGGACTTGGCATTTGGCAAATGCAAAACAAAACTAGATTAACTAGTTAAAGTTACATTATTTGAATTGTCATGTAATAAAGAAATAATTAGTCAGGACTATTCAGTGTGATCCTAAAAGGAGAACGAAGTGCCACATTTTCTAGGCACTCCACATAGGCAGAGGATGTGGTTGGCATACCTTGCGTAGCTGCAAGTTAAAAAATTGTAAGAACCTTGTTTCAATGCATGTGAAAAAGGTGAAGGGTGGCAAAACGGACTGCACAGAAATGGCATTTTCTTCCTGAAGTAATTACATAGTGAATAACTGCTTTAAGAATCGTAGGTGAGAGAGAACCAATTTATAATGAAAAACAAGCAAAAGGGAAGCTATTGTAATAACAATTTCCATCATAAACTAATTTAAAGTCCATAACATCACACTTGTCTACCACCTACAGCATAAATGGAGAAAAGTGGTAGTATTTAATATTTATCTAACTCTCTTACAGGTATCTCTAGATGGCTGTCTAAATCACATTTTATTCTGTTGCAATCCCGCAGAATGCTGCCTTTTTGCCCTCAAACTGAAGTCAAGTGGTGCAGCTAGGAAGACTGATTAACAAACATGGAAATCTTGCGTAATGGCAGATGCAGAAACTCAAACGTGTCTGTTTTCATGTGGCCTCTGTACCCTCACAGCCAGGTGACCAGAGCAGGGTATGCCTTCAATCCTGATGTGGCCGTCAGTCTTGGTCGCAGCTCTATGCCACATTTTGGGGGGTGAGGAGGCAGAGCTGTCTAGAGCAGTTCATGGGAATTTAAGTAGAGTTGCATGAGTGTTATTGATGACAAAACCAGCACCATTGACTGCCTCATCTTAAGGATATCTTGTTCCTTATGGGCAGGGAAAAAGCCCTCAAGAGTTAACCCAGGTCAGTGCTGCAAACAGCTCATTGCCTTGTCTGTGATACACATGGCCCAAAAGAGACCACTCCCATTCTCAGATACTCTTCTAGAAGGACATTTCTCAAGTTATGTTTTATAAGGTTCCCTTTGAAACCCAGGATTATGCATAGCTCTCAGGGACTGTCCACTTGGAAAGTTAATGGGAAATACTTACTCGGGTTCTCAGCAGCATATACAAAACTAAGTTTTCCTGCCTGGAAGAAGAGACCAATACTAATTCATTGAACAAGTCCTTTAATTGTCCATTAGTGTTAAATTTGCCTTTTCCCTCACTGGATACCCGAAATGGTGTAAAGCTGCCACCAGGAAGCTCATGTAAAATAACTGCCAGCTTTGTTCTGTTCTATGTCTTTGAGGGAAACCTTGAGTGTTGTTTTCAAAGGTGGAGGCCTTACTGTGTATCCATCCCTTGACTCAATGCAGAAATTAAACTTGTGTTACCACTTCTACTAGAAGCTGAAGCACCTAGTGGTAATGACCTTGCAATTTCTAGATGGCAATCTGTCTGAAGAATTCCTCGTGTATACCAGTGGAAACACAGTATGTGATCACTTTGCAGCAAAGCCAATTAAAATATCCATCATTGTTTATTCCACATAATTTTTTATAAGCCTTCATCATTTCTATTACAATAGCACCCAGAGGGAATTGCAAGACTTTGGAGCTATGGTAGGCATCACCTTGCACATGGGAAAGTGCAGTATTCTCCTTAGATGTCTTGCAATCTTTGTGCAGACAAGCTGCAACAGGTGAGTGAGAAGTTTCACCCAGTTTCTCACACTTCATTCATTGTGGTTTCATCCATCCATTTCACCACCTGGATGAAACCACTATAACTTGTTCACAGACTGTTTTACCAGCTGAACTAGAATAATGCTAGTAGTAAGCAAACCTGGTGTTTCTCATTTGGTGTTGTAAGTAAATCATATTCTTTTCATCAGCTGTCATTTATCTGCCTTCCTCACATGTGGAGGCCTGCTTAGCTTTTTATTACACATGACTCAATGTACCTGTTACTTTGGTTAGATGCTTTTGGCTTCAGATTAACCATAGGGGATCAAATCAGAGCCTGATGCTGCCAGTACTCAGTTAAATATTCAAGTAGTTTGTCAGGTGATGCTTAATCAAGTCTGTTCATCATCTTTTCATCTATCTGCCCTGGTGTATTTCACTCTACCAACCCCTTGTCTGTGTTTCCTCTTTAACCTGAGAAAGTCCTATCATCATCATCATCATCATCATGGCCAGGCTTCGCGAACGAAGATTTGGGAAGGGCACTACCCACGCTTGCTGCAAGCGTGCTGATGGCTAAAAAGGCCGATA
>JAWWEV010000083.1:104369297-104412954 GCA_035583235.1 Hafferia zeledoni
ACACCTGCCTGTTCAAGAACAGACACATTGGTCACGTAATCGGACCAGTGGATGTTTAGGATTGAACGGAGGCAGCGTCCTATAGTCACTCTTTAAGGTCATGTGCTTTCTGCATTTATCGTTCAAGTCACTGAAACTTTTTTCATTTTTATTATAATCAGGTAAAGCTATTTATTGCCTCATAGCAAAAGTTTGGGACTTGAATTCAATTAATTCAATCTTTGTTCCAGTTTTACTACAAACTTGCTGGGTGATCTGGGCATGTCCCAGCCTATGCAGTGCAACTTCCTCTTCTGTAAAGTGATGCCAATGGCATGGCAACATGTGGCCTAAGAGCTCCAAAACCAGATGTCAACCACTGAGCTGTTGAAGGAAAACACTGTAGAAGCACAGCTTATTATTACAGCAGTCCGGAGACACTCTGCGCTTGTTGCTGTGAGCAATATGTATTTGTGCCAGACACTGTGCATAAGCAGTGATATGCTGATAAATTCCACGTCTGACCTACTAACAGCTGTGTATGGTTTGCATTATCATAAATCTACTGAACTCCTCTAACACCATGCTGCTACTCAGTGAGGAAGTCAAGATTTGTTGTCAAAGTGGAGAATATGGGCAGAACTGTCACAAAGGAATCCCTAAGGGCACTACCAAAACTTGGCATGAGGAACAGGAGACAGGTTTATGAGCTACAATTCACCTGAAGAAAAGCCTGATTATGATTAGGCTTGAAGACATTTTGTTAGTTTTATAACAGTTTGTCCCAGTGAATGGGGTCTGATGCAGTAGCATGGCCAAGGCAATGCATGCAGACTGTTCTTGGGAGTCTCAGAAAGTGGTATAATTCTTCTGCCTCTTCATGTGATATAGTCCAGGCAAGCAAATCATGAGGTTCTGATATCACTTGTCCAACAGGTTTATCCAGCCTTTATCCATATGCTGGATGCAAAGTAAGTATGCATATGTGTATGTATGTATCACACAAGAACACGCTTGTGCACTATATATGAAACTGCAGACAGTTTCAGGTCTGCATTGCAGGTTAGTGTCATGCTCCATCTGTGCATCCAAGCCAGTGAAACAGCTCCATCCAAAAAAATTGCATCCCTTGTTCCTTCCCGATTTAGCTGTATTCTCCACCAGCACATCCTAGATGGCTCAGCTGATCCCTGCTCCCTGGCAAGGTGCAGCACTATGCAGCCTTTGAGCCAGTTCTCAACCAACAGACTTGAAATACAAGCAGGACATTAAAGCATCAGTCCAGCTAAAATGACTTGTCAACATTGGGAGAGAGAAATGGATTATTTAGAGACAACTTAGGTATGTGTCTCAGATTTCATTTTGGTCTGCAGCTACAGCCACAGTTGCTAGGCATATGGTCTTGTTATTGATCTCATGAGAGTTAGCATCTCTCTAAGTCACTGAGAAGATGAAACAAAAGGTATATTGATTCATACATTTTAAGATCAAGGGGACTATTATGATCACATAATGTTGGTTCTTGCATAGCGTATAATTTCATCCAGTAATTCCTGCATCAAACACAAAATGTTTCAGGTGAAACATCTTTCAGAATGAAAAGTCATTGTTTGTTGGTTTTTGTTTTTTTTAACTCAAATGATGAAGGAATCATATCAACTATTTGTTTCTTAAATAATTATCCTCAGTCTTGAAAATTCACAGCTTGAGGTTTGAATTTCTCTAGTTTCAGCCTCTTGATACTGTTTTGATATGCTTTCATGTGCAAAATTAAGGAGCTTTCCACTCCAGAAATTGTCCTTTGTAGTGATTTAGGCCATGAACAAGTCACAGCACTTTTCTTTGATACTCTCTGAATAGATGGAGATGCTTTACTGAGTTGTGGCTGTAGGAATTTTTAATGATGACTTAAAATGTAGCTCAACACAATAGGAAATTGTAGGAATAGGGCAAAAAGCCTGGGATGTCAAACACAGTGTCAAAAATATGGTTTTCAGTATAAACTCTTCTCCCCTTTTATAAAGCACAAAATCCACTGTACACCATAATAAGCCTGTCAACAGGGTGTTGACTTTTTTTTGTAACTGAAGTATGTCAGATCAGTGTAAGGGCCAGTTTTACATTCAGGAATAATAACAGAAGCACTGAGACATATTTGAGTAAAAGTCCTTTGAATCCTATGTTGCTTTTTATAATCTTCCTTTCAGAAGATCTGACCTAATGGATATTAATGGATATTAATGTTGTGGAGAATTTGTCAGTGATATCTAGATCTTTGAAGCAAACCTTGTATTGTCATGCTAAAAGAAGTTTTCCTTTTTCTAAACCCCGGGTGCCGTTTCACCCCCCCCCCCCCCCCCCCCCATGAATGCTATCTCATCTGTGAAGACATGGAAAACAATAAAAGTCTAATCAATCAAGTGAAATAGAACAAAGTGGTCTTTGCATAAATAGGAAACTAATTCTGGTATCATACAAAGAGAAAGAGCAGAATGTAGAAGAATGGAAAGAAATACTGAAGTATGCAGAACAAGATAATCGGAGTAGTATATTTTTATTGAAATAATGGCATTGGAAACAATGGAAAAATGCGTTTTAGCAAAGCAACATTCCTGTTGCAGAATATTAGTCTTACATGGAACTACATAAATTTGTGTATGTTTTATCAAATTCATAAAAGGTCAGGTCAAAACAAACTGTGGAATTCAGAAACCTATGACACTATCATGAAATTCCCAAGGGCCAAAAGCAGAGCTGCTGTGAGAATGCACAACTCCATTTAGTCCCAGGTGTGCAGTGCAATATTCTGTTGTTGGAAAAAGGAGCCTTGTGTGTTATCTTTGGTTAGGCTCATAGTAAATGTTAACATGTTAACACCAATGACTCAAGGCTTCCAGTCAAGGCCTGTATTTTATGTCCATTCAGTGTTCACATCCAATTAATTACAAATGGACTGGGATCTGTGCTACCTCATTTTCTGTACAACAGTTCTAAAATTTCTGAGACACCACATATGGTTAGCTTATGGATTTTCCAATAGTCACCAAGACTGGCTGAATAAAGAAATTGAATTATTCTTGCAATTAGCTCTGACTCTGAGGCAGAAAATCATCATTGCTAAAGTGCATTAAATATGACCTGCAGCTATTTGATCTTGCGCTCTAATCCTCTCAGCTCTTCTAAACTAAACAAAGGTGGGTGGATCAACAGTGAGATGTTTTCATTCCAGAAGAACATGTGCAAGTCAAGAGGTGCAACACTGCCTTTTATATCATAACTAAATACATGTGTCTGCACACTGCACTGCAGGGATCATCTAAATGAAGAACTCCATGAATCTGAGATCTCTAAAGCTACACCACTACCATGTCACTCATGAGACACTACTTCTCCCTATACACTGTGAGCTTTTCCCTTGTGCTCTTCCCCATCCTACAATGGCTTGACACCAGCAAAATAAAAGAAAGATGCCCTGTACTTTTCCTTGACTCATTGGTGTAGCCTGTTGTTTGGTTGCATCCATCCCACTTGCAGCTGATGGGAAGTCACCAAGCTAATAGCAGCTGCCTAAATCCCATGTGGAGAAGACAGTAGGCTGGGCCCGTGGATCTGAGTGTGCAGACAGGCAACCCTAAAAGTAGTGTGCTAGTGGAGCCGATTCTTTTGGGGTGTAAGCTGGGAATATATGGCACTTTCGGAGGAAAAAACCCCCCCAAACCTAACCAAAACCCCAATTTGGCCTGTTATCGCGTCCCAGTTCTATTTCACATCATTATATTGTACCAGGATTCATCCTGCCATCTATGAAATAAATTTGGTGCCCCTTAATTTCTAGTCAAAATTTACTTGTCTGTTGACATGAGCTGATGAAGAGCTGCTGCATTTCACTGGCATGTGAATGGAATCATCTATTTCCTTGCTTCCCTCAGCAATGCATTTCAGAACTTACAAAGGTAAGTGTCCACAGAGCACTTTGAAAGCCTTACACAAAAGGCACCACAAGTATGCGAAGAATTACTGTCAATATTAGTGAATCACTTCAGCCATCAAGGGAAAGCAGGTTTCTGTTTCAGAACAACGAACAACCCACAGCAGTACTTACTGAGCACTTTAAAGATAACAACAGCTACATAAATACTAAGAATTATTAAGGTTTCTTTGTGAAAAGGTTAATTGCATGGTTATAAATGCTATTGCAACTTTCAAGCCCATCTACAGGCAGAATAAGCACCTTTTGATTACAGGGAACCCAAAAGTAAAACCAGCCCTCCCTCCAAAGGCTCCAAGATGAAAAAAATGCTCCCAACAGGAAGGTTTCTACTAAAAGTCCTGTTTTGGTTGAATAGTGTCTTTGCTGATGCTAGATTCAACTTCAGTCTGAATGGGGTAGAGAAAGACTTGACTGCCAGTTCTGCACTATGGAGACTTCCCCCACAGCCTGTGTGCTGTATCAGCCAGCACTAAGGAGAGCAAGGAGAGAAAAACAAGCCTCTCCCTTCAACCTGTGCTAGTCCTACATTTCAAATTTTGTTTAGATATAAGAAAAGCCAGTTATATCCCAGTATCAGTCCTGGGGGTGGGGGGGAAGGGGAGAGGACCTGGTAACTGCATCCTCTCAGAAGAAGGTCAGCAGGTGCTCTGTACAGGACACAGCACCCCAAGTGTTCTTCACATATTTCACGAGACTCCTGGCTGCAGTGACCATTCACAGAGGTAGCTGAACACAGGACTTTGAAATTCCTACTCTAAATGGTGGGGAGCAGACAAGCATCTTCCCAAGGACAAACATACTTGAGGAAACTCTTTGCTGAGTAGTTGCATTCTTGAGGTTGAGATGACTTTTTGAAGAAAGTAAACCTGGAAGAAGGGAGGGACCACCAGCAGATACTGGACACCTGCATATCGTTATCTCAGCTTGCTTACTTCAGCTGTTGCAGGACCACTGTTGGCTTGCCTTGTCCTCTCTCCTATGCTCTGCTATCTGGAAAAAATAGGAGACCCTCACCAACAGTGGCTGCTTCCACATTTTTTAGGAAGATTGCTTTATCACTACAACCCAGCTGATATTTAATAGTATTTACTGTATGGCTACTGAAGACCTTCTACTGATTATTCACCTTCACCAATATGAAAGAGCTTTTCATCTTGAGAGTGTGGTTTTTCCCAATTGTTGATCTGAAGAAAAATCAGGGAAAAAGTTCAATATTGAGACCAGGCTGCCTAGAGTCCCTTTAGTGTTCTCCAGAACAATATGTTCATCTTCAGCCCACTGGAAGCTCCAAACAAAGCTTTCCTCTCCAGTGTTGTTTGTTAAAGAAGTTAGAGTGCAGTTCCATATAATGCTGTGCAACTTAAGCTCCCAATAAGGCTCGTGAGATTTCTGCATGCTCAGTATTTTTTAGTCTTTTGCAGAACTTAACCCTGCATACAGTCATCCTCTAAGCATCTTGCATGATTCTTTGGTTCTTACCAGTTCATCTGCAAGTTTCTCTTAGGCACAACATTATTTTAATTTAAAAATACAGCAGCATAAATTACCTAAACAAATAGATTTTCTGGTATCTTATTACATTGTTGGAAAACTTAGGAGCTTTCCTCATTAATGCTGAACAGAAATTGAATAGCAATTCCAGCATGCAAACAAAGGTACACCGACTTCTGTTCTCTTCACCAGAACATTGGCTTCTTACCTAACTTACTCACAGAAAGAATAACTTTATGATTTGGTAATATATATGGCTGATTTTCACTACATACATTACACTCATTTGTGCTAGCTCAGTAAAAGATTTCCTTTAACGCACAAAAGCAGAAGTGTAACAGTTCAGCTGAATCCTAGGCAGACATTTTTTAAGCAAGAAATAATTAATTTCCTTACAATCTTTGAAGGCAGGTGGCCTGGATTTATGTACTGAACTAACTTGTTACCTCAACTCACTGTAAATTAATCTCTAATGTTTTTGTGGCCAACAGGACATGGTATATACAGTTTACCCTGTAAAAATGACTGGGTTTTAATGGGGTAATATGGTACTATTACAGTAATATGGTTAAAACATAGCTCTTCACAAACCACATGCAATTTGCACTGCCTTCCCCACAAAGGCACTAGTAGCATGTCTAAGTGTCTTAACCACAACAAAGGCCAAAACTGCTGTTGGGAGTTCATTTTCCATGCCTGCATTAATTAGTGAGCCTGTTCAAGTATGGCTACGTGTTACCATCTCACCAGCTGCTGAAACACCTGTACACTGTGCACTTCTCCCCTAGCTCCTGTCACAGACCTGGATAAGTGTGTTGCATAGTAGCTGTGGGTACTAAACCATAGTGTCATGTATCTGTGGGTGTAGAGCATATGTATAGCACTTGTATAGTGTCTGTGCTGTTTGTTGTGCCTGACAGCTGCATTTCTGATGTACTTGCACCAGTGGATTTATGTCCTGGTTGGTTTGCTCAGTAACTGGTCCTCCCCTATCACAAAAATGCACATACATAGACTGTAAATTTGGGGATGGATCCCCTTAGCATTGCATAGGTATTGCAAGAAACTGTTCCACTGTGTTTCCATTGCTGGACAGATTGACAGATCAAGATGCTACAACTGAGAGGACATGTCCTTGTTTTTTGTTTGGTTCGTAGCTTTTGCCATCATTTGTAATTGATAATTTTTATGAAGTTTCATGTAGTAGCCAAAAATGTTACCAAAATCCTGGGCTGGCAGGAGGACTTGTGTTGTTATGATGATGTTGCATACAGGATCTCGTCTCTAGCCTCACATGGAGCTTGGAGGTAGAGAGGAATGGTCTGAGCCAGCACTGTCACCAAAGGGGGGGCAGCAGCACTGTGGGGCCACGCCAGGACCAGGTGAATCCAAACGGCTGCAAGGTCTGGGTATCCTTTTGGCACAAGAGCCGAGTGTTCCTAACCCACACATGCCTCCAGGCACCCATTACAGGTGTGTGGCCATGGCAGTACAGGATGCGTGTTTGAAACAGCAGGAGAGCTTGCCTGTGTGGGGGTGGATGTGCTGCAGGTGCGGAGGAGCAAACGTCGGTGGGATCCTGTAGTACAGGCAGGGCTGCGCTGCACATGCAGCCCTTGGGCCAGCCCCTGCTCTTGTCACTGTCCTGTGTCCAGCAATGCCAGGCAGAGGCCCTACCTTGTGGTGACCCTATGGCAAGGGCATTGTGCATTCAGGGAGCGTGTACCAGAGAGGCTAATCAGTTCTGCAAACTGTTCCAACAAGCCCTTTTAGGGCAACCTAGGTTTACTGTCATGCTACTATGGTCAGGGCACATCTGTGTCAAACTGCCTTTGCTACAGGGCTGCATTAGCTTTTCCTTTGCTTTTCCTTTGCACGGAGGAGTCGGAGGATGCGTTCATTTTTTGTTAGTTCTGCTGGCAGTTCATTTGCCTGGAACAAAAAAACTCAGAAGTTAGCAGAAATGAAAGAGTATTTTCCAAACGTGGTTTAAAAGCATTAAACTCTAAAGATGGAACTGGGCATTATAATGATGTGGTTTCTTTCAGTGTTGTGTTCACCACTGTTGAAGATACGTTAAGAAATTATCTTTCAGTGTGCAAGTCTCACTTAAATCTTCAAAATAATCCCAATGTGGAATTTGATCAGTTTATTTTGTGCTGACTGCCTAGGCTATATTGTATCCCTTGGGTTCCCTATGCTTCCGTCACAGAAGAAACAGAGAGCATAGCTGCTGATTTTCTGGGGAAGATGGGGCAGGTCTTTATGTACTGAAGTCCATAAAAATCCAAGGGAAGATTTCCATTGCTATGAAATAGTTAGTGCTGTGCTGTAAGATTGGTAATAGAATATGAGTTTGGGAGGCTTTTTTAAAAATTTATTGAATACAATTTTGGTAACGTAAAGCATTTATAATGAAGCTACTTCTGAAAATCAGTAATTCTGTCCTGCAGATACACCCTGTTGTGCCAAATTATATGTTATTAAAAAAAAAAATTTAAAATCAGTAGGAGAGGTTACAGCCACGAACTTTCTTATAAAACATGCCCTTCTGCTGTAAATCACTATCAGTAGCAGAAAAATCTTGTACATTGTTTGGATTATAGTATCAAACCAAAATGCATATTAATGCCTACTGTGTGAACAGCATTAACTCTGCTGCCATCAAGTGGAATAATACAGAAATTAACAGCCACAGATACATTAAATGGGCAAAATATTTAGAAGGTATGTGCTGAATTACTTGTATTACAAACATTTGTTCACCTAACCATAAAGGAGAAGTTAACACCAGACCATCCATTCACACCTTAATAAACCCAGCTATATATCAAACACTATCAGCAAATAGTTCAGAAACACACATCAGAGGAAAACATTTTCATGGAAATTATCAAAGAGGTAAACACTCTACAGAATAAAACCAAGATAAGTATTGTACAGATAAGTTGCTGTTACAAAAAACATTCAAAAATAATTAAACTAAAAGTTTCATAGTAACATATGGGAAAGATGCATGTGATTTGGGATTTTTTTTCTTCTGCATTAGCAATGCCCTGAATTCTAACCAAGTTTCCTTATCAAAGGTACCCAGATATACATTTTTTCTTTCTGCAGAAATAGCCTCCTTACACATCTGTATGGAGACATGAATATAACTTATGACTTATCAAACAGTACCAAATAACTGTTTTCCTAAAATGCAACCTAGCTAGGGCATGACTAGTTATAGTTAACAATTTAATCTGTGGTGCTCTAGTGAGTGAGTGAGTGTGTGCTTTGGTTTATTCTCAGACTGATATAAATTCTCAAAAACTGACATCACCAGTGGCACTGCCTAGTACCCTTAGAGATGCTTGTATACAGAAATGAATGGACTAAACGGTGGTGCTTCAGGAGAGGATCAAGAGGCAGCCATGGAGCAACACAGAAACACAGGCTGCCCACACCTCCATGGGATATACAGCTCCACTACCCAGTGATCCCCACTTGCTCCTTATCTGGGAGGAGCATGCCAGGACATACCTTGTTTCTCAGGCATGGATCTGCTCCTGCTTCAAGGAGCAGTGCCACTGTCCTCACGTTGCCACTCAGGACGGCTGCGTGGAGAGCAGAGGTCCCATTCTAGAAATACCAGTGGAGGTGTTTGTACCATACATGGGAAGAAAGCAAAAGGCATTGAAACACAAATGTCTGTAAAGAATAAACCTACCAAGGAGAAAGACATAATACAGAAGAGATTAGGCCATCCAAGGCATAGTGCCTGATTTAGACATGGTGCAGGCAGGCAGGGAGCTATGAAGGAGGTGATTTTAAATGCTTTAATAAAAATGAGAGTCAAGTGCTCTCTACCACAGCAGTATTTCCTTTTAAAAATTACCCTTGTCAATAGATTAGAGGTGAAATGAACACAGTGCTTGCTTCTGCCTGGCAAAACCAGTCATTAGCAAGTGAAACAGAAGTGCAAGCAGTAATGGAAACCATCTGTGCATTTTATCTTCTTTCTCTTATGATTAATGGCCTCAGTGTCAGACAGCTGAGTGGTGGGGTTTTTTATGGCTGGCCTTTTCTTTGTGGTTGCAAACTGTTCGAATAAGTGTGGGAGCTATTTCATACTTGTAATTAACAACTAAGTCAATGCCACCTACATTATCAAGTACATCAAAACGGTTGATTTGTTGCATGCACAAGGCTATCAAAGTATGTGATTTATAGCCATATAAAATTAGGCCAGCTATTAAAAAGCAGTTTCCAAATATCTGTTATTTTTCAAGTCACTTTGTGATTTCAGAGGAAAACGAAATCAAACAGAGAATCTGCTCACAACATACCTGTGAGGACACTATTTTCCTGACTAAATGCAATAGAGGGCTGGGTATAATGCTAAAAACCGCACTGTCAAGAGCAATCAATGCACAGTAGAAATAAAATCAAGCAACAAAAAGCAGAATTCCTTCTATGACACAATGTGCTTCCCCATTCCAAAAATTAAATTCACTGTTTGTTCGAAAAGATTCATTTATGTGTGGTATTAAAGGCTAAATAAGATATTTTCATTTTTCTCTTGACTTTTTTTGAGCTCAAGGTCCTATGATCTTCTTCTAGCAGTCATAAATGCCATGTCTTTCATCAGACCCTTTGCTTTCTTGAGATTCTGCCTAAAAATATGTGTGTTTCACTACTAACCTTCAGCAGGCCAAGTGTGGGAGAGAATTTCAGCAACTCTTCTATCACATTGTTGTACCCTTTAATGGCAGCCTTCAGTAAAGCAGTCGTACCATCCTTTAAAAGAGAGAGGAGGTCAGTTCAGTTGTTACCAATGCTTTACTTGCAATCCCCTTGGCTGGAGTGATACAGTGGCTTTCCCTCACACCTCTGAGAGGAGGGTTTTCTCTGCTCATCGTCTTTGAGGAGGCACCTCCACAGCATACGCTGCTGGTTTTAGGGCACCTGCAGGATTGTTCCTCTGGCAGGTGAAAATTTAAGGGTAAAATGAACCAGTGCCATCATATATCATGTTTGTCACTCATCTACATGATCATTTCCATTCCCTAATTCCAGAAGGTACCTCCAGGAAGCTGTCCCAGACACAGCAGGAAAAAGGGTGGGACTTTGCAACCTGATAAACAGGACGGACTCTGGGGACACCAGGCCTCCAGACAGACAGACTACAGCCTCTGAAAAAGCTAGGAAGCATTAAGCTGCAGACAGTGCTACTCACATCCCTCGCAGCATCTCGCTCAGCACCCCGGAGCAGCATTACTCGCACCACTTCACTGTGACCCATCTGTGAGGCAATCCACAAGGGAGCTGTCCCATCCTGCAAGCAAAATAAGACTGCTAATGGTTTCACTTTGATGTCCTGTGGTCTCTGGTATTTTACTGCCAAAGCCTACTGGACTGGATGTACTTCAATTACTCAGTGAAATCCTGCATCACAGGGAGACATAGGCAGAGCTGCAACCAAAAGTACCTGGGAGTGTATCAAGCTAGAACTGCTTCAGTTTGTGGAGTAGAGCCACCCTTACCTGCTTTCTCTTGCATAGTTGGCCACAAATGTACACTGCTGTGTGAACAGTTAAAGCCCAGTCAGGCCCCTGCTGTGCCTAAAATACACAGGCGAGTTTGAAACACAAAGGCTAAAGTTATCTTGTGTATTTTGAACTCTAGGTAGTTAGATGTGACAGAAGATACAGTACAAACCTCAGCATGCACAGGCAGATTCTGCAGCTGAGTGTCTGTACATAGGGAGTTAAAGTTGTTTACAGAAGCTAGGGAGCAGTGCAAGATGATCATCAACTTTCAGTATAAGGTTACATTATTCACCCTCAGGGAATCTGGTAAAAAGGTCCTGCCTTACAATGATGGTGAGTATGTCACAAATTTTACCTTCAAGATCTCCACTAGAAAACAAGGAAATTACCAAGGAATCCAGCATGAAGCAATTTGGTTTAGAAAAATTGTCCTATGAAAGCATTATTTGAGCATAAAAGCCCAGAAAATGAAATGCATTTTCAGAATAAGCTAAACTTTGTGATGGACTTCCATCCCAAAGGCAAAAGTGAGTTGAAGCATTACAAGTATTTCTCACTGAAATTAGAATTTAGTTTTTTTGTCTTTTCCTCGTTTTGCTTTTAAATGGCCTGATTCTCCAGACTGCAGGAAGACTCCAGCAGTTATGTGGTGCCAAACTGATTCCTGTGGGCCTTTAACAAAAGGCTTTGCATGTTTGAACTTTAGCATAGAAGTGAGGCCTCACATTGCAGGGTGCCTGCTTCTGCCTTCAGTGCTTGCCAGGTCCCCTCACCACCCTTAGGAGCCTGAAGACTTGGCCTGAAAATGGCAGACAAAACATACTGAGGCTTCCAAAAGAGCCTTAATGAGACGTTTCAGAAGAAATAAAATTTTTACTTTAAATAAAATATTTCCACCTTGATCAAAGAAGTAATCTCTCTCCTCAGTGCCAACTGACTTGCTCATGCCATCCAAAAAACCATTGTTGAACCCATTCCTTGCTTTCTATGGGCTAGACTTAATCCTTTTGAGGAAACAGAAAAGCTATTTCTTCCTTTGATATAATGTTCGGGGCTTCTCTTTTTCTGATACTGAGAAAGAGCAAATGCACATCCTGAGATCTTTAGTATTCTCATATGGTGAGGAATAGAATCTTTGACCACTCTTGTATAATCTCTCAATAACTTAACTAACTAAAATTAGTGACTGACTTCATTATAGTATATATCCTGTTAATATGAGGAGTGTTCTTTGTGATTCAAAAATAACAAAGGCTGTCTTGTATACACTGTATCTGATGTTATTGTGATAGCAAAAACTGTCCCTCTCCAATTTATAGTGCTTTCCCTAGCAGTAAGCTGACACTTCAAACTTTTCTAATTTCACCCCACCAGAGGGCTCTAGAAAATAGCTATAAGGACACTGAAAAAGCCTCTAAAACTTGAAAAACATCTGAGTGCTGCCTACACAATTTAATCTGTGTGAAAAACCAATGTTGTGCAAATCCACACTTGTATTTACACAAGAAATGCTAACACAAGGTCAGCACGGGGAACACAGAAGGGGTTTTTTACTCACAGTCTTATTTTCAGGTATAAATGAAAAGGAGCAGAAGTGTTGGGTAACATCACTGCTACCATTAAGTGTCCTTATTAGTATTGCTGTTAGACATCATCCTAGGTGTCTCAGTTACAGGCTAGAGGCAAAAACACGTTATGAGAAAGACTGGCTGTCTTGGAGAACTTAGTCTGAAGAGGAGAAAGATGCTAAAGTCGATGATGGGCTCACAGTGACTACGGTCATCTTCTTTCTCTTAAGCAAACAGCATCTAATATGAAGGTTTATGCAAATGTGTATAATATTTATATAGAGTAGATGAGATTTCTGTCCATTCCCATGTTGGTGAATGGTGCAACAGAGATATTACAGTTTACTAAGAGGTCACATGAGAATTCATATCTAAACAGATATTAGGGATTGGAGATAAGTCAGGAAAAAAGTTCAGAAACTACTTTCCTTTCCCTGTCTCTCTGCCCACCCAGTAGTCACCCATTACATCCCTAGAACAATGTTAAATAACCCAAATGTTTGTAAGCTGTTCTTTTTTCCACATTTGATTACAAACTAGTCTATATGGATGACACTGTATTATATCCAGCAGCCAGTGGTTCCAAAGATACTCTGACTGAAATTTCTGATGCTCTTTCTCTTACTAATTACATTAACTAATTACTTAGCTTTGCAGCTTTGAATCTCAACTCTTGCTTATGGCTTGAAGTTTGAGAAAAGGCCAGCATAGGGTGGGAGGTGAAAGACCCCTTGGATTGCCAGTATGGACTTCCAGGGGCAGAGACCCCCTACTCTCAGGTTACTCAGTGTCATCTCCTCCACTGATGTGCCCATCAGTCCACTTGCACCACTACACCTAATATGCTAACAGCAAACAGCTTGTTTGTCTGAAGTCCACTCTATATAGGTTTACTGGCTTACATGTAAGTGTAATTGCATATCACGTGGTAAGAAAAAAAAAATCATTAATTTTCAGATTATTTTGAATCTGCTCAGCCAGCCAGACTGAAGCCTGCTGGGACATAGGCTGCCAAAACAGTGCAAAATTCATTGCCAAAGAATCTTAAAGCTTTGTTTTTTGAGTTGGAAGAGCATAGAAACATCTCCTGCACAAGGCTTAGACACTGCCCCCAGCTCTGTCTAGACAAAAAGATGACAATGGAATTTCTGCCCTGCTCCTCAATATTGGAAGGAAAATAAGCAACCAAAACCCAAGAGAAATGACATTGCCAGGGAAGAAACTTTCCAGGAAGCTTCACTGCTTGGTCTTCTGAGAGCTGAGCTGAAGGGCCTGCATACAGACAGCCAACACCTTCTGAAATGCTCTGTGGTGTCAGGAGCACCCCTGTGGGATGTGGGAGGTGGAGCACCAAACTGAAGGGGAATTGGTACCCACTGCAGCGGCAGGAGGAGACATACAAGGCAGATGCATATAACGAATTAAGCCCCAAAATTCACAAAGTAGAGAGGAAAAGCTGGACACCATGAGGAAGGAGAAGCATGAACTCACACCTGGCACTCTGCAGTCCTGTATTTGAGGTAATGTTGCCTGGAAAAGTTTCCTAATGCAGTGAGAGCAATGTAGCTTGTAAGTGACAGTGAGAGTCATTTGGCATAAAAACTGCCCCATCTAGAGCTACATTCCTCATGACCAACACACCACCTTCAAACAAAGTACAAATTCGTTTGTTAGTAAGAAAGAGACTAAGATCCACCCAACCATTACTTGACTAATTAAACAGTAAAAAAATTCCATTTGTAAAGGAAATGTTTCAGATTGCAGTGGGCCCAAATACAAATGCCATGCACTTATCCAGGCATAATCTTAGCAGGGATTGGAGGCACCCTGAAGCAAAGTAAGCCTGTCCTGCTGGAGATGAAACAGAGGAGCCAGGAGGAGCAGTCACACAGAGACAAGTCTTTGCCTCAACTAAGATTTAAAAATGCCTTGTGAAACATTCTGTTGTAGAAATTGGATTAGAGAGCTAAAAAAATAGTGTCAGAAAGAATTAGCTGGTGCATTATAATTACAGTTAGCAGAATGCAGTTTTTATGGCAACATGGTTCAGCTAAATCTAAGGCTCAAGAACTCTATTTTGAAGTACTCACAAGGCATTAATGCATACCTTGGTCTCTCTTTCTACACTGATCTTTCCGACTGTGTTAATTAGCAGCTTGGAACATTTCTTAATCTTCTTCTTGGGAGACAGTGTGGAGGCAACCTCGAAGCAGCTAATGCATCAGTCCAAGGAGTAGCTGCCAGCACTCCTCTGGTGCTGGGAGGTGAGGGTAGGGACAGCAGGAAAACTACTTCAGTTTGGGCACTCAAAATACTAATTCTGTTTCCTTACACCACAGCTAGGAGTGTACACAGACACTTATAGATTAGTCTCTCTTGCCAAGGCTCTGTTGTCAGGCTTTCAGCATAGATGAAAAGAAATACTGAAAATACCTGGCAAAGCTTGTTGCATGCTATGTTGTCCACTGTCATTAGAGTTTTCCCGTTCATTTCCTCTTGGCTGCTGATTTTTCACTTGCTGCAGTCAGTGATCATAGCCACCTGGCAGATACACATGACTGATTGCGAGGATAAGACCTTATCCCATCAATTTCAAATGTGCAGTGAAGACCCAGGACAGCTACCTTGCCTGCAGGGTTTCAGCAGACCACAGTGGAGTCTCTCTCAGAGCAGGCAGAGATTCCTGAGAAGCCTTGTCTCTAACCAAACATGGGTGTAGCTACCTGTGTAAGTCCCACTCTCTGGCTGTTTAGGCACTGATTTTTTAGAGTCAAGAAATAGCTAAACAATTAAGAAACAATTGTTTTTAAAAAATCAAGAGAGCTTTTATATATATACATCTGTACACCATGTATGCTTACCTATCCCACAGTTAGTTTAACACCTAGAAAGCCTCTTGTACCCTTACCTAACACCAGCATCCTGTGGTGCATGGTGGATCTAGCCCTTAAACCCCTGAAAGGGGGGACCTCTGAACCAGCCACAAATCTAGTCCACATATACAATTTAATGATCAAACAACAGCCCCACTGCTTGCAGAGGAGCTAATTTCATGCTTATGGCTGCCACTGGTTGTATGTGTTTGCAGAATCAGGCCCACTAGAGTAACTAGCTGGAAATGGGTAGAAGGACTTTCCACCTGTATCAAGAACTTCCAGAGATGAAGGTAACACTCATCCTTGAGTTTCAGAGTGCACAGGGATGACAAAGTAAAAACAAAAATCAAACAAAAAATAAATCTAAAAATAAAAGCTTTTGTCAAAGATCAACTTCAACTCCAAAGCCACAATACTGAAGGCCTGGAGATTTCAATATATAGATAACGATATACTTGCCCATAGAGTTCCCTGATTTTCAAAAGCCTTTCAAAGCATTTCCAGAAGAACTCAGGGATGTGGTAGGCTGTGTAGACCCTCACAAGTAACATGGTACAACACAAATGGATCAGTAGTTTCAAAAGGTAGTGCAAGGCCCTTACATCAACATTATATACAGCTTTATTTTGGCTTAATTTAGTCCCTGGCCCAAACATAAATGTGGTTCATACCTGTTCAAAGGAGCAGTCAGCAGTCTGACCTGCTTTAGAATCATAGAATCATTTAGGTTGGAAAAGACCTCTAAGATTTGAGTCCAGCCACCAACCCAGTACTGACTGCCCAGTCAATCGCTTTAACCGTATCCCAAAGTGCCACATCTACACATCTGTTAAATACCTCCAGGGATGGTGACTCATAGGGTGTAAGGGCAATGGGTCCAGACCTGGAACAGAGCTTTCAGTTTCACTTCTTCCAGAATTAATCTATTTTGCATGCAAGAAGAAATGACTGAGGTACTCACTTCAAAATTATAGTACCAATCTGAGCTAAAACACAGACACAAAATGTGGGCACAGCCACAAACTGCCTTCTAGAGAAACACCTCCATGGAAACCCAATGCCTGGACAAAATTCCAGTGTTAATTTTTCAGAAAAAATTAGAGCCCAGCTCTGCCCTGAGGTGTTGAGCATACCTGTCGTGGCTGGTTAACCTTTGCTCCTGAAGAAAGCAGCAATCGGATGACATCCAGATAACCTCCTTGTGCCGCCAGGAAAATTGCAGAAGCTCCATCCTAAGAACAAACACATCCATCTTACACTGTGTTGACATGATGCCAATTTTCCACACAAAATCAAATCAAACTGAATCAAGTTCTCATTCTTAAGTCAGAGTGCTGTGTAACAATACATATAAAGCCATGCTGAAGAAATAATTGTCAAAATCCAAAGTCTAGTTCATAATAAACTATGGTAATATTTTCATTCAGTATGCACAAGTACTGGCTTCCATCATACATCAACCCAAGCATTAAATCCTGGGTCTGGAGTACAAAGAGTCTAGTTCATTGACGCATTGATCTACACAACTAGAAATAAATTCCTGTATAGCAATATAGGTTCATTTAACTTTTATAAGTTCATGTAGAAGTGTTCTGCTATGTTGACACATGGTGAAAACATGTTCAAGTACTTTGCAAAATTGGAGACTCCAACACTGAAGTCTGCCTTTGAGGCTGAAGGAGCAAGGACTATGCCATACTCTTGTGCTACCCCAGCAACTACCATGCCAGTGCTCTGGCACATCTGTAGGAGAGACTTCATCTGTAGTATAGCAATGTAAAAGTATTTCATAAGCCTATCAGAAATCACAATTTTCCTACAAAATCTTGAGAAAGAAGGAACTGTGAATAAATACGGGGTTTTATTTTTCTTCAATATCTCTTTCATGTGCAGATGTTCTCAGAATTTGATTTCACAGAAACTTCTTCCTTGGGAAGAAAATTTAGAAGTCATATTTCATTAAGTTTTTTTGATGAAACATTTTCAAACAGCATTATAATTCATCCAGCCAACTAGAAGTAGAAATCTATACTGAGGGTGGGACAGGTGTTTACCCATCCTATATCTACAGCACTCAGCACAGAGCATGCTTGGGCAAGTTCTCCCAGGAGGTGAGACTCTTTTAGTTTAAATAGAGATATGAACCCTCTCACTGCATCTCAGATGTGCAAGTACACATCTCATGCCAACTCAGGCAGATGCTTATTACAAAATATAGGGCATTTTAGTGAAGCCTGTTCTTGACCTTGGCGTATCACCATGTTGGGATTGAATGCTGTTGTCTGCAGAAAGAAGGCTTAGCTACTTCTCTTCCTGCAAAACTCAGCATAGACTTGGTGAAGCATGAACTGAATATAATGCCTCAGGGACTGAATTTAGAATGTCTGACACTGATTTCAAGAAAAATGTCTTGGTTAAAAAAGAGGTGTCTCCTGCAGCATAAATGCACATCCCTGGGCACTATGAGGGGCTGTTTCCTCTGGTTGCCATGTGATTATATGAAAAAGTATGTGAGTATATATCAGAGCTTTTGTAGGCTTCCCCCAGAGACAGGTATGGTGGGAACACTTCCATTTATAAAGTAAACATGGTTGTGTAATATTAAAAAAGCTCTTTATTGTAGCATCAATCAAGATGGAGAATTTTGCATTCCCTGACACCTATTTGGTTTGAATTGATACTGAATTGTAATGAGAAAGCTGTCTGGAGGCTAAAACATATTTCTGCAAGAAATACTATTTAGTTAGGGCATTCTCTTCTCTTCTGCTCTCTTGAACCCTCACGTCAGTCTATTTAAGATTAAAATGTAAATCTTGATGGTTTTGAGAGGAATATCCAAATGCAGGCTCGAAATCTCTCTCATTTGGTTGCCTGACAGTGAAACTGCCATTCAGATGCCACTTTGCAAATGCAGCTTGGCCATGTCCCACAAAAGAAGCCAAGCTAACACTTCTTTTCAGGAGATCATACTTTTATTTTCTTAAGCAGCTGTTTCTGACTGGCTTTGCCCGATGCCTAGTAAGCAATAAAAATACATCTCTAAATCCAATTGCAAATATTGCTCATTTCCAGGAGAGACAACAAGGAGGTTATTTTACTGCCTTCACCTCTGGTTAAGTGTCAGCAGGTGTGGCAGCACAGCTATTTTTAAACTGAGTGGCAACCCCTGGGATTACCATGCAGAGGTATGAATCACTGCTCTCAGATTAGAAAGACAATTGTTATTTGCACAGCAGAAAGGCAGAACAGCCTTCTTTATAAATAGAGGGTGAGGGTAGCACCGAGGTGGGGACCCCCCACATGACCATGCACAGCTGCCAATGCACTGGTGGCTTCTGCAGTCACAAGCCCCTCAGCTGGGAACTGAGAGTGCAACAGCATTCCTGCAGATCCAAAGCCAGTGGAAACAGCTGAAAAAATTCAAATATCCAAGGGGAACAGCTTCCTCTTTGTCAGTCCTGAGTGCCCTGAGCTCGGAAAGCGTGGTGGGCAACAAAGGGAAAATTTGCCACTTGTTGAATGCTAAGAAGTTCAGCTTATCTGTGTCTCTGCTGGAGTAAATTAAATCCAGAGCTTCACTGGCTCAATCCAACTTTCTGAAAAGTCAACTAAGCAACATCAGTTCAGCCATTTTAACCATTCTTTGCCCCAAACCCTGGCAAACTGGAGATTCACAAATACCAAATAACATAATTTTAACTGATAATTTTTAAAAAATACTTTGCAACATTTAAAGATTTTAACTTTTACCATTTTCTGCCAGAAAACTGATGTCTCTAGTACCTCAGAGGCTTTACAGCTATTCAGTTTTCTTCAATTAATGGTAGAACATGACATATCTTTTGTTCAAGGCTAATGGATAGCACAAGTCTGATCAATCCAGATTTGGTACATATCCTTCATACAGGCAACAAACCAAAAGGCAGCTAAAGCATCTTTTGTGATTTTGTGCTACTTCTCTCAGCATCATGAAAAGCAGACAGTTAACAAAATTCACATCTTGGAAGAGCAGAGTACTATGAAACCACAACATTTGGCAAATGCCTTTTGTGTTGGAGCCAGAGTGTCTGCTGTTGTCCAACCAACAGCACATTTGTTCCACCACCACCATTGTCAACATTATGTGTGTCAAATAACTCACGTAAAGTTGATCGTGAATGTTGGCACCGTGCTTCAATAGAGTTTCCACTACTTTTGCATGCCCATACTGACAGGCAGCCAGAAGAGCTGTACCTCCATCCTGTGAAAAAGCAAAGAATTGGGCACAGCCAGGTGAGAGGGCAGGTGCTAGACAAAACATCATCATAAAAATTGTGCCCAACGCTTTAAAGCTTTTCAGAATTTGGCTCACAGCAGTTCTGTAGTGACTTGCTACTGAATCTTTCATAATTTTAATACCAAGTCCTGACACATAAATCTTTAAACTTGGCTCTGTCACTATTTTTCTCCTGAGTTTTTTTAGGGAGGGACAGGAACTAAGAACACTCAGCTTTTTGTTCCTCATCTTCTGCCTTGCTAGTAGAAGCTTTGTTCCTTTCACAACTCCAAGCTCCTCCATGTCTTTTGCTTCCACTGATGGAAGGACTGCACATCTTTCCCCTGCTCCAAAGCCTATTGATCATCTGCTCTTCTTTGGCCAGAACCTTATGCCCTGCTGTGTTTTTGATTTTAGGCCTGAAGACAAGTAGGGAGGAAACATCTTGAAGTATGCTAGCTAGTTGTGGAAGTGTGAATTGGACCAGTCCCATGACCCCATTACTTCTGCTTAAGAAACAAGCCCTGCAGGTAGGATCATTCCCATGCAGCTATGGTTGCTGTACACCACCACTAAATTCAGACCTAGGCACATGCTTCAAATCCTGTTTGTAGAGACACTCCCTTGGGAACCATCTCAGAAGCGAAGCACCTCAGTGTTGCTGGCAGTTGACTCCAAGTCAGCTGAAACAAATGAGGTAGCAAACATGGGTCTTGCCATCATAAGTGCACTGTGACCCCCTCAAAAATTACCAGTATTTCTGACACTGATAGGGAGAGGAAGTTCTTTTCTTCTCCCTGGGATGGAACCATGACATCATGCAAAGGCAATGCACACTCAAAAACATCCACACCACAGATCTCTTCTTCTCTGCCTTCTCCCAGTCTCCAGCCTCTCCTCCACCAGATAAGCTATCTAAAGTATCTCACATAAATGGTTTCTAGAGCTGTTATTAATGCGGACACAAGACTGTGTTTTCCCTCAGACTTGTTCTCTAAAACAGCTCTAAAGTTTTGCCTGAAATTTTCCACACAGACAGACACCCACAAAAGCAGTTACAGTATGGATCTTTTATAATGGGAAGGGCCAATCAAATTATTAATTGGTGGTGCTATTTCACGGCTGTATTATCCTCATGAAAACTCAAGTTCTGACATAACTGGGAAACCCACAGGCATTGTTTAGAGCTGCCCTCAAAACCTCATATTCACCCTTCCTCCATGGAAAAGCAAGTAATGCTTGAGTGTCAGCAAAGTCACAGACCTGAGGCTGTTGTGTGACAGCCTAAGAACTGCCTATTAATTCTGGATTATTTGAGTAAATACAGTGTGCCATCAGGTCAGTGGAGTTAAGTTTCTCTACAGATACAATGAGACATTAGACATTCCTGCCAAATTAAACTACCGTTGTTTAATAGGAACTGCTGGAACAAAACACAAAAGCAATCACTATTGTTCCTGGATTTAAAAACACCTTATACACACTTAAAAGACAATAGAAAAGCTAACAGCTTTGTGAAACATGTTTCCTGTCTCCAACCAGCTAAAAGCCACTTTGCTTGAGTGGTGACTTACCAGATCAAAGGGGTACAAACAAAAAACAGAGATATTTTTAAAGACTCATTCCCCGAAAGAAAATTGAGAGGGAAAGGTTAGTGAATCAAGAAGAGAAACTATCCAGATTGGAGGTCCTCTGAGGAGGGGCAGGGAAGAGTGAGTTATAGGAAGCTTAAAAAAACTGTTGAGGTTTCCTGTATGGAGGGCAAATAGACATGCTCAGTTAGTTGCATATGGGAAAAGTTTGTTTATTGCTTTATGGTCTGGCTTCTGTTTTCTAAAATTTTTGTGTTCTCAACAAACTCCTCTTACATTTAGAGGATTCTCTGGTTATTAACATAATTTATGTAGTGAACTAAATGACAGATCCCAAATAAAAGGCAGGCCTGCAAAGCTAACTGTGGCTAGCACAGCAGAACTAAAATCCAGCTTGGAATCCCAATGTGTAATCTCACCTTGGGAGATGTGACAGTTTAGCGTTTAAGAAGGGCAACACTACCTCCCAAGATATGTCTAAGTGACTCAAAAGGGAGATCCTGACCGAGTATTTGGTTCAATCCAGTGAACAGTTTTAGATAGATACGTTTTTTGAAGAATAACATAATTACAAAATACACCATTTGGATCTTTCAGATTAGAGCGACCAAGTTTTCCTAGATAGCCTGATCAGAGTCCAGGAGTCAGGAAAAAACACTGGGTGGTTCCCAGTTTCATCTACCCATCCTGAATGAAATATTTACTGGGCCAAAAAGAACTGGGTAAGAACTCTGTGGCTCAAAGATTTGGTTCCTGATCAGGAGGACAACAGAGCTCAAAAACCTACTCTACTGCATGGGATACCGCTGTGAAAAAAACAGATACAGATCTTTCTGCAAGAAGGGGAAGCTGGGGGGCAGGAATCTTTTCCAGTGACCATATGGTAAGGCAGTAGTTAGTTAAATCAAGAAATTGTCAAGCAGTGCAAAGGGCCATTGTTTCTTAGGAGAAAACTCGGTCCCCCTCTCAGCCCTGCTGAGCTTCCCTCTGGCTTTCTCTTATACTTCACTCCAGAACTCTGTAGCTGGACCCCAATGTTTTACAGACCATATGGAAGGGAGGTAAGTTATGACAAAAAAAAAAAAAAGCAAAAGACAGAGTTTTAATATCCCTTTCAGACATGTGATTCCTCTCCTTTCTGGCTTCAGCAGAAACAAGAAAAAAGCTGAAGCAGCATCTTTGGTACTGGCAAGCCTCTTGGAAACTCTGACCAGGGCAGCAAGTGGGAGCTGGTCACGTGAGCAAGTGCTGAGGCGCTCCTGGGGCAATCGCCCTTCTGCAGTGGGCAGGAAGCTGTCTGTGCAGCGTCTGAGAGAGCACATTGCCTTGGGTTCATTTCTTGCTCATATCCTGTTTTCCTGACACAATGAAGCTTCTATTAATCCTGCACTGCAAACCCTCCCAGCTCAGATAGGAGCCAGTTCTCTAGTTACCTCTGCAATTCTTTCCCTGAAACCCTTTTTCTTACTCCCAAAGTCTGTCCTCCGCACTGATAGCACAGAACAGCAGCTGACAATCTCCAATGTAAGCACCTGGAACAGCAGCACCCAGTAACACCATTCTAACTGGCGCAGACTTCCCTATTTGCTTACTCTTCCTTCACCTCTTTCATCATTGCCTGAAAGTAGCTCAGAATTATATGTTGTTTTACCATCTCTGAAATATGCTACAGTGGAGGGGTAGTGATCTTCTGCAAACACTACCTGCTGAAAAATAGCCTCTAACATACGGCTTGACGAGCAGTGCTGCTCAGAAAACATGCCACCGTGCAAACCCTTTTAAGAACGGACATGCTTATAACATGTATCAGAATAAAAGAAAAAAGTTTCAATCTATGTTACATACTTCTATGGATGTCAGACTGGGAGAATTCAGAATAACAGTACTAATGTATGTATTATGTATAATAATTAACCTTCAATAGTATTATTCATTCTCTTTACAACATGAGCTTTTATTGCTCATTATTTTATTACACTGTGTTAGAATGCTTGCTTTGTCTGCCACAGCAAATAACAACTCTAATGACACAAGGAGTAACTGCAATGTCTATATTAAGATAGTCCTCCAGCACTCTTGTATATGAGTAACAAATGTAGCAATAACAATTTACAGATAAGTGTATTACAAGATTTTGAGCTTTGCATTTCTTTGCTTTAAAGTCTCTGTTTTCTAGGATACATTCAATTTTTTTTCTTATTTCAACTCTGTGTCTTCATTTATAAAAGAAATATACATATTCTTCGCAAATTTATTAATTTTGGAGTGCCCTTTAAAAACAGCCAGATCAGCCAATACCTTTTCCAGCACTGCTTCTGAGTGCCTTAGTCACAAAATGCCTTATCTCTAACCTGAAAAGGCTTGTTTTGTCAACTGTATTGTTTCTGGGGTTTGGGAGGGATGAAAGAAGCCTGTTACTTTGGTCACCTGTTAACAGAACAACAGAATAATTCCAGGCTATTAAAACCACATTATTGAATTGGAAAATGGAACTGATACAAAACCACACTAGCCAATGGAAGATATGCATTGTCAATGCTCTACATCTCACTGGTGCCTCCTGCTCAGGTACACACTGCTGCACAAAGTATGAGTTAGTTTCTCACCCAGTCTCAGTCTAAAATCTCAGTGGGTTACCAAAGTCCAGTCTGGAAGCTGTAAACATTTGGATTCCTATGTCTAGATCTTCATTTCAAAAGAGCTGCAGTACCCAGGTAAGGAATGAGTGAAAGAAAGAAAATGGGAATTTCCAGAATAGGTCCCAGCATTAATGATGCATTTAGCAGAGCCCTCCTACGACTGTCCATAGAGAGCAGATCCTCACAGCAAAGAGGGCATGGACCTGATAGTCAACTTCAACTTTTGAAACCAGTGTCATTTTCATCTTGCACACATTTATAGTAACTCAGCTATTCTTCCTTCAGCTTCTGAGAGCCTTTTCAGGGACTATAGCTTGTGTTATACTGTATGTGCTGAAGTGATTGATGCATCTCTTGAAGAAAGGTAAGAAGGAGGGAGCACTTGGACAGACATGTTGGATGATGCTACTGGAAAAGAGCCTCACCTGCACATCACACACCAGTTTCTCATGTTATGTCCTCTGGGAGTTGGTGGTGTCTTAAGATCAGCTTGTGTGGAAGTAGCAGAAAACTGTGCTCTGGAGAGGAAGAGCAACCTGCAGCTTAAAGGACACTTAGGACTGGGATAAGAGCCAAGTCAGGTTTGGATTAAAAAGAAGAGGCAGACAGTAAAAGGGGGCCTGGGAGCAAATGTTCAACGTGAACAACAGTAGACCCCAAACTTGCATTTGTCCAAAGATGGAAGCCATTTGGAACAGCTGAATGCAGGATTTTTTTTTTTTTTAATAATTTAGATCTTTGCTCCCTTTTACCTGCCCTAGTGTCTCACATCAATATATTTTGCATGCTTCATTAAAGATCATATATTGTCATGAAGGATGAGACAATTTCAAGCCTGCTGAAACCTTCTGGATCAAATCTTGGCCTCTTCACAAGTTCCTAGTTCACAGGCTGTGGAAAGATTCAGCAAAAATGTAACTGTCCCTCTAGACAGAATAAGGTACTGAGCCTCTGACTTCCCAGCTGGATGCAAGAGAGGTTCCCCTTCTGAATCTTGCTAACCCTCACCTACACCATGAAATAAAATTCAGAGAAGTGATGCTTATTTTAATGTGCAGCTTTACCCAGTAAATCTGTTGCACGTGCGATTATCCAGCACTTTAAAATCCAGCTGTAACCTCCTGCATTGCCAAGTTCCACAGCTACACCCCAAGTTATATTAAACAGATACAATTTAATTCATACTTTTATTAGTAATTGCTACTGTGGTCAGAGAGTTTCTCACCACAAGCACAGCTCCCTGGGGTACTGGAATCCTATTGTAAGGGCATGTGTGGACTCTGGCCACAAAACCTCAGGATTTTTACCCCCTGGAGCCTAAGAAACTGAGTTTCTGATGCTCCACCAATTTCCTTAGTATTTAAAGCCTATATTTCCATGGATTGCAGAAAGCAGGTATGGATTGAAGGAATCATTCAAATCACGGACTAGTATATCTTGAAAAATTGGGTATTGTGGGCTAAAGAATCATTCCTTTTTCAAACACAACACTACGGATCCCAAAGTAAGCGACTGCCAAGTGTCCTCCCCAGATTACAGGTATGCTTCAAAATGTGGCCAGCATGTAAAGGACAAGTATATTTAACAAAGATATGATGGTTTTGGTTCTGTTTGCTGAAAGCAGAGGTGCTAGTACTGCCTTGGGCAAAGAAACTGAGTTGATGTACTGCTGTTAATGATGAACTGCTGTTTTTGCTACTGTTGACCCCATGAGGGGTGATGAATCCACACTCTGCTGCCCATGTTTTTGACTACTCTATGTTGAAAAAGGGCCTGCCTGAACAAATAAAAGCTCTGAGGTGTACTTCATCTTCTTGCTAGAGATGGGTAAATGGGAACTTAGGGAGGACTGAAGCCATTATACTTTTATGCATCCTATGGTGGTATACAGAGACATCCCAATGCAAATGGAGTATCAGTCTATGCAAGTACATAAACACCTAAACTGAGATCCTACCTAACATGTACAAAAAGACCCTTTGATCTTGTATTGGAGGATGCCTTAAGAGGAAAGACTGATACCACTATTAAGGGACAGATCTTTGATCAACTTACTCTATTAAGTCTAGGTAGTAAAAGCTAGTCCCAAGTTAATATTTTCACAATGTGTTGCATTATGCATATTACTCAGAAAATGTTCAAGTGAGGAAATCCTTTTATCATCTTACCACTGTTCTGTCATTTTCCATATGAATATGAAAAAACAGCCTTGATAGTCAGAATGTATCAGCATGCAAAAATAGACCCATCATCTTACTTTATTCTTAAATTCAGTGGAGGCTCCAAATGAAAAGAGAAACTTCACTACATCATTGTGGCCTTGTTGTGCAGCAAAAAACAGAGGAGTTGCACCTGACTGTAAGAGAAAAATGTATTATAAGAATACCAAACACATAACACACTTGACTGAAGTGTATACATTTCAAATTAAAAAGTATTGAGCTCAATCAGTTGAATATCAGCTGAATGATGATTCTGAGGACTCCAGAGAATACCAGGTATTTTAACTCAGCCTTCTTCCCCATGCACTGGGAAATCTGTCCAGCATTACACATTTGAGTAAAATACAAGATGAACTGAAACCCCATATTTTATACAAGTTGTGTAAGACACTGTCATTAACATATGAGCAAATCAGGACGCAAAAAAATTACTATGTACACTTTTAATGGCTGGACAGAAGGAATAAGAAAGGCAAGGAAGGAAGAAAGAGGAAGAAAAGATATGCAGGCTTTCCTGACTCTGAGCTCTGTCATCCCATGTAGAAGGTCCAGGAAAGGGGAGCCACACATGAAATTCATTACAGTGCCTAAAGCCTTTACAACAGGCCCCTTAAGACCATTCCAGAACCCTCTCTCCTGGACACATTTATGGGGCACTCACTTCCCCAAGCTTCACTACAACTTCAGAGCACAAGAGTGCTGGTTTGAGTATGTGGATTTAGTTGCAGAACAGTGCCACTGGTCTTCAAGGCTTACACTTCTGTTTTGCTCCCTTTCTGCAACAGAGTGATTTTTGGATGCTTTCAGTGTTTCTCTTATTGTTGGTTTGTTGAATTAGTATATTCTGAGTGATACTCAGAGGCAGCTCTATAAAACTGTTCTCAACTTTTCCTTTTGTAGCTGCTTTCCAAGCAATATTTACCTAAGGGAAGGGACATGTTTAAATACATGTTTTGTTAGAACAGGACCCCACTGAAAGACACAGACAATCATAGTTAGAGCAAGTCTAGACCAGTAAGCACAAAGACACTTATATCATGAACCATGGCATTCACTGACTCAATAACTTGCAGATGTCAGCATGAGATTAATGCTCTAGTTCCAGGTAACCAAGGCAAAGTAAGAAACATTGGCTTGTATTGTTAGAGCAATGTGCATACTGCTCTCCTGAACTATATGCTGCCATTCCACATCACTGCACACCCTCCTTAAGCTGCTCTTAGGATCAGTACAACTGAGGTTGTCCCAGAGCAATTCTGCGCTCTGTGTAGCCAACACACAGACCAGAGTGACTGCAAGTAGTCCTTAAAAGCATTTGCATGGAGTGTGAGTGAAAGGCAGTTTCCCAAAAGCAGTCACTGATGTCCCTTCCGCAAGCAAGCACGTCATGGTGCAAGAGATGCCTTGAATGCAAAGCAGAGATGCAGGGAAGGGTATGGGTGATTGAGCTGTGTGATTGTTAGAGGTGAGTTGGCTCAGGCTGAGAGGCAGAAACGCCAAAGCCTACCAAGCCAAAATAACCCCTCTGGTAGCAATGGCACCCACTCCACTTGAACAACCAGGCTGCAAATCAAAAGGTAAAGGACTTATCATTTATCCCATCCAGAGAGCTGTAAATTATTGTGCCAATAACTAAAACTGCAAATGCATAAATGGCATAAGCAAGGATGGTTACATCTCAGATGTAACTGACCCTTACAAACCGTATGTGCTGAAAATGTTTGATGAGTTATTTTAAAATGTACCTCTGGCATCTCATCTTCTATTATAAACTCCAGATACCTGATTCCCTGATGTCCCCAGGAGAACAGACCCTGTTATACATGCCCTGCACAGCAAGTGTCAAAGCTGCAATTGGCAAAAAGCCACAGACAATGCTCTTTTATTATTTGTAATAAACAGTCCCTTAATCAAGCCCTTAATCAAGCCCTGTTTGAATGGAGAACTTCTCCTACCTCTCTCTGCAGATTGATATCTGCTCCTTGCAACACCAATTCCCGTACACAATCTATGTGGCCATAGTAAGATGCTACCATCAGAGCTGTTGTGCCAAGCTGGGGGTAAGGAGAAACAAGTCAGTACCTTCAACAGACACCTACAGCAATGAATCAGGCTGTCTGGAAGAGACAGCACCTCTTCTGAAAAGCTGAAGCTTACGATCATTGAAAAACTTCCTATCATTTTAAACTTACTATCAAGAACACTTTGAAAATCAGAAATTAGCAGGTGTTTAAGCAAAAACATTACAGAATTGCCTGCAATGCTAAGGCCTGATGATTCAACAGATATGTATGGAATAACTTTGCCTTATCATCCCAAAATAAGTGCCGCAAGAATAAAAACAATGTTTATAGTTATATACAGGGTTTTTTTTAATCACAGAATCTCAAAGATCTTTGCATCATTTCCAGAAGAATAACCTTAGACACAGGAGCTGAGTGACTCAGCTAAGTCACTTAATTCTGAGTCATAGTCAGGAGTAGGGGCTGGGTGATTTGAACACTAATTCCCTATTCAAACGATGAGAGCAAACTCACTCTGTGACTCTTCACATTACAAGAGAGAAATTTCCATACAGAGATATGTGTTCAAGTTCCTTCAGTACACCATAAGGTCACTGTTCCAGGGAATCAAGTAAGATTGAGGTTCTGTGTGTGTGGTGTATGGACAATATGCGGAAACCACATGCATATAAGGATGAAATTCATCCTTCAAATTTAAAGAAGAAATGGGTAACATTACAAAAAAGAAGCATGCAGTCTTAATTGTACAAAAGTACTTTAGCCTAGAAAATGTGTATGTCTGATCCAATTAGTAATGCAGTGCAGTGTGAAAATTCTTGACCAAAGTTAGCCTGCTTTTGAGAAAAAATGAGCAGCAGTGGACCTTATTTTTTTACAGTGATCTCTGTCCTGTTTACTTCAAACCTCCATCTGAACATCCTTCCCTTCCTGTCAGAAGGACAGTCATAGCACCAGCTCCAGAAGTACTGTAAGACAAATTCTTGTCTACAGGGCAAAAATGAAATGAAAATGAAAAAATAGGTTAAAGTCAATGTGCTTAGAAAATCTCTTGCACTTTGAAGGTATTCAAAGTGAGAGAAGCTGTAGCAGGTTCATGTTTCAGGCTTGAAATGGCACTAATCCTGTACAACACTGGCATGACTCCATGTCAGTCAGTCCCAATGCCCAGCAAAAGAAACCTGGAACTTCACCACCTCAGTTTTCTCCTGTTCCTTTGACAGAGCATAGCACAGTCAAGTATCTCGCCATGTGTTGTAGGCAGAATAGAAAGACCTACTCATTATCTGTGTTGTCAACCCATTTCTAATCTCAAAACTAATTTCAACTCATGTCAATTACAGTAACGAAGTGTCCATGAAATCTGTCAGGTGTCTGGGCTCCTCTTTGCATGGGAGTCTTGTATCTTCATGTTGGTACCCAGTCCAGAGATAACTAGCGTGGATGAGGAAGAATTTGGAAGGCCAGCAGTTCTAATTATGAGGAGCTCTGCTAGCTGACAGAATCATTGCTACCTGGGCTTAATTGAGCCAGCTTTTCACTGTGATCTATTACTACAGTGATATTTCTTTGCAAAGAGCAGCCCGAGGTGCTAGGATCTGTGTTTTTAATGTCAGCACCTCAAATAACTGTGTAAGACACATTTTTGAGTGCTGGCAAATTCTTAACCCCTTGCCACTGATGTAAATCATCATGCTATTTTATCTTAAGTTTCAAACTTGCTTCCTGACAAGAGAAGGTTTTAAATCATCCTTAAGTGCTTTAAGACTCTCAAGTGTCTCATGTTAGAGTCCTACTACACCCTCTGCACAGTGGGCTATGGAAAGTGATGCAAAATCAGTGCCATGAGTGTAGGTGCATTGTGTGCATACGCTGTCTTTGCAGTCCACATCTACTCGCCCACTGTTCAGCAGCAGCTGGAGGAGAGCCAGATTTCCTTTTCTAGCAGCCCAAAATGCAGCATTGGCAAGTGGTGTTTCTTTCTGGTGATAAAAGGAAAAGAAAAAAAAGCAGAAATAAACCATTTTGGAAGATACATTGGACAAACATACACATTGCAAACATTCTGCCTTCAAGCCAGGCAAGTTTCAGCTTAGCATGCTGTTCTTGCAAACCCAGAGCACAGAAAGAAAGCTAATTTAATTTCTTTGTGCAATTAAAGAGATCAGTCTTCCTGTGCTACCTCATGTTGTTTCAAGTCTTCCCTGTGTCCATGGCAGCCTGTGCCTCAGATTGCTCTGTAATGAGAGACGATGATGCTAGACCACAGGGAGACATCATAGAAAACAACATGCTGACTGGTACCTGTATTATCTGCTTCTGTGGTGGGGCTGGCCACAGCTAGGCTAAAGCATCCTGCTGACATGTCCTGCTGCAGGACACCCCCTTGGATATCAAGTTAGCCTTCTGTCGTCCCCTTCTTTTCTGCATATAAACTTCCAATACAGGAAAAGTACTGCTCATATATCTCTTAGACTGCTTGGTCTGCCTCCTCCCTGTAATTAACACCCAGTAAGGGTGGGCATGTGCAATATCTCCTGGGTGATGCTAGAAAAAAAGGCTAAAATCTGACTGTCTGTAGACTTATGGATTCATTTACTAGGTATGTAAGGCAACATGTAAGGCAAAATTAGGAAACTCTGAAAACTTAATAATTCAGGTCACTTTTGACCAAAATAATAGTAACATAATGCTCTTTTGGGGCTTTCTTATTCTTAGAAACAATGCCACAGTGTGAATTCCCCTGGGTAGGAGCAAATTATCACTGCCCCAGCACAGCAAGAGGGCAGAAAAAAAGATATGGGCTTTGCTCCTGACCTCCTTATCTGATCCAAGCAGACAGCTGCCAATAAATATGCTGCCCCTGACAGGTAAGCACTGTGGTGGGTGAAGTGCAGGGGGAAATAGCACTGTGATGGCAATGATACGTATCCTAGAGAAGGCTCATGCTGCTGAGTTTTAAATAAGGCCCCAAACCACCAAGAGTTCAGCAAAGCATCACTTCACTGATAGTCATTTATACCAAAACAGAGTCAGAAATACCCAGGAGCCTTGCCTTCCAGCAAATCTGGCCTTCATGATAAGAGAGTGCAAAGTGGATATAAAAGTCAATCATTCAGCTTCAGAAACGTAATAGACACTTCTCCTTGTCTAAATGTCAGTGATAGAGACTCAGGATTTAATGGTTTTACAGTTGATACTTAAAATGCACATACAGAGCAGAGTTTAAATTGCTTCCTTTGCTGACACAGAGATAATAAACTTTGCAGAAACCAGCAGACACAAGACCAATCATGAATCTCAATCTATCTCAGGTCCATTGCACTGAGCACTTTCCATGGGTTGCATTTTTAATATTCATAGGTTTGAAAATTGGCAGCTGTTTGAGACGAGAGAAGTTCCAACCATTCAATAAATTATAAGTCACTTCCTATAAATTAATAGTGATATTTCTTGTACCCGCACACATAGGGGCAGGAGTCTGAAAATTTTGGCATGTACAATAAGCTAAATTCTGATCTTCCCTTCACAGCTCATGCATTTCCCCGGAGAATTTGCAGATAATGTTGATCAAGGTAGAGCTTGCAGTTTATACCCCCCTTGTTGGCAACACTGTAGTGCTTTCCTATCTTTACCCTTACAACCACTAAAATTTCATGTAAAAGCAAACAATTGACCTAAATGCACAGTGGTCCATGTTACCCTTTTTGATCTGATTTATTAGACAGATATTTATTATTTATTTATAGAGCTGGCAGTTAGGAAGATGGCCTTATTGGCTGTATTAGTATGATATTAGTGGAAAGCCATTGCAAAAGAATTATATTTAGACCTTACAGAATGGAAAATCAAATTCTCTACCTTTTATTGTATCATTCTATCCCTTACAGTTCTAGCAAGCTTTGGGATATGGCTATATATCCATAAAGGGAAAGATTTATTTAATGCAGCCCAGTTTTCCCTGCAAGGGCCCAGTAGCAGACTGCATTTTATTATACATACCATACACCACCACCTTCAGTGGTGAGGTAAGCAGGAACTGGAATCAATACCCAGGAACTCCTTACCTGCTTTCACCTCTTCACAAGATGAGAGAAAAGAACTAAGTGTCCATCCGGTGTTACCCTGGACTGGAAATAGAAGTCCAAGGTCTATAGCCTTATGAGTCATAAATTCTGATCTCTTTCCCCCCCTGTGTAGTTCCTACGGTAGTTCTTCAATAAAGTGTCCTTGTGCTTTGGATCAGACCCAAGGAACAGAAGAATTCTTCAGTGCATTAAGGACACAAAACCAGGTTTATCCCAGTGGTGCTTTGGACCCAATTTGCAATGACTGCTACCAGTACTTACACCACCCTTCATATTCCTGCATTGCTGGGTATTCCTTTGTATAAAAATACAGTATACATAATACTCAGACCATCAACCATCCAGTGATTAAATTAAAAGAAGCAAATACAAATCTGAGCTATTTTACTTGCTAACCTCAGTGCTCTTCACTTTCAAGTGATACCTACAAGACTGACATCACTGGTAGGCAAAATGTAAAACACTACCGTGGGATTAATAATCTGATTAATTGAATAATTTTTGAGCAATACATAGGTTTTAAACTGCAGGATGTGACTGCTGTTCTGTTATAAACTCAATCTTGTTCTCATCAGATACTTCTTAGGGAGAGGTAATGCTGAATTTCAAGACATGAACTGGGTAAAATTTTCATGTAATTCCTATTATAAAGCTAGTCTGCTCTCGAAGCATCTTTAAAGTAAACAACTGATCCTCAGCACTGACAGTCTGGGAGCAGAACGTAATAAATGTTTGAAAAAGTAAGTAACTAATAGCTTTGGTGAAAATAGATTGTTTCATTATGTCATTTGCTCCATCATCAGCAACTTTCAGGATAAAATTTCCTTCACTTCATCAAACTCTCTAAAGCTTTATTTCAAACTCTGGCTATTCTATTACTTTGGGATGTTTTTATGCTTTTATGAGAGCCCATAGATGAAAATCTGGCATTATATTCATGTTGTATTGACATTAGAAAAAAAGACTTATTCAAAAATGGCCCAGAGGAAAATATAAATACAGGGATACAGAAAAAAATATGCTAATATATCTGTGTCATTTTAGGAATATTGAGGGGGAAAGTTATCATTTAAATGCTGTGACTACCAGCTCCTGTTCCTTGGGCTACCTTTGACTTGCTGTTTGCAAAGAAAAGGCAGGTGACAGTGGGGTAACACCTGAGGAGGAAGAGTGCAGCTCTTACACAGGGGTCTTGCAGATGAAAGAAAAGAGGTAGTTGGTAAAGAGAAATATGAGAGGAGAAAGGGAACACTATCCCATTGTCTTGTTCCATATACTGTCAAAATACAAGAAAATTCCACTTTTTCTCTTAGTTTCCAATCCAGTCCTAGTGGAAAGGACGAACTGAGTGAAAAGTTTTAAGAAGAATTGAAACTTAAGATCAAGCATGATAGGATCGAAAAGGTTAGTGGGACTTGGGAGCAAAAAGTACTTTATTACATAGCAATATCTCTTACATGAAGGATCCTGATAAAAAAGCAAGGTCGTTTAAGACATAAATGTTGTTTAGACAGGCAAGAGCTGGTAGAATAAGAGAGGATACTCATGTACACAGACACTGAGAAAGAAAGATAAATGCTACATCATGGGTAAGCAGAATAATAAGATGAAAAACATGAATAGACAGTGGCAAACAGAGATAGTAGGGATCCAAGCAAAGTACAGTTTTCTGAGAAAAAGAGAAAATGCAAAGCAAAAACACATAGAAAAGAGAGAGGAAGTAGAGGAAGGTGTGGGCTGCAACTCTACAGAGGGAGAGGAAAGCAGTGAGCCACCCTGAGCAGGTAAACTTGAGGGAATAGCAAGTGAGAAGTAGGGCACAGGAGAGAAGCTCACAGTGACATAACAGAAAGTAAGACCTGAAGGACAAGGTAAAAAAAAATGACGCAAAAAAAGGAAATGCAAGCAAGAAGAAAGGGCTGGCACCACCAGGAACACGGGACTAACATCCGTTAGGGTGGATGCTTGTGAGAAATGAAGATGCTAAAAACTTCACAGAGACAGAATGGAGGGGTAGAAGAGGCTAAGACTAAAGAAAAAAAAGGAAGTATGAGACCATTGCAGGACCAAATATGGGATAATCACAGAGACTGCAGTCTAGAAAGGCAAGTGTATCCTGGGCTACACCATAAGAAGTGTGACCAGCAGGTTAAGAAAAGTGGTTCCCTCTATTCTGCTCTAGCAGGACCCTACTTGGAGTACCATGTTCACCTCCAGGGCCCCCAACTTTTTACAAGGGCATGTAGTGACAAGACAAGGGGGAATGGCTTTAAACTGGAAGAGGGTAGGTTTAGATCAAAAGAAATTCTTTACAGTGAGAGTGGTGAGGCACTGGAACAGATTGTGCAGAGAAGTTGTGGCTGCCCCATCCCTGGGAGTGTTCAGGGCCAGGTTGGATGGGGTTTTGAGCAACCTGGTCTAGTAGGAGGTGTCCCTGCACATGGCAGGGAGGGTGGAACTAGATGATCCTTAAGGCTCCTTCAACCCAAACCATTGCATGACTGTGATTTCACCACCAAGTGTAAGGCTAAGCTGCACTGTGAGCAAAGGTACTCTGCTGCTTGTCAGGGCTCTAACTGCAGGTGGAAACCACCTGCTACACCACCACTGAACTAACATGGTGCCCCTGAAGCACTGACACTTCAGGGGGCAGGTAACTTGACTGGTGCAAGGGGCAAGTACAGGTAATAACCCTTCAAATAAAGTAATGCAACACAAGCAATAAGGCAAAGGACTGGCACTGAGCTGCTGATCAATGAGAGAACGGCAAGCACGGCATCCAGAAAGTGCATAACTAAGGAGAAGATATACATCTATCATAAATTTTATCTGTTAACATAATTAGTAAATTGCTGCTTGCTTCCCTCTCTGCCAAGTAATCTTTTTAATCCTGTCTTCAGAATAAAACACTTATTTCAGGCAATCTTTTAAAATTACTGCTCTTGCATGGGTTTGGATGGAAGTACAAAAAGCGACAGGAATCACAGCCAGCAAAGGGACTGAACCAGCCTGGCTTCAGTGGCCACCACAGCCTGGAAGGAAGAGCCTGAATAAAGGCTGCCTCCGAACTATTACACAACCAGCACCAGGGGAGATGGTTGGAAAAGTGAGGAGGAGGAGGTTCCTGACTGCACCAAAACCCACAGCACGGAGCCCGGCCACCCTAGAGCCAGCTTTACGCTCCACGGCGGCTCGCAGTTTATGTAACACAAGCCACGCACCCTTTTGGGCTGTCGGCTGTGGAAATCGTCCGCTCCATCATCTGCCACCGCAGCACTCCCGGGGCACCACACAGCCCGGGAAGGACGCTACTGTTTTCTTTCCTTCCACCCTTAACCACCCTCGTTTCTCCTAAAAAAGTAAAATAAATCAAATCAATCCCCAAATCCATAAGTATGACGGAGCACTTCACGGGTGCACTTCACGGCATGGCAAGCGCAAAGCGGTAAGGCAAAGGCGCATCCCCCCGCCCCTCTCCTCGGCTCCCGGCTCACCTTGAACGACATCCTGCACATCGCCGCTCCGCCTCCGCCCCGCTCGCCGCCGGCCGCGCAGCTCCGACCGCACTGCTCCGCTCCGCACCGGGCTGCGCGGGGCTGGGGCGGGGCCGGCGCCTCCCTCCGCAGCACTTTGTGCTCAGGGGGTTCTGGCTACTAGTCCCCCTTAAAGGTTCTTTTTTTGTGCGGGAGGGGAGTATTGGGGATGATAATGGTGGTGATGATGGTGATGATTACTACTAGTATCATTATCATTATTATCCTTAACAATATAAAGTTAGAAAATAGTCGAATATAATTATTTCTTAGCATATAATTTCATATCATTACATAGAATTATACTCTATTGTTATTATTATTACCATCATTATCATTCCCCTGCTCCAGCAGCAGCATCCTGAGCAGCCAGTCCCCACAATGAGGGACCCACACTGCTCAGCCTCTGATTCAGGCCTATAGATCAGGCTTCTGTAGCTCAAATAGCACTGAAATGGTCCAAAGCTCAAGCACCTTTACCCTAGCCCCAGCCTCATCACAGAGGTAATGCCACCTCCACAGCACCTCCTTTGTACTTCATAGCCTTTCCCCTTCATATCTACGAAAAACCCGTTAAGAGGTGTTGTGAGTACACACATCCTGCTGCCACACCAGCATGTAGGGGTGAGAGCTCCCTCACCTTGCATGCATCCAGCTATCACCAACACTTTCTCCCATGGATGATGTGCTCTCATTAGGAAGGCAGTGAGTTCTTAAGAGCTTAGCTTTGAGCCTTGAAAAATGAACAACCATAAAGCCAGTGCATGTCCTGTTTTGTCTAGCTGCTGCAGATTTCATTCAAAGTCTGCGTGATATAAAGTAGGCAAAGCAGGGCATGCTCTGGTGGGAGATTCCTGAATTTCTTTGCTATTGTTGGTTTTAACTGAGCCCTTAGGGATTTTCCTCTTTTGATGTGCACACATAAATCCCATTCACAGGAAAATTATGCGCGTGCATTGAGAAAAAATACTTGTGCTAAGATCCAAATAGTTTATTCTACAAATCTGCAAGTGGAGGATTTTCTGCAGATATTTTTCCTGAGGCAATATTCATCTGTGCATACAGTAAAATAAACAGCAGGCAAGCAGATGAAAGCTGCTAATAGCACAAGCTCATCTCAGAATGCGTGGCCTGGTGTGAACCTCACCTTAATTACTGAGAAGATCATACAAACACAGGCGATCATTCTGATTTCTTCTTAAATGTAAAAATACTGAATAAATTCAGTAGATTTCATAGAGTCAACCTTTCTCTGACCCGATTGCACAGAGTTGTTTGCCCACCGACAAAGGAAAATATTACCAATCTGTACTCACTCCCTACCTCATCCTTGGAAAATCCCTGTATTTATTCAATCTATTGTGAATAACATGCCAAATATTTCACATTCATCAGCCAAAATATTAAATTTTCAGACAAAGCAAAAAACAAAGAATTCTTTGGATAAATAACAAAAGAGGAAACTAAAGCAGTACAGGTTGTATTTTGGATGCCAAAGGAAAAATTTTCAAGTGCCTTTCTTAATTTCCCAACCAAATCTGCAACTGCACCAATTTTCAGCCGCATGTGGTCTCCTGTGATTTTTCTGTTCTCATATTCAGGTACAATAATTTTTCAGAACTATTGAATACAGAAATGCATGTATAAGGTATGTTCTTTGGTGATTCTTTGAAAGTTTATTTCAGAAAGCATTTAAAATACGTGTTTTTTATGTCGATCTCTGGCTATGGTTACATTCAAAATCTTGTTTATGGGCAAAGAGGAAACACATCTTGTATATATAAACCCAAGATATAATTAGTATAACTGAACCTTAACAAGAACCATTGCAGATATAATTACTGCAGAAAAAGAAAAAGGTCTATACAGAAAAGAATGTAATATTAATAACACTACAGTTAAAAACTACACACACGTACTAGTTTTTACTCCTTTTCCTGATATTATCCTCACCTTTCCCCTGCTCTAGGTTCCAGAGTTGGTGGTTTCATTCTGATGGTGGTGCTTTCGGATGTTATGGTGAGCTGTCAGCATCTGGAATGGGCTGCTGCAGGGAGTATGATGTTCATGTTAATGGCTTGGATCTGCATAATGTAGTTTTATACCTTTCTAATATGCTTTTACACCTGACTCTTTCTTCACTGGTCTACAGCTCCACCTTACAACCAAACTAATTCTAATTTTACTTAGATGAACTGCTGTTAGAACTAAGCCATGGAAAACAAAGTTGAGGGAGGTCAAGAAAAGTTTAAAGCAAGCAAACCTGACAAGCCTCAGCCCTGAGGCCTTGCAAACTCAGTGCCTTGCAAACTTACTAGCTGTGGGAATACTGTATTTTAGGGTACATGGTGATGCTACCCACATCTCCTCTATTTTTGATTCTTGGCAGAATACTTAAGATTGTAAGATACTTGAACTGGTTTGGATGTGTTACCTGTTGGCAGAAGTCATCCACAGGGCAGCAGGCTGCATTCCTATCACCTATCAATATGTCATCACAATGGTTATTTCAAATACCCTGAATCATGTTTGTTTGGTTTTTTTTTTTGGTACAAGTCTGAAGGCTTCCTAAGATGAATTGCAGGAGAAAATTAAACCATTACCTTTAAAAGCTGATCCAACCATTCCGTGTAAGTCCCAGACAAACCTCACCTAAGCCAGAACAGTTCAGGCACATCTATATATGGATGATTAAAAGAAGTAAATTTTGGATTAGCCAAAACACTCATTGGGAGCTCTTGATCCAAACATCTACAAGTGTTTTTGTAAAGACAATATTAATTTCTATTTGCTTTAAAAAAAGCAATCAACAACCACATACCCCTTCAGAAATGTGAGGGAAGAGCAATGTAATTTTGCTTGCTTTGTATGGAAATAGATAAAGATATTTCAGCAGATAAGATGATCAGTATGTGTTTTGTAACTTCAGCAAACTCTGACATGGGATTCTGCTCCCATCTCAAGAACCTGTTGCTAAATTTGACTGCCATCTTCTAGACTGCAGAGCTCTTTACTGCAGGGTGTGTCACAAAACTGTATCTGCGTAACTCAGGAGATACTGCATTGACAAATGTTTCTGCACTAGCTTTTCCCATTTCCTATATGGCTGTATGTCAATACTACCAATGCATTTGCTTTCAGTATCAGCCGTATAAAGATCACTGATGTGAGCCTGTGACATTTATTCTCTGATTGTAACTTACTTTTTTCCTCAAGTTTTGCAAATGGTGGAGATCTTAATATCATGTTATTGATTTCAGCCATGTCTACATCGTCTTCTTTCCCGGGACATTTGCTTCCATGAACGTCTAGTTATTTAAATATTTCTAAAAGTGTAAATAGTTTTTTATAGTTTTTTGATAAATAAACTACTTTATGCAAAGATTGAAAAGTTAATTTAAAATTTAAAATATAAAACGGAGCAATCTTCAGCAATTTCAGTTACAATTTTTGAAGCTTGGTTTTACCCATACAACAACAGTAATATGCCTGGCTACTGTGAACAGCAAATTCTATTTCTGTTTTACTAAAGGAGTAAATTCTCTTTGCTACTCTCGTTCTCTCTGCATGATTTCAAAACCCTGGATCACTGCCTCTTAGATGACTGTTGTATATTTCTGCCTGTGACCTCCTGTGTGAGCTTGGGCAAGTCTTTTGTGCAGAAATCTTCAAAAATGGGTCCTCACTTTGGCTTCCTTACATTCTCTTGCTTTATAACTCAAAATGCTGATACCAAGACAAAGACTACTTTTGAAAGCTTCAGCCTTAAGGTTTTCACACATCAGTTTTTTGTCAACAAGATTCTATACTAGCATAGAATAAGAGAGCAGTTCTAAAAGGTTTTTTTCTTTCCCGACCTTTGGGCTCTTTACATTGCTAAAATCACTCTTGCTCTTGGCTAAAGCCTGCACTGCACTGTGGAGTGAACTGAGCTGGCAAGCTCAGACACCACCAGCAGTTCTGCTGTGCCAGCACAGACGTCTGCATAGACTAACAAATCCAACTGCTTCGATTGCTAAATCAGTTCATGCTGACTACTCTGGGGACATCCACATCAGTGTTCTAGACTGGATGAGGAACACACAGCTGAAGTGAATCTCAGGATTGTCTCCCTTTACTGTGCTCCTTTCTTATTGTTGAGGGATCTTGTATTATGCAAACTGGATCTATTTTGAGCTAACCTCAAAGGAGCAGACTCAGTGGACTGCAGCTTCAAACAGGTATTCATGTCCTGGGATTGAAAATGAGCTAATCTGAATTAAAACAAACACACAAACGCAGCATGAAATGGGTACAATGTAGACTTCAGGTCTTCAGCACCAACTGTTTTCTCTACAGATTCACTCCTGTTAAGCTGCACTGCTTGCAAATGTAAACAGCCTGTGTTGTGCTACTGCTACCACAGCTAGCTTAGATATCTATACACTGCAATGCAGTCTTTGATGTAGAAAAAATACCTTATAATAAGATGTCTGGTACAGCCATGTTGGCCCCCTCTCCTGCCTGAAAAGTATCCCAAGTCTTGTGCCGTAGCTCCTTCTTGCCATGTCTCTTCCCTCATCTAGTGAGAATCTGGGAAGTCTCAGTACGTGCCAGATGTAGCACCTACAAATGAGCCACAAACCATCTGGAAATCCTGAACCTGTCCACTGCAGTTTACTGTAGGCTTTATGTATGTGTGCTCCATCAACCCTCTACAGGGACATGGTGATCCTGACCTTTTCAGAGTGCACTAAGCATAGGCAAATTTATGGTACATAAGATATACAATAAATGTGATACTTTCCATCTACTGAGAACAGCTTGTGTCATCAGCTTGTACCTGTCCAACAAGACTGATACACCCTGGAGTGCCTAGGCATGCCCATCCTCTGCCTGAGAGTATTAATCATTCCTAATCCAGCATGCTGTACCACCTGGAAGTATTCTTCTGACCAAAAGGAATCCTTGGCTGCTTCTTGTTTGCAACTTTTGATGCCCTTTGGCTCCTTCACAGGAGCTCAGGGTTTAATAAGCAGGCTTACTTCTTTCAATGAGAATAGCACTGCTCATCTCATGTGAAACACTTGAACAGCCACAAATAAAACCAACTGCATGTCTCAGACAGATCATTGCTTATGTACTCAGCTAACCTTTGTATGCAAAATGCTAGGACGTTATGAGGTGAATATTAATTAGAATGCAATATGTTATTGTAATTCCAACTGCCTTTCAATATATGTTTAGATGAGTACTCTTAAGAAGAGGAATGGTGACAGATCTGAGAGGCATTTCTAAACTAATTCAGGTATTTTACTTCCAGCATTCCCTTGCGTGTACGTGGAGTTTTAAATCAGGAAAGTGCCAGTACATATCCATCAATGTGTCACTGTGGAAATGCATAGAAACACACACAGAGCCTTGCTCCTGAGGTGGAATGTAATTCCTCAACTTCATCTGTTTATAAACAAAAAAGATGCTGCTGGTTTCAAGCCAAAATGTTATTCTTGCTAGCACTCCATGGACACAGATTTCAATAACATATACTTGAGACACTGAAATCAGTAAATCCTACCATACAGTGGCAACTCTGAGGATTAATGAATAAGATTGCATCAGGTTAATCCGTGCTGTCATGTCTTTCCAGTACATTTGCACCCTCTTTTATGAGACTGATTTCAGGATTTGGGAAGCGCTTATGTGTAATTCTTTAAGGAATTTGACCTGGTTTTAGTGACTTCTTTGTTGTAGAACCTAATTTAATTTGAAGATGGAATATTGCAAAATTCAGGGAAAATTAAGCTAGATTGACCATCAATTTTGCCATTACTGGGCACATTGTAGTCTTCAAGTTGTATATTGCACTTTTCATTAGATATCTTAATTTTTTTGACTGTTAATTTAAATTTTTCATGTTCAAGAAAATGTATTTGAATCATCAGCAATAACTTCGATAAAACAGTGTCAGCTCAACCCAAGACAAACAGTCTGTAAAAGAAAAAGATTTTCCATCTGGTCTATACTTTCCATTAATCTTTCCCTTGCTAAACTATAGCATAACCAACTAAATGGGCTGCTCCTTAAATCCATAATGTTAAAAAAATACAGGTCTATTTTATAAAAACTAGTATATAAAGAGAGTGCTTTCAGTTAACAGTGATAATAAGAGAAATAGTAAAAGTTACTTTGAAAACAAATCTTGCAGACATTGGTACAGGAAAACTGTACCAAATATTTATGAGTCTCATAAACATTTTTAAAATAGAATGGTAAATTTACAAAACTGGACCTGAAAATGGAAAAATTTACCTAATAATAGAAATAGTTTACCCAACATATTCATAACTGTATGCATTCATCCTTCTAGGGAGCTCTTACTTTGAATCTGTCTTTTTAGTCTATGGCCCTTTTGCTGAGGCCTCCTGTGATATCTAATTTCATATCAACCTTGCTGTAGAAGCTGGTGTAAGGACACATAGTTTCTAGGGACCGCAGGAGTGTTATAAACTGCCTTCATATGACCCTTTGCACTTTGCCTGGGCTAGTGACCTGGGAATCAGTGAAGTTGGCACTGCACTTAAAAAAGTAGTAGAGAGCAATTTCCACAAATTGTCATTTAAGTATCTCAATGACTGTACTTTTCTTTTTAATTTTCCATTTGTTCACAGCAAATTAAGGCTTTTTGCCACAAGTATCAAGTGACAGGTCAAGGAAGTCAGTGGACAGACTATAACTACCACATAAGACCAGTTTTTAGTCCAGTATAAGAACAAGCATGTCATCGTGACTTAAGTGCAAATGCCTCTCAGCCTTCAAACAGCTCAACCTAACGAACTCTATGTTAGCATCTGTACAGGTACAAGACAATCAAAGTTTTTTTAATCCTTCTTCTCCCAGTCTAGGCATTTTGCCCACTTGAAGTTACATGGCTTTAAGATAGGTTGTGACTGTATGTTGTCCTCATCTGTCATTTCTTTTTGCTTTCCCTGTTTATCCTCTGTATATCTGATTGTATGACTCTGTCTGAAGCGAACTGCTTACCTATTTTCCATCTGCTCAGCCAGAGAGAAGCCTGTGAGCCTGTATTCAGGTGCTTTGGGGTTACAAGCTTTCTAATTCCATGCCTGGTGCTTAACCTGGTGCTGGTGAATACTACTGCAGATAATGAAACTGGGTGTCTTAGTCGGAGAATCTAAACTTGACAGGCAGTGAAGTTCTCTAAACATGAAGGCATATTCAAATAAAATAATATCACAGCCATTTTTCTCAGGCTCATTGTTTGTATATTATTGCAGGAAGTCTTCTATCATCCCCACATCACCATAGGGCAATCAGAGCTTAAGTCAGTCCAGCACTTCACCTATCTGGGAAGTATCATTTCCTCAGAGGGTAAGATTGACAGATAGACAACAGGCTAGCAAAGGCATACGGAGCCTTCAGAAAACTCCATAAAAGAGTCTGGTCCAATAAACACCTAAAGAAAAGGACAAAGATCAGTGTCTACAGAGCCATTGTACTGTCTACTCTTTTATATTGGTCTGAATCATGGGTCATCTATCGCCACCACCTGCGGCTCCTCAAACACTTCCATCAGCACTGCCTCCATTCAATCCTAAACATCCACAGGACTGATTACATGACTAATGTGTCTATTCATGAACAGCCAAGGGTCACCAGTATCGAGGCCATGCTGATGAGAATGCAGCTGCCCTGGGCAGGGCACATCTCCAGGATGGAGGATCACTGCCTCCCGAAGATTCTGCTCTGTGGTGAACTCGGCACCAGCTGACACAAGAGACGATTCCCGAAGAGGAGATACAAGGACTCCCTGAAACAACACCTCAGCCTTGGCCATATTGACTGCCACCAGTGGTCCACTCTGGCCTCCA
>JAWWEV010000083.1:104413054-104473971 GCA_035583235.1 Hafferia zeledoni
CGTTCCGCTGTGCCTTTTGTGACCGGACCTGCTTGTCCCGTATCGGCCTTTTTAGCCATCAGCACGCTTGCAGCAAGTGTGGGTAATGCCCTTCCCAAATCTTCGTTTGCAAAGCCTAGCCATGATGATGATAATTGTATATAACTTTACTGTGGGACGTGTTGTGGATCTGAAAACATACGTATCACATGAGCATGAGAACAATGCATGATATATTCTATATGCTACTCTAGGTAGGAAAACTTAAGCTTCTCAGAGAATATAATTGACTTCTGTTGTTGTAAGTGGAAGTTCTGTGTTTGTTTACTAAGACAGAAAAACTGCAATGTAAGAAATTGGACCAAATTCTAGTTATCCTCCTAAGCCTAAGTGAACAGATTTGTTAAAGGGGGATGTACCCCATTAGTACTGTACAGACACCAAGAAACTGCTCTGTATTTAGCATGGAAGCATAAGGTTCTCACTGTCTCTTTCACATGAGGCATTCTGAACTGCAAAAGCATACATGTTTGGTTATTTCTTCTCTGTCCCAAAAGCCTTGTCCAAGGACAACAGAACCCTTGTGGAACATAACTTTCAGGGTCCAGACACTCTGAGATGGCTCGCTGGAAGCTTAGAGCCTACCCCACTGAGCAAAACTCATCTAGTAAGTTGGTTTGATCCTCAGCTGGAGAGAGTGGAGGTCTTCAGAGGAAGGGACCAAGGACCTTGGGCTGAGGGTAAGGATGACAGGGCATAAGGCAGTTCCATGTGAGTCAACTCTATACATGAGAGGGAAACTACTTACATTGCCAGGTACAAAATTTATTTGAGTTGCTGCCTACAACTCAGTCTGTTCGATTTGTCTGTGTTATGCTCTGCTGGTCAGAAAATCAGTCCACTAATTGAAAAGAAAGGACTTGGCTAAAGGACATAGGCATACAACTGTAGGATAAATACCCAAACAAAATAATACCACAGCAGCGCTAAGCTATCGCTATCACATGTCCTAATGAAGCACCTGATAACTGACATGCCTGAAACCAATTATTACTAACACCACCACCACCAATAACAAGAAGTGATTTATAAGAGTGATTTATAATTATTTAGTGATTATTATAAAGTGATTTATAATTATAAGTTCTCTCAATGGAGAATTTTTGTAGTGTATTATATCTGTATTATCAGAATCTGCAATTGTGCTTAAAAAAAAAATTCAAAAGTAATCTCCACTAAATTTTCTTCATTTTCACAAGAAATTTATTCTAAATTTACTACATCTTTCAAGTTAAAAAAATAAAAATAAGTACATAATAAAATTCCTACACTGGATCTGTTTGAATTTTTAGTTGTATTTGTTGCCTGATCCTCAGCTGGAATAAACTGATACAACACTGAAGTCTCCTCAGTTTATATTGCTGAAAGTTTGGCTTCCTATCACATTTACACATACGGTTCTATTTAAAACTTAAGAACTTGATGAGACTATGGGCAGGTTAGAGCTAAGACTGAAGTAAACCTGAGGCAGTTTGTGACAGGAACACCACCTAAAAGTATAAAAACCTTTCTGGAAACAGATCCCAGAAAAAACACTGCCTAATTAATAGAGATCAGATGACAGAAAATTCTTGCAGAGAAAACTATGAAATTCAGATGCCAATCTAATTTAACCAATGGTTAAAGAAGCCTTTAAGAAAAGCAGCTTACAAAGAAGTAGTTTCCACAAGGAGCTGCTTGGTGTACTGTGGCAGGGAATCTGTGCAGAGCTGTCTTCCCTTATTTTGATGGCCAGAGCAGCAATAATAGCACTGATGTCAGCAAATAAAAAACAGGATGTGAAAAATAAAGGAGTAGACATTTTACCCCAAATGTTTAACTGACAAGTCATTGGATACTGACCAAAGGAAGCATGTGCTTCTTCACAAAGAATCAGGCATTATATGACCAAGACTTGTTTTCTTCTTTTCGAACTTTAAGTCTATGAGCAACTCTATGAAAAGTACAGGAAGCCAAGAATAAAAAGGAAATCCATTAAAAAGTGAAACAATAAAGTGGATGGATTTTAATGTTGTCCATTAGAAAGTTTCTTAAAGTTAGGAAAAAAAAAAAGGAAGATACATGTAGTCAACAGGAGATATGGTCAACTGTAGTTTGCTTAGGGAATTTTAAGTTAGCTGTACCTTTACCTACATACCCTAGAGTGTTGCTCCTGACTTATTCTTTGGAACTGAATGGCAAAGAAGTTGTGTCTCACTTCCCTAGCCCAGGATACTCAGTGAATAAGCATATAGAGATCAAAACTGGGAGGGACAGGCATGACCTCTATACACAGGCTACTGATAAAAGCTTGTGGTTTTGCCTTGAAAATGGAATTTGCCTTCTCGTGAATGGGGAAACTCTTGTAAAGTCCAAACACTCACCTTCCCTCCTCTTCTGGCCTGGCACTTCTCTGTAGTGAGAGAGTTTGAAACACCAAAGCTAAGTCTCACATCAGCCACACAGGCATTTTTAAGTGTTTTTGTCCACAGTTGCACAAAGTCATAAGCACCCACTAGTAAGTTGTTTACAGCCAGGACATTTCAAGAAAGACCAAAAGATATAAAAAGAGCTATGATGAGAATATGTTGCAATTTACCTTAAGTGCCCTTAGAAACTGAGAGTATTCATAGTAGTTTTCTATTATAGGAATATGTCAAGTAAACTTAGGAAGCAGAATGTACAGGAAAATCTTTGTTCATGAGATTTCTGGCTGGCAGAAGAAAAGACAGACCTCATATTAAGCTGTAGAAGGATGCTAAGTAAATGGTAGCTACTAAACCACCTTGCAACAAGCACAGTTGCATGGTATGGCAACATATGCAGACAACTAATTATGAAAAAGTTGAAAGAGATAATAGGACAGACAATGAGAGAGGCAGGCACAGTACAAGGATATTCAGAAAAAGATGCTCTATGAAGAAGGATGGTATCATCCTAGCTGTACATCCAGAAAGAAACAAGAAAAATACAAATCAAACCAAAGACAAGAAAAAAAATGCAGTTCTGAATAACTGAGTTTGGGATTACACTAAGTACCCTAAGTATCTAAACCGTTTCTGCTGACAGAACTGCATTTTAGACCCCAGATTTTGTGTGCCACTATTCCAGTTACAAAGAGGATAATATATCTTTTCAAAGGGACACGGTACTGTCCTCAAATACTGTGGCACAAGAAATTTGTGCAAGATGAAAAGGTGACTTTTGTCAGAAAAGCAGAGACCCAAATGATCTTAAAAGAATACTTATTTAATGTCATGCAGTGAAAACATAGGTCTTGCCAGCATATAACTGCACACTGCACCATTTTACTATTACATCAGAGTGTCTGCAAGTAACCTTATTTTAATCTATCTGTACTGCAAAAAGCTTTTTGTTTGAACTAATGAAAGTTTACTTATAGACACAAACTGAGTATTAATCATGCATAAGCATTTATGACAGGATGTGATAAATGCCTCATTTCCTTGATAAAAGTAGGAAGCCTAATCTAAGCTTGAAAGCTTCTGGTTGGGTGTTAGCACTCTAGGCTACAGATGTGCTCAACGGATTACAATTTTGAAGAGAGGTTCAATACTTTGCAGGAAGACTCTTCCATGGACTAAATCTTTAGGACTAGCTTCAACATAAATGCCAGAGATGAAACTTTTATGGGGGAACAAGACGCACGATTTAATCTTTAATGACTGCTGAGCAGAGACTCAGGACTATCTAATCTAGCTACCTGCTACCATATTGATTCATTATTGTCTCACAAGAAGAGCAAATTCCCATATCACCTGGTGTGGCAATGTAGGATGGTAAAGTAGGAGCTACATAGTACCATGAATTAGTCAGTGAGTAATAAAAAGTATTGCTCACTGAGACTATTGATGATCTCATTTTCACTGCAGGTTTATAACATAACATATGAAACAGCAGCATGAGATGTGCTATAGCGTATATATCACTAAGGGAATGAAACAGAGGAGTTATATCAGCGAGGCTAATTTTGAACAAACATCCTTGACTTGAAATTTTAAATTAACATATTTTAGAATAAAAAGAGTGATCTATATTTATAGTAGTGTAAATGCCTACTAATGTAATGTAATCTACTTATGTTGAAATAATACAGCCCCAGAAACATTTTCAATTTCCTACATTTATTCAGTCAAGTACTTGGCAACAATCAACTAACAAGGTTTACTCCTTGCAGACAGGAAGATACAAGGAAAGTAAACCTTACACAGGCTGAAGGAAAAAAGGCTCTACTGAGGAAAAAAGGGCACGTAGCTGAAGAAGAGTGTTTTCTGCAGAGGGGCACTGTTATATGCTGATTGCTGAGACCTGCCAGCTAATAAATTCTTACCTGTGATTTCAGAACTTGTAATTACAACAAAAGATGACATGAGGGGAAGATGAAGTATCATCCCATGAATTATTGATAGTGGCCTTTTTAAAGAATGTTGTTCTATATTAGACAGGGTGAGCCAAAACTCAGTGAAGTCAGTAAGTACTTTAGTGTGGATTTCTGCTGGCTTTGCTTGTGGCTTAAAATAGACTTTTTAAAAAAAGAGACACAGATTTTACAAATTTTGAGATCTGCATTCAATAAAAATTTCTCACTCCTCTATTCTTACTCTACTGTTACTTCCTATGGTCCTGAAGTCCCACAAAAGCCAGGAGAGACCCATGACTGTGTATTGTCATACCACAGCCTGCACAGACCAGGATAGCACTGAGGCTTTCCTTTTTCCCATCTGTTAGTGACAGGCCACACTCTCATTATCATCTGCATGTACACATCCACACTCCTGCTTCTGGCTGCCTCCTCATATAAATAATTCACTCTGCCTTTCACATAGCTCCAGGGTCCATTCATAAATTTTTGGTCACTTCTTATAGGAATCACAGGAATAACAGGATCAGTTAGATTGGAAAAGACCTCTGAGATCAATGAGTCCAATCAAACCCACCTTGTCATAACTGGACCATGGCACTGATTGCCACATCCAGTCCTTGCTTAAACATCTTCAGTGACTCCACCACCTCTCTGGGCAGCCCATTCCAATGTTTAATCAGCCTTTCTGTGAAGAAATCCCTCCTGATGTTCCACCTAAGCCTCCGCTGGTGTAACTTAAGACAATGTCCTCTCATCAAGATATTTAGTACCCATGTTGGGAATGCCACTATAAACATTTTTCCCCAAATGTTTTGAGTCAAGGGTAAAAGTTGTCACAGCATTTTTTATAATATCTACCCACATATTTACATATTTCTAGATCTCTAGAGATTTGTCAAGAAAATCTAAAAGGTGGTACTTTGATTTCCATTTCTAGAAAACACACCAAATTTTAAAAAAGCTTATTTAGTGTGTTTAACAAAAGGACAGACAAATCACCTAGAAGGACAACAAAAGTTTTTAAGTGTACCCATACATTAAGGAGAATGCACAATTTTATGAGGGAAGGAACAGGAAGATTTTTTCCCTCTCTGTTGTTCAGATAGGCTAATTTTGTGAATGTTTACAGTTTCATCCCTGTCTTCTAAGAAACCAGATCTAAGAACATGCCACTGTTTTACTAAGTATTTCATTCTTGCTCATGAAAGCCATGTTTTCTCATGTGATACTTCGCAATAAATTCACTGATACTCTCTGTTTGAGAATAGACATCTCTTGTGAGCAAGGACTGCCTTTTGTGCTGTGCAACCCACTAAACAGCTCACAAGAATCTTCTCTTTAAAGGGAGATTGCAAAGTCTTTCCCGAAGCTGTATTCCTTACCTGAACTGCCCTAAAAACTGGGCAGGCCTTTGTACGAGCTTGCTTGCTCTGGACTCACATCAGTTCTCCATTTGTAAAATCTGATATATTGCAGGATATACTTAGGATTTAACCAGTTTTCAATAAAAAGTTTGAAAAGGCCAGTGGCTATCCTGTCTGATAGCATGGCTTTTTGTTTAATGGAACACTTATTTATATTCAAACCTGTCATATTTTTTATGAAGCACAATCTATTGTATGAAATGACATGATGCACACATGCAATAATTTATTTTCCACAATGTTACAGTTGGAAAAGGGAGATATTCTCTAAGTGCTGTAGAAATTGAAAGCATTTATGAAATCTGACATATCTGAACTGATAGCCTGCTACATTTATGAATGTCAGCTTTTACTCTGGAGGACATAAGAACTGTCTCCCACACATATGTCTCTATGGTGTGCTAAAGCCATAGTGGTAAACAAACAAGGGTGGTGATATTTTCTTGTAGGCAAAATCAATAGCTTGCGACTGGTGCTTCCTGAAACAGTACACCAGGGATCTCCCTTGCTACTGCTGTGTGGCATGTAGCAAAGCTTGCATAAAGTTATGAAATACTCTGCAACTCACATGAATCACTATTCAAATATTGCAAATATGTGTATCTAACTATGTCTTTTGTCTAAATCCTTCCAATTTTATTAAGAGAACTGAACACTGGATGTGTGAGCACATGTGGAGTTGGAAATGTGAACAGGTCTGAAACTTAGGATAGCAGCGCCACTAAGGAGTGCAAATCCTGACATGGTTCTTAGGCCTCCTTCTCCCTCCCCAACCTCCCCTCCAGCTCCTGTGCTATCCAAACCCTGTGCCAAATAGCTTCAAAAAGACAGGAGGCTCATTGTCTGCCCTGGATGAGCAGGAACAACCATTTCACAAGGAACTGTGAGCACTAGCTGTGGATTGCAGCAGTGGCCCAGGCTGCACAGTTTCCAGCATCCTCAGAGCACTGAAAATGGCAAGAGGAGCTGCAATTTCTGCAGTGCAGTCACACAGGGTGTCTTCCTGAGGACCTGCTGAGAAGCAGAGGGTATACCTTGTGTGGGGATATGCCTACTCAAGGAGAAGGCTGCAAAACCTTTACTCCCTATATGTGACATGACAGGTCAGGAATCATCACTGAATCATAGAATGGTTTGGGTTGGAAGGGGCCTTAAAGGTCATCTAGTTCAAACCCCCCTGCCCTGGGCAGGGACACTTCCCACAAGACCAGATTGCTCAGAGCCCCATCCAACCTGGCCTTGAAAACTTTCAGGAATGGGGCATCCACAGCTTATTGCATTGTGGACAAATTATGAGAGTGGGATGTTCTGAGATTTGTTCATGGTCTGTCGAAAACACTAACCCGCACACTTACCGAGGAAGAGGAGGATCAGAGACCTTCAGCTGAGCCGGGGGGTGGCACCTCTCGGCATGCCCGCAGAACTGGGTGCTTGGGCACACACGCGGGGCCACCCTGCCGAGGGGAGACTCTTCCCCCGTCCCATTCTGTTCCGTCCCGTCCCGCCCCCGCACACCCGCTCGTCCCGAGGGACGCGGCCCGCCCCGCACCGGGGCTGCGTCTCGTCCCGCCCCAGCCCGCGCAGCGCCGCGCAGGCAGGGCGTGAGGGAGGTGCGGGCAGAGTGTGGGCAGCCCCCGCCGGCTCCTTCCACTTCTGTTTCTGCTCCTGCTTCTGCTCCTGCTGCTTCTCCTTCTCCCGCCCGCCCGCCGCAGGGCAGTGCCGCCCCAGGGCGGCGAGGCAGAGCCCGGCACAGGATGGCCGCGCCGCCGGGCTCGCCGCTGCTCTGGGCGCTGCTGCTGCCGCTGCTCGCCCTGTGCCCCGCGCAGCCGGAGCCCGGCGCCTCCCGCGGGACGGGGCTCAGCCTCCACCCGCCCTACTTCAACCTGGCGGCGGCGGCCAACATCTGGGCCACGGCCACCTGCGGGGAGGGGCCGGGCGGCGGCGGGCGGCCGGAGCTCTTCTGCAAGCTGGTGGGGGGACCGGCCGCCGCCCCCCTGGGACGCGCCATCCAGGTAACCGGGGAGGGCGGCGGCGCCGGCTCCCCTTTCCCTTCGCACCTGATCCCCATCCCGCGCCGCCGCCCGGCGCTGCAGAGCGGCGGGGTGTGTCTTTTTGGGAGGGGGGTCTGGCGCTACCCTGGGCTGCGTGGTCTTCGTTTCTCTCGGCTGGGCGTGTGCCATAGGCATGGAAGAGGGGCGCGGACCAGGGGGAGCCCACGCAAAGAGGCGCTAGGCAGGATGGAAGCGGGCAGCGGCGGTTCTGCCTGCGCATCTGCCCTCAGGTGCTCCGGCACCTTCTGGAGACACACCCACACACCGCCCCCGCCGCGGAGATGCCCACGGTGCTGCGGCTGCTCCCGCGGATGCGTGAGCTGCTCGACCCGTCGGGCACCTGGAAGAGCCTTAGGGAGTATCCGGAGTGGTATTTTATGGCCTCAGCGCGTGGCCCACGGTCCGCGGTGAGCACAGTGATGCCTCTGGGGCTAAAGCAGTGAGCGTAGTGGGGATGGATGGGACGGCGCTGCAGTGGCTGCCACTCGCTGGAGAGCAGGCATCTCTCCGACGGGAAAGAGGTTCGGGTTTAGCCAAGTATTTTGTGGCTTTGTAGTATTTTGCAAGCAATAAATATGAGGCTTATCGTCTGTGCCTTGTATTGCTTGTGGGAGGAAGTTAGAGACTCCTTGGGACTCTGACAGGGAGTATAAGCGCAGAGGGCAGTGAGGATCACGCTGTGCTCTCCTAAAACAGCACGAGATTATTGCATTCGTTTTGTGCCAGGTTCAAGAAAGATAGCAACAAAGTGCAAAACTCCTGACAAAGGCTAATGGCAATATATTTTTCCTTCGGTAGAAACTTTTGACATGTCTGTTAGCGGGTAAGGAAGGAGTAACAAATGCGCTAAACTCTGATGTACTGTGATGGATGCTCGGTATCGGTGCTACAAGGGAGGGACTTTCCCAAAGCCTCAGACCTTCCAAAGTTATTTTATTTCTCTCTTGGTGGGAGGAAAAGAGAGCCAGAATGAAACTGCAATTTGAAAGGGATTTTGAAAGCTTTAAGGTCCACTGCCTGACTCCAGGCAATGCAGAAAGAATGCAAGTACATTTTTAGCATATTGGAAGAAGGGCTAGTGTTTCAAAGTCTTATGAGGTGTTTGCATGTTTAATAGTGAAATAACTGTTAGTATTGGTTTCAGAAGGGGTTGCAGTGGATGAAAGAGTTCTTTTTCTCATTTCTTTATGAGAATAGATGCTCAAAAGAGGGGAAGAGGACTAAGAAGGTGCAGCATATGTACTCCTTGTCATGTGCCAGAAGGGAGAGTGTACCATCATGCAGCCTGCCCTCGCAGTTCATCAGGCAGCCACAGCCAGCAGTGTGCTTTGCTCTGGGCTTCCCTCTGCCAGGACTTCCTGCCGCACCATGAAATCTCGGTTTGCCTTTTATCTGTGCAGTGCCTTCAGTCATAAAAAAAGCCCAAAGTGCTGTGGAGATCATAGAATCATAGAACCAACTGGGTTGGAAGAGACCTCCAAGATCATCAAGTCCAACCCTTGATCCAACACCACTGTGATTACTAGATCATGGCACTAAGTGCCACATCCAGTCTCATCTTAAAAACCTCCAGGGACTGTGAATCCACCACCTCTCTGGGCAGACCATTCCTTACAGGCTGAGTAATACACTGTTTTACTGACAGGAAAACTGAGACACAGGTATTACATACTTAAGCTGGGGTTACAAAAAAAGGTTGCGATGATCAGGAAACTACTTGATTCTCAGTTTTTAACACACCTCTGAAGTTTAGGCATCCATCCTTCCATACTGAATGCAACTCCTGTGTTTAAAGTTGCCTGAAACAACCATACCACCATATGAATAGCAAGCACAAAAATAATTCAGTAACTCAGTGTAGCCCACTACTGCAGTGAAATCTCTTACTGACATGCCTTGAAATATCAGAAATCACAGGATAATAAAAGTCAGCCAAAGCAAACATCAGATAAACATATCAAGCAAGTGGAACAATGCCTGTTGTGTGATGCGTGTTGCTGTTGATGGTTTTTGTAAATATTTCCTTTATATGCTAACACCCAACTGGAAATGAGGGTTTCCTGTGTAATGGACGAGGGAGGCTAGAAAGTATGGAGTTCCTCTTGTTAAATATTTGACTTGCAGGTCCTAGGTTAGAAGGCTGTTATTGTTCATGCCCAATTCAAGTTCCCAAGACTACTGATAGCACAGCCCTGGCACAAGGAAGCATGTTGTGCCTCTTACAGCATTTGTGTAAGCACAGATACTGCAGTGTCTCTCTCCAGTTTTAACAAAGCTCCATTGAGATACATAGCATGAATACTTCTGTGATTTACCAGTGGTTGTTGTGGTTCAAGAAGGTTTGGAAAGTCTTTCTAAAGGCCAGGGAAATACGGCCCTGGAAATTACAATAACAGCACAATGTGCATGTTCTCAAGACACATCACCTCACAAGTTCAAACGCACTGTAAATAAGAGTTTTCTTTCATGGAAAATTGGAGAGAAGTGTATTAAACTTTACAGAACCTGGGCACAGAAGGTTTTAAAATCAGCAGAAGTATTCACATGTTGTTTCTTAAGAGTCTGAGAGAAGGTCATGTGGCATTTTACATAAAGTGATAGGTGTAATAGCCCCTGTGTTGGGCTGGTACAATTTCAAGTGACAGCACACACTTGAGTCGCTCTCTTTTTGTCTCCTCTAGAAGGCTGGATTGTGGCTGTTGTTCTATGAATAGAGAAAATTGTAAGGAGATGTGGAAGGTGATCCTCACTCTGGCAAAGGGAGCATACGGCTCTGTGCTAACTGAAAATGAGGCAAAGAGAGGAAGAGCAGCCCCAAATTTATTTCCATTGCTCTACCATTGCTTGTTCTCTTTCAGCTTGTCATTTGGTGATGTGTCTTTTAATGAAGTCTGTAATATCCAGCAAATGCAGAAAGAGGATTTGTTTAAAGGTGATCAGTGGAGTGGACAGTCCCTTCCTGAGCAACTCAACCAAGGCTCTTAAGACAGTGCTGGATGCACACTGTGGAAAGCAGTGTTTCCCTTATGTAGCACATTGGCATGTGGGACAATATCTTAATAAGAACAGTGTTGAGTGAAGAAATGCACAACAGTATAAAATATTTCAGCAGCTGATAGATAAATGGCATGCCTTGTTTTGCCTGCCAGTCTGTCCACAGTGTTGTGGGCACATGCATTAAAGTCTAACTGCATACCTGTTCTGCCCTGCCAGTGGGCACAGTACTGCTAGGTATGAAATAATGAACAAGTTCTCCATTGTTGTCACCTTCTATAACTTACAGGCAAGACATTTTCATCCCTGGATGTCTCAGGTCCACACTGGTGTATTTCAGCAAACTCTTTCATGCAGTTTCAGGTTCTCCTTCACTCAGGAGAAGCAGGGGAAAGGAGGGTAACAAGGTCACCAGCAAATGCACACCTGCCTGCCTGATGAACTGCAGCCAAAATCAAACCAAGTCTGGAGGCCCAGTCTCCTGGAATGGAGACGTGTCCTGTAGCAGACAGGCTGAACGTGGTGTGCCTGAGATACTGTCCGTGAGAAGGAAGGCTGCTCGGTCCAATAATTTTTTTTTTTTTTTCATTTTTTGTTTTGCTGCCTAGTTGGCAGGGTTGCTGGAATGTAACATAAATAACTGAAACTCCAGCTGTTACAATGAAATTCTTTGAATTATGTGCCCAAAAAGAAAAAGATGGTATCTTGAGTTCAGATCAAGTGCTCTGGTATACTGAAATCACATAAGTGCATGTAAATTAAATGCTTGCGTTTAATACTTCCCATTGTTTACTACTCATTCAACCTTTCTTTGAGATTGTTTCCAGATCAGAGCTGAAACTGCTGTAGCAGCAACTGTTTCCTGTGTATTTCCAGCCTGATCATTGTGAATATGAATTTAGATCTTAAGACTGTTTCAAATACATGATGAAGCTGTTTAGGGAAGCTGTTTACTGTTACATATGTCAGAACTCGAGCATGCATTTGTTAGGAAAGATGTTGTGATTGTAACTGCAGTAGTCAGTGCATAGATTGATTTCTCAGGGTATTGATTTTGCAGATAGCAATTTGATGTTCTTTGTTGTCACTGCAAAAGCTGGCAACATTGCCTGTAGCTAGCATGGGCTGGTGTGGTATCTGCTGCAGCAAACTATCTAATTGAGCAGTATCCTGGCATATTGTAGTTCATATGAAAATCAGCCAAAACATCTTCTCTAGCAGAGCTGGAGGAGAATCGTGTTATAACTTGACCCCAGACGTATTTAACTGACTTGTGTATGCGAGTATTTAGTAAGTCTCTAAACAACTCTTTGAATTCTTGAGAGTTAACAAGTTAACCCTCAGTCAGGTTGGCACTGGCAGTGCTGAATCAGAACAGCTAATGGTAGCCATGGCCTCTGGAAATGGCATCATATTCTGGGCTTTCCAGAAGAGGAGGATGAGGATGGAACTGGTGTTAGATGCAGATGCTGAAATTATTGCTATTGATGTAGAAATACTCAGTGAACATCAATATTTTGTGTTCGGAAGGCAGAAAATGGTGTATTTGGATTGCATGAGAAAGACGAAGTATTTTCCAATCCATTGGTAACTATGGTAGATGTTAAATAAATTCCACTAGAGATAAACATCTTAAATTCACCAAGCTTGCAAGACTGTTCCCGACAAGAATGTGAGAGCCCTAATGTTATTCCTTTATTAAAAGTGGACAAGTATGATTGCTCCAGTTACTTCACACTGGTTAGTCTGACAGCAGTGGCAAACAAAATACCGTCACTTATGTGGGATTCTGTTAATTCTTAAAAGGTAGGAATGTGCTTCATACCAGGCAACATGGATTGTGGAAGCAACAAAAGATTTGTTATATTTTTGATGAAAATATGCTTTGTTGATAAGATAACATTTGCCCCATTCTTTTTATTTTAATCAGGAGTCCCAACAGTGTCAGCACCTCACAGGCTGATGGATTAAGCAACTGTCTGACTGAAGTAACCATGATGGGTGCACTGCCATTCCATGAGCATGCCATTTTTCCTGTTGGGGTTCTACAAATATCTGTGCCTGGCACAATTAGCATTTTCACTGATTATCTCCACCCAGTGATTGGAATAAGAAATGAATGGGACAATAAAAGATTCTTTAATAACTAATTACAGCACTTCAGCACTATTCCTAGTAGACTGTAAAATGTGTGTTCTTGGAGATAAAAATAGCTTGTTGGGCATGTGAAGATGTGAAATCAAAAGACAATTAAATTTTCTTAAGTTTGTTCATCATTGTACGAAGAGGTTTAGAGACTCTCAAAGGGCATCTCTGGAGCATGGTTTTAGTTAAGGACTGGAAATTGGGCAGTAACCTCTGGAAATGAGGTTACAATGTGATTCTTTAAAGAAAAACTTAAAGGGAACAATCTGTAAGATCTGTTGCATTTTCCATGAGTACATATTGTTCAGAAACCACTGATTCAGAATGTATGACAAAAAATGAGAACAGTGTCATAACATTGTAACACTAAACCCATAGACAAGTAATGAGGGTTTTTTTATGGTTTTATTAATACCAGGCTATGCATATGTGGATATTTCATGGTCTCTTAGGAGAATTGAGGGTAATTTGTTTGTTGGTCCTAATCCATTTCTAAGGATCTTTGTTTCATTAATTTTGTGCAGACACCACAGTAGATGTCATATAGGTAATTTCATCAGTGTCAATAAATTAATTAATAAAGGAAGATTTATTTCTGTTCCCTTTCTGTGATTCTGAAGTTTTTGTTTGTAACATAAAAGTCAGGGTGTTTCAGAGTATGAGTGTGTAATTTAGTTGCTGGGAAATAATTTATGCATTAAAAATTGTACTATACAAAGAAACAAAATTTAATCCCATTTTTAGTCAATACTGTAGATCAATCTCAGTTAAAACCTGCATGTGTCATCAATGCATAAGATTTCGGCTGGGACTATCTTTTTAATTTATTGTGTTTCAGGGCCAATTTTGTGACTACTGCAATGCTGCTGATCCCAGTAAAGCTCACCCAATAACCAATGCAATTGATGGCACGGAGCGCTGGTGGCAAAGTCCTCCTCTTTCTATGGGCTTGAAGTACAATGAAGTCAATGTCACTTTAGATCTAGGACAGGTAAGTGCATGAGCTATTGGGTGAGGTTTGTTAATTTCTTGCATTTATACGTATGATTTGCAATTGGGAGAGACTTTTGAAATGATGATTTTAACTTTCGACATGATGTTTTTAACTTCCACCATCACAGCTTTTTTGTGTGGCTTATGTTCTGTATTTTTTTACCAAGTTAACTACATTAAAGTGATTATCTTCCTTTAGGAATTTTAATGTTGAGGGTTCTTGCCACTGGCATCACACAAATGTAATGATGGTGTGCTTTCCTGCACAGGCACTGCAACTCGTTAACCTGAGGTTACACAAGGGAACCTCATAGTTGGAACCTGGGATCTACCTTACATTTAATATTCTCCTTTTCCATGAACACGGAGAGAGAGACTCCATGATCTCTGTGCATGTACATATTTTGAGAATAATGTTTGGAGTCTGTTTTTGCCTTGGGGGTCCTTCTGGTTTGCCTATATTCAAGATGGACAGAAAAATACTGATAGCACAGTCTAAAAGGGAAGGGACAGCAAAACCAATGTGGTATTAATTAGTAATGAGACAGTAACATGAACACTCGTATTTCCCATGCAAGTGATAGGCAAGCAGCTGAGTAAAACTTCTCTATATGTATTTTAAGTCACAAGGATGGATTCTCAGCTGCTATAATTGGGCACTGGTCCAGTGAAATTAGTTGCACTGTGCAACTTTACACCAGCTGAAAATATATAACTATAAATGCATGTGTGGGTCTGCATAGTGTATGTATATGTGTGCATATATATTTTGGACAGTAGTAACTGTTTATTGCCTGATTATACAGGACAGCACTTTCTGATTAAGTGTTCAATTTAGTTGACAGCAAGGATAACTAAAAAAAATATTTCTCTCTGAGACTCAGCTACCATTTTGTTGGGGATTCAGGTGCAACTTATTTTATGTTTCCTGTTACATGGTGTTTTACATGGTGTTTTAATGCTCCTGTTCCTTACTGGAATGGTTCTTATTTTGAGGATATCTTCATTCGGTGTTTTTGTATCCAGTATAGCTGCAATGCAGAAAGGCCAGACAACATAAGATAGAGAATATCAGTAGTTTAAAACAAACTGCTGTGAATTTTGCATTTGCATTTCTATTAATTACACTAATAATATGCCTGTTTTCTTGGTTGCTTTTCTGCACTGTGCCATGAAAAAAGGGAGAGCTATGTAGGAGCTAATGAATTTTGAGGTCACAGCATCCATGATGGTCTGGCACACAGTGGCCAGACCTGTCTGAGTTGTGTCACGTCTTGTGTTGCACTGTACAGTTAAGGAGTGTTCCATCACCAAATGCTTTGTGCTCCTGTGAAGTGAGTTGCTCAGTTATTCTTTTCCAGCAAACTATGGGGAAGTGTGTGTTTCAGGCTGGACATGCAAAGCTGGGAGACTGAATGCAGAGCAGAGTGCTGTGATTAGGCGTGGGAAGGCAATCCCTTCCCAGTAAGGCAGACCTTGCCTTTTGAGCTGCTTGTATCCATCAGAGTCTCTGCAAGACACAGGATTAGGTTGCAGGCTGTAATTTGTCTTGTGGTGTAACCCAGTGTATTTGTGACTAACACTTGTGCTGCATCATCCTCACCCACTTATGTAGCACGATACTCCATCCAAAACTTCGATTCCCTCTGTGCCCTTGTTATCTTCTTTGGAGAACCTACTGACGTCTTACTTCTTATGTGCAGAGTTAACTTCTGAGAAGCCTCCTTCCGGGGGAAGGATATGAACTGAGTACCCTCTTCTCATGAGACCCCTTAGAGACCAATTGCTATGTGCTATTACTTTGGTACTTCACGGAAAGATGACTCTGAACTCTCTTACTTGGAAAGAAGGGAAATCCAAGACAAAGGTGAAAATTACTTCAGGTCTTGTGATCAGAAGGGAATCATTTTAGCTGCTGGATGGATGAGGGTTTAGTAGGATTCATATGGGTTTTTTTCCTCCCTGCTTCAGGGACATTATCTCATATCTGAGTTCATCCAGTGGAACCTTAATTTCAGGATTTGTTTCAGCTTGAGACTTACTTTGGACATTTTGCTTAGTATTCTCACACCCAAATTTGTATAGTCACACAATACTAGTAATGAAGAGGAATATGAAATACTGTGATGGAGTGAGTCTATTCAAAGGAACAGGTAAGCACTCAGACCTTACCTTATTTCAGAATCCTGAATCCTAAGGGCTTGGTGTGTGTTAGTCATGCAAACTTTCTTAGTGATTGGCAGAGACAATATTTCAGAGTGCAGTTCTTCTTCAAGTGAGCTGAGATGAAGGTTTTGGTGCTTAAGGAAAAATAAATCTTAAAGTTAGTTGTGTCCAAATACCTTACAGAATCACAAGGTGTAGGAAGATGGCGGGAATGTAGTTTTCCTCACTGAATATTTGTCCTCCTTGTTTTTTGGGGTTTTTTTTTTTTGATTTGTTTTATGCAAGTCACCTTTTTCTGTAAACAAAATAGGGAAATGTTTTTGCATGTGCAGAACATGACAATGAGTAAGGTACATATGTGTGCAGGGAAGCAATGACTGAGTGTAAGCTGGTCATCAACTATCCACAATTAGAGGAAGCAGAACTTGGTGCAAAGTCAAAAGCTTTTAATTTACTGCATTCCTGCCTTTATATCTTTATGATTGAGAGTAGAGTCCCAATGGAGCCTTTTGCCGTGTTCTCACGACACTATTTAGTCAAATAGTTGCACCATGTTGGAAGTTTAGTGCTCACTACAGTGGAACTGGAACAGAACACCCACCTGGTGCTGTTTCTGTTTCACAAGGGCTAGGGGTAATTTTGAAAGTCAAAATCCCTTCAGGATGTGAAATCTTTCTGCTAGAAGAATGCTCATTTTGCAGTACTTTGTAATATGAGAAAAAGCAAAAACCTTAAAGCAAAAGCCCTGCTTTACTTCCCTTTCTGACTTTGTGCACTATAGTTACATTTCTAATCAATCACAGTCCTTCTGAATAACAATTATAATGTTGATCCCTGAGGCTGCCTCTCCATTTGTTAACATACCTGCTTACACTGTGGCTATTCCTGACTTGTTTAAAATATTTGCATCAAATGAAGTCTCAGTCATTCCTTTAACTGGTCATGTTTTTTCCCAATGTAGTTTTCTCCATATTTTAATCTTCTGAATCCAGAATATCTGGCTGAAGTTCATTACCCTTTCCCTGACTCCTTGAATTGCCTAATTTTAGCAGGTGTGCCCTCATCTTTGGCTTGCTTAACACTCCGCAGATATTACAGTAACACTCCCCCAGATATTTTTCTGATCATTGTCTTCAGAAGAAGATGAAGGTTCATAATAGCGTGACAATGTTTGATGAAAAAGAAATGTCTAACTATTGCACTTCAAAAAGTATAGCCCACAAATTTTATTGTTGTGTTTAGTTATAAGTAATTTTTTTTACTGTGGTTTTGTGTCAATAATATAGTGCTGAAAGACTCAGGCTTGGTGAAATCTTGTGCACTAATGTCTTGAATAATTTTTATGTAATAGTGTTACTAGTCACTGTTGTAAATTAAAGCACACAGTGGAATGTAATGTCCAAATTAGTACTTTTATTAGGGAAGGAGGCAAACTCAAACATAAATTTAAGGTAAGTGCTGTGGCCTGTGGGGGAGTTCATGATTTTGTTTTGTCAGTTAAAGCATATAAACATTTTGTAAAAAAATCTCACAGTTTGTTAAATCTTCTGAGTTGCTTTTATATGGTAGGAGATTAATTTTTATATTTAATAACAATCCTTCATGTCCATAAGTTTGCAAACAGTATCTGTTGTTGTGAATATAATTAGCTCTGACTGTTGTCCTTAAAACCAGTTGTTCTTAACTTATAAAGGATTGACATAATAGTTTTAAATGTTTCTGAAGTAACAGTTAATTTAACTATCATTTTGTGTAATATAGTGTCTTGTGGGCTCTTCTCCTGTAGGGAGAAACTGTCAAGGTGGTGGGAGATTTATCATAAGCTGTATTGAACTCTGCTTCCAAAAAGAGTCGCTGCACTCATTGTGCTTGGCTGTTGAAGCCTTTGTATTATCACTGACCCTGAAATTAGACCCAAATCCAGCGTGAAATTGCATAACCTCTGTAATAACTCCGAGAAGTCTTACAGATTCAGCCATGAGAACCACTGCATGAAGCTTCTGCAGTCCTACAGAACTGTCCCAGCAGTGAGCCAAAGCCTTTCCTCTGGAGCCCCTGCACGGCTCTGAATCCACAGCACCACTAATCCCTGTTCTGTGGTTCACACTGAGGAGAAAAGGGGCTTTTAAGTCTAGGGAAGGTACAGTATTGTCCCTGCAGTACCCCAAAATAGGGGTGCTCACAGCACAGAAGTGTTACTTCATACTGGAGAACTCTAGTTCGGAGTATTTAAGTTTGTGCAGGAAGCTGATTTGGAATCATGCCACAAAACAGTATGCTTTGAAGTTTGTTGTGATTTTTGGCTCATACCATAGTAAGGTGAATCTCGTTGTGAACTCTAAATTAACACAAATGCAGCTAATCAAGTAAGAGCTGTCTGATAGAATTTTCTAAAAGTTGTATCAGGTAATACATGTTCCATTTATCCCTCAGTCATATTACCAGCAGGTCATTCACAGTTGAGCTACCAGTCTTAATCAGGGAAATACCATAAATACCTTTCTTGCTCATATGTTATCCTTTAAGATGTAGTCAATGTGTTATGATATCTTCAAGCTTTAATTAAATGCTTTTTGAATGGCTTAGCATTTTTTCCTTATGTTTGCATTAATAGATGTGTGTCATTGGCTTTGAAATGTATTTTTGATTCTAATTTGGTATTATTCTCAAAATAAAACCTTGCAAGGCTTGCTCTCCTTTGCTTTCCTGATGCTGTCTTCCACTTGTTCATCCTTAGCATCCCTTTAGGAAGATCTCTGTTCCCACTCATTGCTCTCATTTCCCTCTCTCCATGTCTGTACTTCTTCTCCCCGCATCCTTTCCATGCTCATTCCTACACGTTACTTTCATTTTGTGATATGTTGTTCTAGATACCTCCCTCTCAACACAATATAGTAAAAGCACAACCTTTCCTGGTAGCCTCCAACCCTCCACAATTCCCTACATTTCCTTCCAGTGCTGACAATACTACTGTGTTCTTTTCTGTCAGACTGTAGCCCTCACAGGGGGACATTTATCTACTGGACAATGGAGGGCTGAATTGTGCGAATCCTTTCCCATATGAATAGCTTCAGTGTTCTGTGAAGAAACAGGCCATATGTGAGAAATAATTATGAGCATTGAGTTCGTCTTTGTCCAAATCCCAATTGAAAAGTGGCTGCATGAGGAATTTCAGTGAAGTAACTGACAGTCATTGATGTATTTGCCTGCAGCCTTGGCAAAAAGACCAAGGACTGATTGAACCTGAATAACGGACTACCCTTCATTTCTGGAAGCAATTCTTCTTCTAGAGTACTGCCCATGAAATGTATAGAGAGCTTCTCCCTTCTGGTCCTGCCATCAACTGGAATAGAGAGAAGGTTTCCAGATGTGCCAATGAGGCATATTCACAGGCACTGACTTACCTAACTAAATATGCTCCTTAGCATTAGTAGCTAGTTAAATAAAAGCATAATGTCAATACAGCATGTACAGAGATAATTGGAAACCGTTGGAAGTCCTGTGCTTATTCCTGGCTTCTGCACCCCAGACTGTGAAGGCACACAAGGAGTGACTTCAGCATGCTGTGCAGTGGGAGCCTCTCCAGTCACTGTCACTCTCTAGGCATTGCTGTGTGTATGTGTACACAGTTAAACTGGATGCAACACATTCAGGAGATCTAATGCCTGTTAAGATACCACCCCCACACTATTTTCTCTGCACCTCTGCTATAGCTGATCTTTGATGTACCCAGAAGAGTAGCTGGCAACTGCCAGAAAGAATGTCAGCTCTCTCTAGGTGGCTTTTTTTTTGCATAGGCGTTTCATCTGCAAAATGCATTGTTGAGAGTTGCCAAATATTGACTGTCGGGAGTGTTTTATATGTATCTGGATCTGCAAGAGTGGCTCAAGTCCTACTGAGATATTTGAATAGAGGGAGTGCTTACCTCTTTGTAGCTTCAAGAAATCAAAGCCTTTAATTTTAACCAGAGCATGTGGGTTTTTTATTTCATTTAAATAGATTGTTACTTTTATGGCTTGGTCTTTGAGAGGGAACAATGCTCAAGACCTTAAGGCTTCATTACCTTTAGAAACTAATCGGTATGCACATGCCAACCATATGCAGTCAGTGGCACTAAGATGTGTTCTGGAGCAGATGCCAAGCACTTTACTCTTTCATTAATCCCACTCCTTTATCAGCCCACATCTGAGAAGTTTAGTATATGTACTGAATGATGATAAGATTTCTCTCTCTTCTGAATAATGTGCAGTGCCAACAACATGATTCAAGGTAATGCCAGAAGCCTAGAGGAAGAGGCTTACGATGCTGAGGGAAGTTTTGGTGGTGTAGATATATCTGATAATACAGTCTTAGGAAATTCCACCCTGCTGGAAACAGCTGTTATCCATACTTCTACAGTTCAGATTACATGAAGAAGGATTGCTGTTGTATCTCTTTGAACACATGTTGAGATCTGTGGAATGCCTCAGATAGATGGTCTACCTGGATGAAGTTGGGTTCTTGTTACTACCACACTCCAGGAATTTTTATTTGCCATGAGCCAAAAAGGAAGAACAATCTTTTTCTACAGGTGCAGCACACAGTGTCATGATTGTTTGGAACACAGTGGATTTTTCTTTTGTGACAGTTTATGTCCAGCACTCATCTTGCAAGTTATTTCTGTTTTTTAGTATTGTTTTGAGTTTATGGTGACAGGAATGGAGGATTATGTTCTATACTTTTATATATGTATATCTAATTGCCTTCCATTTTCTCATGTATTTTAGTATTTTTGGAAATTTCTCCATTATAAAGGGTTTTTTAAACTTTTAAGGAGAAAATGGAGAAAACATTTTAAATTAGTATTATTGTGATGTTTTGAATTTTCATGAGAATGCAATGGGTAGCAGGAAGTTTTCTTTCTATTGGGTTAAAATAGGTAGTGTGCATGCTGTTAGAGACGATGAATATTGTATCAGTAGCAATAATGGTACAGTGTAACTCTCAATCCATTAAAATGTGCTCTTTTAACACAATTTTGAATTCACCTGTAAGAGCTTCTATAGAAATAACTCTGTCTTTATAATGTAATGTTGGTGATATGTATGTAACACAAATTTTAATTTTTATTCTCAGATGAGGAGGACATTTTACTCAATGTACTGGATGATTTTTTAAAACTTTATCTAGGTTTTTGTGAACCTTCAAGACCACTGACTGCAAGAATTGTTCAGATCTGAACAAACTGAAGTGAACAGGAAAAAGTCACATAAGTTTGGAACTTGTTTAATTCCAACAGTTGGAAATCCATCAAGTTTGACCTTTGCTGCTAGATTACAGGATACGGTGTTTGACACTTAGAGTAATACATCCTCTTTCAAGCATATGTTTCCAGAGTGGATTGTTTCCATTACTGGAAACAAAATGCTGTTTCTGCTTTTAAACTTAGTTCTATATTTGTACAAGAAAACAGCAAGAATTTGATTAAGCCATATTTCAGGCTTTTTTTTTTGGTGAAAATATTTTTACTATTATATAGTTGCATCAAAAAAGCAGTTATTTTTAATGCTTACTTAAAGTTGTAACACTCCTTTTGAAGGACAAATAGGGTTTTTTATGAAAGAAAGTCAGCTTCAAAGCAGCCAAATAAACTTTTTAAATAAAAAATTAAGACACTCACTTTCTTTGTTCCTCAAAACTGAATGGCTGAACACATTGCTCTGAGTTTAATCTGCATTTTTTCACAGGGTGTGTCTTAGGTTGGGATCAAGAGTTAAATTAGTGAAATGCCAGTTTAGCGTAAAATTGTCTATGATAGTTGCTTTTCTAGGTCTTACGTTGGCAAGGTTACTCTTTTAGCTTGGGTATATTTTCTAAGCCAGTGGTTAATTTTCTTCTGTTGCCACCTCATCAGTTCCACAGAGAGGCTGTTCATCAACTTGGTCAGTATTTAAGTGTAGTGGAAGTTTGGATTTTCAGGATGCTATTCTGCATTTTCAGGATGCTGTTTTAAGCATGCTATTCTGTATCCTTGATCCAGGTCAAAATGAAATTATAGGCACTCATGTGAAGTCAGAAACAGGACAGATGATAGGATTAGTGACTATGTTTTGGTGATATATTGTTGTTAACTAACACCAATTTAATTTTTATCAAGACTTATCCCTTTCCCTTTCCTGAATGTGACTGTACAAACCTAAGCAGTGTTTCAAACTATGACATGTAAGGAGAGCTGCACATGAATTGAAGGTTTTCATATACAACAGTAATGTGAAGTTGCCATAGTTATATTTTTTCTTCCATTTTGTGACTTGGAGGGAAATGAGAAAAGTGTGTTGCTGAAAGGCAGTTCTTTAAGCATAGGCAGTCTTGCAGAGTTCCTGACGTAATACACATATTGGACAGGATTTCAGTTTCCCACATTGAGTAGTCACAGCGAATTACACAGTTGTGCAGATATGCAGATAGGGCACATGCCCTGCACCTGACAGGTGCCACATGCCGGTTCAACTGGTTGTGTGCCTTCATTTAGGCCATTTTTCTTTAGATGCATATGAAAGGTTATAGTCCAGAGTGACACTGATGTGTAAGTGAGCTTGTCTCATAGTTCTTCAGCAGTGTGGAAGTACTGTGGAAGTGGAATTCACTGCTCCTGTTTTGCTCACACTTGTGAGGAGATATCCCTGTTGTGAGAGAGATGAGATGAGAATGGCTGTGTCAGCACTTTGAGTAGCATCTGAGTAGAAGAATGTAATGACTTTATGACAAACTGAAGCAGATGTCATCTGCTTCTTTGGAGCGTTAAGTAGAGGGTCATTGTTGTGCTGATTCCACAATGTGACTACAAGCAGTGGAGCTCTGGAAAAGACAGGACTTGTCTATTTGCCTCCTTTGCTTCCTTTGTTTTTTTATTGAGATTTCTAAACCATTTGTGTTGATTAAATCTGTGTCACTCAACACACAGAGTGTTATCCACACTTGCTAATGTGCATGTAAGGATGGGACTCCTAAAGACTTTAAAATATAAGGGAAGAAAGACTATTAATGGATAGGCCTCTCCAGTGCAAAGCTGCTTTGAACACATAAATTCCCCTTGAGAGAGTCAGCTGATGAAAACCAAGAATACAAAAGACATTTTTTTCCTTAGGAATTTCAGAAGTATTACGCTTTCCTGGAGGGATACCAATCTTTGCATTGAATAGCCATACTTGATGACATGTAATGTCTGTATGGCCAGTATCTCTCTTGCTGGTCCCAGTTGGTGTGACAGTTACCAAACTGTTCTTAGCTAGCAGCTGAATGGGCCAGGCATGCACAAAGGTGCTGTTCCCAGTTTGTGCTTGAGAACTTGTATGCACTTGTGGTTTGAAGTCTAATAACCTTTGCAAAGTATTAGCTTCCAGGTCATGACATTTGCAGGGCTTGAGGAAAGATAGACTGCTTGGGTGTATTTGATGTGGGGGCTCTGGCAGCAGGTACTTGACAGTTGACTATAACTCCCTGCCTCCCCCATCAAAGTGAGAATCTCTTGTCAGCAGATGATTCTCAGGTGAGGTTACTGAGTGAGAAATTCCAGTGCAGCTTCACTTGAATATTGACTGTACCTCAGTATTGGTTCACTTTTATTGGCAGCTCCTATCCACGTTATGGTTATTTAAATTTTAAATGACCTTTACAATCAATCTGTGTTCAGCTTTTTGTGTAGAGATAGTTTTTAGTGATGTTCTGTTTTTTACGACGGTGGATTATCCCAAGAGGTTTACAGTAAGACATCTTTCCTTGTCAAATCCATTTTTGCGCTAATGTTTGGGAGCTTTCTGTATCTGTGGTCTATCTGATACATAGTGGCACCTAAAGAGACCAGGTGAAACTCCTGACCTTGGGAACCTTGAGCTGTTGAAGCTCTTTGAGCTGTTTCAGGCATTGAATGAGCTATCAGCCATAAGAATCTCTCCTGTGTTATTTGATACCCACAAAACTCTGGTGTAACTTGCTTCTATTTGGAAAGTCTATCAAGTGGCAAAATTATCTGGAAATATTCTTAACATGAGAAACAGGTGTTTGAGATTACTATCAAACACAACCAACGGAGTCCCAGTGTTAAGGATGTGTGCATTTTCTCTTACATCATTTTGATATTCCTTCATTACGAGCACAGTTACGTCATTGGAATGCATCACAGATGTACCAGGATGCTGCGAAAGTGTCTTAGTTCAACGATGTGTTGAGATGCTAACTTTTCCATGTTAGAGTACTATGACCTTAACACACCACGCAATCAGTTATCTGCACAACTGACCTGTTCTGAAATGTGAGAGATGGCATTTAACACAGATGCCTTAATGTACTTGAGCATGTTGCCAGGTGAGGTAGCCAGCTGAACATCTGGCCTCTTATTTTAATAGGAATGAAACTGCAGAGAATAACCTTCTCCGTACGCTAAAGAAAAGGTGTTTATTTGCATTAGTTTTGTTATTGCGGTACTTTTGATAGAGTTCAAAAAATCTTCTGACAAGTTCTACGTATATTCTGTTACCAGTTCTTCCATGTTGCCTACATCCTTATCAAGTTTGCAAATTCTCCTCGTCCAGATCTCTGGGTCTTAGAAAGATCAGTGGACTTTGGGAAAACTTACACTCCCTGGCAATATTTTGCTTGTAAGTATCAATCCTTGTGTCACTGCTCTTTTGGAGACAGGTATCTTTAATCATTCACTAGCAGCAAAATCAAACCATGAGGTTCGCTAAAGATTTCAGCTACAGAGAAAACAGTGAATATGAAATATATTTGTCTTTTCTTAGTTAGCCAAATTAGTGGTAACACTGTATGAGTATGATAATGTGAAAGTATAACTCAGCTATTTGTCACTCTCTCGGAAATTTTTAATTTTATATTGTTTGTCTTGTTTTTTGGGTATGTCAGAACTGTAGTGTCCTTCATCCCATGGAACCCTGGAGTTTCTTGCAAAAATCAAAGTGAAATAAAAATGTGAGATCTTGGAGTACCTATAAAACTTTTTCTTTTTTTTAATATGAAGATAGGAGAAACACTGTGCAAGTCAGGCACTCACTACCGAATTGCTTAGGAAGAGAAACGATTGTTTTTAGGAAGTTCTGTTTTTCTGTGCTGAGTGGCACAATCACTGCTATTACTCTCTTATGGGATAAAATTTACCTGAAAGCAAGGGGGGATACTTCTTCGTTAATTTAAATTTGAACAGTAGTGTTTATTTTCACCTATAAAATGAATTCTCATTCTCGCTTGACTAGACTCAAAAGCAGATTGCTTGGAGCGCTTTGGAAAGGAAGCTAATCTTCCAGTGAGGGGAGACAGTGATGTCCTTTGCACCACAGAGTATTCTCGCATTCTGCCTCTTGAAAACGGAGAGGTAAGTGCTTTTAGGAAGGTAACGTGTAATGCTGGAAGCCAACAGCATTGCTTTCGCAAGTTTGCTGGAACTAATTTTTCAGCTATGACTGATTGAATCTGCATTAGTAATTCCATAACCAAGGTGAGATTTTGGGAGGGTGACCTGACTCTTCCAAAATTTCACCATTCCCTATGGGAGTAGGGGCTACCCAGAGCAACCTGTGTTGATATTTATCATAATTTGGGTATCTGTAGCCATATGCTTTTGAAGGTGTTGTCTGCATTTTCTGAACACTTCCAATGTGCATGATGGAACTTAGTGCACCGAAATTGCTCATGTGAGTAAAGGCTGTAGAAACAGATATTTACCATTCAAGAATAAGTAACTGTTTAAAAAAAGAATATATAAAAATACTACATGTTTAAAATATCATACATGTGTTTGGAAAACATTGCTCTGATTTTAGCCATTGTTCCTTGCTAGGTAGAACCATGACTTGTATTATTTGAATGAATGTTAAATGCCTGGCTGTGCTGATGGCTTCTCCTGGCATTCTGCTTTTACTCCTGATATGGTTAGAATGCAAATCTAAACTCCTCAAGAATTGTCGGATCTCGGGTTTCATATTAGAATAGAATTTGTTTGTTAACATGCCTGTAAAATTTTCCTAATAAGATACTGTAAAGAATAATTTCCACAGAAGAACACTGTTAGTGCCATCTCCTATTATATACTCTATGACTGTTTCTGAAGGAATTGTGCTGCAATTGGAGCAATCATCAGTCCCTTGCTACAAGCCTTAGAGTACAGGAGCCATTTGAAAATAGAAATCTTTTATCTGGATGGTTATAAATAAATGAAAGTCTTTTACAAAGCCCTGTACAAACACACTTGATTGTTCATTCAATATAGATCAATGATTACTAGGCTGTTGGCAGTTGTTTCTTTAAAAAAGTATTGGAGCCCTTGTTTTGGAAGTCAGACAAACCTGCTCTCATGTGAGGGGCTTTTCTAAAGTAACACTGTGTACTTTCTTCAAAAGACCATTAATGCACTCACAAGCACTGGACCTGGTAACAATAATATTTTCCAGGAATGTTTGTGCCTTAACCCAAAAATAAATGTGCTTTGGGAAAGAGCCAAAACCTGATGTTTTTACTCAGGCTAAACTCCCATTGACACTGTTGACTGTTAAAATAACTGTTTGCAACTACTCCTATTGTTTTCTCCTATTAAAACATATACTTTTTGTGTGTTATACTTTCTGTTTTCAAAAGAGATAGAGGCACTTTTTTCCCCCCCTTTTCCCAATGTGCCATAAGGATAATAAGAATTCAGGAAGGTCCAAGACTAACAACACTGTTTTTCCCAATATCCTGGCTTCAGCCATGAAATGCCTAATTGTTGCTCCAAATATGTTCAGAAACAATAGTCAGTTTTGGGATTCTTTTGTTAGTTTTGCTCTGTGCCACTATTGGCACTTGCAGTTGATATATTTTAAACAAAATGTGCTTACTTCTTTGTTAGATTGTAGTATCTTTGGTAAATGGCCGCCCAGGAGCAAAAAACTTCACTTATTCCCCTAGTCTTCGAGAGTTCACAAAAGCAACAAACATCCGTCTTCGTTTTCTCAGAACTAATACTCTTCTTGGACACTTGATATCCAAAGCTCAACGGGACCCCACTGTAACTCGGAGAGTAAGTACTGTTTTCACTGAGACGTGTACACTCAGCAGTCATATGAAGCATGTTAGGGACCAAAAATGGTCTGAATGTTTTAAGTTTGCAACACCCTAAACAATGAAATTTAGAGTGACCTACCCTTAAATCCCCATATTTTCTCTGGATTCATTTGAGACAAGAAGGTAACTGCGTCAGCACAGATTTATGGAGGGGAAATAGTGATTAAGGATTTTGTAACAGACCATCTTTATTCCCTGCTTTATAATACAGAAGAAAGTTTGGTGCATCATGGGAACTATAAACAGCCAAAGCAGAAGTATTCTAAACTATCTAATACAGAACTGAGGAACCAAATCTCTCCAACTTGATTTGAAACTACTTTCTGTAGTTTATATCCGAAGAAAAAATTTCTGAAAATGGTACCCGAGTTTCTGAAGGAGCAGGAATCAAGGGCCATACTTGTCACTATCCTTCCACAAATTGAGTTGCTGAAGTGTTGTCTGTGGATTTTGGGCTATCCAAGAGCTTGAAGGGCAAAGTCCCGCTCCCATTCAGTGGGGAAATGTAAGGAAATTCATCTTCCTAAGGGAACATGAGACAGAAAATCATATACTTACAGAGATTGCAGGCTTGTATTGTATTGCTATTTTTAACCTTTTCATTTAAAATGAAGATTTGGTAACAATTGGAGGAAGCCCTGGACTGAGGCACTGCACAAATGTGTGTGAGGGTTTCAATGCTGAAAAACATAAAACTATTCCAGTTATTTGATAGCAGTTCCATTAAGTGCCTTTATTGTCTTAAGGAAACTTTAAGGTGTTGCTCACAAGCAGATGTAAATGCAGTACTTAGTTTACTTGACAAGCAGGACAGCTTTAGTATAAGGAACTTGTGATGTTATCCTAGCCATGGGGTGTAGGATAGATGAATGACATCATATGTTTTATTAGATTGATAAAGAGAGTGCAAATTTTTATTGTAGAGACTTTCCAAGTCTATGAAATAGTGAACATTCTTAAGAAAAATCTTTACGTTAAACTTATTGCAGAGACAGATGAAAACTTAGGAATACTAAGCAAGTTTGCAGATGACAAAGTTGAGAGGAGCTGTGGACTCCCTCAAAGGCAGAGGCCCTGTGGAGAGACCTTGACAAAACAGAGGGCTGGGCAATCACCAGCCGTATGAAGTTTAACAGGGGAAAATGCCAGATTCTGCACCTGGGATGGGACAGCCCTGGATTTACAATGTACAGCCTGGGGAATGAGATACTGGAAAGCAGTGCCGTGGCAATGAACCTGGGATCCTGGTCAATGGCAAGTTGAACATGAGTCAGCAGTGCCCTGGCAGCTAGGAGGGACAGCTGTGTCCTGGGGGGGCGTCAGGCACAGCATCCCCAGCTAGTCCAGGGAGGGGATTGTCCTGCTCTGCTCTGCACTGGGGCGGCCTCACCTTGAATATTGTGTGCAGTTTGGGGGGCCACAACATAAGAAATATATTAAGCCATCAGAGAGTGTCCAGAGGAGGGCAACAAAAATTGTAGAGGTCCCTAATGGGAAGCTAAATGAGGAGTGGCTGAGGTCACTTGGTCTGTTCAGCCTGGAGAAGAAGAGACTGAGAGGAGATCTCACTGCAGTTAAAACTTCCTCATGAGGGGAAGAGGAGGGGCAGGCACTGATCTCTTCTCTGTGGTGACCAGTGACAGGACCAGAGGGAATGGCCTGATGTTGTATCAGGGGAAGTCTAGGTTAGATATTAGAAAAAGGTTCCTCTCCCAGAGGGTGGTTGGGCACTGGGAGAGGCTCCCCAGGGAAATGGTCATAGCACCAAGCCTGACAGAGTTCAAGAAACATTTGGACAACAATCAGGCACATGATGTCTCTCTTGTACTAGGGAGCCCTGATCTGGTCACAGCACTGCAGGTGTGGCCTCACTAGTGCTGAGTAGAGAAGGATCACCACTGAGAGAGTCCAGGCTTAGAGGGGTGTATTGTGAATAGAGTGAGCGCAGGAAATGTACCTGCATAGTGTTCCAACTCTTTTTCCCTTTGTCCTTCAGTGGTTTTAAGACTGCCTCTTAAATTTTTCTGAGATGGCATCAAGATATACCACCAGCTGTCTGTTCCACCTGGCTATAAGGAGTCAAGGAAACAAATTCTGAGCTACAAAGTGTATACAGAAGTTGATGTGTGTACACACACTGAGTTGAACCATCTAAATTTTTAGCTTCTGTTGCCTGCATGCCTGCAAGGCATGGGGATGAGATACAGAGTGGTTCAACTTCAGATCACATTGTCAAATCCGTCTTGAGCCATGAGAGATTTTGACCAAGCTGGTAATTTTTTTCTTTTTCCAGTATTTAGTGATAGTTTTTGACTGAATGGGGAAACTACACTGCCCATAACAGCATGTCCTATTTGTTGACCAGACCATAGTCTCACATGCATTGACTGACAGTAATTTACATCTCCATCCTCAAGCTGACTTGGAACAAGCTTTGGGCCTGGGTACTGGTGACTGTGTAGCTGCTGGGGAATGGAGAGCTTCAGCAACATTTGTTTGTTGTGAACTGCACAAGCCTGCTCCTTTCAGGTACCCCATGGGTATTGTCTTTGATTTGGTAGATGTCTCATACTGAGACATTACCATCAACAGAAAGGTTGGTTATTGGCTGCCTGACTTGGCTTTTTTGTAAAGCTATGCCTTTGAAGTTCTAATAAGCAAGATTTAACAACCTGATGTTGTAATAGAAGTAAGGGAAGACCTATACATCCTTCTTGTGCTTGTTCCACAGTATTACTACAGTATAAAAGACATCAGTATTGGTGGTCGATGTGTTTGCCATGGCCATGCTGAAGAATGTAATGCAAAGAGTGGTGAAAACCAATACCAGTAAGTAAATGGAGCATAACATTGATTTGAGAAAAATAATAAGAAAGTGTTTTCAAATGACCTTTATTTATTATAGAATGATATAGTCTTACAGGGATTTTTTCATTACATTAAAAAAAAGAAAAAGAATCTGCTAGTGGTTGACAGGAAAAAATGTCAAGAGCCATTGTATGGGAAATATAATAATAAAAAGTCTTTACTTAGACTTTTCTGTTTAATTAAAATAAAAGCTTGGCAATTGAATAATTTCTTAAAAGTCCTTTGTTCTTTTTGGCAAACAATTGTTATCACCTTACTTCAGGAAGTCCATCTCAGGAACAAAATCAGCAAAATTCATAAAGGTAGTGAACATTATAACTGAGCTCAGACAAGACTCAATGGCTTTCAATCATTTTTAGAAAAAATAAAACCAAACTGAATTAACTGTTCCCTTTCCTTGTAAAGTTTACGATCTCCACATTGATTTCACCAACAGTTAGATCAGACACCTTGGCTCACCTGCTGTGTGGAAGTGACTGAATAATCAGGCTGTCTAAAACATATTTTAAAATCCTAGTTTAAACAAAGTGCTGCTCTTATCCATGACAGCATTATCAGGACAGTGCAATATTTTCAGTTGTGTTTTAATGAAGAGTAAGTGGGGAGATGGTGCCTCCATTCCAGATGTCTACACAAGAGAAAAGTAAGTAGAGAAGTTGTAAAATCTACAGGAATAGGATTATTATACTCGAAAATTTTATTGTCCCTTCATTTTTAGACTGCTTAGATAAAAGAGGAACATTGAGAAAGACCTCTTCAGTCTTGAGGTTTGTTTTCCTTCTGGTATTTAGTTGCTGTGCATGATAGTAAGACCTAGCCCATAATTTAAGCCTGCTCTTTACATAGGCTATTCAGCTAAATTTAAAAAAAATAATTACTTGATGGATAGTGTGGACTATTTTTAAAATAATAATGAGCTTACTACCTTGGTTTATTAAAAAGACTGGTAAAATTATTATAAACAAAGCATAATGAAAAAATTATGAAAGCGTGCATATAAGGCTGATAAATATTTTGATTTATTGTAGATCAACAAGCTTGAGCCTTGGAAAGAAGCTAAAATAGAATATATCTAAACTGTTATATGTTATCTTGATTTAATATTCTAGAATAGCTTCATAATCCAGTCTATTAAATCCAATTATAAATGTTCTCTGTAAGTAATAATAGACATGTTCAGTAAACAGGATTGAAGTAATTGTGTTTATTACATGATTATTATGTAATAAACATGATTAAAGTAATCAGTCATGAAGAATTTTATGAAAGTTCCCAAATGTTCTGGTATTACTGATTGACCTCTTTACAAGTGAGCTTATATCTTGTCCTTTTCACAGTATGTGTAAGTCTTGGACTGCAGTAAAATTAGGGAGGAAAATAATTTTTATTAAAAAAATTAAGAAAAAACCCTTGAAATTCAGGTTCACTGAGAGCCTTTGTTTTCTGTAGATTTCAATGTGACTGTCAGCATAACACTTGTGGGGAAACCTGTGATCACTGCTGCCCTGGATATAATCAGAAACAATGGCAACCTGCAACAGCTGGGAGCACAAACATGTGTGAACGTGAGTAGCTGAAAAGATGGTGGGTTAAGAGTGCTATTGACAAGGGAGTGGGAATTAGATGTAGCACACTTGTTCACAGAATATAACGAGCATGCTGCATGTTTTAACACCTTTTTTAGTTTACAGAGGATTATTTATGCTTTTCTTTCTTACAAAGCAGTGAAAATACTAATTTGTGTGAGCATATGACAGGACTAAAAGTGGAAGCCATCTTATAGTACATTGAGTCAACATCTCTCCCCAGTCATAGCTGTCTGCTGACAGGCTGTGGATCCCCCCAGCAGAGCAGAGACTATAGGCATCTTGTACAATTCCAACATTTTTCTCCCCATCACCCAGCCCTTTAGTGTTCAGGTTGCAGAGAGTTTGCTCAGGGCTGCCATTGCTTACAGGTGCTTGAGCTGCCCTCCCCTCTCATGCTGATGGTTGCCCCTCACTGACCATCTGTCAGTGAGCACAAAGATGTTCCTGGTGGGAAGTCCTGGTGATCCCACACTTGTACCTCTTCCCATTCTTGTAGTTGGGAAGTTGGAGTGTGTTAGCCCCACAGACTGAGTAGTCAGGCTGGAGAAGCCCACTCATTTGCCTTTCTCCCACCCCGATGTTTCATTCTTTTGTTAAAGAAAATGACAGCACAGACTCTTTTGATGATGGGTATGTATTTTCATGTAGGCAGTTAAATGCCACCCTGATGCCCAATCCCATCCAACCTTGGGAGCTAAGCAGGGGCAGCCCTGGTTACTACTTAGATGGGAGACCTTCTGGGAATACCAGTGGCTGTAGGTTCTAGTCCTGAAGACTTCACTGTCACAGTCCAAGCTCACTCAGCTGTGGCAGATGAACCTCAGGAGCAAAGGGTGGGGCCAATTTCACACACACTGTGCCTCATCTAAAAAATCCACTGCACAGGCTCCAAGGACACACCCACGTGGGTAGAGCCCTTCCCAAATCTTTGTTCATGAAGTCTGGCCATGATGATGATGATGATGTACTGTCACTCATGTGTGTTTTGCATCCCTCTGGCCAGAAACCAGATAGTGTGGTACAGAAAGTATTGCCATCTCTGTACACAACCATTTCCTTTGTGTGTGACTGAATTTATTTTTCTTGTCTGCCTTTCCTGGGAGTAGCATAGCCAGGGGATACAAACTGTTAACAGGAGAACCTTATTTGAAAGCCGAAGAGATGTACCTATATAATTAGTTTGAGGAATAAAGAGATGACTTATTTAATGAAGACTGCAGTACTAAGACTTGGGAGGGGGAAGGGAGGTTGTGTGTGATTAAAATGTTTGATAGGAGCTAGGCATGTTGGGACACAATTTTTCAACAATATTTGAAACCTCATTCAAGTTCCTCCCTTTGAAAGGAAAACATTTCCTGCCAGAAAGGATAGACAATGAGCAAAGATCATGTCATGTTTTTTAAAGAATGAGTTTATAGGATATCATCTACAGGATTCAGAGCCAAAACAACTTTGTTTCTAACTACCTCTGAAAAAAATAGCCTTTTTAGTATGGATTTCTCCTAGCAGTTGAGATGATTTGTTGAGAGCATTTACCAGGTGCAGACCTCATTTGCTGATAGCCAGTAGTGAAGGCATTAAAGCAACCTTGTTGCTTTCCAGAAGCCTAAGGTTCCTTGAAGGAAACTAATTGAAAAAGGTTGGTGGGAGCTTATAGGGATCAGCCCAACATTTTGTTATGAGTTTCCATGTACTGTACAGGACAACAAATGGCCCAAAGTGGTGAAAACATGCTTGATGAGGTAGAAGAGGTTTTTATTCTCCTCTGAGAGAACATACTAGAGTCGGAGGAAGTAATTTCTTGTTGCTGTTAGAAGACATGTGAGCTGTAGCCAGCAGACAGTTTGGCCCTAGAGGCAAGGGAGTAATTATTTACATTGTAAATATATACATATATTTTTTATATTCTCTTCTTTCCTTTTCTGACTTAATATCTTGAGCCAGCATCTCATTTTTGCAATATTTTGTTTTCTTGAAGAATTGAATGAGTCAAAAACCCCAAAGATCTTTATAGGCTATCACAACCAGGAAACCCTGTCCTGACCTGTCTGGTTTCCTGTCAGCAGACCGTAAGGGAATCTGATGGCAGACCAGCACTTCAGCTGTATGGTTGTTATTTTCCAGGAAAAGGTTTCCTTGTCCACAGCTGTTCAGATACAGGGTCATAGAGAAGATACAGAGAATTATCCAGTTCCTTTCTCTTGTCTGTATGATCATGTAGCAAGGCATGGAGACTCATTTGTCCCTGAATTGTGCTCCCAGTGGTGCCAGGTGCTTGGAATAGAGTTTGGAAGAACCACCTCCTATATGCTTCCCTCATAACGGATCAAAAACGGCCAGGGCCCTTAACTTTTTCTTAATGACTACATGACTGTATTATGTTTCTGGTATGAAAATCCAGTTGTTGATAGGTAAATGTGCATTTCAGTATACTCCTACATGCCTAAGTGCACACATAAAAAACCTAAGCTTGTTTTCTCTGCTACATTACTGAATTCCAGCATTACAAAGAAATGTTACTTCTGGAATGACTTGAAATGTTACTTTTTCAGCCTGCAATTGCCATGGACATGCCACTGATTGCTACTATGATGCTGATGTTGATCAGCGCCGGGAAAGCTTAAACATCCATGGGCATTATGAAGGTGGAGGAGTCTGCATTAACTGCCAGGTAAAAAGATCATTTTGATCAGTTTAAATGACAATTGAATAAGGGCAACTGGAGTGGAACTATGTCTACGCCAATAATTTTGGGACTGACCAGTCTTGACAGGCACATTTTTCTGGTGATGTTACTTGTACTGAAAACATGGAAAAAGGTATGTGAGAATAATTTACATTGTGCAACAATACTTGTTAATGTGTAAAAGGCACATAGAAATTGTATTTATGCTCAGTCCTATGTGATTCAAATAAAACCACACAATGTAACACTTCAATCAACTATAAAAGCATTTCCCTGCTTAATAGAAGGAAGTAATGTTAATCACATAAAACACAAGCTTAGGCCAGCTGATCCCTTGTTGCAGCAAAACACAGAGGACTCTTCCTCAGCAGCAGAAGTAAAGGAGGATCTAGACTATACCAAGATGGAAACTTAGAGGTATTGGAAAAGCACATAATCATAGAAGGGACCTCTGAAATTCATCTGGGATAGTATTCCACTCAAACCAAGGCTAGATGCAAAATGATATCTGGTTGCACTGAGAAATACCCAGTTGAGTTCTGAAAATATCCAAGGATGCACATTACACAGACCCTGGGTAATCTTTTACAGCACTCAATCACACTCATGGTAAAAAGATTTTTGTTACTGTTGAGTAGGAATTTCCCCAATGGCAACTTGTGATAGTTGGCTTTTGCTGTGCATGTCTGAGAAGAGTTGCTTCTGTCTTATTTGTAACTCCCTCTTAGGTAGAGGAAAACTGCCTTGGGCACCTCTATCCTCCTTGAACATCTCTTTTTCAAGCCACCCCCTCAGTCTCCCCTTGAATGTTATAAGCTCCAGCTCAGACATAGATGTCAGAGACTTTACACTGTATCTGTCATAAATGGAGAGCATGTTCTTAGAAAGAGAAAGAATGTCTCTCATTCTGAGTAACTTTTGTTCTACTTTGGCTGATTATTATGAGGAAAGATCATAAAAGGCTCTGATAAATTTGATCTAATCTTGGGCTTATCTTTCCTTTAAGTGGAACTGAACCACTTGACCTCCTGAGGTCCTTTTCAACCTGAGTTATTAATTGGCTTAGTGATCTCATAGTTAAATACATCCAGACTTATTTGGAAGTCTTGTCTTCCTTTTATTGTTAAGTCATCTGGGGCATGATGTGTGGTGACAAGCAGCAGACCAGAATGTTGCATTACAGGAAATTGTCATCAAGTCTATGTTCCTGTGAAACCTATGCTTCATAATTTAAGTATTACCATGCTTTGCATTTAAGGAACAAAAAAAGGAAATATCCAGTATAGAGTTCTCCTTATTTTTGGCATGATAGAATCAGATATTGTCCAAAAGGCAGGCAGAAGAGGGAAGAGCTATTTTCACTAGCATGGGTAGAAGAAATGCTCTTTGTCTTCCAACTGACATTTCTTTGCAGAACTTTTTTTCATGCAGTCTAGTAAGATTCATCATGTTGGTCCTTTCTGTCAGCTCTTTGTTCATGAAAGAACATTTCATTTATATTGCTTCCAGGATAGAAAAGAGCCAAAGTAGTCTAAATCTACAAGTCCTGGTTATATGACTGTTATGAATTGTTTGTAATTAATTTTGTGGAAGTAAATTTGGATTAAATGAGTTTACCATAAATCTAATTACAGATTTTTTTGTTTTGTTTTGTTTTGGTTTGGTTTTGGGGTTTTTTTAATGGATAAAGCCCAAGGATTTTAATTTACTTTTTCTGTTTCTGTCAAGAGGGAAAAAAGTGTTAGGATGGATGCCTGAATGAAGAAATGATAGAATGGAAATGTTGCATAAAAAGATACATTCAGTTTCTTTAGAGTCTGATAACAAGGGAGCTCTGGAAATCGCATAGTCCAACTCCCTAGTCAGAGCAGGTCTATAGATCATGTTGCTCAGGGACTTGTTAATCCAAGCTTTGAACAGCTCCAAGGACTGGAATGGCACAACTACTCATGGCAACCTGTTTCAGTGTTTGACTGCCTTAATGATAAGTTTTCCCCCCAATATCTGATTGAAATTTTCCATATTCCAATCTGTGCCTGTTGCCCCTCATCGTATTGCTTATCAAAGGTATTATCACACCTTTGATAAGACCCTGTCCGCATTCCCTCTGTATTTCTGGATCTCCTGCCCCAATGAGCAATGGGCTCCCATTAGCATTTCTTTTGTTGCTGCAGTACTCCCAGAAACCTTTCTTTTTGTACTTCACCTTCCTTGCTAGTTTTAACTCCAGCTAAGCTTTAGCTCTCCTAACTCCACTCCTGTATGTTTGGGCAATGTCTTTGTGTTGCCACCACATAGCCTGACCCTGCTTCCACCTTCTGTGTCCTTTAAATTTGAGATCAATCAGAACCTCTTGGTTTCTGTGCTGGCCTTCTGCCATACTTCCACATTGGAAAGAACTTTTCTAAGATAGCTGTCCATGAGAATCAATTAACTCTCTTCATCCCCTTTCCCCACCAGGGCACTTTCACGCAGGACTTTGCCAAGCAGATATCTGGACAAGCCAAAATCTGATTCTCTGAAACCTAGGACTGTAATTCTGCTGTTTGTCTTGCTTATCTCAGGATCTTAAAATACATGGTCTTCCTCGTTAGTGGGTGTTAGTTGGTACAGAGCATCTCCCCTAAGTGGTTTGTGAACATCTGCATCAGAAATTGTCTTTCATACATTCAGAATAATTTCTGGATTGCTTGCACCTTGCTGCATTGCCCTTCTGGCAGATACCAACGTGATTAGAGTTATCTGTAATATCTGTAGTTATCTGAGTAACAAAGCCTTCTCTAGTTCCCTAAAGAAGGTTGCATTTGCCTTCTTGTTCAGGTGGTCTGCAACAGACACCTACTGCAGTATAAGCTGTGCTGGTCAGTCCTCTGATCTTTACTTTCAAGCTCTACACAGGTTAATGACCTGCCCCCAGGCTCCAGGGAGAGGCCCAGGCAGTCTCCACAGCCCCAGACCTGGGCAGTGGCATCTTCTTCCTGAAGCTTTGTCTGGGCTGGGGCCTCTGATGAGCCACTGGAGTTAGCACCAGTAGTCTCTGAAGATTGTGCAGTGTCTTGGGTGCCCTGTTCATGAACTGCCTGCTGGTCCTTCTAGTAAATGCTGGGTCCGTGCTCAGCCCTGAATTGCAGCACTTCCTAAGGAGGAACTAAACAGCAAGTAGGAAGTGGAGGAAACTGCTTTGATTGCTCCAGGGGAAAGTTTCCTTCTCTGGTTCCCTGCCCACGCATCTGTGAGCTCATCAGAGTGCCTTGTGACCATGAGTTAGTGAAGTGGTACTTGCCATTGCTGCTGCACACTCCTGCTGCCCCAGTGCAGGAGAGAGCGTTGCTGCACAAGCTGAAATATGCTGAAGACTGTGTTCACAAGGCAATTACATATTTTTGCTGTAGTTCAAATTACATAGGACTTTTTTTTCTGTGTGCCTAAAGCATGTATTTATAGAGACACGCACTTTTCTAATGGAAAAATATGTTTTGTGCTGACTGAACTGATCAGGTTTTGATTTATTTTGATATTGCTGATCTTAGACACAGGGTATGCAAAAAATTGATATATAGTAGGAGGAAAAACTCATGATGCCATTGCGTGAATGATATATATTATGATAAGAAAGTGGCATTAAAAGAGATATCATGATATAAAGAGATTTTTTCCCAAAGAATTTTTTAAATAGTTCCTTTTTTATAGTGTTTTGAGGATAAATTTCAGTTGCTTTACACAAGAATACCATGATTTAGAAGCCTGTAGAGAACAGGTAGTTGAAGAATGCCACATGATGATTGCAGTCTTTAGTGCAGTCGTATTCCACCTTTTCCTGTGCTGATGCTTTATTAGTTGTATATAGAAACAGTGTAAAGGATGTTATTGTTTCTTAATTCTTCCAAGTTCCTTGTTTTACCTCATACTCTCCTTTTGTTTTATTTTGAACAGCATAACACAGCTGGTATTAACTGTGAGAAATGTGCAAAAGGTTACTATCGTCCTTATGGTGTTCCAGTGAATGCTCCTGATGGCTGTATACGTGAGTCCTTCTCTACAGGGTATTTTCTTGTGGTGGCTTGGGGGTTTTTGGCTACAATAAAGGCATAACATGTATCTTTTGGGGAGGAAAAATGAAAGAGTGGCCAAAAGATGCTGGAGAAAAGCGCAAATGACTCTCTGTTTTGCTTAGACCTTTTTAATTATATTATTCTCAACTGATGTGTCATATGAGCACAAAGCTTCAGACCAGCAGCAGGAAAATAGAGGAAGTAATCCAGAAAAGGCTACTGAGGAGGTAGGATCACAGAAACCTGAGGTGCTGCTGCACACCCCACAGTGGGGGGGACCTCAGGACCTCTAGGGACCCACTCTCGTCTCTTCTAATGATCTTGCTTATCTTAGCTCTCTAATGTACATGTGAGGTATCCTTTGGCTCTTGGTCACTTGAAAATTTTATTCTGTAGCTCGAAAGGTCACAAAGATCACTCCTCTGATTTTATGCAGTGCTGAACCTATTGACTAATAAGCAATGTAATAGGTTAATTACTCATAGAACATTCGAAAAAGAAGAACTGAGCATAGATAAGAGATAAGGGTAGGATTACAAACAGGCTGAAGGATTCGTGTCACAGGTAGGAGGAAATTACAGTTATGTTGTGTTTGGATATTGAAATGAATGGGAAGTCAGTAAGGCTGTGGCAATAATGCTGCATGTAGTGCGTAAGGGAAGGTGGATGGAGTGCAGTGCTTAGCCTAGACCATGGAGAGAGATGAGTGGTTACTACAGAAGAGATAATTGCTGCAGTGCTGTAGTTAGTAACATGCAGCTTTTGGAATTAAAAAACCCTAATTGCTCTAAGGAAATAACATGGGGCTTGCTTCTAAGGTGATATAAAGTATTTGGGAAATATGTAGGTGCATGAAAATGTTAATTCTTTAAATAATGAGTCATTCACAACTGCAAATCTGTTGTTATAATGCCATTGTGCACTGCTGTAAAAAGCAAATTACTATTTTCCAAAGAGTGCCTATTTGCTGTTACTTTTATTAAGCCTGCAGTTGTAACTTGGAGCATGCAGAGGGCTGTGAGGAGGGGTCTGGCCGCTGCTTCTGTAAGGAGAATTTCCAGGGAGAGAACTGTGAACGCTGTGCCGATGGATTCTATGGTTATCCATTTTGTGTCTGTAAGTATACAAGTAAAAATGCCTCTTTTTCTGTATTTTAAATGCATACTAAAAAATCAGCGGTTTTCATTACACTTGACTTGGTTAAAGAGCATCTGGCATTTCATCTTCACATGTTTACATGTTCTGATAAATCAGTTATTATAGTACTGATGAGAGTTGGATTTATTTAACAAAATGATAGTGACTTGAAAATCAAAGAGATTGTGCTGCATTCTCACAATTCTGCGCTCATTTAAGACATCAAGTATACAGCGTATCTCTCACTTAATCATGAAATCCAGTCCTAAAAGCATGAACAAATTGTTTAAACATCTGTCAGGGTCTTTAGGTATAAAGACCACTGAGACTAACAAGTAGAATGTGACTGTAGTGAGAGAGAGGGGAGAAAATAGACATGTGTTCTCCTTGACACCTCCTAGGGTTTGGAGCTTGCATATCTGATAAACAACCCTTTTCCCACAAAAATTATATATAAAATAACCAAGAAGAAATGTAAATCAGAATTGTATTTGCTGCATAAAAACAATACAAAGATTGTAAAAATGCATTGGTGGGATGGTTTGTATCCTCAGGAGAAAGAAGTGTGTTTCTGACAGCTGATAAAACAGGTGTTGTTCTGGGGCAAGATTTGAGTTCTGACTAAAACAGAGGTATGATGATAAAAATGCAAGAAGAGGGAAAACAAACAAAGGAAAAAAACCTGTAAAAATTGAATGTTGTTTGAATTCAATGGCTGTGATAGAATAAATCCTGTCTGTACAATGCATTCCAGATTATCACATCTTATATATCCCCTTGATTGAAATCCAACATTTTTAAGTAAGTTCAGCTCAGGTAGCCATTGGTCTAAGTCACACTGATGTTTGTAGTTAATTGACTTTGGATCCCATCTTAATGCAGAAATGTTTGAGTGGGAAAGACATTCTAACAATCTGGAGGATTCTCAAATAAAAGCTCCCAAGGTGAACTGTGTATGTCATGAATTCTGGCAGTTCATGTAGCAAGTGGTAATGTCACATAGAAGGAGATGGACCTTCAGCTGGAAGCAGGAAATATGAAGTAAATACGGAGCTCCCCAGATAGCTCACCTAACACTGTCTGGTGTAAGAAAACTTTCTGCATGAAAGCATAGGGAGCAACCTAGTGTCATTTCTAAATGATGTCCAGCCTTTCATACTGTTCTTTTGAGAAGTTTGTGCCTGAATTGGAAATAAAAAGTAAAATGTTTCTTACCCTGTTCCTAATTGAAAGAAAACTAAGCTGAAATCCTATGAATATCATGCTCCCTGTATTGACAGGAGATGACTTCATTGTTTGTCATTATTTTTAATGAAATGAATGTGTCTCAAATAAACTGCATTGTTTCTTTTGTTTTGAAGATACTCCTGTATATCCTTTTACTTCTCCAATTCCAAGAGATGCTGTGGCTGGTGACATAATAGGCAAGTTCTTGGTAGTTTTATTTCCCCATTGTACTGTTTTCAACTCATGTTGCTGTTTTGCACTGTTTCAGTGATGTCTGCTCTTTTGTAGAATCACGGAATCATTTAGGTTGGTCTTTCATGGAGATTTATGTAATAATATTGCCACTGTTGGTATTTATCTTTCAGATAACCTTTGCTCTTGCCAGAAGTTCATCATATTGTCATGTTCATATTAAACAGTTTAGTGGGCTAGTTCCAGAAAGAGTTATGGATCAAAATAGCTTTGACCAGCCTCTGGCAAACATCTGCAGGAGGGGCCGACCATCTTGTTTGGTGCTCTTACAAACAGATCCATCAAGACTTTCTGACACATACAACTTTCTGACACGACAGCCCTTGATTTGTAGTGTAAATCTCTTCCTTAATGCTAAGGCCTCTGCCTCAGGACTGTCCTCTTTGACCTGGCAAATTGTACATTGCCCTTGGCAGTGAAGGATTTTGATTTCTAAGAGAACTACATATTTCTCATCTAGCCAACTGCAAAGCTGCTTGAAATCCATACAATGATTCCTTTGGTGGGCTTATATTTTTTAGTATATGTTATCACAGTGCAGTCTAGGGACATCATCACAGCTAGCACTTAATCACTTACATACTACTGATGCATGTCAGGATTAATCACTTAAAAAACCCTTGTAACCTTTTTCATATCACAAAATCAACATTCTTACCTTCATTTCTATTAGGTTTAATAAAACTGGAATTTATGTTGGCAAGTGAAAAAGTGTTTTCTTCCCTGAATGTAGAAGACATTTAGATATAAGCAGATAGTACAAATCTATGTACGTATTTACAAGTCCCAGTTGTTTTTTTGCAGGTGTCCACAGATGTCATCACAAACCACAAAGCCTCAGTCTCCTGTACCACTTATCTCCTTTGTACAGCAACTAAAATAATTGCCCTAGTAGGCCTCTGGGTATGCTCTCTTGCATATCCCCTTCTCTCACAAATTTTTAAAAGGAAGAAGAAAGAAAACTCTGAAGAAAAAATTAATAAATAAAAGAGGCGAAAACAAATCTTGAGCTATTTACGTTTTCAATAAGCAGCATCTGAAGGCATAAGAAAGGCAACTGCCTCCAAGTCAAAGCTTCTATATAGAAGTTGTAAATCTGTGCTGGCAGACTAAGCACAATTATAGGTTATTGTTTTTTTAAATGAGATTTGTGTGTAAGGCTCATACAAATAGTTTTCTCGGTTCAAGAGTAATAATTACTAAGCATTGATCTGTTTTTCTATGCAGAATGACAAGGAATTGTGTGATTTTGTGCACTAAATTTGTTTCTTTCTTTTCCTGTCCTCTTGTAACTAGAAGGAGGCTGTAAACCAGGATATTTTGGCCCGCAGTGTCTGCGTAAGTGCTATAGGTTCTTTGACACGTGGAGCTTGCGCTCCAAAGTAAATGCCAACCTCTGGCTTCCAAGGGAAATAAGAACTTTAAGATCCTAATGCTGCAAATGTTTTCTTTACAAATGTGCTCTCCAGCGTGCCAGTGCCATGGTGCAGGAGTGCTGGGCGGTGACTGCGATGGAAATACCGGGCATTGCAGATGTCGAACTGGATTTGAGGGTTTTTCCTGTGACACCTGTGCAGCTGGATATTTTCAGTACCCCTTCTGCCAGGGTAAGCCAAACATTCCCTTTTGGCAAACATAACCAAAACACAGACCTGAGTTCTGTACTAAAGAATGAAGTTCTTTTGCCATGGAGATGTGTTCATAAGGGGCTCTCCCAGAGCTCACAAAGTCAAAAAAGAAGAAAAATGTGATGATGGGAAATTTGTCCAGACTTGCCCCAGTTTCCTTGGTTGCTGTCTGCTATGTGATGCAGCTGCCAGACTAGTTTGGAGTTCAATTTAATAACATTGATGAAATTTGGAATACCTTTGGGAACATTTTTGTTACTTATCCTTGTTTGTTTGGGGTTTTTAAATTGTGTTTAATTTATAAGAGTTTGCAACATTGCTTTGATGCACTGAGCTGCTCTTTCTAATCAATGCTAGAAAACTGACTGGTTTTGAACTTCAATAGCCATCTCTGTACTGTCTTTTTAGGCATTTTATTAACCACTCCCACCTGAGATTGTAAGTCCAAGCCAAAAATTGTTTCATGTTGGTCCCAAAAGAGATGGAACTACTTTCAGTAGTTGCCATACCACTCGAGATCGATAAATCAGACTCTGAGAGGAAACAGGCCAAGTGTAGTGCTTCGACATTGATATTGAACCCAATACTTTGAGCCAGCTTCTTTTGCTCTTTCATTGTTTCCCTTGATGATTAATTATTACTGATGTGGACAATCAATAAAAGCTGTTACGAATAAAAATAAATCTTCTGGGAAGATTTTGGTCCTGTTGAGCCCCAGGGACTTTTGGGTTTTTAGTGTTGGTTTGGTTTTTGGTTGGGGTTTTTTTTGTGTATTTTTTATTTCAGGAAAGATAAAAGAAGAGAGCCTGTGCAGAGACTGCCTCTGAAATACCTTTTCTAATTTGCAGTGTGCGAATGTAACTCAGCAGGTACCCAGCCTGAAGTCTGTGACTTTCTTGGGAGGTGTCTTTGTCGCTCAGGGGTTGCTGGACTTCAGTGTGACAGCTGCCAGCCTGGCCATCACTCATTTCCTGCTTGTCAAGGTAAGGCTGCTGATTGCTTGTACAGCATCAAACAAGCCCCTGAAAAGGCAGACAGGAGTGGTTTCTGAGTATTGTTTTGGCAGTGGCCAAAGCAATGTTCACGGCAGTAAATGGGCAAGGCACTCTTGTGCTTTACATTGAAATCACCATATATTCTAGTTCTCCAATTCCAGGCATGTTTTCCTAGTATAGGAAAATTACATAGATTGCTTACTCACAGGGTTGTTTCTTTTTTCTGCATGATCAGACTGTTTGATGTACCCTCAGTCAGCACAGCTGTCTTATTAATATCCATGGGATTTGAAGGCTATTCTCACATGGAGGCCCACAGCAACAGGGCACACTTGACTGCTAAGGAAATGGCATAGCAGAGCTGTGAAGCTTTGATCTACTTTGGCAGAGGGTCTTTGGTACCTTGCAAAATGTGTGACCTGAAAGTTTGAAGCTCCCATTTTGCCCTTCACAATGATTTCTCACTCATTTTGAGATCATCTGACAGGGCACTGAGCCAACCACCATCCACATAATCATGAAACACGAAAGATCTCCATGGGGTTTCCCCACTGTACATGCCACCAAGGACTATCCTGCTTTTTTACAAGGGAGGGAAATCAATGGAGTATAACTTTTGATTTATACTTTTGGAGTATAACATAACAGTCTTGTGTGCATATGAGGACTCAATCAAGTCCTACTTGGCCCCTAGGTTTTATCTGCCTTTGCAATGAGTGACAGAAGGGCCCTTAATCCTTAGTGAATTTTACATCGAGAAAGGATACTGAGTATTGCTGAGTTCTGGTATATGCTTTCCTGTTCAGATTAACAAGATTTATGTAGAGCATTATGATTTACTTCTTCCACCTTGCTATTTTTTGTTGTTGGCTATGTCAATCTGCTTCCTTTGAACTTACACATTTGTTTGTCTCCTATGAATGTACAGGAGAATTCTTTATGCCCTTATGTCCTGATTTGAGCTGGAATAGAGTTAATTTACTTCTTAGCACTGTGTACAGTGCTGGGTTTTACTTTTTTTTCCCAGTTCTTCTCCTCATCTCATGGGTGGGGTGTGAATGGCTGCTTGTACCTAGTTGCCAGCTAGGGTTAAACTACAACACCTTGTAAAGATGTATTGTGTTGTGTTGCCAAACACAATGAGTGGAATAAAGAAATACCACAGGACTGTGGTTTTTATCTGGAGTAGATGAACATTTTTTAATGGAAAACATAACATCAGGATTTTGTGTTCGTACACACTGTTCAGCAGTTTTAAAATAACTTTTTTTTTTCTTAGAACAGAACAAAATCAAGTAGCGATCTTAAAACAAATCAAACCCATATTGAAGATGTTTGATCTTTGAACGCCAAAAGCTGAAAAGAGACATAAAAGCTTAAAAGAGCATGAAAAAGCAAATTGTAAAAGACAGATAAAAATAGTTGAAAACACAGTCAGTGGGATTACTCAGAACTGCTACAGTTCACATTTTGTTCAGTTAAAATAAGCTGCCATGAGTTTAAACTTGAATTAGTGCACCATGCTGCAAACTGTGATGGAAAATGAGCAGTCCAGCCTGCTACTCCTGTTTGGAGTTGTCATCTTCAAAAGGGAGATGGATCTGTAGCTTTTGGGCTGCTGCAACTGTGAGTAATCTCAGTGGTCTTGCCTTGTGGAACTCAATATAAGCTTTATTTGAATAGAATGATATAAAAATAAAGTCTTTAAACAAGACAGTAGTATTAAAATTAGGAGATAGTGCAATATAATATTTAGCTAGGGCTGGTCTCCATTGTAGGTATTGTTTTTGGAAGCTTCAGTATTTGTATTTCCCTTATACTAACTTCCTAGCAAGCCCTGCATCTTTTCAAGTGTCTTTAAAGTAAACAGAGTAAACTCAGCTGTGTTTCATTGGAGCAGAAAGAGGAACCAAAAGGGGAACCAGAAACATGAACGTGTAACAGAAAGACAGTGTTTGTTTTATATTTATGTCAGTCAGCCATTTGTCATTCATAAAATCCAAGGGATCAACTACAACACTGACTTGTACTTGGGAGATCTGGGATTCCCAGATGGGTTCCCGTTCATGTACCTGTGAAGTGTGACCGTGTGTAATATCCAGCATCATCTCAATAAAATAGCACATCTTATCTGTGATGGAGCTGTTAGACCAAAAGAATGGTAACTTCATGAGAAGTTTGTTGTTATAATCTGACAATAGCTTTTGCTACAGTCTGACAACATGCTTTGAGTATTACATGCATATTCCTGCTGCTTGCCACCTTGTAAAATTAAGATTTCAGCAGTTTTTACGTTGTTCATCATGAGCTTGTGCTTGTGCATCATTACTTATGTGCATCTTGGTAGCTGTTAGACTTCATCTGGCTTTGTGGATGCTGTTTCTGAGAGGTAATTTTTTTTTTAGAGATGATAACTACTTTTCTATGTGGCATTATTTCCATTGTAAGATGGTTTTCTCTCCCTCACACGTTTTGCAAGGCATCACACTCAATCTCTAAACTGCATTATAGAATTGCAAGAACCTGATTATCAGTGGTTGAGGAGGAAATTACAGAAAAAACATCTATTTCAGGGTTTTATTTTTGGTGGTAAAATAATAGTGTTCTGGTTTTCTCATGACTGATTTACATTCCAAGGTAAGGTTTTTTGGGAATTTCTAATTTAAATAACTGCTGATTAAGACATGTATCTATCAGGATAGTTTTTTTTTTCCTGTGTGCAGAATGTAATTGTGATGGTGTCGGCTCAGTGAAGAATACCTGTGATCCTGGAGGTCAGTGTCTGTGCCATAGTAACTACGCTGGACTTAGGTGTGACCAGTGTGCTCCAGGATATTACAGCTATCCCAGCTGCTTGCGTGAGTGAGAGTCTTTCCACCTTTAACTGGGTTTTTTTTTTTCTTATTGTTGCAGAAGAAAGTAAATTTCCTCAAATGCATTTCCATCAAAAACTCCTTATGTAACCGTGATAGTTTTCTTCCATCCAAAGCTGGCATCAGCAACACTGATGATCCAGGCAGTGGCCAGTCTTCCTGACTGGCACACCCTCTGATAAGTTCTCCCTGACACATCATCACTGTTCCTGTGCTAATTTGATTAATGTGAGCATGGCAGTGTTTGCCCTTCATACAGTTGTGTGTCTCCTTTAAAATATAAAACCTAAGACTTAGGCTGGACAGTGGGTATTACCTTTGTGAGCTGTGGCTCACTCAGCCTCTGGAACATAAGCTGTGTTTCTAATATTTGACACACTGTCCTGTAAACTTTAAAGTAAGTGCATTAGTGTGTGCTCCCCACGTGTGCCAACATTGCACCGTAAGTCCTATTCTTGATGAGCAGTTTGACTCTGCAAATTTTTCACCATATTGACAATTTTTCCTGCCCACGTGGATCACTTGATCAGGCCCAGAATGTGTGTATTGGTTTTTCACATCATGTAGACAGAAGCCTGCAGGCTCTGTCATTAGTGTCAATGAACAGGACTGCTCTTTGCTAGAAATCAAAATATTATCAACGCTAAAGAAGGAACGTATCTTCATAATTAACCACAGCAAACCCCAACGTGACAGGTTTTTTGTTTCTCTTTGGGAGACTGACTACTGCTTTACTAAAATAATTGTCATTAACCATTTAACCCTTAGACTATCTGAGCAAAGATTAGTCCACTGGGCAGTAGCAGCATTGTTCTTTTCTGTGGCATTACTCTTATTTACCCTGTGTATGTAAATCATTGCACAACTGAGACCTTACTTAGGAATCTAAAACGAGACTGTTGCATGGTGTATTTCAGAAGTTGCCTCTGTGGCCTCCTCTGCGCTCAGATCTGAAGTTGTGATGGGCATACAATTTGAGAGTCTGTATTTCATAGAATCATAGAATACTTTGGGCTGGAAGGGACATTAAAGGTCATCTAGTTGTAACCCCTCTGACCAGGGGAATACCGTCATATTTTTAGGTGAAGATCTAATTACAGAATTTGCCCTGTGCTTTCTGTAACCATAAAAAAAAAATCAAGAAAGGAAAATGTCAAGCCCAAGCCTGCACTTGGGATGGGACAGAGAAGTTGAGGAAGAGAGTTTCATTCTGGTTCCAGATAATCCTACTGCTTTCTGTCAAGAACAGAGAAAGAAAATCATGTCTAGATGGTACAGGTCACCTCAAACTCATAGTTTTCTAGCAGGGCTGAGTGCGCGGGGAGTTACAGGAGGACCCTGTGAGCTTAAGAGCACTCTAGACAAATAGTACTCAAAACCTCTATGGCACTAAAGTTTTGGAAACTTGTTGCTTGGTGCCTATGGGGTGAACTCTCCCACCACTGACTCTTTGCTGTTGTGTAGCTTGTCAGTGCTCTCCTGATGGCTCCCAGCACGGCGTGTGTGAGCCTGGATCGGGGCAGTGTGCCTGTCGGACAGGCATCACGGGCCAACGGTGTGACAGATGCCTTTCTGCTGCCGGCAGTTTCCCCTACTGTGAAGGTAACGCCTCTGAGGGGAAATCCTGCATTGCAGGGTTCTCCAGGGTAGTCTGCTGTGTGCAAGGTTTTCTAGAATACTTCTGAAGCCTGGAGAGGGAGGGAGAGACGCACCAGGAGCACATATTAAATCATCTTACTTGTAATTCTGTCTGTTATTTCTTAAAGTGAACTGTGATATTAAAACCTGGTTTTAGAAGATAGCACAGGAACTTTAAGAAAATGTCTGGAAGTTAGTGCTCTACTTTTCCAAGTAACTGCTTTGCATATGAAACCAAATACATCTAAATCAGGTTAAATAAACATTTGAAAAATATTTAAGGCTCCTCATGATCTTGAAGTTTAAAGTATTTGAGTCCCTCCAAAGTAACCGTATTAAAAAGCCTGACATGCTACATTGTGCTTCTGCACTACTGCATTCCACAGCTCTGTTTTCAAAAGATCTTACGATGTGTTTGCTTTATAAAGGTGTCAGCCCTGAATGTGACCCTTCAGGTAGCATTGGTTTCCACTCTGTGAGTATTCTACCTTTGCAGTTAACAATGTGTGTTAATCATTTATGTGCCTTTGCTCAAGCCCTCAAGCCTGTTCTTAGACTGTAAAATAGTTGCATGAGCTTCTTTGCAGAATAAGAGTGGAAATAAATTTTGTGGTTTGTTCTTTGATCAAACCAGTGCAATTTACTGTCAAGGGTTGAGGGGAGGATTCATCTTTTGTGTATAGAATATTCATACTCTTTATGTCTTCTTGGTATGCTAAAACACTAGCATATACATGCAGCTGTAAGCCTATGCATGTCTCAAAGACCTGGTTCTGGGTTGCAACAGGCCCTTTCAGCCTCAAATTATTCTTGAAATAATTATTGTATCTTTAAAACTGTTGCTATTCCACTGTTATTGTTATTAATACAATGATGGTTATTAGTAGTAGCATATTACCAGAAATCACAGTCATTGCTAAATGTGTAGCAAAGACAACCTTGAGGGTAAATCTGATGGATGGAAGGGCTATCTATTTAGGCTCGTCTATACAGCCACGTGTGTCTTCCACCAATAAAGGAAAGTCTAAACAGGAAATTTAAGTATTATTTTTAAGGAAATTTGTTTTTTTATACTTTTTGCAAAGCAGCTGATACTTCAGAGCAGTTACACTAAGGCTATGAAAGAATTGGAAAGTAGTTCCACTGGGGCGTTTAGAATAAATTAGATACACGAAAGTATGGAGGGCGTAACAATCCTGTGCTGATGGCATGAGGCAAAAAAATCTAAGCATTCTGAATCAGAGTCAGTTTTCATGCACCTGTAAAAGTCAGTAAACTGCCTCAGCTGTTAGTAATATTAGGATTTTCTTAATACTGAAGAGCAGTAGGTTTATTTACAAAAGAGATGGATCCATATTAATTGTTTCTGTCATTAGGGCTATTGCCAATGTCTTCAGCATGTTGAAGGTCCTACCTGTAGTAAATGCAAACCATTGTACTGGAACCTGGCCAGAGAAAACCCGGAGGGATGTACAGGTACAGCTTCATGGCATATTTCTTTGGCTTATGAAATGTGTTAAATTCTTTTAAAAGTCACCTGTATTCACTGATACTGTCTTTGGTGCTCAGTGACTTTCACAACTCATATTAAAAGCATGTTTCTCATGCTACTTAGTTGTAACATCAAATTACCCATGATATCAGCAGTTACTTTTGAAAGTAGACCATAATATCATGGGTGTTCGCCTGGTGCTGAACCAAGGTGTGCTCTGAATTACAGTAATGTGTACTTCATACAGCCCTATGGCAAATTTCTGGAGTGAGACAAGATTCCTGTCTGTAACCCTGAAACCAGAATTTGGCTCATCGTTTTGAGAAAAAGGTGTCTTTTCACTCTATATTATCTCCTAACTTGAAAAGAAGTATAAAGCCTTTTGTGACCTCAAGGTGTGACAAATCAATTAGAGTTTATGTCTTTATAGTAATTTGTGATTTTTCAAATGTTTCTTAACAGTAAGTGTGTGTTTCTCAAGCAGATAATAATCATTATAAAGATTAAAAGGGATTATAAAGATTAAAAAGGATAAAGACAGAAATTCTTTAAAGATTCTCTCCAGCTATTTCCTTTCCAACAGGTTTCGCCACAACAGCCATTTAGATAGGATGAGCCACTTTAGAGCTGATACTGGTATCACTGTATTTTTGACTGTAGATCTCTAAATACTAAACAACTCCACAAATATTAAGTACTGCACCTTTCATGTAATTCATCTCTGCCTTCAGGCACAGAGTCAGTACTGGGTTTCACCAAACTTCTAGGTCACCATAGCTCCTTCCTGCAATATTTGCTCCATTTCTGTTTCATACAGTGAGTTGAACTGGTCCCAGGGTAGCACTGCAGAATAGAAGGTATCAGTCAGGCTGGAAGACACTGTTTTTTATCAATTGCCTGAATGTTTCCAAGAAAGAAAACAATTGTAAATTCAAGCTCAGTACTGGGGTTTTTTTCAAATACAAGTTGTATCACTTAAAAACACACCAGTAAATTTCACCTATTTAGAAGTCCTCATTCTTTCCTCTTTGTTTTTTCTTCTCACTTTGTACATTATGTGTCTGCTATTCTGAACCTGCCAGAATAAAATCCACATTGTGGCACAATGACTCAAAATTGCAAATTGAGGGTGGTGGTTTTTTTCCCTGCAAAGTATTTTGAGAAGTTGTTGGGTTTTTTTGTGCAGAATGCCAGTGTGATGTGAGTGGAACATTGAGTGGAGTTGGAGAATGTCAGCAGGTAAAGAGAAATTAAAGATATTAATGAAATCGGTTATTGTAAAGATAAATTGTTGTAACATTTGGTAAGATAGAAATTTTGGTACTGGTTATTGCTTTTGTGCTTCAAGTGAATGATTTTATATAGCAAAAATCAGTTTTATACATCCTAGGGATGTATAAAGTTTTGAAAATTTTTTATTTTCTTGAGTTCAGGTATTTTGTAGTCTGTTTATTAAATATGGTAAATGACATAAATTATGTCCAGATAATATTTTTTGTTGAGATTATAAAGTTCCCTCACTTTAGAATTAGAGGAAATTCAGAGTATTGAAAGATTAAAGTTCTGAAAAGCTACTGAAACATTTGTTATTGAATTTCTTTCTTCACAGGAAAATGGGCATTGTTACTGCAAATCTAATGTTTGTGGAGATTCCTGTGACACTTGTGAAGCTGGTTATTATGCTGTTGAAAACAAGAATTATTTTGGCTGTCGAGGTAAATGAATAAAGGACGTGTCTAGTAGAACATTTGCACTAGCACAAAAATCTTTAAAATTCCCTAGATTGAATTTTCAAAATGGAATGTTTGGATTACTTGTGTGCACAGCATTTTGCACTACTACTGGTAGTTGCTTGTAACCTGTGTAACTCCTCCTTTGCTGTTTTACTGGAGTTTTACTAGAGTTGGCCTTTAGTTTGTGCCACAAGTCCTGTCTTCTGTAGAAAGTCATTCAAGATTGTTGTCCAGTGTAAGTTAGAAATATGCTTGTGCTATTATATCAAAACATATATTGCAGTTTTTGTAAGATAAATTAAATATTGGGGTACAAGACTGTGAAAAATTAACAACTTACAATTTTTGTTAGTTAGGTTTTGGATTTTGCTGTTTGCGGAATTTTTTAATAATATTCCTTGTGATACTGCTGTAGAAATTGTGACTTACTAGCAAAATATTTGAATGGCCCTTCTATAGAACTGTAGCTCTCCATTTAGTAATGTGGCATTGTGTAATATTTCTGGTTTGGTTCTTTGTCACATTTCAAAGAGAAACAACTAAAACTCAGCACAAACATGGGAAGCTCAAAATAATTGCAGCTTATGCATGTGTATTAACTTGGGTTTGAAACAGTCTGAAGGTCTCTGGAAGGAGGAGGTGAGTCATTAGTGGTGTTTAGCTAGCTGAAGTGAGATCTGGTTTCAGATAACTTCTATCAGTTTTTTTCTGATGGGATCTTTGGCTTCTGCTCTTTGCCTGACAGGCTGCCAGTGTGACGTTGGAGGGTCCCTCAGCCCAGCATGTTCGGAGCCCTTGGGTAGCTGCCAGTGCAGGGCACACGTTGTGGGGACGACCTGTCGGGAGTGAGTCCAGCTGTAGCTCCTGATAGCTTCTGCTTCAGCACAGTTCTTTTGAAACTGCCCATAAGTCTCTTGATATGCTTTCATGTGAGATTCTGGACTTGCTGATAAATAATTATTGATATTAATTTTCCTGGGAAGTTCTCTTCTGTTATTTTAATATGATTTTTTAACCTGTTTCCTTAAATAACCAATGCCTGTTTTGCAATGGTATTGCATATATATCTATATATTGGTTATATAGGAAAATGTATGTAAGCTGTAAAAGCTTCTGGAAAGAGAATTCTCATTTCGTCCATCTTACCAGCTGTCTTGAATTTATTAGGTGCTATCAGGATTCCTTAATCATCAGTAGATCATTTCTCTTCCACTGCTTTTTGCTCTTAGATGTAGACCATAAATGACTGGTAGTTCTTTGTTGATTTGTTGGGGGTTTTTTCTCCTTGAAAGGCCTGAAAAAAACTATTTCTTTCCTGATCTGCACCACATGAAGTTTGAGATTGAAGATGGCACTACTGTTAAGGGAGAGGAAATTCGGTTTGGGTATGATCCTCAGGAATTTCCTGGCTTCAGTTGGAGAGGGTATGCCCAGATGTCCTCTATACAGGTAAGCTGATACTTCACTCAAGACTTTGGGGTGAAAACCTAAGTGTGTGGTACATATGTCTTGATAATATTGCTACATGTGTGCACAGCCATGGAAAAAAACAGCAAAAAGGACAGGAGCTCACTAATCCAAACCCTTTGGCACTATGTTGTTGTGTGGATTAGCGAGTGTGGGTATTATTGTCAGGTCATTGCTTGTGCAAATATGTATTCTTCAGAAATATTCTTTGAGGTTTGGGTTTTTTTGAAAGGTGGCTGTAAAGAAAAGAACTAATAGCTTTAAAGTCTGTAATACTTAGTGCAGAAATTCTTGTCATGCCAAGGACAGCGGAGACAGAAGATTGATGCTTGGCTAAACAATTTGAATAGTGCAGTTCTGTTCCAGTCTATGTCCATAAGATTTTCGGATATCATTGCAATGCTGTCACTGAAGTCATCTTACACTTGCAACTTATATTGGATAAAGAAGAGAAAGATGTCAACTTTTATTATGAATGGTACCTTCACATTACAGCAAAGAAGAAAGTGTGTGATTTAGTAAAAGAAGCTGTGAGCAAGAGCATATTGGCAACATTTATTTTAATCTCATGGCGGACTATAAATAAACTAAACAACAGCTGAGGGAATAAGTAAATCACAGGAAGAAAGCCACCATAATTTGAATGAGAAGGGACCTGTCTGACTTTAAACTGCTGAGCAAGTGAACCAGGATTTTAAACCAGTAGATTTGAGTAATAAATGAGATTTGTTCACTTGTCTTCAAAGTAGTGCTTAGGTATAGTTGTATCCAGCCTCCATTTGTTCAAGGACAAATGAATCACTGTAGGCTGAGCATATAATCATTTCACAGGCACCATAATTTCCTTATGTTCTTCATTTTTCAATTTCTCTTGTCCTTTTGGGTTTTGTTTTGTTCTTTTTTTTTTTTTTCCTTTAATCCCAGAGCTCCTGTCTTAGGATTTTCAGAATTATTCTGCATTCATAAATGAAGGCAACTCTCTAGTAGCTTGATTTCTTGAAGTCTGCTTTCTGACTTAGCTGCTTTTTGCATTTCTTCCAGTGGCATTTTGTACAGAGGTGATGAAAGGGCTTAGTTTCTAATCTTGCTAAAAGTCTATTATTTTGCTTACCTGCATAAAGCTTTTTCACTCATGTAAGTAATCACCAGTTCCAGACCATTCTTAGCTAGATTCTTGCATAAATGAGACAGTATCATTTTATTAATGTCAAGAAACTTTCCTAATTTTGACATAGCGTTTCTGTGTCTTGCAGAAGACAAAGAGCATTACTATATCAACTACAAAAAAGGCTGACTTTTGTGAAAATAAAATTATTCAAATACAACTTAAAAGATTTGGGGTGAAATATATAAGCTGTGTGTGACCTCAGTGGAAGTCTCTAGTGCCCTGTCATTCTACTGACATGGGTGTTTCATTATAGACTGAGGAGCTGACAGTCAGGCTCAGATTTTAAAGTACTGATCAGAATTGCCTAAGTTTGTGACAAGAACCTAAAGAACAATTTCTGCCCATTCCCTGTCTTTACTTGAAGCCAGCAACCAATGCCTCTTCCTCCTTCATTCCTCACATACTTCTTTTTTCTCTTCTTTCACAGTGTCTTCTAGATTTTCCATAAAAGCTTAGAAAACATTTTGGTAGATTTCCTGAACCATACTTTATTTCTTTTGCCTTTTCTATTTTTTTGGTATGTATTTTTCAGGTGTTCCCTCAGTGTTTGTCTTATCCATGTAGTATCCTTCAGAAGTCACTCTTCTCCATTTAAAATGGCATTTCCCCTACTTGTCTGTGTTTTCCCATTCTGGTACATTGCTCTTCCGCAATCACCTAAATTTTAGTTATCCAGTCTCGGTAGGTCTCTCAGCCCTGCCATTTGTTGTGTGTGTAGCTTTGCTTTCTGCTTTGCATTTGTATTAAGAATGTGGAGGTCTCTGGAGTGATGATGACAAAATTGAGGAATATACATTCACAGCAGCGTATAGGTGGTGGCAATCTTACAATTATTGTAGCTTTTAGGCATAAGAAAACCTGTGTGCATTTGATGGACCACAGTGGTGAGGAGTTCACTGTGCCACAGGGATATTGGAAAGGGACAGTGAGTGGATTGTGATGGACATACTGGTGGGAGTTGGATAATGTAGGAAGCTTTAGGATTTAGGATGGAAAGAAGAAAGCCAAATCCATGAGATTGCACCAATCCTGCTTTTCCTAATCCTCCACCAACCTTTAACATGTATTTGTTGCTCTGGAAACTAAATAATGGGCAATGTGAATGCAGCCTCCTGTAGACTCAAGAATTTTGTGGGTCCAGAGGTGTCAGTTCAGCCCCAGGGCAAAGAGAGGATTCATAGTATTGCATCTGTAAGAAACTGCAGGATCTGGTAGAGGAGCAGAAGTTGCAGGGACAGTCTGCATGCTGTCAAGTTTTGTGTGTGATCTCAGACTAGGATTAATGATTCTGACCTGTTCCCTGGAAAGCCAGGAATATGGACAGCCCTTGGTACCATATGCTTCCTTTATGGCATGAGTGTGAAGAATAACAGTAAAATACTGTCTGTGTGTCAGGGTGCAGGATCAACACAGGTTAGTTCAGCCATTCTGGGTCCTTCTGGATAAGCTGTTACTCAACAGGAGTTATACTTCACAGGAGGTTTTGTTCTATGTTCTTTTGTAAGCTGCCAAGCCTTTTGTCTTTGCCAAATGGTTTTTCTTTCTCTGGGTGCTGGTAACAAATAATATACTTTCCATTCCTCCTTTTTGCCTTTCTTTTTTCCCAGCCAGAGGTGGTTGTGCCTATCACTGTGGCTTCCCCTAAGCTCTTCCACCTAGTCCTTCGTTATGTCAGCCTGGGCTCAAAAAGCTCTAAAGGGAAGATATCAGTTGCTGAGGGAAAACATTTTGGCACTAATTATACTTGTAAGTGAATTAATTTTCTCACTAGGCTTGCCTGTCTTCATCTGTCATACACCAGCATTGCCATTCCAGTATATACCTTTCTGCATGTGCATTTTTCTCGTAGGACTTTAGTCTGGTGCTTGCATGGCTTCTAACTGTTCCTCTATTCAGCACTTTATGGCTGTTTTTGTTTATTAACTTCCATTTTTCAGAATGAAGTGAGGATAACTTTGAATGTGGAAAAAGCAAATCTCTACTTATTTCGCATTATCCTGAGGTATATTAACCCTGGAGGTGAAGCATTATCTGGTCGCATATCTGCTTGTCAATCTCAGCCTGAAGCAGGTAGGTGTAACCCAGCAGCACAGCGGATCATATCAGTGTTTGATCAGAGGAGGCTTTTCAAGGTGCACCTAATTCAAATCTTTAATGTTGCTTAAGATGCATCACCTCTAACAGTGTCAGTGCTTTTGTGCTTCCCCTAATATATTTTTGCCATATAATTGTTGTGGCTGTGTTTGCATGAAACCAATTTGCTTACAGTAGTATTTGTTTTTTCTAGTGTTTGCCAAACTCAGGACTTTCAGTCCTATACCTGGAAGCTCTGAACTGTAGGCTTTATGAAGCTTTTGAAGAGGGGGTAACAGCACTTATTTTGGTTTACTTTCCTTTAATATTTCAGTTTAAATGTGGCTTCTGCCTTCATTCCATAAGTAACAGTTGTATCATGATGAATCCAGATTATCAAGTTAGCTCTGATTGCAGGCTTCAAAAGTGATGCCTTTTTGGCCCTGATAAAAGACACGTACTTCATATCCTTTGAATAGTAGGGGCATACCAAGCCTGTATGCAGAATTATCTCTTACTTTGCCTAACCTCAGTATACTGATAGGAGCCAATGGAGTTAGGTTGTAGATCCTTTTAGTAATTCAAAGACAAAACTGGAGACTTCACAGACACCATTCAGCAGAGTGGGAGCAGCTTGTGGTCATCACTGGCTTATATTGACTGGGAGGCAGGGAACCAGCTTTTGGGTGTATCCAGGAGCTTGAAAGAAGCCTTTGATATTCATAACAATTGATCCTCACGACTTCTCTCCGATATAGCATCCTGCAGCTATGTTTCTGTAGTACATAGAATGGTCTGCATTGGAAGGGACCTTAAAGATCATCTTGTTTCAAGCCCCCTCCCATGGGCAAGGACACCTGCCACCAGACCAGGTTGCTCATAGCCCCATCCAAACTGGCCTTGAAGACTTCCAGGGATGGGGCATCCACAACTGACCTATCATTTCTGCAGAGAAGTTATCTTCAGTCTCTATCTGTAACTAGGCACTTTAGGTGCTGCTCAGAACTTCCAATACCTGAAATATTTGGCTGAAAGTTGCACAAGAACAGGCCTTGTGTCAGCTGAATGTATTGTGAATCAGTGCAGAGACAGGTCAAATGCAAAATAATGGAGGGGGAAACTGAAAAAGCGACCATTTCCGAATACTGCAAAACTGGTCCTTACAGGGGCAGAGCTCTGCCTCTCAGAATCATTTTGCTCAAGACCAATAAGAATGAAAACAACAATCCCTGCATAGTTCCCTGTGGGGTCAAGTGCACTGTTAATACATATTGACAGAAAAGCATTGATCAGCTCCTGTTAGACTAAGTTTAATGGATCAGGTCATCAGTCCAGCTCTCTGAGCAAGAAGAGATGTTTTACACAATCCCTTTTTTTTAACTTGATTTTTTTTTTTTTCCCCTCACAGGGGCTACTCAGAGCAAAGAGTTTGTCTTTCCACCCAGTAAGGAGCCAGCTTTTGTCACAATCCCAGGAAAAAGCTCCACAGAGCCTTTCTCACTGGTTCCAGGCACGTGGACTGTCAGTATAATGGCAGAGGAAGTCCTCTTGGTAAGAAACAATCGAGGAAAACAAGTGCTTGAAGGTTGTCATGAGATTACTGCCCTGGAATTATTTGCTGGAAAGAACCCTGCAAGAAAGTAAAATTCAGCACTAGTGAAAAGAATATAAGTAGGAGAATACAGTTATGAAGATTTGCAGATCTACCTCTTATTTAATTCTTTTCTTCTCTGATTTTCACCTGCTCCAATTTTTCTTGTGCTTACAGACACTAAGTCTATCTGGAACCTGTACCTTCAAAGGATGAATTAATATTAACATACAGCACAATTGGATGACCATAAATGCTCACAGAAGTTAGTAATTCTTACATATCAGATGTTAATATCTAGAGCTTAGCTTAGCCAAGGCCTGAGTTTCTTGACAAAGAGTCTTGATAAGAATATTGTAAGATGGCCTGCATGATGAACGGGTCGTTTTCTGAATGCTTTTATCCTCCCTGCTCTTCTTTCACTCACTGGAAAACTGGAAGATCTTCTAGCAGCAGTTCTAAGAAATTTGTAGAAAAAGAGAAACTGTTTGAGGTGATCATTTATGAAAAACCTTAAACACGTATGATCATAAAGACTGAATTTCTTATGTATACTGAAATTCTTACATATATTGTATGGAGTTAACAAGTAGCCAGAATCTCTGGTCATTAAGCCTGGTGCTGTGTTAAATTTGTGGAATACCACCTAAAGTTAGTAAAGAGCTTGCAAACATATTTCTTGCTGGAAGTGACAGTACTTAGTGTACTGGGGTTTTTTATTAATACCTTTGAAAAAGAGTTAATTAATGATCTCAGCCCATCACATTCTCAAATTAACAGTTTTTATAAATAACTTCTAATAATTTAAATAAGCAAAGCAGAACAAAAATATACTGGCTTTTGAAGTACAGCTTAATAGATTACATGGAATATTTTTACTAAGTCACCTGGGATCCATGAATCTCCCTTGTGGAGTCACACAGAGTTGAGTTGTGTGCATGTGGATTGCACTTATGGATGAAAACTGCAGGTATCTGGTTGTGTTTCTGAGCTTCAGGGAGTCTCCTTTTTGAGCACTGTTTTGTACAAGACATGAGGGGAGAGTGGTTTCAGAGATTCCCTGCTCACAGAGCAGCTACCTTCATCACATCTTTCTGAAGGAACAGATTTAGGGAGACACATTCTGATGTTACTGGCCCATGTAACAAGAGAAAAAAACAACCAAACATACATCTTGCAGATATCCTCTGTAAAAATTATTTTTGTGGTTGGTTTTGTTCATTTTTGTGTTGGGAGAATCTGGAGATGTGCCTTTTGTCATTTTTTGCATGGTCTTGCATTTATTGTATTCTTTGTTTTTAGGATTATCTGGTGCTGTTACCTAGTGATTATTATGAAGCATCCACCTTGCAGATACAAGTTACAGAGCCTTGCACATATTTGGGACCTGCTTCAACAGAATAGTCAGTATATATGCTACAGACTAGCATAAACCAGTCCTTTGGTTTATTTTGTTACTATCCTGCTGCATTTGAAAACAATAATAATCCTGTGGTTTTTTTGTTGATTTTTTGTGTTAGCTGCCTGCTCTATCAGCATTTGCCTCTGGGCAGATTTTCCTGTGTCCTTGGTTCAGAGGCAGCATATTTCAGACATGGGGGAGAATACAGAAGAATACCTGTGAAACAGCCAACTCGTAATGAACCAGTGATGGCCCGTATCAGTGGAAGAGAGGTCAGATTCCTGCCTGCTAATTGCAGTCCCATCTGTGCTGTTTATTACAAACATACCAGACTAAAATGGTTGCAGATTCACAGCTCAGAATTTGCAGATCTGTAACATGTCCCTAAAAAACAGACTCTGTGCCAAGGTCTGCATTTTATACAGAATTATGTAAAAGGATCAGTAGAGGCAGATTCATAACTGTGACTAGAGTGGACATTCCACTCTGGTGAAAGTATTTTATTAAATAAAAATCCCTCTGCTTCAGGCAGACTGGCTTTTTCAGAAGAAATGACCTAATGATTTGTCAGCAGAAATAGTGTACATGCATTACTCTAAATTAATGGGTTTTTTTCTTAAATAGCTATACTTATGTAAAATGTTTCCTTTCCTAAAAAACAAGCAGATGCGATTATGCCACTGCCGTAGGTCCTTTGAAGGAGAAACATATGTTCACGAAGTGTGTTTGGCAAAAAAAGTATTTTAGGAAGTACATGATAGTGACATGTAAAATGATTATGCCCTCTACTACTGTGCTTTGATATTGCTTTAAAAAATACCAAGTGCAACAGGAACAGTCACATGCCACAGGCTCTGGTGCTTCATCACTGATGCATCTGCAAAATTTCTAGTATGAATAACTGCAGTGAAGTCAAGGGATCTGTTGACAGAATTATTTACGTGTTTGTGTTTGTAGCCTAAGGAAATACTGAGGAAAAAAACCAGTTTAAATTTGAAAAGAATTGTATCGTCAATTGAAGCAAAACCCTCTGTAACCACAGCACTTTCCACGCAACTATTTAGAAGTATTTTGCATCAAATATTGCATTAACCACTTTATGCAAGTAACTTAAAAGAGAATATTGATGCTTCAGAAAGTGTCCTTGTCTGTTTGCTGGAGAAGATGCATTCCCTCATTGTAGGGAATCAATATACACCACTGCTGTAGTAGGAATTCTGTGTTCCTGGAAATATTTTTTTCAGTGGAGAAGTAAACTTGGTTTTTATATGCTGTTAAAAATAGCTTAGAGGGGATGGTGACCATTTTTTAGCATCATTAATATTTTCCTCCCTTTCTACTGGGAAGAAGAGAAATAATATACTCGTTTCCCAAGGTTATTTTACAGTCTTCCTAGAACTGTTACAATGGCAGCTGCTTCTTGAATTTGACTCTTATTAGTGGATGAAGTGATAGTTAGAAGCATTGCTTGCATTCTGCTGAGTGTATTCTGGTGAAACATTACAGGATTGGCCCTGGACTAATGCTGACCAATTGGCTCAGAGAGCAAGAAATCATAGAATCATAGAATCGGTTGGGTTGGAAAAGACCTCCGAGATCATCGAGTCCAACCCTTGATCCATCTCTAGTCCATTGACTAGATCATGGCACTCAGTGCCACGTCCAATCTGAGTTTAAAAATCTCCAGGGATTGTGAATCCACTACCTCTCTGGGCAGGCCATTCCAATGCCTGATTACTCTTTCTGTAAAGAATTTTTTTCTGATATCCAACTTAAATTT
>JAWWEV010000083.1:104478180-104533201 GCA_035583235.1 Hafferia zeledoni
TTTATATTTTTATTTAAAAAAAAAAAAAAAAAAAAAAAAAAGATGAGGTCTTGTTTCTTTTGAAATGAGTTCTGAATCTCTTTGGAGAAATCCTAGTGTCACTGAAACTCACTCCTATGGACTTTGTGCAAGCAAGGGTTTGTGCCTGCATTTGAGAAAGTCTGGGAATTCCCGCAGGGTTCTAAAGTCTCTTAACACGACAGGTGAGGGCTTTTCCATCCAACCTCTGTAACATTCCTTGTCTAGTGATACAGGGACCCCTCAATAAAATGGATTTTATATCCTCTCCATAAAATCATGATGGTCTTTACAAATTTTTAACCAGACCTGTACTAACTTTGTATTTTATATTAATTTTTTATTTTAGCTTGTACCTAAGCTTGTCAGTTATCTTAACCATGCATAGCTTTAGACAAAGAGGAATTTAACCCTGTAACTGTAAGATGAACTTAAGGAAATAAACCAAAACCCCTGTTTAGATTAGAGGCTGAGCTGTAAGAAATAAACCTGTATAGGTTAGAGGCCCGAAGCTGTAACATTGTTTAGTTAAAAGGAAATATAGAGCTGCAGAGTTAAGAGCAGCCCATTAGAGCTGTTAAGAGTCACTCAAAATGTACTGCTTAACTTAGGGCAGGGGGTTTCCACTGTAACTAAGTATATAAACCTGGAAACACAAAAGTCTCCTTGAACATGTCTTTGGTGAGGTTACTCCCCATGTTCCCAGTGCTGAATAAAAGGAGGGTTTTTGTTCTATTCTATTCGATTTGTTTGTTTCTTAATTCACTAGCTTCTCACCCTATGAATTGATCGTCTCTCTTCCCGTTGCCACACACGTATTTTAATTACTTAACTTCTGAAGGGCCTTCCTTGAAAAGGACAGAAAAATGCTATTTAACCCTGGGGCACTGAGGTGCATGGAGGTAAAGGGATGTGGAGGTAAAGGGATGCAGAATCTTGTGGGAGGTCCATAACAGAACATGGCTTTGGGTTCAGATCTCCCCATGCTAAAATTAGGCTTTATCTTTTCTATTCAGGCCTAGCCCTGTAATTTATGATATGAACTGTTAATTGTACTTTGTGCTTGTTTTTCAGCACAAGGTTTGTATTATATCAGCTGAAGAATTTTCTCCAGAATATGTGGATCCTAAAGTACAGTGCGTAGCTGCTTATAGGAGTACCCGTGATGGAAGGTAACTTGCTTGGTTTTACCCTTTCTATTACCTAAGGATGACCTTGAAAGGAGGACTAATTGGTATTTTAATTCTTTTGCTTACCAACTCACAGGTGATTTGTTTGCCACTTTTGCAAAGTAGTATTTGTAAAAAAGCTGAAGTGTTAGTCTTAGCCTCGACAGTCTTTCTACGGTGTTTTCTTAATACCAGCCTCTTCCTGGCCTATCTGAAATAACAAGTGCTGATGTGTTTAGCAACTATGCTTTTTTCACACACCATCCAGTATGATGGTTGTCAGAGCTGGAGAAACTGCTAATTTTGTGGCCTGAAATGCTTACTGTTCCGTGTGGAGTTGTCTGCACATTACTGCTTCAGCTTTGTCCTTAAGTAGGGGATGTGACTGCCCTTTCAGACACAAATCCACCAGCTCAACTTTGCAGCATCAAATTTTTCAACATATAAACTCCCACTTCACAAACAAGCTACTCCCTTGTCCATTTCATTATGGGGCCCCTAGGGTAGATGTGCTTTCATCATTCACTCCACACAGCAATGCCAGGTGATCCTTTTTCTCCATTATACTTTATAGGGCCAGTAATTAGAGGACTCATATACTGCTTGGTTGACCCAGGCAGATGACTCTTCTCTTGCTGTGAAGATCTGAACCTGAACCCTCACTTTCCAAGTGGTCAGGTTTGGGTTCCCCAGAGCATTTACTGTGTCCTGTTGAAGCTCTTCCCCACGCCATCTTTTATTTTTTTGAATAGAGCAGAACTATCATTGCAGCTTCCAAATTAGGGAGTTCCACATCTCAGTGCCTGTTGTGCTCCCTGGAGTGTCCCTCGTGATGCTACTCTTAAGGCTTTATTCCTACTGATCTGGCAGTGGGAAGGGCCTCAAAGTAAAAATGTCATTTGCAGGACTTCAGAGGTGGAAAGAGCTCTGACTAAGTCCAATAGTTTTCCAGATCCTAGCTTCTAACTTGAGTTGAAATAGAAAGCAAAAAAATCTGGATAGTAAATTGGATAAAAGCATGTGACTGTACTTGACTTCCAAGCATGCATAGCATTGAATCGCAGCTGTAACTCAGAGTGTTACCGCTGAGAGCAGCTTTCCAAGACTGAAGATACTTGTCCTTGTGCCAAAGGTATTTTGTGAATCCAGGCATTTATATTCTGAGTAAAACAGAGGAAAGAGGCAGGGTGAAAAACACAATTAACAATAAAGCTGATGTATAAACTTGCACTCTTTACTTTGGTTTTGTGTTGTGTTGTTTTGTTTTTTAATTTTGTTGTATTTGCATAGTATACTGTATGTTTATATTGTTATTATCTGGCAAGCATTTTTGTTTTCCTGAAAGTGTTTAAGTTCACCAAGTTGAAAGAGGTAGAGTATTGTCTAACAGTATAATAAGTGGATGCTACACATGATTTCCCACACAGGCCTGGCAAATACTTCTCAGTTCTGGCCCTGAAACATACCATTCCTGTTCTGGGCCTGTCATGAGCAAGGATTAATCATTGTTTGTTGAGTACTTACAGAGAAGTGAACAAATGCTATCAGGAAAACCCCTGAAACATTTTGTCTCGCAGTCTTGGAAACTTCTCTCAATCAAGTTCTTCAGAAATAAATATGCCAAGGGAGAAAGAGTTAAATACAGCAGTCAATGAATGCTTCAAGGAGGACTGTTATTTATTTTGGCTCCAATTCTACAAATATTTGAGTGTATACTTAACTTCTAAGTATTTAAGTAGTCCCATTGACTTCAGGGGGAAAACTTGCATGTTTAAAGGATACACCTATGTAAATATTTATGGAACTGAGAATTCAATATTAGTACAGATTCTGGTGAATGGAACTAACTGGATTAACTAAAATGTATTTAATTTTTAACAGTCTTGTTCCCTTAAGTTTCCTCTTCCTTAACTCTTTCCATTGAGACTTTAAGTTAAGGAAATTTTGAGTAAATAAGATCAGTTAATGTGCACGTTCCTCTTTATAAGTTAAATCTGTATTTCCTGTTTTCAACTACTTTCTGATCATTTACATAGAATCTAAATAGGAACAGGGATTATTACTGCATTGTTAATTGTAGTAGTCTAATATATTGAGTTTTCTGAGCCAACAGTTCTTCCTGTGATGATGCTTAAGAAATTCTCATGGCCCCAAGAATAATTACTGTAATTCTGTGTTTAGTGCAACATGCATTCCCTCAGTTTATGAAACTCCACCAGCAGCTTTGGTTTTGGATGCATTCAAAGATGGGAAAATCTCCGAAGTACAGAAGAATGTGCTCTATGATCCACTCAGTGCCCCTTTACCTGCTGATTCAGTTAAGGGAGTCACCTTGACACCACTACAGGTATCTTACATTCTGAAAACTTTGTTTTGTAAGTCACAAAGTATGATATTAGTAAAGTTAAATAGATGAAACACCGTAAGAGAAATCAAAACTGCATGGTGTGATATGATCAGAATGTTGCAGGCTGAATAAGCCACAGAGACAATATACAGAAAGAAAAAAAAAAAAGCCAGCTTCTTTCTAAATGATGCAGTAGTCTCACAGACTACAGAAGAATGTTAGAAGTGCTTGGCATGCAAACAGAGCATGCAATTGTAATGCCATGTTTTTTCAAGATATTTAGCTTGCTAAAACATGCTAAGCCCCATCTCTTTCACCGCAGGTAGGTGGCACTGAGTACAGTTTATAAACCCAAGAATATTTCACAAAACAAATATAATATCAGAGCTGTTCTTGTTTCTCCAGAACCAGATTACCTTGAGTGGCAGAGTGCCCCATTTGGGCAGATACATATTTGTGGTACATTTTTATCAGCCAGCACACCTGATGTTCCCAGTGCAAGTCCATGTGGATGCAGGACATGTGTGGTCAGGTAAGCATCTGAATTTGATCTAACCCCTTTCCTTTCTCAGCATTTTGTGGAGCTGTGCTGGCTTGACCCTGGATGGACACCAGATGCCTACCGAAGCCACTGTGTCACTCCCCTCCTCAGGTGGACAGAGGAGAGCAAATATGACAAAAGGCTTGTGAGTGGAAATAAGGACAGGGAGAGATCACTCATCAATTATCATCATGGGCAAAACAGACTTTACTTGGGGAAATTAGCTTAATTTATTACCAATCAAATTAAAGTAGAGTAATGAGAAATAAACCCAAATCTTCAAACACCTCCCCTCCATCCCTCCCTTCTTCCTAGGCTCAACTTTACTCCCAGTTTTCTCTAACTTCTACCCCAAGTGGGACAGAGGGACATGGAAGGTCTGCAGTCAGTTCCTCGCATATTGCCTCTGCTGTTTCTTGCTCCTCAGGGGAGGACTCTTCACACTCTTCCCATGCTTCAGTGTGGGCTCCCTCCAAGAGGAGACAGTCCACCAGCTTCTCCAATGCAAGCCATTCCCATAGTCTGCAGTTCTTTCTCCAATGTGAGCCATTCCCATAGTCTGCAGTTCTTTGCTAACTGCTCCAGCATGGGTCCCTTGACAAGGGGTCACAAGGTCTGCCAGGAGCCTGGTCCACTGCAGGCTTCCCAGAGGGTCACAGCCTGCTTTGGGCATCCACCTGCTCCTGTGTGGGTTCCTCCATGGGCTATGGGTGGATCTCTACTCCACTGTGCTCCAGAGGGACAGCCTGCCTGTCTTCATCATAGGCTGCAGGGGAATCTCTGCTCCAGCACCGGGAGCATCTCCTCTGCCCCTTTTTCACTGACTGGTGTCTGAAGAGTTGTTACTCTCACATGTTCTCACTCCTCTCTCTGGCTGTAGTTGCCATTGTATAGGTTTATTTTCCCCTTTCTTAAATGTGTTATCCCAAAAGTGCTGCTGTAGTCAGCCTCGGACTTGGAAAGTGGTGGGTCTATCTTGGAGCTGACTGGAATTGGCTGTTGGACATGGGGGAAGCTTCTGACATGTTTTCATAGAACCCACCCCAATGGCCCCCTGCATCCAAAACCTTTCCGCACAACCCCAGTACTTTCTTTCTTCAAGGTACCTTCAATGCTTCATTCTGCCCTCATATGTCTGGCTGTCGGGATCAAGTGATTGCAGAAAACCAGATTGAGCTTGACATTTCTAAACCCAAGGTCTCTGTTACAGTGATGATACCAGATGGAAGAATGCTAGTTCTGGTACGTTTATTACATAAATGTACTTGAAAATGCTAATCTCAGTTTCACCATTCATTTAGAGATAGCTGCAAAGATGAAAGCCAAAAAGAATAATTTGTTTTAATGTTGGGTTTCCAATATTTAGGATCTTTTGCACTGCTTTGGTTCTATTTTTAATTTTTAAAGTTTCTATTTTTGAGTTTTTATTGTATGCTGCTTGTAGTTTCAAAACTTCAAGGGGAACGTGGGAAATATATTTTCCTATTTTTTTCGGTTAAAATACTACAGGTTTCGAGAAAATCCAGAATGTATAATGAAGCAACATTTAACTATATAAATGCCTTAGTTTGTGTCTTTTTGTTTTCCTCTGAAATGTACAATTTAGCTTTCTTGTTGTTTTAAGGAAAGTATCTTAGTTGTTCCAGCAGACACCTACAGTTACAAAATACTTGACAACAAGACAGTGGACAAATCATTTGATTTTATCAGCCAATGTGGAGGAAACAGTTTTTATATTGAGTAAGCATCACTTTCTAAAAAACTGAACATTGACAACAAGATGAGAATAATATTACTTTTACTCTGTATTAAGGAGATGTATAAAATCCCACTCATTGTGCTACATGAAAATGCTTTTCATGGCTTATGCTGGTCCATTAAATTTCCATGAGTCATTTTCCATGACTTTTTATTGCAAGTGCAATGTAAAGGTAGAGCTTTATTGCTCACAGTACAAAAGAGGAAATTCTGTGTCATCTTTCTGTCTTTGGTATTTCCATCTTTGGTATTTGGTATTTTGCTTGGCATGTCTGAACTGATATAACTAATACACTCACTTGCTTTGAAAAAATCTTTTACTTGCATGTTAAAAACCATTCACCACTAATTTGATTAAGGAATATCCTTGCACGTGTACTGATGCCATCCTTATGTCAAACTGTTTCAAAGACAGGACCCTCATTTTCTGAACCGCTGCGAAGTACTCTCATAACAATTCCCACATGCCAGTACTTACATGATTTATATTTCAATTTAAATAGCCCAGAAGGAGCATCGGCCTTCTGTAAAGACTCTGTAAGGTCACTGGTGGCTTTCTACAACAATGGAGCCCTGCCATGTAATTGCCACAGTGCAGGTGCCATGAGCCCCATGTGCAGCCCCCTGGGAGGACAGTGTATTTGCAGACCTAATGTTATTGGTCGTCAGTGCAACCGATGCCAAACTGGCTACTATGGATTCCCATTTTGCAAGTGTAAGTACATGCTTGGGCTTGTTTATCACCTGAAATGACCTTTTATTTAATCCTCTGAATTTACTGCAGATGTGCCACAGCCTCTCTCACAGCCAAAGTGTGTAGAGCTTGATCCTGTGAAAGGCTGGTTGAGCCATCTTAGCTTTACCATAGTGTAGCTTTCAGTTTAAGGCAGAAGTAACTGCATTCCCTTAAAGTGCCCCTAGTTCACAATGAAGTGTGACTTTGCATGTGTTGTCTTTCCAGGTACAGTAGGCTTAGAGCTAAACTGGTTCAAATCCATATTGTCACTATTTCAGTGAAACGGATTTTTCCTACGCTGACTGCTAAATCATTTCCAAGTTATTATTGTTTAATCCCATTTTGTACCTTCAAGTTTTTCCGTAGATAACCAGAGACACAGTATTCCTAATTCCTCATGTTATGATGTTAATAACATCAACCAATCTATAGATTACACCAACAGTCCTCAACTGCCTTCCCAGATATTATACTTGATGTTTATAAACAATACTTTATAAAAGTGATACCATTAACACCAAAATTACTTGTCTGTTAGTCCTTGTAAGTTTTGGCAAGTAATTAACAATGCCTGTGATGAACTTAAGCAACCAATCCGCAAAAAAGAGCCAAACACTAAACCTGCTCTTTGACACTACTGTTGCAGTCACATAGTTGGTTTCTGTGACCCTGAGCTTTAAACTAGTGAGAGCAGAGCCATGTCCTCTATACATAAAGGTTGTGTGAGTTTGTTTCATATGAAAGTTCAACAAGAGTTGATCATTGTAAGATGAGATGTGATTGATTTGTAGAACATCTTCTTTGACTTAGTATGCAACTGCGGGCGGCGTCTTTGTGATGATGTGACTGGTAAATGCATTTGCCCTCCACGAACTGTGAAACCAAAATGTGAAGTGTGTGAAAAACATCACTTCAGCTACCACCCCCTTGCTGGCTGCAAGAGCTGCAACTGCTCTGAAAGAGGAGTCATTGATGCGTCAAGCCCAGAATGTGAACAAACTAATGGGCAATGCAAGTAAGTTTGGGTTATGTGCATTACAAACATGGCACGAGTGGTTTTCTTCACCATTCTTTTCAGTTATATGGAGGGGGTATAGGAAATTCAATGCATTCAGCCTTCACTGTGAGCAAAGTGGATTTTTATCCATTGTGAACGATTGTAAGCTAACCCCAGCTTTGTGGAAGGTTGAAGTCTCTGAAATTAATCATATGCCCACAATTCTTTTTGTTGGCAGGTGCATGCTTTGCATCCAGCCATAAATCTTGCAGCTCTGCTTACCTATATCCAGCATCCCTGTTTTACACCTTGGTGTACAGAAAGAGAGGTTCTGCAGTGCAAGCACTGCACAGCTGCAGAAGTCTAATTCTGTTGTGAGCATTTTTATCCTTCAATATCAAATCTGTTTGTAGTCAGTTCCAGGGCCATTTAAAATGTCACACTATTCAAGTTTGCGAACAACACTAACCCGCTGCTTTTTCTCTGTGGAAATCATAAAGTTGTGTCATAGCTGTGCAATCACTTCAAAGATCCACCTGCCTGTTGTTTTTATGTTCTGTTCCTTGCTCCATTCTTGCTTCCCCTAAGACTTCCTTCTCTCCCCTGTGTTTGTTGATAAAGATGCAAACCAGGAATAACAGGACGTCAGTGTGATCAGTGTGCTCCTGGAACATACGGTTTCCCTAACTGTGTGCAATGTAGCTGTAACAGAGATGGAACAGAACCAGATGTTTGCGATCCCCAGACAGGAATTTGTCTTTGCAAGGTCAGATAAATCAAATTACTTCTGCCTTCACAAGCATCTTTTGCAAATCAGTAACTGTTTCGTATTTAATGGGGTGAATGAAGTGAATCTATCATTAAGTTTTTAGTATAAATTAAATGGAGCTGTACAAAACTACTACGCCTTGAAGTACGTGTGCAGATTATCATGGTAGCATTAGATGCCATTTTTTAATGACTTCGACATCTGTCAGTTGTACAAGTGGCCTGAGTTTTTGCAGGATGTTAAAGACCTTCATAGTAGATGTCTGTTGATTCACTGAAGCAATCTGTACCCTGCACAGATCTGCTTTATCCATCTGCATCTTCACTTTTGGATGTGAACCAGGTCCCATGCTTTTTTTAGCCATATTATGTCAGTTGACATTTTACCACATCATTATAGCCAGGATATCTTCTTTTGTTCTCATCTGCATAATTAAATGTGATAAATGTGAATTTTCACTGGTGACCTTTTATATTGTAGGTTTGCAAAAGCCAGCGGGAGGGTTTTGGCAGAGGAGTTACCAGCTGTCTCTGACTAATATTTCTTAATCAGTGGTTCACTTTATAAACTCAAAAGACAGTTCATAAGATAGTCTCCAAGACAGTTTTGTTTGCATTTGGATTATGGTCTGTTTAGAAAATCACACAATTTCATTCATGTTTTCATTCATTTAAATAAATACCTCACCAAAACCAAAAGGAAATCACTGAGATTTCTTTGAACTATGCCTTAACAGGAAAATGTTCAAGGTGCAGCCTGTGATACTTGCCGACCAGGATCCTTTTATCTGGACCCTTCCAATCCCAGGGGATGTACCTCTTGCTTTTGTTTTGGGGCAACCAGCAACTGTCGCAGCACAAATCGTCGTAGAACCAAGGTGTGTCCTATAGGTTTATTTATTTTCTATCATGCACCTACAGTTATGCCATGAAGTACATTTCTAAGGATAAGAAATAGTCTCCAAGCAATAGTTCAAATTTAGTGCACCTTTCTTAAGACTTAGATGTAGTCTGAAAGTGCCTTTCAGTAGAAATGGCCCTTTTTACCTGTTCGCTGCAAATCTCTAGCTAGAGGAAGTTGAGCTGGCCTTTATCTTGCTTGCTTTGTCTTCAAATTCTAAGTCATCATTAAAGTCAATGATCTCCGTGAAGATGCTTATGTCATTTTATATGTCTATGACATAGATACATTTTTAAACTTAAAACATGAGTGACAGATTCTACAGAGCTTGTAAAAATTGCCTTACTTTCCTCTCTGTAAAAGACATGACACCAGGTGTGAGAAATGAGGATAGACTTTTAGTAGCATAAGTGAATGGTAAGAATGAAAAAAAAAGCAACAACTGCTTGAAACAATGCAAGAGAAAGAAAAAGAGATAAGCAGAGCTATAATCATGGATGAGGAGTTTGGTGAAGGTTTGGACATAGACTAGATGCAATCCAGATTGTGTTTCTTTACTGTTTACGAGCAAAGGATAAAAATCTGGCTTCAGGGAAGTCAGTAGCAAACTTCCATTTGCTTTAGGAAAATTTTCTCTAGTGATTACTTGTCCGCACCAAAAATTGTTTCTGGAAACATGTTTTTCCTTTTGTTCTATTGCTCTGGCCAGCCAAGGGCAACACAACACAGAACTTGTTCTGGTACATATTCATTATGCGTTCTTTCTCCCAGTATAATTATAAATAAAAGGATGCATGGTCTTTCACGAAACAACAACCATAAACATAAAATTTGCATTAAAGAGCAAAAATATTAGGCTACATTGTCTGCCTCTCCAGAGTATCATGCCATGTCCCCTCCCTCATGCCTTGTACCTACCATAACCAGTCCAAACTCTGTCTTTCAGATTAGTGTCCTGGGTTTGATTTTGGAATGGACTTAAAAAAGCACCTCCAAATTAAGTTCTTGGGTTTATGTACACAATTCCTAATCACCTCTAGAAGGGTATGTCTTCATGAGAGTGAAGACAGAATTTAGTTTGCAGATGACAAACCAAATGCCTGCATCCCAATTACCTTTGGCACAGCTGTCCCATTATTCTCTCTTTTGAGGTCCACACAATATCCACTGCATGAAGACTTTAGGCTGGCTCTGAAACAATTGGATTTCATGGTAGGGGAATTACAGAGGCTAAATATTTTCTTCTCATTACTTGGTGCTGGTCAAGTTTAATAAAGGATGAGGGAAACTTACTTCCTTTATGTATTTTTCAATAGTTTGTTGACATGAGAAACTGGCGCTTGGAGGCAGTGGATGAAAATACTGACATTCCAGTCACTTTCAATCCAGTCAGTAATAGTGTAGTGGCTGATGTCCAAGAATTGCCTGCTTCTGTGCATAATTTGTATTGGAAAGCCCCACCGTCCTACCTGGGAGAGAAGGTAACTACCACCTAAATCATCTGTTTTAATAACCAAAATAATTTTTTTGCTAGCATTGTTCATAAAAAAATATGTTTCTTAGATATGTTTCTTTCTCTTCCTTCACAAGATTCTCATCTGTCTTACCTTTCATACCAGGAATCACAACATTTTATTTCTGAGTACAGTTAAAATTATAACCAGTTACACAGAATTAATCATGTTGCTCAGTGCCAGAGAGGTCTTTATGTGAACAGTATCCTCAGAAGCTGTGGTTCAGGGACCTGCTACCTTCAGCTGCTTTTCTGAAACCCAGAACACATAGAGCTTGCCAATCCCTTAGATTCTTTAGATTCTGTTCTGGGTAGATTTCCAAAAGAATAAAAGGTGATTGTGTGCTCAGTGGCACACAAAAAACCCCCAACCTTATGCATTTGATATATTGCTTGGGTAGAGCAACAACTGGTTTTCTAACCTTTGTGTTCTTTGAACTGCTTGCTGCTCTGTTGACTCATCCATGGAAGCAGTCTTGTTCTCACAATTAACACCATCAGCATCTCAGCCCAAGGATTACTGTGACAAAGGGGACTTTGCTAATGGTGACTTGCAGATCTGGAGCCCCAGATTCTTCCTCTTTGGAACTCTGACAGTGTCAATAGTTACTAGCCATTTGCAGGACACACAGGCTTTTCAGATGCAATCCTACATACAGGAGAACACAAATGGGATAAGACACCAGAGCATTAAAGATGGTGCAATTTTGAAATTCCTCTTGGTCCTCATTTTAAAAACTAGAGCAGTATTTGTCATCCTGCTCTCCTATGCTCAGAGGTCCATATCTCACCTGAACAGTATGTTTATTTAGGGTGTTTTTTGTTAATGTTATAGAGGTTCTTATTTCAATGCCTACAAATTATTTTTGAAAAAAATTTCATGTTAAAGCATACATTATCACCTACAGGGTTGAACCAAAAGGACTTCTGTTGTTCCCATAACAAGATATAAAGCAGGCAATAACCCTTTTTAAACACAGCTATTAAGATCAGTGCTATGCGTTTTATGTTGCTTTTCATGGTATCTACCTAGGCCTGCCATGACTCTCTTTCATTTGCAATGACAACACTGTAAATAAAATACTTCTAATTTGGGTCCTGCTTTTGCAATACAGTGTGATAGTGTATATTTTAGCACAAGCAATACTGCAGTAATGAAAGTCCCCCCAAGATGCTATCTACCTGTTAGTTTATAAGCTCATAAATTTACCAGTTATTCAAGTTACTCTATTTTGAAAATGTCAGATTTTGGACTGCTTCCAGGGATAGCATCTTTTTCTGAAAATGTGAAAAAAAGCATGTCAGACATTTTTCAGTATGATGAGGGTATAAATACTGTTTTCCGTTATCTTAAACCTTTTAACTAGTTCCACTGGAACATTTATATTTAGCAAAGTACATTTTCTTTCCTGTCTCTGTCTTTTGTTTACAAAGTTAAAAGGGAATCAAATTAAAGTCTATAGCAGTGCAGAAACTAAGAGTCATTGAGAAATTTAGATCACATTGTCCCCATTTTCTGCTCTTTTATATTTTAACATTCTATTTAATAGACAACTCTTAAGATCAGAAAATAAATACTATACATCTGGAATACAGAGTAGTTTATTGTAGGGGCAACTGTGAGTGCATCCCTTAAGGAAAGCTGTTTAGAGTTCTCCCTTAAAGAGAAGAGAGCTGCCTGGAGTGTGTGTGGTGTCTTGTAACCAATGAGATGCTTTGGTGAATGTGAGGTGAATGGGCTAACCAATAATGTCATCACATGTTGGATGTGAGAGGACATAAAAGGTGTGGATGTTACTGAGAATAGAACATCTACTACTATAACTAGGAATTACTACTTCTACTACTACTATGAACTGTCTGTGAAACTATCTTGAATAAACTCTTGTAAGCCTTCTGATCAAGCCTTCTGATGCCTGCTGTGCCTGAGCTCTTCTGACCGTCATTCATGCTACCTCCTTGGCTGGGACAAGGGGACCCCAATAAATGGTGCCCCTATAAATGGTGATGCCTGACATACCCCAATAGTTTATAATGCCAATATTTTCTCATTAAAAAAAATCACTGAGAAACAATTTTGCATATTTGGAATTTTTTTTCCTAAAAAAAATATTTATACAGGGTTTGATTGTGTTGGTAAAATATAGCCAATGTTCCAAGTGATGCTTTTGAAAATGCAGTTCACATTAATTACATCCCTGTGATCCAAGGAACAAATTTAGTATTGAGATGTCAGTATTTTGTGTGTAATTCATCGAAGTATTTGGAAAGGGGGTAGATTGAAGGCTGGTACTTACCTGTAGAACAGCAAAACCTGACAAAGCAGTTCTTCCCCCATGTCAAAATCAAACATAAGATATAAGAGCAAATGACAAGGAGTGCAAAACAAAATAGTACATCCATGCCAAAACGTCTGATTTCCCCTCGTTACTCACAAAGCTTCCTTCTAGGCTCTTCTTGGAACAAAAATTATCTAGGCTGTGCCTGGAGCTTCCTTTCCTTTCAATGTATTCTGAGTCACTCAGACAGCACCCAGGGAAGCTGTTTGTCAGATGATTCAAACATACTTGCCTGTGTCTGTTCTGGGCAGCAGTGTATGGATTTGATTGGGTTTGAGGCCACCTCTGATCACCTGTAGTTGAGCCGAAAGAAGTGTGGTTTCAGTTCAGCCTACAGCACTGGCCTTCTTACAACAGAACTGACACTTCTACTAGAAGTCCTGTCCTCCAGAAGGTGGAGCAAAGATTTCCTGGTTGGATTCATGTTTGCAGTAAGTTTAGAAAATACTGGCCTGTGAAACCCAACTTTAAACATTCTTAGTCTGACTTCTTTTTATCCACAACTGTTCTTGGGGTTCACTAGCACTTTCAGTGTCAATCTGATGTCTGCTCTTGATGCACCAAATCTGTTTTGTATGATCAGGGGAAGAACAATGTTCATGTGAATGTGCGATTTCTCCATGGCACACATGGTGTGAACCCGGGTATGAAAAAGAACCTCATGATGCAGGTAGTCTTTCAGAGAATAGTATCTGCTCAAAAAGTTACAACAGTTACGTACAGTAACAAAACAGGAAGTAATTTCTTCCAAGCAACACTGTTTTCATATTTTTTTCTAAATAAAAAAGAATAAATATTTTATTTACAGTGCTGGTAAACTGAACTACAAAGTTACATTAATATCAAGCAACAGTGCAGTAAAGTATCTCTGTTCTTATGCATTTTACTACAGCTTTCTTCATATGGAGGCTTCCTAAGTTACCAAGTGAAATCTTTTGGCTTACCTAGTGAGGGCATGATTCTTCTGCATAAGAGACCTGATATACGACTAACAGTAAGTTTTGAAATACCATTTTTTCTTTTAAGCAACACCAATACCATGATTTTTATGTTACCTGACAGCTATGGCAAATTTTGCTTGTGTAGTGGGCTTAACTTTAAAAGCAACTTGCTATTTTTCTATAAAAATTATTTTACTGCATTTTGCTCAAAGCCGTCAACACATCTGCCTCTGTTGCCAAAGTAACATATTATTAAGGATAATTGATTTGAGAGCAAATACAAAGATAAAATAGGATTCTCTGTAAAATGCAGCTGTGGAAAAAAAAATTAATAAGTGCCTTGCGCACTGGTCAACAAGTATGGCCTCATCTCTTCAAAAGATGCCCTGGATTCCATGTGTAATTAATCTCATTTTCTGTGAGAATTTTCTTCAGCATAAAATTAAGCATAATTATAAGGCTTCAAGGGACTGAAATAAAAATGGATTTTAGGTTAACAGTTTTTTAACCAGTTTTTGGTCAAAACTGAAATCTTTGACTGTTGAAATTTCAAGGGGATGCTTTTGTTTCCTTAGACCTTCAGAAACGGTAATTCAGTATTTCAGGATTTCTACTGGGAAACATTCCTCATAAAGTACTACAGGAATATACATAGTTGCCTGTTCACTAGGATGCAAAGCAGAGTGTTGGAAAATGCAAAAACATTTTTGCTCAAAAGTAAACTAGTTCCTGTGAAAATTGATCAGCATTAGTTTGATTCTCTTTGTGTTTTACTTGAAAGCAACGTTGTTAATGGGCAAAAGCAGTGAAAACCTTGCTGACACTGTACCACTTTGCTGACAATATGACATACAGTTTTCCTAGTATTACTTAGTTTTCATCCCCCAAAGAGCAGGGTTAATGTGCTTCACCAAATTTTATTGCATCTGAACACTTTACCATAACAAGTAGTGAAACTGCAGTGTTACATCCTCATTCTTACACAGGGTCATGAAATGGAAGTTGTTTTTATGGATCCCAACAACCCACTGCCTGATCGTCAATATTACGGCCGTGTGCAGCTGGTTGAGGTAAAAACTGAAAAGGGAATGGCCTTCTCTTTTCTTCCCAGTGACACATAAAAAAATACACAGCTGATATGTGCTAAAATACCAAATACTTGGTAATGAATATAAATTTAAATACTGTAGACCTTAAATATGAATGTTTTTTCTCTCTTTCTACTGCCACATTGAACCTGGGTTCTGGTTCACTCCACCTAAATTTAGCACCTCTGAACTAGCCATCTTGCCCAGTTTAGCCCTTACCACTCCTTCCAGGGCCAGTGGAGTAATACTGAGTCAGTCATCAATGGAAGGTGATTCATTGCAGCCCCAGACTCAATACCTCAAAGCCATACATTCCTTTCAAAGTAAGGGCTACATCCCTTTTTATGCTCATTGTTCTTTTTTTCCATCCATCCTATGTTTATTTTCCTGGCGTCTATTTCACTCCATACCAATTGGCACTATCTGGGTCTGTTCCATGGGTCTTTTCTCCCTTTTCCTGTCCTCCAGTCTTCTTTGCAGGTGCTCCTTTAAAGAAGCTGCAGGGCTGTGCTCATTTTGTACCCTTAATGGACAGGGAAACTTCAGGCATGCCAGCAGCAATAACCCTGTATCCAGAGAAGAACTGATGATAATCCTGTCCAGACTGGATGGCTTACACATCAGAGGCCTTTACTTCACGGAGACTCAGCGATTGACGCTTGGTGAGGTTGGGCTGGAGGAAGCCACCAGCACAGGAAGCGGCAGCATTGCATACAGTGTAGAGACTTGCTCCTGCCCTCCGGAGTACGCTGGTGACTCATGTCAGGTAGGAAACGTTTGCCTCAGTACTGTACCATTAACTTCTGCCTTGCCTACAGCTATGCATACTGTGTTAGTTAGAGGAACAGGCTAGTTATTAAAGTAATTGAATGTGCTTCTTGTAAGCCTGTGCACTTTCAAGGGCTCGAGTGCTTTCACTGTCTAAGAAGCACTGTAGGGTTATTCAACTCGTGATTGCTTTTGTGGAGCTGTGAATGTCGTTTTACATGTGCAAGGCACTATAATGAGGGATTCTCCTGTGATACCCTCTGAGAGGCTGAATAATCTCAGTCTATACTTACTTTAATGGAGTGAAAGTCAGAATGGATTTGATCAAAGTCTGTGAGAACATACACAGTGAAGAAGATCCTTGATGTTTTTTATTTTCACAGGGTCCAAGTGAAGTATCCTGAATTTAGATAATTCTACTGTATTTATAGGAAAATGTTTGAAATCTAAAATTAACTTATTTGTAAAAAAAATTTGGAGATATTTTTATGAGAGATAATGAAACATTGCAAAGTAATAATGTTACCTGGAGACTGGTGAAATCCTAACCACAGCTGTATATCCGATTCCTGATGCTATAATTCTTTTGGCTGTCACTTTGCTTAGCTTAGAGCTTGACTGTTGCCATGTGTAAGCACCCAATGCAGCAGAATAAAGTACTGGAGAGATAAGCAGTGTACAAAGTGCACAAAATAGGAGGAATTACTCTCAGAAAATGGTTGAGGATTACTATAAAGCAGCAATTGCTGTACTAACCTTGCAGAAGTTTTTTGAAATGAGAATGAACGAATAATATCCAGACTGGAGCAGCTGCAGAAAGACTGAACAAAAACGTGTATGGCTGGCTTACATTTTATGTGTGTATCCACGGCTTATGGCAGCTGTTCATCATCTGTCAAATACAATTTTGGAAATATTTTTTATTTTTTTCATGCATTTGATGTTCTTTGCCACACACAAATCATTGAGCATTGACTGAAATTCCTAGTGCCGTCATACTGCTTTCAACATCCTGTCTTGATAAACCAAGCTTTTGCAGTTTTTTAATGTAACCTGGTAGAAATACAAGGCAAGGGAAGTGATCAAGACACTCACCTGGGTAGTTGGTAAGCCCGGTATGTTTATGTAGCATTACTCAGTCTGTGATTTACTGCCCTAATCACCCAGCTCTGTCTGGCTGCCTTAGGTGGGGAGGAGGTGATGCTGCCACACCCCGACTTAGGTATATATTGAGCTACAGGAACTCCGGGGTTACTTGTTAACCTCAGGAACAGTAATGTGTGCTGTACGACTTGACTCAACGTATAAAGTTTAAAGGTGGGGCACATCACAGCACAGAGCCTCATTAATCTGAGTCAGAAGCTGGAGAAGAAGGGGGCGTATAAGAGAAGGAACGGGTGAGCACCGAAAGGACAGCAGCATATGTTCGCAGTGGAGCCAAAGTAAAATGATGGCCCGAGCACAGAGGCCAAGAAATGTAGGATGGCTGGTTGTCACATTAGTGTCCCTGGGGCGTTGTTTAGCACAAGATATGCAACAGAGGCTCTCCTATCCCCACCTTCAGGAGAGGAGTCAGCAGCAACAAGTTCAAACGGATTTTTACGCGAAACAGGTAATTTGCTCGTTTCTCTTCCTCGCCTGCTTCCTTCTTTCACTTTGTTTTTAAATAAACTAATTTGGTAATAACTTATGCACCACTTAATAGAAAAGTAATGAGAAGGCTACTCTTACGTCTCAAAGTACTTTGCTTACAAAATTTTGTGCCAGAGTTTCTTTTAAATATCTGGTTACTTGAAAACAATGATTCTAAACATGTAAGCACTTGAAACTTCCTAGGGCTTTTTCTTGATGTGGAATCCGTTTATCATTTGTGTGGAAATCACAAATGCTGCTTCAAAAACAAAGTGCCCACATACTCCAAATATGTTGTTTTAAAGACAGAATCAATAGAAAAACAAAAGGCTGCACAGATATTTTTCCAAATGCATTTGGATGTGTTTTTAAAGGGTGTGATTCATTTTGCTGTCCAAAAAAAGACTGTAAGTAAATAAAATTTATATGCATTAGAGCCTATATTTTACTTAGTCATGCTGTTTAATGTATTTTAGGCCGTGGTTTCTTCAGAAGCTGTATATATTGGCTCCCTGTTGTTCAGGGAACATACCATTTTGAAAATGTATCTGAAAAACTTCAAATGTCTGTTCTAAATTTAGTCCTTGCTCACACTGAAGTCAGTATTTAAGACTGTTGATGGTATTAGTATTGTGCATACCTTTTTCTTTTTTCATTTATCCTATTTGTAAAGAAGGCAAAGGTGCCACTAACAACGTTGTTTAAACAGTAGTAGCTCAGTGTTTCTTTGGGGGTCTGCTTTGTGAGAGGTAAATGTTTTCTTTTTTCCCTCTGCTAATTCTATCATTGGTTAATCCTGCCTCTGCATAAATACTCACACCTCAAACCACTGGGACATGATTTGTGACACCATCCCACAAAACCCTTTGCTCTTCAGATTAGTCCCATCAGTCTTGGTGGTGCAATTACTATGAGAAAAGATTTATGGCTTTAAAGTTCAACTGTCTCTTGTTTTCTTCATGTTGTTGGGGCCAGCCCCCAGCTGTGAGGTAGGGGTGAGGTAGAGGCACAGCACAGAAGTACATTGCTGGAGGCAGAAAGCTGGGAGGTGCTGGCTTTGTGGGAAGCACAACTTTCTCCCCACTTACGTACAGCCTCTGATCTTCACTGCACCACCCCAGCTCAGTTTCTAGTGAAAAGGAGCAAGGGAATAGAAGGGATAGCCCTATGTTCTAGTCATTTTTTCTGTGATTGGTGTGCCAGGATGGTATGCTGAGCAAAGAATATGGGCATGAATTTTTTAATTGGTCTGTGTACAGCCTCATTCTCACAGGAGGAACTCCTTAGGCTTCCCCTGCCCATGCCAAGCAGAAGCCTTGTTTTAACCTAAGAGTTAGTACCTTCCTGGTGTAGGCTAACAAACTTGATGTCTCTTGCTTCATTCTTAATGCCCCTCTTGTTTAGCTATCTGTTAAAATCCAACTGTGATCTGACAGGCTGTGCTCCTGTGCCCTCAGTAGCTAAACATTCTTCTCATGCTTCTCCAGTCTCCAGGGCAAGCCTGTACTTAAAAATTAGATCACTGTATGTTTTGTTACATCACCTAGCTGTGTCTAGGCATGGCTTTGTGTTGCTCTTGGTAGAGTTATGGTGGAAGTCATGATGAATGTGTGTAAAAAATGATACCTAGAATTATTTCCAAGGAATACACCATAGTGAAATTAATATCAAGATTTCATATAACCACTAGTTAGTATGTGAGATTTCCATATATTCTTCTTAAAATTCACAATACAATGTTCTCATATTCAAATATTTTTCTGTGGTTAAAAATCATATTCAACACCTTTGTACATAGTCACAGGAAACATGTTTTGCTCAGAGGTTAGTCAAAATGATTAGATCATCACAACCAAAGTGTGTAAAGCTCAGGGTTCAGATGAAACTTCTTCATCTCCCCTCACTGCTATGTACTGCATTAAAAGTTACAACAATATGGGCATAGAAGAGCTTGCAAGGAAATGTATACCTTCACTAGTCCTTGGAAATGGCAAACATTTTCGAAATATGCTTGCCATAAAGTACAAAACTTTCTTTCCACCAACATTCACTATTTTTTTTCTCTCTGCTTACTGTCTAGAAATGTGGCCTTGGATTTTATCGTGAGAATAAAGGATTATTTGCTGGACGCTGTGTGCCCTGCAACTGCAATGGAAATTCAGACAGATGTCAAGATGGTACTGGAAAATGTATTGTAAGTAACTACTAAAATTCAAGAAATTAATGGGAATAAAAGGAGAAAAACATTTGTCTTACTACAGTATGGACTATACAGTATTGTTAATTTCCAAGCAACTAAAAGTAATCCTTTTATACCTCATTCTCTAAATTTTGTATTGTTAATGAGCCTAAGATGCATACACTTAAATGTACGTTTAACATAACTGTGGGTGATTGGAGGAATTTATGTTCTTGTTTTCATTTTTTTTTTCTTTCCCCTGTAGCCTTTGTTAGCTCCTGGTACAAAAAGTCATCAAATTAGTACATATGGAAGTATTTGTAGTTATTTGCAATAGATGTAGGTCTTATCCTGGCATATGCAGTCCTTAGTTTTATACAAAGACATTAGGGTTTGCCAATGCCACCAAACAGCACATTCATACATAGCACAGTCTTTGCGGAGTCTGCTCTTCAGTCAGCGTCAGTGCATCTCCACAAACTCTAACCTACAGCTAGAAGGGTTAAAAAATATTGAGCTAAATAAGATGAGATAAAAGCAATAAAAGTTAGATTAATTAGAAATTTTTGGCTGCTACAGAAGAGGAGCAGATTTTGCTCCTTGTCACACTGTATTAAACCCAAAGCAGTCTTTTGGGAGTGGATCAAGCCTCGTAGCAATGGAAGCATGACATTTGGCTGACTGTACTTAACCAGTTTATATCCCCGATGCTTCTTGTAGTAGTTTGTTCTGAAAAAATTCCCACTTAAAAACTTTTCACTGATTTTTCATTTACTGTGTAAACAAGAACCGCGCCAACATCTTTCAAGGCCTGTCTTTTCTGCTACTTCTTCCTGGTTCACACTGCATCCATTCTGCCTGCGGTGCATTCCTGTGTGTTATGTCATTCCCCCCGACTTCATCTCAACCAACCATAATGCTTTAATGGAAACTATAAACCAATTCAGCACATTCTGGGGGATGACTTACAGGCTGCTGCTTTGGAGGGGCAGGGCAGGCCGTGACAGGAAAGTGCTGCAGCAGGGCAAGAAAGATAAGGAAGTTTCACTTCAGATTAGAATTAGAAAGGCAAATTTTACTTTCACCTCATGAAATATGTGATTTAGGTTTCTCTTTGTCCTCTCTTTCTCACAGCTGGATTAACTTAGAGATAGAGCTAAATCAACCGTTGGCCCTGGGACAAGATTTAGGGCAAGCAAAGTTATTCAGAATAATGTGGTGAAAAATGAAAGCCCTGAGGGCCTGTATTTCCATCGTGAGCCTCCGCCCAACCAAGAGCAAGTTTGTCACTCTGTAGAAGAGCCATGGGACAAAGACCTGATGAGGTGCAGAGAAGACAAGGAGGCTTCCCACTGCAGAGCTTCCAAGTTCCACATCCTTAAGTGCATAGTTTGTTCACTTGGCTTCCTGCTCCTCCCCTGGAGCACCAGGCCCCAATACCTACATATGTCAGTGTCTTTCCAGCCATGACCCCACAGAAAGCTTTGGGAGAGAGGCTGAGCCCAGGCTGGCTCCTTCCCCTGTGGCAGCAGTGCCCTCCCTAGCTCAAGCAATCAGTGTCCCACTGCTGCATACCAATGGAAGGAGAGGAGTGTGTTTCTGCACTGCCGAAAGCAGGGGAGAATGGAGGGCAGGAGGAGGTGGAGAAGACTGAAGAGCTGGTTCTCATGTGTAGGGAAAAGCCATCTCACTGCCATTAATCAGGCTTTGTGTCCTCATGGTCCCTGTCCTTTCTCCTGGAAGGCATGTTCCCTCAGCAGCACCATGATGCCGAGACTTGCTCGTCCCGTGACATGTTGCTTCTTGTCACCTAATCCCAGGTTTCACGTAAGCTCAGCGTTTCTGTTGTGGCCCTGACACACTCTGCCTCCAACTTCTTTATGCCATATGGGTGCATAGGCAGTCAGCTGGGAGTTTTCTTTCAGAGTTTGCAGTATTTGTTGGTTTGGAGATGCTGTGACTCCAGGGCTGTCTCTGCCCCTGTGAAACTTGAAGGAAGACCCATGAGGGAGTTGCTGCTTGGGCTTCATTCATCTGTGCCTTTGAACCTCCAGCCAGCCCTTACATGCCATGTAGCTAGAGGAGCACCATGGCACAGTTAGAATGGCTTACATGTGAAATAGCTTCAATTTTCTTTGCAATTATAGAATTGCTTCAGTTGCTATATACAGAGTTTCTATAGACAAAAAGCCAGGAGATAAACTTCAGGAGGTGGGAGGAGTTTGCTCCAAGTTGAAATAACACATATATTTTTAAATACATCCCTTTTACTCTTTTTAGAGTTTAATGTAACCTTCAGGATTATAAAAATTGACAGTAATTACTCAGAAACAGTCTGAATTTTTTCATTGGGTTTTTGCAAGAATATATGCACCACCTTTTATAGAGGCCACCTTTTAAAATGGTTACTTTTGCAAGCATGGTGTCTTCATTTACTTATTGTTTAGTTTCATGTTAAATGTCTCATATGTGAACTGGAGCTTTTCCTGTTCTTTCCCAGAACCTCTCATAAGTGAGCCACAAATTTAATTCTTTAACCAAAATGAAAATTAATTAGGGGTTACTACTTAGGTTGAGGGAAGGGCTGTTGATGTGGTTAAGGGAATCTGGGGATGAAGAAATATGGAGGAGAATGGAATGTAAGAGGAGATGGGAGAGACAGAACTTTTTCTCATTTGTAGGGAAAAATGCCCCTCTACTGCTATTCTTGGTAGCAAAGTCTTAAAACATAGCAGTGAGCCATCAAGGTCCCTGAAATGGAAGTGCAGTTTGCTCAGTAACTGCTTCCAGCCAATCTCCCCCTTTCTTTTTTCTCTTTTGCTTTATTAGTACACCCTTAGCTCTGTGGCACATTGGACCAGTCTGTTGCACACTGAAGATAAAGAGCTGTGGAACTTGGCAGTGTGAATGCCTCTTGAGTGTTGGTCACTTGGAATTTTTATGGCTGCTTATGTATTTTTATGATGCTTTTGTATTTGAACAATTTCTATTTTAAACTAGCATTGTTTTAGGTAATGCAAAAGCAACTTGCTCATTCTGTCCTCACAAAGTATAAATGTGTGACAATTAGACAGCACTAGAATTAAGAATGTTTCTAAAACAAGATGTAATTCCCTACAATTTTATAATGGAAAAAGTAACTCACTTGCATCAGTTTCAATTACATTCCTAGCCTTTGCTTTTCATTATTTATTCCAGTTACCCCAGATAAATATAAGTAACACATGCACTGGAGAAACTATGTGAAACTCAATCCTAATCTGAATCTTCTAAAAGAAATTATTTTTATATTAATTTAATGGGATTTTTTAAAGACTGTATCTGGGCTCAAATAATTGCATGCTTTTACATAATATCTGCCTTCTAATTAGCATTAAGATGCAAAATTTAAACGTAGTGATTTGTAATTGGAGTATCAAGGCATAGAGAGTGCATTAATGGAATGTTAATTAACTATGCATCTGATTGAATTTCTTTAAAAATATGTTTAATTTCACTTATTTAGTTGTTGCTTTTCCACGCTAAGGAGGGAATTGTGCTTTCTACAGTTAGAGAATCAACTGAAACTGTTCTGTCCTGGTTGTGAAGGCAGTTTGGCAATAAATGCTTGATTATGTGGACGGGAAAAAAAGTATCTCTGAGATAGATTAGTTGTATTTTTTTTACATAATAGTAAAGCCATACTGAGTGGTAAAGCGCTGCTAACTGTCTCACTTGTTTCCTTTTCAAGAACTGTGAGTATAATACTGCTGGGGAGAAATGTGAGCGCTGTAAAGATGGTTATTTTGGAGACGCCACTCAGGGGTCCTGCCGGATGTGCCCTTGCCCCTATACAAACAGGTACAGTAAAAGCTTGTAAGAAGTCAAGCAGGGGATGGGGAAAAAAAGAAAGAGAGATTAAAATAAACCACAAACAACCAAAAACCAAACTCTGCTGCCATAGGCAGATAATAATCTTCTTCTATGTTCTCATATTGCCCAACATAGTGTGGCACCAGACCCATTTGAGACGCATTACACCAGCAGTAACCTGGTGGTCTGTCTCACGGCATTGCCTCTTTTAATAAGCTGAGTATTCCAATTGTCACTCAGACCCTGAACTTTCACTTTATGAATACAGCCTCAGCTCTGTGGGACGTTGTATCAGTGTGCGTCTGAGCTCCGGAGGCACCTTGCTCACAGCCTTGGGGAGCCCCAGGCAGTTGTAGTGGGCTTATGCACAAAACCACCAGCAACTCATTCATAATGAGAAATGTAGGTAGGAAGTCTTTTCTCTTACTGGGCATATCCAGGATCTTTCTTGTTTACTGAAATGCAAGATGTTTGACATCATTACCGTGGCTAGGAAATACACAACAACAGTGAAACAAGCCTTTTACATGAATTGAGAAAAATTAGTAAGGTGCAAAAGCAATATAAAAACTTTCAAGCTATTCAGCACATATCTAGAGCTCTGAAAGAGTGTGATTGCTCCTCATGTGGAAGTGCAAACATAGCAAGCTAAAAACATGAAACTTTCTTGGCTCTGATAAGCTTGCTAGGCTTTTAAAATGGAGTAGTATATTGCATTTTAAATGAATGGCATGTTTAGGCATCTTGGTCAGTCGTTGGTCAGTTTTGAAATGTGTTAAATAAAACCAAATTTTTTTTAAAAAACTAAGCTATAAATTGCTAAAGGCACGACACAGTGTTTGCCAGGTGCATTAGCAAACACCAAATAACCTTAAATAAGAGATTTACACTCTCAGACAATAGACAGGTTTTTCATTTATCAGAGAACTTTCTGATAGATCTAGTTTTGACAGCCTCTTCTGCAGGTGCTTGCCCGAGGCTGACTGAACATGTTTTTAGTCATCATTTGCTTTAAGAGTGCTGGAATACCTAGGGAGACCATAAACCTGTGCAGTTTCATAGCTGCCCATTAGCGTGGTGAATACCATTCCTGATGTAGGAAATGCACCCCACCTGAATTTATTGGAGCTGACAATTTTCCATCTAATCAAGTTATAGGTAATTCTTCATGCAGACATTAGTCTTTGATGCACAGACTTGCTTTATGCAAGTCTTCATACATTAGAAAATGAAACAGCAAACATGGCCTGCCCCACTTCACCTCTTGCCTTCTCTTCCCAAATACTGGCCAAAAAAAGGGTTTCTCAAAGTGAAATTTGAATCTAGTCAAGTCTACTAGAAAGAGCAGAGAAAAATGTTCATTGTGTTAACTAGATATATCCTAGAAATTCAAAAAATGGTGCACAACTCTACTCAGCCTTGGTTAAAAATACCCTAAAAATATTAGTTACATAAAAATACTCTCTAATCCATTGAAAAGGAAGAAAAGAAAAGCTATACAAACAAGAGGGAATGTTGGCTAGCATAGGCTATTGATTCTTGTCTAGTGAGATAAAATAGCTACCCGGACTTGTTTTATATTACGACATCACTATTAAGGTTTATTTTAGGCATTCCTTTGGGTAGTGAACTATTAATGCTCAGTCCACAGGGTCAGGAAAGGATTACTTTTTAGTCTAAGGAAATAATTTACAAAAAAATATGAAACTTCAAAGAATTAGTCACAGTAAATTTTCTAGAGGCAATTAAATTAGCTGAGAAATAATTTGGTGGTATAAATACTTTTTAATCTGAAAGTCATTAAACTGAACCTCAGGAGTATAAAACCTATTTAATGATGTGCTCACAATAATATTTTCTTTTTCTCCAAGATTTGCAACTGGCTGTGTGGCAAATGGTGAAGAAATTCTGTGTCTCTGCAAAGAAGGTTATACTGGAGTTCGTTGTGAACGGTAAGTGACTTGTTTCTCAAAACTATGGTTTTTGAGAGGCTCCATAAAAGGAAATGTGTCTATATTGGGTAATATATAGAGACATATGGTAATACTGGGTAATATATGCCTGTATTGGGTAATATACATGGACATAGTATGCACAGGCTTAAGGAGTTTATTTATGATTTATTTATATGAACAGCTGCTGAAGAGTGGTGCTCTAGTGTAATTCCAGTCATAAACCCAACACTGCCTGAAGAAATGTAGGCAATTCTCCACAGACTAGTGACTGCACAAATTTTACCAAAAAGAGAAGTGTCAGCCTCTTTGCTTAAGTGCCCTATGCCTTGCCTTATCCTGCACTGTGGTAATAATGACTCCCACTTATTTCACCCCTTTTCAAGTTAAATACAGCTTCCCCTTTCCTCCAGTGTACATGATGGTGCTTCAGTGATTTTCATTATCCAGAAGCAGCCACATAACACCCCTGATCCCAAATCATTCTGATGTGCTCTGCAGTTGGAGCATACACACACCAGGCTGAAGCCATCTCTTTTGCTGGAACATTGCAGCAGCTACGCAAAGCCAAAAAGGAACAACATGGCAGTGTGAGGCAGGCAGATGAACCAATTTCACTGAGTTTGAAATGCAGGGAAATCTTAAGTGTAATAGAGTGATGTTGTCAGCTTTAGAAACTTGAGGCCAGTAAGTCATGATGTCTCATCTGAAGACAGGACCTTAGTAGGACACTGTCTTGTGCTTCAAGCTTGTTACCTTTGACATCTAATCTGCAGGTTATAGAGACTTTCTCTTCTAGATATAGCTATACCTCAGCTGCTCATCATGGCCCTTTGATCCCAAATTACCACCATTATAGGTCTTACAACAGAGTAACTTCTAGGAATATTAGCTAGCCTGTCTGGACAATATATTTTATCTATAAAATATTTAGAGATCACTCATATAGCCTGCTTTGCTGACAGGTGGCAAAAGAAGGTATCACCCAGCCAGAAGGGTGATGATTTCATTCAGTGTTATTTCTGTTTGAAACCTCAGCTGTGCTTGTATTGTGATCCTCCTTAATACATGTTTTCTGATGGGATCATGGACCAGAATGGTATTGTTTGCTGGGTTAAGGCTTGTCAAATTTTCTGTCTAGGTGTATATTTATATGCATTGCATTTTTTCAGATTAAGTGAATTATTTCTATAAGAGCATTGTGGGAGTTCTTTTACTTTTAGAAAAAAATTCTGCAGCACTTGCAAAGATATTTTTAGCATAGTACAGAGGATACTGTGAAACAAGAATGCATCCTTTTTGTTTAAGTCAAGACGTGAAATCAAAAGTTCTTGAAAGTCTCTTCAGGGGAATAACGTTGTTTTTTTTCTCAAGGGGAAGTATGTTTCACAAAAGGTACCTTCAAATAGTTAATAAAAATTACTTGTATCTCTTTATTTAGCTGTGCTCCAGGATATTTTGGAAATCCACAACAATATGGAGGCTATTGTCAGAAATGTAACTGTAATAATAATGGACAGCTGGCTAGCTGTGACCACCTGACTGGAGGTACGTGAGGGCCTGTGAGCATGGGAGAGCATTGTTTTCTCTTTGGAAGCAAACAGTGAAGGTACTTGGAGAAGCCAAACTGAAGGAAAAATCTATACTTAAAAGAAATGATAATTTTTTACAAAATCTAAGATTTCCTAATGCATAACACCATGATAAATAGAAGGGCTGTCCTGAGTCCTGAAGTTTGTCCTTGTAAGCCTTTTTATTGTGTATTTCCCTTCATAAATGCTACCAATTTTGTTTGTTTGTGATTTTTTTTGTTTTTGTCTTGTTTTGCTTTTTTGTTTGTTTCATCACTGTGTTTTTAAACACATCGTGGTTCCTCTGCTGACATGGTTAAATGATACCATGCCAGAGTGTGATAATGGACCTATGAAACTGAGCATTCTCAATATGCCTTGTAAAAATGTATTTGGCACAGATCAGTAATATCTTCAGAGTCTGCATCAGGCATTTCCTTCTTAGGTATCCAAGCTAACTGCATTTACAGTGGAAGTTAGAACCTGACCTCAGGAGGCTCTTTAATAAATCCTGCTTCACACTGCTCTGCTAGCTAAGATATCTGTGATTTTACCAAAATCAGTCACACATGTACTTCACTATTAATAAGCTTTTATATAATGCCATGGCAATATATGTGCTTTATGTATTATAATTCAGAAGTAAAGAGTTCAATCCTACGTTCCTCAGACTGCCTTTACCTCAATTCACCTCCATCCCTTGGGTTACTCCTTTCTATTCAGAAACACATGGGCCACTGCTCCTGAAATGACCTTGATTGTCCCATATTTTCATTCCCCAATAAAATGTCACTTTTCTTTCCCTATAGAAAGATTTTCCTTCTCACATGTTAGTGAAGCTTCCAACTAATAATTCCAAATATTTCTCTTTCAAATATGCTCTTCATTTCTCTGCATTGCTATTCATACTGCAGTCTAGTAACTGCAAGATCACCTTACCTTTCTTTGGCCACAGAAATTAGAAAAACAGCAAGTGATATGACCTACTGTTGGCCGCTGGTGCAATTTTTCAATAGCTTGTTCTCATTCACATTTCATCATTAAAGTAATACATCTCTATTATATGTATACCTTGTATGGAACAGATCCAACCAATGTTTGATGTTTTATCATTCCTTTCTTTTTGAAGCAAGAGTTTGCTGGAACGAACTAATCCGTAGGGCAAAATTCATCAAGCCGGTTTGCTTTCCTCCAACTATACATTCCAATCAGCTGTCTCCCCTCTATTAGGAATAAACCCCCCTGTGATTATCAGCACAGCATGTTCTAGCAGGTTTCTTTTGCATGATGTTCTGTCCTTGGCCAGCACTTCACAATTTCTCGGCTGATGTTGTTTGTGCACAAGCTGTAATAATAGTTTTATTTAATTGGTGCTTCGCAACGACAGCTGAAATGTGTCTGGTGTTAGCTGAATTACACAACAGCAGAATTGCACGGGTATTTGAATTTCAAAATAATTTCCTTCATTCTCTCACAAAGGTATTCTTTGTGGCTTGTATCCTTTTGGCAGCCACGATCACTACCAATCCCATTTAACTTCCTGATGACTTAATGTGCAAGTGCAAAAGGAAATGGCACATCTAGGCAGCTTGTTCCAGGCTCTTTCATGCTGCAGTTACAGTTCAGGTCCAGTTTTATCACTGTACCCTCTCACAGTTGCGAGCTGTTGCTGACTGTTGACTGCAGCAGCCTATACCAAGTGCGTCCTTTTCCTGCACAATGAAAGACATAGTATGATTAGGGTTCGAAAACACCTCCGAGAGCATCAAGTTCAAACTTAGACCAACATGCACAGCTCTTTTCATTTTCAAGAGGAGATGCTAGTTTGGCAGTAAAACCAAGCCTGTAAAAGGGATTTGGGCATCAAGACCGGGAAGATTCCTGCCATCTATATGATGACATTTTTAGGAGCCAATTCCTCTCCTTCCTCCTGGAAGTTAGGATCCCAGGATGTTACAATTCCACATGCACCTGGAGGGCATTAAGCTTCTTATAACAGGGTTTATAAAACAAACAAAACAAAAGAGCACAGTGAACAGGCAGTCACTTGTGCTGGCTTATTGGAAAGTTTGAAGGCAATGTTTGTTATATACCACCTCAATCTGTGGTCCAAGCTCCATGCCTTGGTTTGCACACAATGCTTTCTTCCATGCATACACTTTGGAATTCTCTCAAGCTTGATTAATGCCTTAATCTTGAAAGCTGTGAGAGGTATGAAGGAAATCCATAAATATTTTTCAATTTCTTGTGAGTACAACGTCCTTTGGGGAATCAGAATCGATGGTTTGAACATGGATACTAACAGAGATAAAGAGGTTTGAACCTATGTCCTGGGTAAAATCCTTTAACAATATAGTCAAAGAATAATAGAATATCGTGAGTTAGAAGGGATTGACAAGGATCATTGATATCCAGCTCCTGCCCCTGCAGAGGACAGCCCCAGGAACCATACCGTGTGCCTGAGAGTGTTGTTCAAATGCTTCTTGAACTCTGTCTTGGCTCCAATCCCCCTGATGTTATTCTAGGCAAATTCTAGCAATACGTTCTGCACACTTGATGTGAGGAGGCCTTTTGCTGCTACCTAAGTAGCATATATTAGGGAATTATAGTAAGCTTCCTCAGAGGGATGAAAAAGGTGTTGCTTACAGCAAGGCATAAGTAGGAGCTGAATGTTTTGACATGCTCAAGCCTTCTGGGCATTTCAGATCATTGACAGTGGGTATAGATTTATAGAAGGGCAGCACTGAGTTTTAATGGCTGCCAACCATGAAAAGTGAGGGCAAAAATGCAACAGTATTTCCATAAGAAAACTTTGGTTACTAATGACAATGTTATGATTTCAGAATGTTTCAATAACGAGCCAAAAGATGTGGATCCCAATGAAGATTGTGACTGTAAGTAATAAAACAGAACTGCAAATGGATTACTTTTAACTGGTTTGGGGTACATACTGATGACTCTTTTAAGGGTGAAAGTTTAAAAAGGACTGGAGGCATCCTGTAATGAATGTTTAAAAGCAAACGTTCAATTAAACACTTGGAAAAATTATTAAAGAGGTAGTTGGCTAGTTAGATGTAGATGGGATCTCCTCCTTACTTCTGGCTTTTGGTCACTTTCCTTAATACTGTGGGCTTTGTTGTTGCCCTTGTTTTCAGACAGCACCAGAGAACAATGTTCAAAGCATTTCCATTGCATCTCACTTATTAGTGTGCTCAGTGAAATGTTCTCTGTGTCAAATATCAATGATTTGTATTGATTTCCATCACTCATGCTCCCTCCAGCTTGCGATAGCTGTGTGATTACACTGCTGAAGGATTTGAGCACAATCGGTGATGAGCTGCAGCTCATTAAGTCTCAGCTGCAAAATGTCGATGCAAGTACCCACACGCTGGAGCAGATGAGACATCTGGAAACACGTGTCAAGGACTTAAAGGTAGGCACACAGAAACAGAAAAGTGGATTTCAGACTAAGCAGGTAAGAAATGAACCTTGGAACTTAGGTTTTGTCAATATGCAAGGGGACGTACATCAACATTTCATTTCAAATAGCAGATGCTGGCAGCACTGGGCTTCACTTCCTAGAAGATACCTGTGATTTCCATGTCACTCTCTGAAACAGAATTAGTATCTCTGCCTTTTCGTAGGCCTGCTCACCTTGAAAGTTATATCTCTGAGGTTTCCCTCTAGCTTTGTCTTTTTCAAGCACTTCATGTCTCTGCATTACTGAAAACCCCCAACATTCCAGTTGCCATTACTGAAATTATTTCTAACCAATGGGTTTTGGTTGGAATAGCAGTTGCTATACTCACAGATAATAAAAAACAGATTTTGGAAAGCAATTAGTCAGTTTTCATGTCAGTAATGCTGCTTTTATTTACATTGGATAGAGGTCTAACAGAGTGAATGTTTTTCTTTTTGACTCCTGTGTATGGGTGATCTATTGGATTATTTTTTCCTCTCTTTTCAGGTCTTATTGAACAACTACCGTTCTGTTGTTCATAATCAAGGTTCAAAGGTAGATGAATTGGAGACAGAATTCACTAAACTAAACCATGATGTAAATGCTCTCCAGGAAAAGGTGACTTACCAAACCAGTTCAAAAATACCTGCCTCCTGACTGTATATTAGCATGCTGTATCCAGATATTTTTAATCTAATACTTTTTTTTTTCTTGCTAGGCTGAAATGAACTACAAAGCAGCTGAGAGACTATTTAATAATTTTGGCCAAACTCATCAGAAAGGAAGGGATTTGGTTTCACGAATACAAATAGTTGTCAACAATATACAAGGTAAAAAATAGTTTCTAACTTCATAAGATGATTTAGTTTTATGTAATCTTTTCAGTTTATTTACAATATTTTTAATTAAGCAGGAGAGTCAGAATTTAGGCATAGATGTGGAATTCACTCTTCCTATTAGAAATCTAATATATAATGTTAGTTTAGGAACCTACCTTCCCTAGGAAGTGAATAGGGACAGAGAAGCTTCACCACAGGGAGATATAGAGCAACAAATTGACTATCCCGACTTCAGTCAAATTTTATTCTGGGTTGCTGTCATAGGCTCTGTAAAGTTAGAAGCTTAAATTATTGCTGTGAAATTGGTCATTTGGGACAAATTTCAAGCTCAATTCCATCTTACTAGCTCTGGTTTTGTGACCTGGGATACTTTTCATTTTAATACAATTAATGCAAAATAGATCTGCTTCATTAAAGAATTCAGGAATAGGCCTGTCTATTCAGAAAAGAGATTGGCCCTGTAATTTGTGTCTTTCGAATAGGCTTAAGCACATCCTCTCTTTGACTTTGGCAATGCTTGTTTTCAGTGCTCCTGGAACAAATAGCTGGTACAAATGCAGAGGGTAACAACTTGCCCTTGGGAGATGCCTCTGAAGAACTGGCAGAAGCTCAACGCATGATGAAGGAGATGCGAAGCCGCAACTTCGGCCAACTTCAAGCTGAGGCAGAGAAGGAGCGAGCAGAAGCTCAGCGGTGTAAGTGCTTGTCTCTCAGCTTCTTACTCTCTTGAAAGATCAGTCTTAAAAATGAAGCATTATTGATTATTTGGGAAGGAGTTCAGGGAGGGGCGTAGTGGAGTGGATCCCTGGGATCTGTAGAGGTTGTTAGTAAACAGGAAAGTGATAGTTCTGGAGGGGATTTAAAGGCATTTTTGTTTTTTTATGGAAGAAACTGAGTTGAGCTGGGGAAGAAACCCAGTAGACCCTTCTTTTGTAAGTAGATAATTTTAGTAAAATAAATATTTAGCCAATCTAATACACTTATGCAACACTTCCATGTATTAAAATATATAGGCTGTGATACCTACAGCTATTTTAGAGAAATTACTAAATTGTTCAATTTAACAACAGATTTTCATAAGCTGCTAGAGTAGTTCAAGGGCCAGATCATACAAGGAGGAGGAAATTCAGAAGTTCTAGTTGCACTGATTTTACTCCCTTTTGTGTTCTCTGCATGTGTTTGACTGGGACTTTCAGAAACTTCACTCCAGACATGAGAGGCAGCAAGAACGGCAACGTCACAGGCTTATCTCCTAACCAGGGGCATACTTGAGGAACATAAAAGACCTTCTGAGTGATAGTTAATTCCCCCAATTTTGAACTTTTGATACCTACCTTTGAGAAACTCTTCTGTATCCTGTTTTGTAGGCAGTGAAATAGCACTCTTAAGAGATAAATTTGATCTCTTCTGTGTTCCTACATTCTTTGAGATTAAATGTGCTTGTATCTCTCCATTGATTATGGAGGAGGCTTTGACGACTAGCACAGTTGTAGATGAATTTGTTGATTAAATTTTATTACTTTCATTTAAAAAAAAGAATATTATTTAGTATTTACTGATCAGCCTCATCTGCAGGTAATTTAGAAAATGTTTATCTGTGCTCTGTATCTGCAGCAGTAAACTAGTGAACCGATTTGATACAGTGAGATGCTGAATATTGTCTCTGCTATAGTAACACTGAAATTAGCACTGCAATGGATGCTCAGTACACATAAACACAGCTTTCTAATCCTAAATGTCAATCAAGTCCTTTTGAAGGAAGTTGTTCTGCTTCTTTGAATGAAACTTTTCTTTTCGGTTCTGATACTGCAGTACTGACACGTATCAAGAATGAACTACAAAAGTACCACCAAGAAAATCAAGGGCTAATTAAAATTGTGAGGGATTCACTGAATGAATATGAATCCAAAATCACTGACCTTCGTGAAGCTCTGAATGATGCAACAGGACAAATCAAGCAGGCTGAAACCTTAAACAGAGATAATGGCGTTCTGCTGGAAGACATTAAGGTAACGTTGGGCTTCTGGAAAAGGAAGGTAAAACTGAGGATATAAGAAATGCTTTTGATTGCTGCTTTTGACCTTATAAAGCCAAGCAGCACTAATTCTTTAGTCTTTCTCCAGGGTCTCTTTTCATTATTTGATATGTGTATGGACATATAACTGTAGTCTCCTCCCACTTGTGGCCTCTTTGTGTGACCAGGACAGCATGACCAAGATACAGGTCTGCTAAGAGCAGGAAAGAAGAGTCTCTTTCTAGCACTTCAGCTGCCACTAGTGTTTTTGTTTCCTATTCTAGATCAAATTCTCGATGCTGATATACTTTTTGTAGCAAGTGCTTTGAAGTATTTGGCTTTAACAGCCGTGAAAGATGGGAGCACGAATGTGTGCAGTACTGTTAAATTATTTGGAATTAATGTTCTACAGAACTGCTTCTGAGGTCTCATCAGAAATATGACAAGAAACAGCTGTCTGTCCTGAGCAGTGTTTGATTTTTAGAGCTGGTAAAATGGCATGAGGAAAAATTGTGTGCTGCAGCACCCATTCTTTTAATTGTGATTTTACTGAAATATATCACTGGTATAGCACATTCATGTCCATATAGTTTGCTAACACTGCTTGAACAAAAGAATTTCTTCATTCAGCTGCCTATTTCAATATTTCATTGTACCTTTGTGTTCATGGACTGGACATTATGTGTGTCCCATAAGTAGGCTCAGTTGTATTAAAGATGGATGCATATGTACAGGCCTTAACATCTCCTGATACACTTCTGTGGTAGAGAGGTTTGACACATTACAGTGGTAGAAGCCCAGCTGAAGAGAGATAACATATCCTTCGCTGCAGCACCACTTGTCTGGCAGTGTTTGTGGTGTGCCATTACCCTAGAGCTACACTGTGGATTGTCACAGGGCTGCCCTAGACCAAGGAGCTTCAATCCCCTCAGAACTTTCAAGAAGATAAGGTGGGGAGGTTTTACACTTCCCTTCTGCTAAAATTCTCATATTAAGGGATAGTGTAATCATTTTAATTACGTTTTTCAAAGAACACAAAAAATCGTGGTGGTCACCAGGGAGCTGTTTTTAAAGTTTCCAGGTTCGAAGTTTGCAGGTTTGAGAGATCAGACACTTGGATGGTCTGTCCCAACATTTCATTGCAGCTGACTCATACTCCCTTTACTTCAACTGCTAGTAACTAAACTACTGCAGTCTGCTGCCCAGCTGTATGCAGTACTAGTGCAGACTCCTGATTCTTCTCTTCTAATTGGTAGCATAGCATTATTCCTTTAAATATTAGACGCATTTGATTAACACAGCAACAGTACCATCAGTAAATTCTACTACCAGCCGGATTAAGTAGATCAGGTTTTTCCTGCATCTTATTTTTAACCCAATCACATGTTGTTCCACTTTTCATTTTTCTTCAGAAACTGATTGAGGAGACAAATGTACAACAGAATGGTATCTTGAATGTTCTGAGCTCTGCCCGATCTTCCCTGACTCAGGCTAACAGTGTACTTGGATTATTGCAAAAGAGCAAAGAGGTATAGTTAACCTTTTTAAGATAGGGTTAAAAACCCCATTATCTTGCTGTCGCTGTAATCAGTAGCATAGCTAGGAAACAGGGCTTGTCTGAGCCTCACAACAAAGAAAGGATCTCATGGCCCAGCCTGGATTCAAAAGGAACCTGCCTGCACAGGTTTCTATAAGGGAAGCTTGTTGAGGGTTGTGATGTGTTGGAGGAAGACACTGAGCTGCAGATGTCAGAATATGGGAGAACATCTGTGAGAAATATCATAAGCAATTGGGCTGTTCTTGTATTTCTTTCTGGGCAACTGCTTTAAGCCACTCTTGGAGACAGAATACTGGGCTAGAAGAGTATTTGCTCTGACTCAGTTTTTAGGTAATGGGCCTGGAAGCTTAACATAATGACTGGCAGTTCTTTCCAGTAACCTGCAGAGTAGTTGGAACATAATGTTTTTCCCCCGATCTCTTCAGATGTAAAGTATTTGTAGTATTAAAGTAGACAAGAGCAAAATCAAACCTGTACAAATACAAATATAATTTTATCTTTAAAAACCCATAGGAATATGAAAGCCTGGCTGCTCAGCTGGATGGAGCGAGGAAGGATATGAATGAAAAACTGGCAAATCTCTCATCAGCAAGCAAAGAACCATTGGTAGTGAGGGCCGAGGAACATGCCAAATCTTTGCAAGACTTGGCAAAACAACTGGAAGAGTATGTTACCATTCCTATAATGAGTAATTTTGGTACAGAACATCCATGGTTGTAGTGGTCTATCTGTAACTTCACTTTCTTTAATAACCATTTGCAAAGTTAGAGAGAAATGAAGTTGGTCTTTTTCAGCTTCTTCATGATGTACAGAAGTTTTCTTTTTTCTCCACAAAGCAGATCTTCCTGTATTTTGCCTATTTTTTTCCCACCAGAAGTGTGAACTCCCATAATACTGTTTATAGTACTGCAGTAACAGTTCATTGACATCTTGCTAACAAGAGCAAGTACTCATGTACAGAGTGGGAAGATCTTTAGCATATCTTTTTTGTAGAGTTATTTCTGGTACTCATACTCAGGGATGCTTTTACGATATCAGTGAATTGAGGCAAGTAATTGGAAGAAATGCTATCTTGGCAGTATTCAGACACAACTGCTTAGCAGGAAAAGACTTCCTATAGTTTTCTAATCCTTCAAGGAATCTTCTAGACAGGCAAAAATATTATAAACTTGGTAAGAATCAAGTGTTTCCCTCTCTGTTTTTTTACCTTATGTTGGAATTACGAGGGAGTTTCTGAAGACCTTCTGTGGTACATCAGAACAAAATGAAAAAAAAAGTGAAATCCTGATTTATTTTTTCCTGTGTGAATTATTTGCATTTTGTCATGACACCAACTAAAAAGTCTCAAAAAGTTAAATTCCAAAATACCTGACTCAGCTGGAAAATTCTTGGTTAGACCCCTCCACATTTTAATTAATTTTTTATGTTAGTTTTCGGTGTTATTTTTTTCAGTTGAGTAGACATTGTTCTCACAAATACAAGGCAGCTGATAGTGGACAATGGTATAGTTCATAGGGAGTGGGGTAGAAGAGATTTTGTCCATTGTTTCTGATTCCAGAGCTGCTGTGCTAGTTCTTGGGGAGAACAAAAACAGTCTTGTGTAGTTGCTCCATCTTTGTGCTTCATTAGGATGCTGGAGCAGCCAGAGATCATCTGGAATCTACACTTTTATTAATTCCTCTTAAATGAAGTGTATTTGGAGGGCTGGGATCAAGGTGCCCTATTTACCATATGCTTTGGCGAATTCTCTCAATCATTTAAAGGCTGTTTTGGAGGCCCATAGTTGTGCTTTTCCACACACCTGAACTTATCCTGTCTTCTGAAGAATCTTTGCATATTGGTCTGCTTCCAAGTTTGATATTTTTGCAGAATGAAGTTACAGATCTAACTGAAAAACATTTTCTGAATTTACATTACTTTGAAAATATTGAGTTTGGATTTGTTCAGATTACTTCTCAAAGTCCACAGTCTCTGCAGAAGGCTGCATTTTTCACCCTGTTTTCTCAGAATAAAGAACAGTGCCAGGAAGGACGAGTTGGTAGGCTGTGCTGTGGAAGCTTCTACTGCCTATGACAATATTATTAATGCCATCAAGGCAGCAGAGGAAGCAGCCAACAAAGCTGGGAAAGCAGCTGACTCAGCTTTATTGGTAAGTATCTGTAAGTGGCCATATGAGGGTAAACTTGTTAAAACTAGATTTTTATTTTCTTTAACTTCAAGGAGCCTCCAAGATCAAAGACCTATGTGTCTTGTCATGCTTTATTTGTCTGTGACCGTTACATGAATTGCTGTTCTGCATGTTCACGAATTAGGTCTTGGCTCACCACTAAACAGGCCAGTTACTGCCTTTCTGTTGAGCCTGTCCATATGAATACTGACTGTTGCTTTCAGTGCAAAACAAAGAGATCTTATAAGGCAAGCCTGGTAATCACTGAAGGCGATTTCAGATATTCTCCTACTTTGCACTACTAATAACCCACAAGCTCTTCAACAGAGACATAACATCTATCAGCTGTATGTTAGCAATTTCTTCCTAATGCCCCCAAATCTGTCTGAAGTTTGCTGAAGACCAAGGTTGTATCATGCTTAAGTTAATCCTGATAATTGTTGCTAAAAGTAGTGTTTTTCACATGACATCTCTGCCCTTGTACATTTTTGGTTTCTTTAATTGGATTGGGCTACCTCTCCTACTCTTTAAATTTTAAAACAATTACCAAACAAGCTTACAGTACCATGCTTCTCTTACCAGACTGTGAAGACAGAAGACCTATCAGGAAAATCTGCAAGGTTAAAAACTGAGAGCAGTACACTCTTCAATCAAGCACAGGAGACTAAAAGGACATTGCAAGGTACTAAGAAAGAAAATGTTAGTAATGATGTTGGCACGGCATGAAAAGCTTTCATTGAACCATAAATTTTTGCAGTTCAGCAAAGCTTCACAGCACTTGTTTAACCCAAAGAAGCTAAATCTGCTACAGTGGGACATCTTGTGATGGTTATTTCTAATGGCAACAAGGCGAAAAAGTAGATAGCATTGCTTCTGCTATGCTATACACATTTGCAATACTCCTCCCTAGCCTTGATTTTGTTTTGTAGTGCACTCAATGCTCAGTGGCAACATGAGCTTTGTAAGAGTGTAGTCTAATGCTGCAGCACCACTTGTCCAACAAAAAGGTAGTATTTTTGTTTAAAATTCACACAGGCCATTCACTGTTTCACAGATATTGGTCCAAACATTGAAGACATAAAGCAAAGACTTGATGTTGCTGGTGGAAAGAAGAATAACCTGCAAATTGATCTTGTCACTGTTCAAAATAATCTCAACAGGATAAACAGAGGTCAGTTACTTAGTGATCACTTCTGCTCTGCCTCTTTCATCTATTGCTATAAGAACCTGCACATGCATTTTTCTGTATTTCAGGTGACATCGACAGCATCATCACTGATGCAAAGAACATGGTAAAAAGTGCTGAGGATGTCACAACTAATGTATTGGATGAACTTCTCCCACTTCAAGCAGATGTGGAAAAAATTAAGAGTACCTATGGAAGCACACAGAGTTCTGGTTTCAGTAAAGCACTGATGGAGGCAAACAATTCAGGTATTGTAGGTACTACATGGGACCTGCCAAATCACTGTTAGGTGAACGTGATCAGTTTTGCAGTAGAAGGTTTAGACATTTAAATGTTAGGCACATAGCCTAAGTGAGTATTCTGAGCTTCCCTTATTGCCAGTAGAAACGGATAGACAGAGCAGAAAGTGAGTCAGGCCATACTGTGGTATATGTTAAAAGCTGGTCTCTTAAAGATCAGTGATTAGCAGGGTACCCCAGAGTTCAGTACTGGGTCCAATCCTGTTTTGTATCTTCATTAATGATCTGGATGATGGGGCAGAGTGTACCCTCAGCAAGTTTGCTTCTGACACAAAACTGAAAGGAGTGGCTGTCACACTGTAGGGTCATGCTGCCATCAAGACAAACCTCAACAGGATGTGGAAGCAGACTGAGAGGAACTTCATGAAGTTCAGCAATGAGAAATCCTGCACCTGAGGAGAAATAAACCCCTGCACCAGTATATGTTAAACAGGTGGCCAAACTGGAAAGAAGCTTTGTAGAAAAGGACCTGGGGATCATGGTGGACACCAAGCTGAAGATAAGCCAGCATTATGTGCTTGGGGTAAAAGGTTTAAACACAGGAGGTTCCCTCTGAACATCACAAAACACTTCTTTTACTGTGAGGGTGACTGAGTGCTGCCACTGGTTGCCCAGAGAGGTTGTGTAGTCTCCATCCTTGGGAATATTCAAAAGATGTCTAGGCATTGTTTTGGGCAAATGGCTCTAGGTGGCCCTGCTTGACACAGTTTGGACAAGATGACCTCCAGAGATCCCTTCCAACCTCAGCCACTCTGTGTATGTGATTTTCTACTATACTGGCTAGAGAAGAGACCTAGAAAATTAGCATGGGCTAAATGTCTGTTAGTTGAAATTAAGAGAAATGGACTGCACAGAGCCTGTGCTGAATACATAATAAGGGACAATCACACACCCAAGCAACTTTGTTTTACATCTTTTCAGCAGATTTATCTGATAAAGTCAAGTGAGAGGAAAGCATTTTATTAAGATTAATACAAGCACTACTCCTGGATATTATTGCAGTTACAAGTCATCCCTGCAATCACAAAACTGACTTATATGTAATATTTAGAAAAATTATAGGTCTGTATTTCATTTTATTTGTCTTCTGCATCATAGGGTTGCAGTCTACAGATACTTTCAGTGTGGGTTTTTTTGTTTGGTTAAATTTTTTTCTTTTTTACAATTACAGGAAGTGAAAAATTGTTTCCTGTTAAAACAGAAGTTGAAATTCTTGTAGTATTTTCTTTTCTCCTGAAATAAATCTGCCCAGATACTGTAAAGCTCACTATTATATTATGCTAACTAGCGACCTTGCAAGAGTATAAGACATGTCCTACTCAGGCCAGCAGTCTGCCCGCCCCAGTATTCACACTCTGACAGTGGCAGCAGGAGATACTACTCAGGAAATTCACATAAGCCTGACCCCTGTCTGCTGTCCTTTACCCTCATCCTCCCCTAGAATCCACAGTCACTGGATAATAATGTTAGGGATTGCATTGCTGTTCTATGTAAGATTTTTTCCTGGACCTTTATCTAAGACATTTTTGGAAGCGCTGATTCTGACTGCTTCTGCAAATACCTTTGGCCATGAATTTCAGGAGTCGAACAACGTCTGTATGAACTACTGCTTTTAGTGAGAGCTTCCCAATATTGTAGGACTAGTGAAAGCAGTTCTGTCATCACCCTACCCACGGCTTTTCTGGTAATCGTGTAGTGATAACCATGTTTTTGCATCTTGTGTTCTTCCTTCTGTTTAGCATCAATGATTTTCTTTCTTTCATTGCAGTAAAAAATTTGACAAACCAACTTCCAGACCTTTTCAGCAAGATCAGGAGTATCAACCAACAGCTAATGCCAATAAGCAACATCTCTGAGAATATAAATCGCATAAGAGAGCTGATCCAGCAGGCAAGAGATGCTGCAAATAAGGTCTGTCATAAGCATTGCAATCATTCTTGACCTCAGTGTTTTGGACATACAACAGTACTTTTGTTCCTATTTTTAAATCATTTTGTTAAAATGTGTGCAAAAGACCAGACATAAATTTAATTCAATAGCACCATCCAGCAATGAACGTAACTGTGATGATGAGAAGCATAATGATTTGTACATAAAACCCTTTAGGTTTTTTCCCCAGGGCGTCTCTCTGCAATATTTATTTGTACAACAGCCTCTTGCCTTCCAAAGTACATTGTGGTGGCTATGGCAGCAGGGATGGGGTTGGTTCTGCAGCTTAGAGGCTGGGCTCCCACTCATGCATGGCCAGCTGAGTATTGACACTGCCAAAAATGTTATGCAACTCTGTGCTCTCATTTCTCCAGCTGCTTCAAGATGTTAGAAGCTGGTACTAACATCTGCTTATTAGACTGCCCTTTCTGCATTTAAGCAAATGCTGTAATTGCTGAAAGAATAATGTGGTCTCATACCTAAGAAGCATCCCTGAGATCATCATGAGTAACCTACAGTTACAGTGAATAAAAGAAATCAGTGATCATGGTGCAAATAGCTGTAACAGGGCATATCTTTAAAATATCAGAGGTGTGTTATAGTTTCCAAGTGATAGTCAAGTCCAGCTGAGTGAAGCATCAGGATGTTTATGCAGACATCTAAATAATTCTTAGCCTTACTCTTTAGAGCTGCAGGGCACATCCTTCTCTGTCCACATATTGAGAATAACAGTTACTTGACACAGGCACAGTAAGGGTTAATTAGCTGATGTCTTGAATAAAGAAGTGCTGTGTTAAGTGACAAGTATTGATAATACAGATTACTGTATTATCCAGTGTGTTTCCAAATTATATTGTTTGGTAGGATCATAGTCCCAATCTGTAGTCATTGATGGCTGAAACATGACTAGTTTGTGTAATAGGTTACTTTACAATTCAACAAAACAGTGAAATAAGTAGGATTAGTAGCAAAAGATAATTATAATTTACTGAATTTTGTTTTTCTTAACAGGTTGCTGTTCCTATGAGGTTCAATGGCAGCTCTGGTGTAGAGGTCCGACCTCCAAGCAACCTTGAGGATCTAAAAGGCTATACTTCACTTTCTTTATTTCTCCAAAGACCTAAGAAAAGATCCTCTGAAAGGACATCAAATAAGTTTATACTGTACCTGGGTAATAAAGATGTAGGTATATTTTGGTATTTAATTGAATTCTTAGAACAGACATCATGTTTTGAAGTGATCTATTTTGACTGAAGTTTATAGCTCCTGTTGGCCTATTTCCTTTATAATGGCTGTTATGTGGTGGTACAAGTGTTTTGTTCATTCCTTCACTAGCAAAGTAACTTGTTGGGTGGCTGGCTGCTTTGCCCTTTGATGCTTTGCTGTTTTGCTCCTTTGGAAGTTACTTCTCTGTCGTGGATACCATCACACAGTCTTGTCAGCACTGGTGGTTTCTGCAGCAGTCAGCACAAACTCAGCCCAGCTCCTGCCTCGGAGCTTTGACTCTTTTCACAGTGTAAGTCACTGTGAGTTTCTCTGTTGGTTAAAAAGAAGTGGTAATTTCAGTCTTAAAATCCAGCCCTTTGGCTAATTTGTCTTCTGAGTATGCAGAATAATCCAGACCTGCTTGTGCATTCAGACTTGCTCAATCACCATCAAGCATTTTAAAAATTTCCTGCATGTAGTTCCTAACTGCATTTTTAAGTCTTAATATCTGACAGCAGCATCTGTAGTGAATCTCATGCATATACAGAAATCTGTTTAAAGGTAGTTGTTCTACACTGGATTTCACCTTTCTATCCCCTGAATAACTAGACAGGATATCTTTTAACAGCATTTTAATTGTTACTTCTGAAATATGATATGTTGCATAAATATAATATGAATTTTTTTTTACTGTTTCCAGTCACTTCAGTAGGAACCACTGTCTTTCACTGAATGTTGTTCTGAACATCTTTTTTATTTCACATTTGTTGAGTCTAACTTTTAGTAAAGGTGTCATGTTTTTATGGCTTTAGCTGGGAGATTTTGCAAATGTGAAAATTATTTTAGCTACTATCATTACTAAAATAAAAAGCCAGACATTTGAATTAATTGATAACAATTTTCATTGAATCAGTGCAGCATATAAGATTAAAATTTTTTCTTCCCAGAACTGATAAACTTAATTCTCATCATTAGGTGGGTGGATTTCTTATGACTCATGCACAGTATGATGATGTCTCTGAGGAAGTGCTGCTGTATTTTCCCTTCATTAAGATTAATCATTTATTAATTATTATTTGCTTTGCTATTTTAGACCTCCAAGGACTATATTGGTATGGCTCTGAAAGACAATCACCTTACATGCGTCTATAACCTGGGAGGCAGGGATGGAGAAATAAAAGTGGAGTCATTGGTGACTCAAAGCACAACTGAGGAAGCTGTTATGGATCAAGTTAAGTTTGAAAGGTATAAGATCCACAGTGCACAACAATCCTCTCAAAAAACTGCTAAGAACATCTTTTATTAGTGTGATGATATTTTGCTTGTCTGTTTTGGTTTTAGGATTTACCAGTATGCAAAACTGAATTACATCAGAGCAGCAACATCCATTTCTCCAGAGCTTGAAAGCCCCATGAGTGCAAGCAGTGGAGACAGTGACACTCTCCTAAATCTTGATCCCAGCACTGTTGTCTTTTATGTTGGAGGATACCCACCAGATTTTAGGGTATGAAGAGTTTCTTAGAGTTTTAATGAGATTTTGTGTTAATCATTCTGTTGTTCTTACAAGTAAAGATTTGGAACCAGCAGTCTTTCAAAGCATGTGTAAAAGTTTATCCATGTCAGTAGGAATAGATGAGATGCAAGGAGATGCTACTTCCTATAGAGGCTGCCTGACTTGCAGCATGCTAAAATCTAAGAAAGGAGCAGGATGATACTTTACTTGCTGAGTAAAGGATGAAACCTGTCTAGCCCTGCTAAGTAGTGCTCCAAGTCCATCCATGTGACTCCACTGTAAATTGTGCTGCAGTACTCCTGTAGCGGTATCAGATGGTTTGGATATTATATACAAGTATATAATACTTTTTTATATATTCACAATGTCATATTCTGTCTCTTAATAATATTTGCAGTAAGTCTTAGCAGTTAGATGTCAATGGAAAATTTTGTCAGCTGATGTTGATGGAATGTTCTTGATGATACTATTTTGCAGCCTCCGCGTAATCTTGACTATCCTCATTATGAAGGCTGCATTGAATTACACAGCCTAAATGAGCATATTATCAGCCTTTACAACTTTAGGAGGACATTTAATCTCAATACCACTGAAGTGCAACCCTGCAGAAGGTATGATATAAACAGAGAAGTGTTTCACAGTTCTGTGATTTTATCATTATGAATTCTTGTCTTTTCTCATCCAGAAAAATAACCACTGTAGCTAAACTGGTGATTTTTTTCTAACTCTTGGTCATTATTACATTTCTTAGAGAAAATCCTTAGTGATGGCATGATTCACATCTATAGCAATCTCAGTCTGTTTAAATTTAAGTGTTAAAAAATCCAGACACAATTTGTGGACTAATGGGTTCAGCTCCTTTATAAAGTAAACATTACATTAAGTTCAAAAAAGTCAGTCTCCAATGATTTCCTCTCAAAGAACCATGTATGAATCTAGTAGAAGCCAGTGGAAGTTTTCCCTCTGCATGGACTGGATTGGAATTTGGCCCTATACCAAATGCTTTAAATTAAACTTTTTTAAAATTATAATGGCAGTAAGTCCTTGTGGTAGTAGTTTTTGCTCTCATATAATCACACCTGTGACATTGAATTACTACAGGTATAAAGAAGAGACTGACCAAAGCTATTTTGAGGGCACTGGTTATGCTCGTGTCACAGCAAAAGAAAGACATGCTGACCGAGTACGGTACGAGCAGACAATTGAGACTACTGCAGATGAAGGCATCGTGTTTTTTGCAGCACATGAGGTAAGGGGTGGAATGCTTCTGTCTGTTTTGTGGTTGAAGAAAATATTTTAAAATTTTGATTTTTCAAGAATGTGTTAGTTTTAGTAATAACTGTAAGGAAATTTCTTCAAAGGGTATTTTTTCTGTGTGGAAAATTAGTAGATTCTGCTGTAGGTTTAACATCATATGGTTTAGTTTTTGGTAGTTGTGCAAGGAACAGGGAGTTGGACTTGATCATCCTTATGGGTCCCTTCCAACCTGAAATAATCAATGATTTTACAATGGCTAATGAATACTCAATTTGTCAAGGCTGAGAAAAAAAAAAATCATTCCAAATAGCTCCTCCATTAGGCCCTGCAGAGAATTCAGGACTGGGGGCAGGAAAGGATAAATGTAATTGGAATCAAACCTGTGTTGAAATACTGAAATCCTCCTATTTTTTAAGTGCATTCTTCCCAAATTTAGATATGAGTAGAAACAGAGTAAGGAAGAATATAGAAAGGGACATGGTGGCTTACACCTGTAAAGGTGGTCAAAATGGCAGTGATGCTACTTCCCCAGTAATGTCATAGGCATATTTGCAATCACTGTGACATGTTCTGGTTAGTTTTTCAACTTCAATAGACATCTGGAAATGACACAAAGTGCTTTAGAGATTTGGAGAATACCTGAAACTGATACTAGATCTGTTTATAATACTTTAAAGTAATTATGTTTGATTACTATAAGTTTTAGTCTGCTTTGTGTTATCCTTTCCCCAAAAAGCTTTCTTGAAGAAACTAGATAGCTTCATTGAAATTATTCACATGACAGTAAAATAAATATATATGAAATTGTGGCAGTTTAATTGTGTTGATGGTCTTTTTGTTGCAGGATCAGTTCATCAGTGCACTCATTAAAAATGGTCATACAGTTTTTAGATACAAAGTTGACTCTGAACCTCCAAAAGAAATAGAAACCAAAGCAACTGTAAATGATGGAACATATAAACAAGTATGTAATTTTAAAGAATTGAGTGATCATTATTTGTAAAAATACAGATTAACTGAAACTAAATATCCTGTTGTAATGTATACTTGTGGAGTTTTGTTTCTATATGAGGAGATCTAGTCATTGGGAGTTAGTTTAGACGTGAAAATTAATCTTTCTCTTGTCATGCTTTACTGTAAATAAGTTCAGTTTTAACAATAAAACCACCAAAGAAAAGAATTTTGTCAGAGCATTACTTTACATAAAGAGAGCTGTGTACATTGCACTGACATTAGTGTAATACTTAAATCAGTGTTTTCACCACCTAAGGGTTTATTTCTTCAAGGTGGGCTGGTCTTTATAGGGATTACTCTTTTGTTGTCTTCTTTTTGTTGCTTGTCTCCTTAGCTTCAGTCCAGCTGTTTTGTAGCACTACTATAGTGAAATCAGAAAGACATTGTTAAAACCCCTCAATTTCCATATTGATTAATTCTCCCTTTCCACCTTAATACATTTCCAACTAAATAGTGTAAGTTGCAGGGTCTACTGGAAGGAATTTTTATGCCCTACAGGGTCAAGTTACCTCCAGCCAACTGACTTAATCTTTATATCAAGCAGCAGCTTCTGAATCTTCAGCTGCAAACAGAACAGTACCTGAATCATAGGTGAGGTGTGTTTTTAGGGCAGTCTTTCTGAGGAAAATAAAACCTCACCATGTATTTGGATAGTAGAACATTTTCCTTAGGCATTTGCTTTGACTAAATGCCCAAATTTTGTAAAGTATACCTTTAAACTACTGTGGTTATCCTGGATTTAATCACTAGTAAAAAAGAGGAGAGGAAAAAAAAAAACACTATTGAGCCGTCCTCTGTGGGAGTACTTATAATCTGCTTTATTAGTTTTGTTTCTGTCCAGTGCACTAATTCTTATGGTTCACATATTTCAGATTAATTTGGTGTTTGACCGAAAAAAGAATATTGTTTATGTCAGTCCTAGCATTAGAGCCAACATACATGTCTTCAATTTCACTGAGTACTACCTAGGTGGAATTCCACCTTTTCTACGGGAACGGTGAGTAAAAGATACTGCAATACATAGGCTTTGTATGGAAACTCCACCTAAACTCTTTCCTTAAACAATTTCTTTCACACTCTCTATCAGATACCTTATGTGACAAAAAAAACCCCAAGTATATAATACATGTTCATAATCTGTGATTTTTGGCTAATGGCAAGATCTTTGTTGAAATTATCCTGAGGATTGGGTTTGATCAGCATGAAGTATGTGTAGACAAGAAAGATTGCTCTCGTTCTGTTTTTCTGTTTCTTATATAGTCAGCATTTATAGGCTACTGTAGCGGTGTGTACTTTGAAATACCAGGCTACTGAACTCTTTTTCCTCTCACTCCTTGAAACCAGCTTTAATATATCCACACCTCCATTTCGGGGCTGCATGAAGAATGTGAAAAACCCGTCCACTGCATCTGTTATTTTTGATGAGAGTTTTGGTGTCAGCAAGAAATGTTCAGATGACTGGAAGGTAATTTAAAAAGTTCCTTAAAAACTTCTGCTGCAGTTCACAGAGTCTGGTTAGCCTGTAAATCTTGGACCACTATATTTTAACTAAGTCAAAAATTATATTTGGTTAACATGTGACAGCAATAAAAGAACCTGGGCTGGCTATGAAGATTCAGAAGAAATGAGACACCAGCTCTACTGTGACAGCTTGTTCTGGCACATAGTCCATCCTCTTATTTAATACTGTTTACAATTAAGAATTCCTATTTACTATGTAAGCTTGTTGGCTTCCAGTTGCTCTTATTGATTAGGCTGGAATACTTAGTTACTTAAGATCCAGATCTTTCCTCTCACCAAGGTGTTTATGCTTCCTAATTAAATGACCTCTCAACCTTTCTTCTTGAACACTTCTTGACTGCTTCTACTGAAGTCTCTCATTGCAAGGCTCTTGCTCCCCTCCTCTGATAGTTTTGTAATTATTTTTTGTGTGCCCTTAAGTTTTGCCGTATTCTTTTTAAAATGGGACAGTGTGCCATTTCAGTGCTGGCTTAACCAATGCCACATGGAGAGATAAAAACTATGGTTCTGCTTCTCCTTAGTGCTGCTTCCATGGTGCATGATCTCATTTGCCCTTTTTACTGTGGTATTGCACTGAAAGTTTGTGCTATTTTGCTTTCGCTTTGTGGCATCTAAACCTTTCACAGAGCAATTTCTTTGCAAGCTGTTTCCTCGTGCAGAGGTTCTGACCTTCATTCTCTGTAACTTCTCAAGTATTGAAGCTTGTTTTGTTCCAAAATGCACAAGTATATTCTGTCTTCTGATTCACACAGTTTCTGTTCTTTAGCTCATCTGCACAGCTCCATAGTTACAAACCAATCCTGTAGCTACTCACTTTTGTGTCCCCAAATGTGAAAACTTCCAAAGCCAAAGGAGCTAGAGATGAATGCAAGCCTCATCTCCATTTAGAGTTTTTCAGATCATAGTTAATGCTGGTGAAACCAATTCAGTCTGTTCTGTACTGAAATAATGGTGCTTGTGGTTTGCCTTGTATTTGGTTTTGATTGGAGTCACTCACAATTATGTTGTCTTATGTTGCCATTTCTTCTGATTAAAAGGAAGATCACTGAAAATATTATTTTCTCTCTTTAGATTGTCAGATCTGCAGCCTTCTCCAAGGAGGGAACACTGAGCCTGAGTGCAACAGGTTTCCCATATCCCAAGGATTTCCAAGTTGGCTTTGGCTTTCAGACCATGTCTTCAACTGGAACACTCTTAAATTACAATCTACGAGTATGAAACTTGTTCAGCTTAGCATATGTGATTTGTTTTATCTCTGAATCAGTCTTGTCAGTTTGTGTAATAAGTCTCATGTAGATTGCTGTATTTTAAGGCAAGAAATGGCTGTAATAATCATCTTTTGAGCATGGCATCTTGCATGTCATAGGCCAGACAAATGCATCCTAGCAGTTTCTTCTCTCAGCCAGCAAATAGTTCGATAAGTAACTGAGTTTTGAATTTGAGCCTTCTACAGAGTAGCTCATGCACCTGACACCACCATCCCAGTAAGAAAACTGTCGCCTAATATAGTTGGCTGAAAATTTTCTCAGGGAAAACTGTCATTCTGCTCACACAGAAAGGTTACCATGATCAAATATACAGTACAAAGGGGTTGATTTTGGCTATGATCCCTCAGAAAGCAAGGTGGTTGAAGCAGAACCCCATTGTTCCTGGCTGGAGAGGTTAAGAAGTCGGTGCATTCCAGGCATTTGAGAAAGGGAGAACTGATTCCTCTGCTTTTCATAAAAATAAACAAGTATTTTAACTAATTGTTTGGTATTCAGAGTGCAGAAGTATTTTAAAACAGAAACTATGCTTATCGTACAGAACGTGATATAACATCTCATAGTAGATGACTGAGAAATGCAATTTTAGTGTTGGAAGATTTGTTTCTTACAAACAACCACTTAGAACTTCATTAATGGCAGTAGCAAGAACTAAAGGCTCTTGCATTTAGCTGATAATTTTGTGGGGTTCTTTTATAGCCTGATGTTCTTACCATCTTTCTGAGACCCGGCTCTGTAACTGCAAAGATGCGAGAGAAGGAAATCAAACTGGAAAAGAAATATGAGGATGGGTTAATGCATTATGTGACAGTAATGAAAGCAAACAACATGTGAGTCCAGTTCTTTATCTAATTCATATATGTTGTGGTTGGAGAAAAAAAGATTCCAATTTTGTGGGACTTGTTCTCTGGATAAATAGCTAAAAATAGCCTCTGCTAGCAAAGGATACTTAAATAATGAAGGAAAAGGGGATTTTTGGTCTATGAATATACATTTTGGTACCTGTATGGACAGCTGTTTCAGCTGTACCCCACTATGCATGTCTTTTCTAGGTTTTGTGAGTTTTGACTGCTTGTCTAGCTGGAACTCTGGAGACTTTGGAGCTCTTCCTGTTCCCATAACCTTTACCACTGTAACACAGGTGGTTAAAGAACCAGGGAAGAAGCAAATATTGTGTCTGTTTTTTCAACAATGATCTTTTATGCAGATGTCAGAAGAGACAGTTTACTGAAAAGTTCCTATATTATACTGACTTCTGTGAAGCACATAAAATGACATGAGCATTAGCCAAAGTGGAAATTTTTAATGGTTGGCCATAATTTGGGGTGATTATAACTTGATAGTGTCTGTACTAGGTGTTGCTCACAGGTCAAGTGCACTGTTTTGAGGGAAAGAATTAAATTCTGTCCTGTGGTTGTCAGTGAGAGTTTTTTCATGAATTTCAGTTGGACCAGGATTTCACTGTAGGACTGAAGTACGAGCTTCAACTCTTGCTCAGTATTTAGTATGGAAAACAGTTTTAGTATGGAACAGTTTCACTGCAGTCAAGGAGCACATACTGAAAAAGTCCCAGAAGTAAGCTAATGAAGCTCTAGCATAATTACAATGTAAGAAAAAAAACATATCTGCCAAATGGTTCTTTTTTATATATATTTCATTGAGTTTCATAACCATTTCTTTGTATTTCATGCTTATTTTTATTCACTTTGTTTCAGAGTACATCTGCTGGTTGATGATGAGTCCAAATCAGAATCAGTTGACTCTCCCAGGGCATTAAACTTAGAGGAATCAAACAAACCTATAAAATTTGGTGGAGATAATTTTGAAGGCTGCATCTCAAACATCTTTATCAAAAGGTATTTGGCCTAAAAATAATTTTGTTTCATGCATTTTGGCCTGTTCTCATTCTTTACCTATATTAAAATCACATTTTGCTAAAGTGCTTTTCTCCTACCTGTGCAAAGCCTTCGTAACTTCACGGCCCTCAAATATTCAGGTGTATTATACATAGTATCAAATTGTAATTAGTCTCCTGCTCAGATGTAAAGGAATTTTAGTCTGAATCATGCCTGTTTAGCAGTCTGTTAGCCAAAGAACTCCACACAGTGAATTGGAAATGCCCCAACAAGAGATTCAAAAAGATCTGCCAGATTGCATTGTTATGGCTCCCCAGGGAGCCGGGTAATGCAAGGAGCAAAAGCTACTGACAGCACCAAAACAGTTACACAAACAAGTGTGAGCATATGTATAGAAATCATGTGCCTGATTTAGGTTGTCTCTTTTCTTCATGTGTTTGTCTGGTTATTAGAGACCTCTTGCAGGCAAAATTTAGGAGAAAAAGTATGCATAAATATGTTTCTAGAAGAAAAGCATTCCTTGAGTCACGAGTGATGTCCTAGTGGACCTAGACCTTTGTATCAACTGAGTGTTGCTGAGTATTTGTACTTGTGTGGAGTTTTCAAAAAATAGTGTATTTGATTGTCATAGAATCACAGAATGGTTTGGGTTGGAAGGGACCTTTAAAGATCATCTGATTCCATCTCCCCTGCAACAGGCAGAGACACCTCCCACTAGACCAGGTCGCTCAAGTTATGTCTTCATTTAAAGCACTGCAAGACAACGAAGTAATCTGCATATTAACTACCCCATTAGAAAACAAATTGGGAAAATTACTTTTAGTACAAAAATAGATGGAGAATTAATACTGTGGCTAGTGTGAATGAGTGAATAGAGAATAACCAGTAATGAAGGAGTTCAGTTTCTAGCCCCAACTCTACCCTCTTCTCCTAGAGGAGCGGGGCAAGGAGCTTCATTGCTGTTTCTAGTTGTAAGGGGTTTGTAATTTGCTGATTAGAGATGCTCTGTACAACTTAGAAAATTATATTATTACTTAATATTATCCTTTATGCACACAGGAAATTGGTTTTGACAGTCTTTCTGATAATTTGGCTCTAATATTAAAGCTGTATATGAAGTTCTGGTGGGCTTTTGCCCTTTGACAAAACTCATTAGAACATTTTATTTAAGAGAGAGTGAATCATTTGACTGAACAGAACCTGATGTTGCCATTTTTTCTTGATCTGCTACTGGTTATGAATAATTAACCAGCAAAGCTTTATAGTCAGATCCAGAATCTTATTTAATAAGGCCACTACCATTTTCCCCCTTGTTTTTCAATGGCAATATTTTTTGTGAGTATTTTTTTTAAATAGATAGCTTTTAGCAAAAAATACTTTATTTAGAAAATATGAGAATAAAAACATCAGAATTTTTCCATAGCCAAGAAGAAATGGGCAGAACCATGACAAATAAAAGACTTTTTACAGCAGTGAACATACATTTTTCTTTGAAAAATAAAAATCAGTAACATTGGATAACTGGGAAATCTGTTTTGTACAGAACACAGTTTTACAATGTATTGTTGATTATGCTAAAGAAAAGGAATGCCATGTCACAACATTTTCTGCTTTCATCACTACAGGACAGGTCAGCTCCCTGAGGTTCAAAATCTCATGAGTTATACTGGCAAGTCTGGTGTATCCCTCGGAGTTTGCCACAAATATGAGAACCTTGAACCAATGCTGCTGAAGGAATTTAAAAATCCCCTCAGAGTTAAGATGCTCAAGGTATGCTTATTGTTACTGTCATCTTTGCTCCATATTGATGTCTGGGCTTTGTCTGCACAGCCATCATTTGTAGAACTGAGATTCGGATGTCCTTATTTTCCTTCCATCTCACATGTGAAGCAAGTTGGAGTTTCATGCTAAATCCACACCTGTTCAGAGTGACAACAGTTTTTCTGTCATTTAGGGAAGGCTGTTGAATGCCTCAGGTGGGAACTCTTAAATGTTTTGATTGAAATATTTCTATACTACTACTATTCACAGTAAATGTTTCAATTCTGTCTTGCATGTACAGAATGAAAAATACCTTGATTATTTGAAAACTGCTAATGTGAAAAATCACAGTATACCAACTCAGTTACATGTCGGCAGTGAAGCGTATCTCCTTGGAAGCATCCCCAACAGTTTCATATCCTACATGTTTTCTCCATTGTTATCTACAGACAGGTAATACAAATGTTCTCAGTTCTCCTCCTAATGCCTGAATTGTCAAAACTGCTTGAATCTTTGGATGCCAAGTATTAGGGTTTTCTTCTTGATTATGTCCTGGGTCATAACAAAAGGATGCTTCGAAAGGTTCAGGCTTTTTTTTTTTTCTATGCAAACATTTACCTAAACAGAGTAGATTGAATGGGATGTGGTAGATAATTACAGTACACACTGGGACCAATTTTTAAGCCTGAATATGTCAAGTTTCATTCACATTCAGAAATGCAGGCAGTGTAGAATGCCATGATTCCACCCAGATGCTATTCTGCACTTCACAAACAGAGTTTCACTGTCTTTTTTTCTGGAGAACAGAAAGGATACAACAACTAACAAAAGAGACCTATACTTGAATTTGCTTACTTTCCACTACAGGTTACATTGTTCTATAGATGTACGGACTCGATCATCAAAAGGATTAATAGTCTTCATGGAGGAAAGGTCTCAGGACTCTTATATGGCCCTCCACATTTCAAAAGGATGTTTTGTCTTCTCACTTGTCTCTGGAGGAAAACAAATCAAAATCAAAACCAGTATTAAATACAATGATGGGCAATGGCACACTGTAAGTAGTATGGCACAGGAATTTGGTGAAAGGACCACTAGCATTCAGAAGTTTTAAGATATAAGAAACTCAGTTTTGGTCATTGGAAGTTAATTCCTATGCCTGAAAGTTCATGTGGTTGACAGGTCTCTGACAGAACTTATTGAGACTGACAGTCCCTGCACATTATTTTCACTTTAAGTATTTCAACAATATGGTGTTTGATTTAAAGACAAGGCTTACACTGGCCTTTGGGTTTTCATTCTGTTATGTTTGCACCCCGGGAAGGTGGTCTTCAGCACAGATGGGAAGAACGCCCGCCTTGTTGTTGATGGTCTGAGGGCCCAGCACAGAAGATTAGCAACAAATTCTGCCATCAGTATTAAGCCACCAATCTATGTGGGAGGGCTGCCATCACTGAAAAAACAGGTAAATAATTCATACATTCACCCACACACACTCCCATGCTGCACTAATTACATATGGAAGCGTTTAATATGCAGGATTTCCATGCTCAAAAGCTTTTGGGGGCATTTCCAAGCACCAGGTGAGCACCATCTGTGACTGGTGTTTGCAGTTGTTCGTTACAGATCTTTTTCTCCTCACCTGTTAACAGAGCCTTCATCTGGACCCATATTTTCAACATGTGTTGCTGAGGCACTGATAACAACCATATCCTGTTTTCATTTTTATTCTTTAAAAATAAAGATCAAAGTCACATTTTTAATTCCAGAAATACCAGCTTTCTGCAGAGTATTTATCTCAGTGGAATAAGCAATAATCTGTAGAAAAACAAAAGAGAAAATTGAGCAAATTCTCATTAAGGAATTATGGATGTAGAACTGGATTCTAATCTGAAATATATGTGGTTTCTATTTAGAAATAGGACACTTAATGATCCGAGATATTTTATAAAATCAGGTTTAAATAAACAGACTCTTAGGAAGGGAAGAAGGTATTCGGGATTTCACAATTCCCTTGCATTGTCTTATTGACACTTCACTGGGAAGTATCTGTTCTACAAGCAGGAGTTATGTTAATTCAAAATCAACTGTTACTTTTGTGGTTTAAGCTCTTTTTTTAGAATTTTTGAATACCTTTTCACTGCATCAAAGATGGGGTTTAGATGCCTTTAGTGCCAGTTGGCTTTCTACAGTTCAACAGTCCAAAAAGAACTAATGTTTAGTATTATTACTAAAAAAATTGCCATAATGCTTTAGTATTCATGTTTTGCAATATGCTTTCAGAATATACCAATGAAGAGTTTCAAGGGCTGCCTGAGGAATTTTAAGGTGAATGGAGAAGTTATGAATGTACCTCATCAAAAAAATGGTGTACTTCCGTGTCTGGATGTTCCCATGGACAAAGGGATTTATTTCTTTAATGAAGGAGGATATATCACCATTGGTAAGATGTGTAAAGATATTGGTGTATGGAATTACATCTAAAGTGTATATGTGTATGGCTTATTTTATTTATTTTTATGTAGTTTTCCAATTATCTCCTCCTATGATCATTCCTCTACTCGCTGTTTAATTCTCCACAGGTAATTTGCTGATGGGAGGGGATTTTAGGGTTGAATTTACCATTCGACCAAGGAATGCAACAGGTATACTCCTCTATGCTGGAAGCAAGCAAGACAACTACTTGACTATTTACATGGAAGGAGGAAAGGTAAGTACAGACTGCTTCCATTGCAGCTGTATTTCCCTCATTCAGCAGGGGCAATTCTGAATTTTTTGTGTTGCCCCTTTTCTTTGTCACAGTAGCTTAACAGATATGTTTTTTACAGGTCATCACTGCTGGAAATAGTGGTGCTGGAGAGTTCCAGACATCAGTCACACCCAAGAAACCTCTGTCTGATGGACAGTGGCATACCATTGCAGGTACATTTTACATACCAGTTCTTTAAAACTTTAAAGGGATAGTAGGCACAGAGCACTGCACCTCCAGATCATTAATCATTTCACTTCTGTTTATTCTGAGAATACTCTTCAGAAAAATGTGTCTTGTATTAATTCAAGGATTTAGATAAGATTTTGAAGGCGGTGGGGGGGTGGGGGGGGGGTG
>JAWWEV010000083.1:104533301-104574009 GCA_035583235.1 Hafferia zeledoni
GAGATGGCAGGGAGGGGGGGGGGTGGCTCTCTTAAGCCCCAGACTACTTAGGTTGTCAGCTTGACTTTGAATGAAAATAAATCTATTTTTCCTATGAGTTAAATTTCAAGAGAGATGCTATTTAAAAATAGTGCCCATATCTAGTTGATTCTCTGATAGGGTTGAGAAAGAGTTCTCATTTACCTGCTCCTTTGTAGTCTCTCAGAAGGAGAACACTGTGCAGCTAGAGGTGGGCACATGGAGTAGCTACACCACTGGACTTCAACCCTCTCCTGCTACACATGTGTATCAGCCACTCTACTTTGGCAAAATTCCAGGTAATGTTATTGCTTCTTATTTTTTCATGTATCTACAGCCTTTTTTCCCTTTCCAAAAAAAAGGTCCCATCCATGCATGTAGTCCTATATCATTCCCACTCTTTTGAAAGCCTTGCAATTATTAATATTCTTTCAAATAGTTTTCATTTTATTAACATTGTCTTCCTACCTTGATTTTGTAGCAAATTTGGACACCCCATGGCTTCCAGTTCAAGGCTCGTTTTTGGGCTGTCTTCGGAATATTAACATCAATGACAAACATGTCTCCACCAGGAGGATTTCAGAGATTCACGGTGTAGTGAATTTGCATGGGTGCCCAACGAAGTAACTCTGCTGTTACAGTTGTCCTACCCACATCAGATTGTGTCTGATGGAAGTACTGTGTGAATTCCCCTGTTACTGAACACTATCAGTCATCAGGCTGCTTATTCTGAACAGCCAGTGAGCAAATGCATCCTCTGGATGTGGACTGTGCCAAAGCAAATGAAAAGGATTTGCTTTGATAAACTCCCTTTTAAATGCTATTGATTTCCAAGGTAATCCGTTGTGCCTTTTGAAATATATGCAGAAAATACAATTGTATATACCCTACTGGGCCAATTCTGCTCTCACCCACAACAGCATAAACTTGAGCAACTCCAGTGCCTCAATTTTGGAAATTTGCCTTAATGTTGGTCATCTTGAAAGCAAATTTGACCCATTAAGATAAAGAATTTTATAAAAATATAAATCTCTTTGGATTGTTATGTATACAGAAATGTACATTAATGTTAAAAGTAATAATAATAATAATAATAATATAAATGGAGTTTGAAGCACTTTAAGGAGTGAAACTCTGGGAGTTTGTTACAATGTTAGGAATTGTGGGGCCAAATAAATGCAGTGTGTTCTTAAAACTATCCATTTTCTTGTGTTTTTTTTTAATTGGTGGGGGGTTTATGAGCTTTTTACAGGCTGCTAAATCCTGCTTGCATTATCCAAATATTTCAGTAGCTTTAAGAAGCTGATTTGCCTGAATAAGCAGGTATCCATCATCTCTGCTTATGTCAATTTGGTTATCTAAATATCTCAGAGTCATTTTTTTGCAATCTTCAGAGTCAGAAAGTCTCCTCCTTAGGCACTTTTTTTTCCTAAATAAATGAAGACAAGTTATATCAAGAATAACAGGTGCACCTGCTACAATTATGTAGCATGAATTACAGGACTAAACCAGCAAAACTGTTTTCTTGGATATTCAAGTCTTTACATTGTACCCGATTGTGACCCACGGTGGAGGGCAGGGAACCCAGTTTGCTCTATTCTCCTGAGTAGAGGGCTGGACTGAACAGACTTGGCATGGCTTCTTCCACTGTCATTCAGAATCAACATTTTGATAGTTTTGGGTTTGTTTTTTTTCCCAGTGCTCTCCCTGGTGCCAACCCCTTATTGCGAAATTAAAACCCTTCCTAAGGCTGGTCCTTGATGTAGATAGGCATGCAAAGAAACCCTCCTTCCCACTTAATGCTCCTATTTCCCACTTCCTTCTTGCTCTAGGTGCAGCAGTGTGTCCTCAGAGTGTTTGAAATGAGGTGCAAGCTGGATTAATAGAAGAAGATGCCGAATCAATGGCCCTTATGGCTTTGATCATTTATCCCTTGTCTGAATTTTGCAGCTTTGCAGGACGGCAAAAGTGTCAACAAGCTGTTCACATCAAATCTTCTGTTGCTTTCTCTTCTATGGCAACTCTTTTACAGGCAGATTTCTGTCCATGCAGAGACTTATCAGCTAGTTTTGGAGTGAATGGGATGTGGTGAAAACATGCTGGGGTTGAGGCCTCTGAGGGAGCAGAAGATCAGCCTTCTCTCCAGAGATGCTCTGCAGAAACATATTCTCCTGTTTGGCAGCCATGGGACAGAAACAGCCATTGGCCTTGTGGTGATGGGGTTCAGAAAGCACCTTTTTGGCATAGCAACAACTGAATCCTTTCTACTTGTAAAGCTCACTGCCTTTGAAGTAGATTCTCGAATACTCATGTGACCAAAACTGCGGAAATACCCAACTGATTTACTGGCCTTAGTTAACAGTAAAAGTTTCCACAAGGAGAAAGGAAGAACAGTTAAATTTTATCATGCATTCCTCTAGTAACATTGCATATCTCATGCCCATCAGACTGCTGTCTGCAGTCCATTCTCTGCTCTGTAAAGAATCCTTTCCTTCTTCCCCTCCCCCATCAGAAAAAGCAATCATGGCAAAGATTTTTGCATCACAACCTGGAGTCGGTCCTGGATTTCCATTCCCTTCCATCTGATATTACTTACCGGAAGTGGGTTTAATGCTGACAAGAAGAAATGAAAAATTTATAAAGTCTTGAGTAAATGTAAGATATAATGATCAGTAAGTATTAATTCCAATGCAATACTAATTGCATAGCAAAGAATTAGGAAAGTCTCTTTAGTTTTAAGGTTCTTTGTGGTGCGTATTTTTTCCCCATTTTTTTTTCAGTTTCATTGTTTCCATAGAATCAGGCTGTCACACGTTATTGGGACAACCAATAAAAGCCAACTAGGTTTCAGGTTTTGTGTTTTAACATAGATAAATCTCTATCAGGCTGATGAACACTTAGAAAAAAGCTTTTTGATTGTGAAGAGCCAGTGGATGATCTTTACGTGAAGAAAGAAGTTGTCCTGTTTCAACTGATGAAGACTTTTTATTACTGAAGAAATCCACATGAACACTAAACTGTGTTTCATGCATTTTCTGTTCAGTGCTTAGAATACTCTGATTTATTTTCACATGGGAAACAACTTCTGGTAAGCACGAGCCTGAATTTTCTAGTATTTCAGTCATGAATGGTAAATATAATTTCAGTGGTAAAGATTTCTCCTCTTCAGGTTCGCCAGGAAAGATCCTTGTTAAAGGCAAAATAAATAATTGCCCCAATATATTTTATAGCAGACCAGAGTAATAAATCTTAGATTAAAATAAAGTGTGATGAGAATATAATAAGAATGAATAGCAATGTTAGCCTTTGGTAAACACTTTGTCATGGGTTTCTTTAATTGTTAGAAGTAGTAATTCCAAGGCTTTCATCATCAGTGTTGCCATTTGACAATAACTTCCATGAATTATTTGCCTCCTTTGGTAACGGCATTTGACATGGACCCCCAATCTATCAATTACCACTTTAGAATAAAATACTCCCAAAAGAGAGGATTTCCCTGTGACATTTTATTCTATAGTCATTACACTATTTGCTATTCAAGCCTGTAATTAATACTAATGTTTTCAGTGATTAGAAAACCTCAGTTCCCATCATCCTTTCTGAGTTTGCATTAATACTCATTGCTTGTGTTCAAGGGTGCAGAGGTAATACAACTTCCATTTTGCTTTATTGACGTTAAAATTAAAAGTAATAACCAAAGAAATGTGTATGTTTATTGTTGGCAAATTTTGCTATATAGTTTGTACGTCATGAAGGTTTTGAAAATTTTAATGGAAGACCAGATACTGTGTTCAGTAGAGAGCATGGCTGAGACCCCCACACTCTGAGTGTTAAAGAGCTCATCTAAATCCTAAATCAGTTACAGAAGGACAGTACATTTCCTCTCTAGACTAAATAACATTGGTATTGTTAGTGTCAAATCTCTCTCTTGTCCATAAAAGTATCAGGGCAGAGAGGGTTCATACAGTTAATTTGGATTAGATTTAATAGGATCATATTATCTGAGGTGGATGACACCAAGGTCTGTGAGTTTCCATTTATTATAACTACAAAACACAGCAAGATTAATGGGAGCTAAAAGACAGCCTAACGCTGAGAACTGATGTCGAATAAAATGAAATAGATCACAGGGCACTGTAGAAGGAAATACACATTCATGATGGAAAAAAGCACATATACATACAAAAGGAAAACAAACTTCCTTTCCACTGCTTATAAATCATACTGTAACTTAAGTTTATAATAACAAAGACTTCCAATTAGAACTGTAACAGTCTTTCTGTACCTGAGCTGAGGGTCTGTTCTTTTGTTACTGTACAGCTTTCATATAAAACACAGAGCCATTGAACTTTCACTCTGTCAGCAGCAACATGAATTGAGTTAGTTAACTTTCTCTAGTTTCATAACCACTTCTTTGGAGTCACCTGTGAGCCATTTCATTTTAGCTCTCCCTCCTCTTTGCCTCTTCATGAGTCCTCTGTGGATTATTTGGGGTATTTTCTCCCCTCTGCTGCCTTTATGCCCCTCATGAAATATTCCGGAAAATTCATTCTTAGTGAAAACACTATAAATGCATTATGGCTTTGTAATGAACTCTTGCCATGCTTTTTGCCTCTCAACATACTCTTTGTGGTTTCCTCTTTTTTTTTTTTTAAAACTCACCTTCTGCATCTTCCTTTGATGATGTAAGGAAATTCAGGGCACAATCACCCAGCCTTCTGTAAATCTGTCTGCATTTTCTAAAAATATGTTAAATGCCCGCCCCTGGGAAAAAGGAACTACTTTATGTTACAGGGGATGGTGCCATAAAACAATATTATAGCTTCACTGTAGGCATTTGGACTGCAAGGCAGAAACATAAACATCCTTTGTGCAGCTGGCCCAGACATCGTAAAATTGCAAGAAGCTGGTCATTGCCTGACCTGCAATGAAGCGTCCTCTGACTATAAAGAATTACAAGCAAAATAACCAATGGGTCTTTATGTCCTGTCTGTCAATTTTGGGGATCTTCTGTAGCAATGAAAGCAAACTACTATCTATTGTTCATATCATACCATGTCTCCTGGTTTGCAGCTGATAGCATGAGATCTTTTCTGAATATATTCCTACTTTGCACCTCAGCCAGTTACTGTGTTTCCTAGAGGTTGTTCCAAATGTGAAGCATATGTGAAATGTTTCTTGAGAACCAGTTTCTTCATGAAGATGTCGCTTTTTCACTGCTGCGTTATCACACAGAACAAAAAGAGAGATGGTTGGCATCATGATCTTTTGTCTCTGTTCAGTTATATTTAAACTGGGAACAACAACAGATTTCTCTATTGTGTGGGAGCCTATGTCTAAGATTCCTGTCACAGGAGGACTATGCACTGGCAAGAATGAATAATTAGATTCATAGGAATGTCAGTAATTTATAAATTGATATGGATGGAGACTGTTAGCATTTCAATCCAGAAAGAACTGTTAAAATCTGGTTTTTGAAGCCTGATGACATAACAAAGAAAAACATTTTAAAGGATAGTGAAATAAATTATTCTCTGTCCAGCCAGCTCTTGAAGACAGAGTTTTAATAAAAAAATGGGTTAATAACATAATAACCCAAAATCTATCAGCATGAGATATGACTTCATAGAGCAGTTATATGGTTAGGTAATCTTAATTCTAGATGCTTCTGATTACTTTCTTATCAGAATTACTGTTCTGATGCTACAAACCCAAAGAGCCTGTACTATGCCCAGGCACTGACTCCTCTGGCAAAATCAAGGGTTTCAACTAATAAAATTTACCTGAGAACAAGGTGTCAGATCAGTAATAAAGACCCAACTTCCCCTTTTCTGTACTCAGTTAAATCAAAAGTAATGACCTCTGGGGACAGTAACCTCAGTAAGAAGATAAGAAGCTAAAAGTGCTCTGAGCAATTCTCCAGGAAAACATGTAGGCAGGAGTCAAAGTTCAGTGGCTTAGTGGAAAGATTGAACCAGTTCACAGGACTTTGGTTCACACACCTTATTAAAACATGCAGGAAATCTTACATATTGTTTATACAAAATGTGTTCTAATATATTGCCAAGGTTTACAGACAATTGTTACTTCAGATGAAATCTGCTTATTATGTAATAAAAGGCAGGACACAGTCTCCAGAAAACCCAACATAATCCTTTTAATGCAAATACACATAAATGGAAACTTCTTACAAACACAAAGAGTATTTGCATCAGCAATAGAGATGGAAGCAAGACCATGCAGACAAACTGTTCTCCCTGATGAGTGTCAGCAGGGAAGGCAGTGCTGTGGGAGATCTTAGAATACCAGTCATGAGCCATCCAACCTGGATGCCAAAGACCCCACCTAGGCTCAGCTTTTTCTCCAGCTGCTCAAAATCAGAATTAACTCCAGTCATCTCACTATGCCTTTACACACTAAAAGAAAAACCTTCTGGCAATTCCATTGACCCTGCATGCAGAACAGTAGGACCAAATTTTGGACTGATAGTTGTATTTAGTCAGATTCTTGTAACCTGATACTGGCATGTTAAAAGAACATAATGTTCCCAGAGCTGAGCCACTTAGGAGGACATGTGATCCCTCAATCTATGTATGTTGCATTTATCACAAAAGATGAAAGGAATCTACATGATGTACATACTCATCACAAATTTAATTCAAAACAGACACCACAAAATCACTAATTATCATCACTGTTATTTAATTAAAATGGAATGAATAGGTTAAATCTTCCAAAGAGACAAGACACTGAATGCCATCAAACAGGATAAAAGCCAGGTGCCTGATTGGTATAAAACAACATTGCTCTATTGTTCCCGGATTTTGGTAGATAGGAGAAAAGGACCTTTATTGTTTCTAAATGTTGGGGACACAATGCATAGATCTTAGGAAAGGGACTTTGCTGCAAAAAGTTAAAATGAAGAATTAAAGAAAAATGTTACAGTTCACTTTCTATCAAAAAATAATGTAGTTTTTTTTTTAATCGGGACAAAAAAATACCTAAAACTCAGATGCTAGCTTAGAGGGTGAATAGGAAGAAAAAGACCTTATAGTTCAAGGAGAAAAGGTATGCAGAAAAAAGTAAGCCTTGGGACTGCTCAGAAGGGACTTGCCTCTGCCAAGAGAAATGTCTACAGCAGAGAAGCTGTTGGAAATTGTGATGATTGTTAGGCTGACTGGACAATTTTAGGGTGCATGGTTGCAGCAAGGAGCCCAGCCACTGTTCCCTTGAAATGGAGACTCAGTACCAGTACGTTTCTGGGCTGCTCCTGTGTCCCTGCAAGGCACCCCATGTGCCCCAACCTCTTTGCAGCCCATGGGAGGGGCTGTAGGGCTGGGCTTCTTGCCTGCACCCCTTCCCCGATGCTACATTGGGAGGGGAGCTCCGGAGAACAGCTTTTCTCAGGCTTTATGTCTTTTCTGACTTCTTTCGTGAGCTCAGCCTGTGAGCTCACAAAAATCTGTCTGCAGAGGGGAGTTCAGAAAAATAGTCTGCCAGGCTGAATATATGACAGGAAGAAAAACAGCACAAAGTTGCCATTCCTGGCCCCTTTTATTTTGCTCTCTGACCCTTTTCCTTTTATTTGTTGTACTTAATATAATGGACGGGAACATCTGGACTCTAATGACAGCAACCAAATTTGCATGCATATAGCGGATAATTAAGCACGTGTCTATCTGCAGCTGCAAACAGCAATTAGTCATAAGATAGCTTTGCACACCCCTTCCTGCCTATTCTTCTGTTCCCCTCAGAGGGCCCTCTCACGCACACATCTCTAGAGGCACTGAGCACTGGCGTACTTTTTATTTGTGAAGACAGTTGTACAGCTGAGCTTCTGTTCAAACTTTGAATAGAATGAACTTCCTCTGATCTGTCCATTTCTAGTAGAAACTGCTTTCTGCCTAAGACATGATGCAGTGACCCAAGTCAAAACATCCATGCCTGCATCCCGGCATAGCTGGGGCTGTAAGCAGATTTTGTTCCTAGTTCCTCCTCTCAAATGTGATGAGCTCTGGAAAGTTGTTTCTGGCTGGTGATATTTTCTGTGGCTGACCCTTCCCTTTCTGCAGTTGCCCAAGGCAATTACTGCCCTCTATGCTCCCTGCAACTATGAAGAACTTTATGTTTGCCCTACATTTTCCACCCCAGGCCCATGAAGGGCATATTATAAAATCTTATCATGTCAAGTAAATACATATATCCTACTCCTGTCTTTCCAGTTGTATAGTCTCCTGGCAATGAAGCCATAGGCAGCATCTTATTGCCTAGAACAGGTGTCCTCATTTCTCCAATAATACAGTAAAATTTTCTAGATAGGTAAAACAAAAGCTTCTCAGGGTTGCAACTAAGAGACACAGTTTAGAGTCATTTACAAAGCAGAATAAATTTCTAGTTTGGTGAAAACCAAAGACCGTGTTGCATATTCCTAAATTTCATCCTCTGGCATCATATCTTTTAATTTTTCTGTTTGCTAAAATGGAGTGTAATAGGATGGGCTGGGGCAGCTCAAGTTGGAGAAAAAAAGGGCTGGAGTGTGATCAAAGGGACCACTGTGCCTTGAGCAGGGATTAGATTCAATGGAATAGCTTCACAATCTGGACAACAGTGATTATTCCATGGGCTCTTGGCACTTGCTCACTGTATGATCCAGCTGCCTGATCAAGGCTTTTGTTGAGGTAAGAGTCTACATAATGATCTCTGATGGGGAATTCCTGTGCATGTTTGAAATAACATTCTTGGGTATAATTTGCAATGCTTCCACTGGATTTACTTAAGTGTGTTATTAGTATGTAGGCATTGCCAGCTATATTCATGCAAACTGCAGAAAGTGCTGGGATTAAGTAGTGATTTAAAAACAGAATCACAGTTTTCAGAAATTTATTAAGACCCAGAGATCTGCTGGAAAACAAAAGTTTGGGTTTAGATAGGTAAAGGGAAGTCTCCTGTGTTTCAGTGGGCAATACCGATGTAGGTAACAGCAACACACAACCCAAGCCTGGCTGGCCAACAATCACTGTAGCAGTCACATGCATCTGCATTTCAGGCATAGCTATGCTTATAGGAGCACATTCCACCCCCAATCCAGACAAAAATGTTAATGCTTTTACTATTAGGGTAGGCGAACTCATTATTTTCATTTGGGACAACAGAAAGTTACAAAATATGTGGACCTACTTGATTTTAAGCAAACCAAATGGCTACACAGACTTGTGTGCATATGAAACTGGCCAGTAGCACTGGTACCTGCTATGTAGCACCTACCTGACTTCAGTAAGACCCACAGCATCTGTGGAGTAGTTTGCTTACTCATCTCACAACTTCAGTTGCAGGAAAATTGGTCATCTGCTCTAGACTATTTTTTTATAATCGGTGGAGGAGGGTTAGTTAACCCCAAACAAAACCACACCCACACACCATCTTAAACATATGCTGTAGGAGGACATGGCAGCAGTCAAGCTAGCTCTGGGTTGCAAGCAAGAATCCCACTGAACTAATTCCCTGAAGATGGATGCAGCACTGGATTATACTTTAATCCTCAGGAATAATTAGACTACCTTACAACCTAGCTACAGAAATACCATTGTGCTGTATTGTCAGCAGGCCTCAGTGAAGAAAGGAACAAGCCACAGGAAATTATGTCCTGCTTCCAGTTGCAGGGAAAATTTGTTATTTTAAATGCTTTTGTCACTCATCCTTTTCAGTAATGAAATACCCAAACACAGCATGGTTAGCTTCTAGCATCTCCATATGATGATCTACTTTTTTCTGTGCTTTGTACCATTTGAAGCTTGAGAACATAAGAAAACGTAGGCTGAACCTCAAGTGAAAGGCATATAAAATAAAGAGATGTGAGATAGAAGGTGTATTTATGTGTGTTTGTGCACTTACAACCCCTCTAAAAATAGGTAAGTGCAAGAGCTATTAAAGTGAAAGGAATGGAAAGAAAAAGAGAAGAATGCTTACTGGGTTTCTTGCAGTAGAAAAAAGCATTTGAGAAAAAATTCTAATGAAATTAAAAATGGGAAACTGCACTGAGAAAATAAAAGATGATCTTGTCTTGTGCTATGCCTGGAAGATGAACTTTGAAGAAATGGCCTGCAGTAAAAGCCCAGCTTTTCTCACTGTATTCTCCTGGTTATTGCCATGCATAACTCATAATGGCTAAAATTACACAACTCAGTTTAAGTGCCTGGTACATAGCTGTCAGCCTCACAAAACCTGTTGATAGAACAATTAATTGTGAATCAGTACAGAATAAGTCACCCAATACCTGGTTTTAAAAGGCACGGTGCTGTTTAAGGGCAGGAGTGCTTTCAGAATCCAAATCTCCCTTTATCTGCAATGCAGCATTTTGCTTGCAGAGCTGCCACTTCCCAGAGTGGAAACTGGTTCTGGTAGTCCTTTGAGGAATCTGTAATTCTCAATAGTGTTTCCCAATTCACATACCTTGATTAAAAAGCGCCCAAATAGGAACATTTTATAAACCAGTTTGTACAGCGTATGTATTCCAAATAAATGGCCCAAGTTTCCAGAAGTGGAAGAATGGAAAACCTAATGGTGAGCAAAAAGAGAAATCACTTCTTATTTAAGTGAATAGGAACTCAACTGCATTCTGCTTATTTCACTAAGTACGAGGAGATAACACATATACTCCTGGTTTTACCTAATTATGAGAGTGCCAACTCAAAATCTAGTTGGTCAAGCATCAGCTTCCAGCCTCTTAAATTCTCTTTAAATCAAATGTTGGCCACAAAAAATAATCTCATCAAATGACAAAAGTATACTTTACAGTTTTACACATCAAAATGTGAAGACTTTCTATTCATATCAACTGACAGCCCATTCACATAAACTAAAACAACAAATTAATGACTATAAAACAACAAATTTAGGCAAAGACTAAAGTGAAGATTATTTAAGCATACGGCTCTATTTAGCAATTGTCTCCAGATAATGCTGTAACCTGAGTATATATAAATAGTTCCCAAATACACCCTTAATGGACGATGAACCCTTCACTTTAGGTTTATACAAAGAGACACAATGACTTTTCTCACAAATTAAATGGTTCTCTAAATTAAATGGTACAGCTAGTTATTTTCTTGAGTGAGCATCAAAAGTTGTCAGACCAAAGCACATGTTTCACAGATGAAAAGCTAGTATCCAGAAATAAAAACTTTGGTATCTGAGGCAGCATCTGTCTCTCAATATGTTTTTTAGGCTTTTTTCTGACTTGTGATATATGCTGCAGATCATACCGCTTCTTTTAAAAGCCAGTTGCCATGTCTATGTGTGCAAGCCTCAGAGAAGAGTTTTGTAAAGAACAGAGCGCTATGTTCCAGAAAGGCATTATTAAACTCCCAAAACATAGGGAACTGAAATAACTGGGGACAAAGACATCAGTAGCTAAGTAGGTGTATGTGCAAGGCAAGAAGTTCACCATCTTTGTAGGCATGTACACTGCTGGCAGAGCTGCTCAAATGAACATACCCTGTGTGGTCTATTCCAGTGACAGAAACTCAGGAGCCTTTAGCTGGAGAAAGTTGTGAATGCCTTGATGTAGCATAGTGACCAATGCTGATGCACAAAATTATGGGGTATTACAATCCCCTCAATAGATATGAGAACCAATGTGTAGACCATTTAAGTGGCTTGCTGAAAAACACCAGTGAGGCAAGTTCTTTCATACGTGAATTCTTTCATATGTGAGTGATGTGACTGTCAGGTGATGACCAGACCTTGAAGTGGTACTACCATAAGTGTACAAAAAAAGTGAAAACAGGCCAAAAGGGACATCCACACAAGTATTCACCATTTGCAGCTTTTACTAATGCCAGGAGTGGGAAATTCACAGCTGGGCCATGGTTGCTTCATAACCTCTCGCTTTGTTCTCCTCTGCCTCCATGGGTTGGTACCCAACCACCAGCCCACCAGACCTTTTTTTCATGCCTTCCTTTCTGTTTACCTCAACTACAGGTCATTACAGTTGTAACTATCTTTCAAAGCAAAGAGTGTAAAGTTAGGTCACATAGCTTAGCTTAGTCTCCTGTAGATAACAATCTGGACAATCTGGCTACACAAACTTGTGTTTCATGTCATAAAAAACCCCTTTCATCAATGGGGTCTGTTGACTCTTGTCTCTAGAATTTTAAACAAAACATTCCCCACCCTCAGGTAAGGAAAAAGAGGAGTAGCAAGGAGTGCAGATTTGAAAACTGAAAACCGAACATGATGTCTAACATGGCCAAAATAAACACCCTGTAACTCAATTCTGTTGAATGGCAGTTCTATTTTTGTAGGGAATGACAGAAGAATAAACTAGAAAAACTGTTAAGATACTACATATAAAACACATATAATGCCAAAAGTCCCAAATAGAAAGAGAAAAGTACAACTGTTGTTGACAAGTGTCCTTTAAATAGTCTCATTTCAAATAGCATTATGCATCAAGCTGCTTGACACCTGTGAGAAAATATTTACTGCTAAAATAGTAAAAGAAAAATAAGTCTTAGTAAGATATTGTCTTTATTATGTTCCAAATATTTCAAAATATGTTCTACAAATATTTTTTATTATTGTAAATTACAAAGATTGAGGGGAGCACTAACACAAAAGGTATTTATTGAGGCTCAGGTTTGCCACAGGTTAACTATGGCCTTGATGATTACTTATTTACCATTGCAAGCTTGAAAGTACAAAGGCACATTCTCAGTAGCTGGGCAAATGATTTATTGGAAAATGCTATACATATAGTTAGATTACATGTGCAGGTATACAGAGGAATATATAGAAAAAAAATCCTTCACAAAAGCATCTGGCCTGTGAAGCAGCTTTATGCACAAATGAAATATGCAGGAAAACTGCAGGGCCCCTCCAAAGCAGATTACCAAAAATGATTAGAGGTTGAAAATTGTGAAAGGTCAAAGTGAACAGGTTGCTATTTGTTGCAAAAATTGAGAGACTAACAGGGTCCCAATCAAGATCCCATAATGTAGAAACAAGAGTATCAAGGGGGACAAATATGTTTTCATTTGCTATTACCCTCCCTGCTTCTATAACAAAGTTGCATGTTATTGTTTCCATTGTTCACTGGAGCTAGAACAGGAGGGAAAATCAATCTGCAGACTCTCCATTCTCAAAGTATTTTGAGGACATTCAGACAAAGATTTGCCTTTTTTAATCTAGATGAATTTATTCTGACTCATCAGAAAGAACTGGGCTAGAACTGGTGGATTTCTGGCAATAATTTTGGACTTTACATTTCATGCTGTGTGGCAATACAGAGAGGGTATTTTTATAACCAAATGTAGATCTGAACTCTGTAGGAAGTCATTCTTCTGAAAGTAAAACATTTTAAATTGGCTCTTAAAAATTCAAGCAGCTTGATTATTTTGTATGGAAGTCTTTCCCACTAATTTTTATAAAACAGGCCAGCATGTGACTGCTGCCTGAACGAGCAGCTGTTAGTATTTCATACTTGTGTATTCCTTTGTTTTCTCTGGAACTGAGTGCATATGTTTGGCTATTAGCACATTCTGGGGAAAAAAGTCCCAATTCCAAAAAGCTCTAGTACTCAGCATTCTTTATATAGCAAAAATTATACACCTTTATATGCTTCAGTAAAAATAACTCTGTGTGACTGCACATCTTTTTATCCCATTATATGACTAATTATACATTGGGTCCAGAGCAACAAGAACTGTGGATAATAATAAACATTACCAAATATAAGCAAAATATGAAAAGACATGTGAAATTGCTCTTACTTGCTCTGTCTCCTCTTTCAGTCCTCTTTTTGAAATTCCAAGAACTTTGCCTGCTGTGACCCAGCCATCTCTGATTTCTCTGTGGAAAAGTGCCACAGCACAGCCTATGTTAAAGACTAGACAAGAGCAGCCACAAGCCAGTGCTCAAAAGACCAGGACTGAAGGATCAGTCACCTTCCATCTTTTTATAGCTCCCCATATAAAAAACGCTTCCTATGAGGAAAAGGCAGGGAAAACAGAAAGCTTGTGAGAGGAAAGAGTAGCTGATTCTCGAATAAGGTCCACTGCAAAAACCCAGCAGTTATTCCTCTAATTGTTATTACTGTCACTTTCTTTAATCAAAGGAAAGGGTCAAAAGACTAATTTTAAGTACCCTAGGAATACTTTGGATGAAAAGCCTCATTGAGCCTGTTCTGTTTTACCAGGATATGTATGCATACTCCTTGTCTATTGACAGAACAGACAAGTTATTTCAACAGTCATTTCATGTGTGTCCTCAGGCTGGATTTAGCCCTTATAATAACAATGCATATTAATCAGAAAATGTGGAGAGCCAGCTCTGAAGATTAGCTTGGCTTTGTAGTAGTGCTTAGTTGCTGTGCTGTATATAAAATGCATGATGATAAGCAATGTAGAGCTCACCACTCATAAATATTTAAGTGACAAGACACAATAGACAGGCACCTTCATTGTTGCAAAATCAGAGATACAGTGTGAGGCACAAGCACAAGAACAAGTGACTTTAGCCACTTTAAAAGTACATTTCCTTAGAAATGTACTTGTGAACTTCATTTTTTTCTTACCACATAGAATATATTCAAAAAGGGAAGATACTCCCATTTATATATTCAGTAGCCATTACTGGCAGTCTGACACAGATAAGACCCCTCTGATGGTTTGGAAAAGATGGCTGTATCCTGGATTGTAACACCATTTTGTAACCAACAATGGGACTCCAACTGCTATTGAACTAGAGTATTAAATCCTCAAAAACAAATTCAGAATTACAGAAGCAGATACTGCAAGTTTGTGTATGAGTCTGAAAAAGTGTAGGAGATGTCTCTATGATTTTAATTGGTATTTCCAACATGCTATATACATACACAGCCACAGTTTATGCAACACAGAGGAAAACAGTTCATTCCATTCTGAAGCATTTTACTTCTCTCTACTGAAATAATAAGTGATTCTAACTTAATTTCTGATGATCAGATATTCTAATCCTCTGCTGAAATTTCATCTGCATCTTAAAAAGTGTAAATTGTACTAGGCTTATTGAGGTGCACGAGAACAGAAGTAGAGTATGGGAACAAGATGGTAAAAAGAAACCCAGCAAAATGAGGTTTAGGGCACTGAGACAGAAGCAAGCAGTTAGCTTGCCATATTCAGACACAGTGGAGAAGGGCCCTGAGACAAGTGGGACCTAATTTACAGAGCATGAAAATTACATTAAAGAAAATAGGAATATAGGCCTGTCCTTGGTTTTAACTCTTTTGTCTCTGATGCTTTAAATAAATCATTAAGCTCTTCTGTAATAGTTTATTTCCTGATTCTTAAAATTCTGCCCTTCTCTGTCATTCATGAATAGGGCTTAAATTCCAATTAGACTTACAGAGGAAAAATGCCAATGAAAAACTATTTTTTATTCAGGAATCAGTATGTGAAGATGATGACTTGCAGGACTTCTCCCTGTCAGAAGCAAAATGACAGGGCAGAAACATGGAAAGCTTGTCAAAGGGAAAAGCAAGTGAGTAGTCAAAGATATAGGCTGTCTTGAACTACAAAAGTAGCGTCCTACAAAGGGGCTGTAAAACCACCACAATTCTGTATCTGTCACAGGATGTGAATATTGCAAAGGTGTGGGAAATTTTAGGCCAGTTAATTTATTAAAAGTACAATTCTTGTTCAGCATCAGTAACTTTATTGTCCTGGAGTAATTACAACCTGTTTTCGTAAGAGAGAGGTAACAGGCCACAGCAACACAGGTTATTCAATACTGCACTGCAGCAAGCTGTGAGGCAAAGGGAAAGCTACACACTGACTGGCCCCTCTACTGAAATTGTTGGCTTATGAGTGCCTGTCATGCTGACAGTATGCTATTTGGAATTAAAAGGAAAAAAAATAAAACAAAAAAACCCCAAAGAAAGACATTTAGACTGGTAAGTAAATACGAGCTTTGATTAGCATGTGCAAGTCATCAATGTAGTCCTGTTCACTGTGGTTTCTTCACTCCCTCAGCCATTTTTAACAGGCTGAATCAGTGGTAGCACATCCTCTGTGTGAATCAAACTAACTGTAACCCACCACAAGACCTCATCTGCCATTACAGGGCAGCCAGGCAGACTTACAGCTCTGCTGATTTCCAATTCAATTCTGCAGGAAAATGAGGTTGCAAAGCATATCACAGCATGGGGACTATAAAACTGCTGCTGCTCAGCTGCTGAAGTCAAACTGCTGATGTCATACTCCTTCATTACTGGTGTCCAAATGAGTTACTTCTCTACTGACAGTTGAAGTGCAGTTTCATTCTGCTGATTTTTTTCACACACTTATGGCTGTGTTTCTGCAGAGTTGATTTAGCAACTCACATCTTGAGTTTTAAAATTAATAGCTATCTACTGGATACTAATTAAAGCATTTGTTACAGGAAACAAATTACCTGTGCCAGCCCTGAGCAAAGTCTGGACACCAAAAAGAAGATTTCAGTTGAATTTTAGTTCCTTGTGCATGGGGCCAAAACCTGAATGGTGCACACAGCCCTGCTACGCTGTTATTCAAACACAGGGGCTAGAAAATACGAGTCTAGCTTTGGAGGAATGGAGTAGGTGTTTCACAAAGGACTTGGCTTTTTGCTCCTCAGAAACAGTATTTGGAGGTGGGAATTAGCCTTCTCTATGACAAGTTTTCAGGGAATCCGTAAGAAGATTCATTGCCTCTTGATCAAATTGATTACATAGGGATAAGGGAAAGGATATAATAACCTGCTCATCCATGAACCCCTCTGTCAAAAAATTGTGCCTGGTAGGTTACCTTATGTAAGGAATTGTTTTCATCTGGAATTCTGTGCCTTGTGCACACCTGAAACAGGGAACAAAGGTGGTGAAACTGCAAGCAATTTCCTTTCAGTGAGGCTGCTTGCATTTCTGGAGTCCCAATTTCACAAATAACCTGTAAATACATCAAAGAACATGCTGTTCCCCAGTCATGCTGTGCCGACTTCCTTTAAGTCCTTAAGGATTTCTGGGCTGTGTAGATCATGCTGGTTTGGACATGTGCATCGTAAGAGAAGGTATGTCCTCTTTAAACACTCCCGAGTGTCCAGCCCCATTCAGTAACACAGCGGGGCTGGCAATCGGCCTAACAACCCAGTTCATACCTGACAGATTCAGAAGCCTTCTGGTATTAGGCAATCCTCACTTTTCAAAAGGTGTTGTCTCAAGAGGTTTTTAGTATTGAGAATTTCCTGCAAGACATGTACAGAAGTATTGCTACTTGATTTACAGGAAGGCAGATACTTTGCTTTACAGGGAAGAGGGGCTGCCCCTAAAAGTAGCATCTGGTTCCCTGCTAGCAAGGGATAGGGGTCAGCGTGATCCTTAAATTTTTCACCAAAGCTGAAGCACTGTTGTAGCTGACCAAGTTGTTGGTAACAGCGTTTGTATTCACCTAAATTTAAGCACAGCAAAGAAAGTCTTTTCCTGCAAAGAAGGCTAAAAACAACGTGAGTGTAATTTCAGCATCCGGGTAATTGGCCATTTTGGTTTGGAATGGGTGCATTTACACAAGTTCACTTCTCTTACCCTAGTTTCCCAGACTTGCACTGGAGAGGTCACAAAGTCACAAAAGAGGAACTTCAGTTTCTGTGCTAGTGACTTTGGTCACTGACTAAAACCATAAAAAAAAATAATAGCTGAAAAAAAATCACTTCTCTTGGAAGGGAAAGCTGCCTTATCAGAGGTGGACTTCGGACTTCACTACTTCATGCCCAAGGCCTGGTTGGGAAACAACTGCTGCATCCCATCCATGAAAACTGAAAAACCCCAGTGGGTCATGTGAGGAGCCTCAGGGCTGTGGACAGCCCACCTGAGGGAGGACAGGTAAGCAGCAGCCACCCACCCACACCTTTGCAGTGCCCACCAGCACAGCGAGCAGAGGTGTCAGGGTGGTGAGGGAAGGTGGCACATGGCGAAGGGCAGCAAAACCCACCAGCTGCACACACAGACACCCCAAGCCAGGCATCAGCGCCCACCTCTCTCCTGCTGGCACTCACTGTGCCATCCCTGGAGTCCCTGGGCAGAGTCAGCAGTGCCCTGGCAGCCAGGAGAGCCAGCTGTGTCCTGGGGGGCATCAGGCAAAGCATCATCACCCTGTCAAGGGAGGGGATTGTCCAGATCTGCTCTACACTGGGGTGGCCTCACCTTGAATATTGTGTGCTGGTTTGGGAGCCACAATATAAGAAAGATACAAAGAAAAAGTTGAAAACTTCATCAGGCCTTCTCAGATGTAAGTCATTCATGCAGAGTAAAACATTTGGCTGGTAGGAGACAGGAAATTGTTGGAATTCTTGTGACATACCACCCCTGATCTCAGGATTTATGCCCTTCCAGGCAGGAGGGCCAGCTGTGTCCTGGGGGGCATCAGGCACAGAGTTGCCATCCGGTCGAAGGAGGGGATTGTCAGCTCTGTGCTGGTGCAGCCTCACCTCAAGTCCTGTGTGCAGTTTTGGGCACCATAATGTAAGAAACACACTAAGCTGTTAGAGAGTGTCCCAAGGAGGGCAAGGAAAATTGTGAAGGGCCTTGGGGTGAAGCCATATGAGAAGTAGCTGAGGTCACCTGGTCTGTTCAGCCTGGAGAAGAGGAGACTGAAGGGAGACCTCACTGCAGTTACAACTTCCCCATGAGGGGCAGAGGAGGCGCTGGCACTGATCTCTTTCTCTCTCGTGACCAGTGACAGGACCAGAGGGAATGGCCTGAAGTTTTGTCAGGGGAGACTCAGGCTGGATATTAGGAAAAGGTGTTTGAGCCCTGGAAGAGGCTCCCCAGGGAAGCGGTCGTGGCACCAAGCCTGACAGAGTTCAAGAAGTGTTTGGACAGCGCTCTGAAGCACATGGTGTGGTTCTTGGGATGTCCTGTGCAGCGGGAGTGGTCTGACTCGATGGTCCTTGTGTGTCCCTTCCAACTCAGGACACGCAGTAACCCCGCACCTCCGGGGACGGGCGGCGGGCAGGGAGGGAGCGGCACCCCCACCGCCGAGGTAACCCCTGCCCCGCGCCCGCCGCTCCCCGGCCCCGCACCCCGCGCGCCTGCGCGGTCCCCTCAGCGGCGCCTGCGCGTTGTGGCGCGGGGCGGGCGCGGCGGCTGCGGGCGGTGTGCGGGGGTGTGCGGGCGCGGCGGCTGCGGCGGCTCTGCCACCGCCGGGACGCGGCTCCGCGGGCACCGGGCGCTCCCGGCTCCGGCTCCTCCCGTGGGGCGGCCGAGGCAGTGCCGAGCCACCCGGGAAGCGGCGGGCGGGTGGGTCAGCAAGCAGGCAGGCAGGTAGGTGGGTGCGGGAGAGCCGGCTGGGTCCCGCTGCCTCCTCATCGTCATGGCCGGCTCAGAGCAGCCGCCGCCGCGGGAGGACGAGGAGGCGCCGCTGCCCATCGAGGACGCGGAGCTGGCGCTGGCCGGCATCAACATGCTGCTGAACAACGGCTTCCGCGAGTCCGACCAGCTCTTCAAGAAATACAGGTCAGCCCCGGCCGCCCCTGCCCCTGCCCGGCGCGGCCCTCCCGCTGCGGGCACCGAGCGGGGTCGGGGCCGCCCGCCCTCGCCTCGGGCAGCGCTCTCGGGGGGAAGGGGCACGCGTGATTCGCTGAATGCATCGGGTTGGAAGGGAACGCAGTGGGTCGTCAGCTGCAACCTCCCTGCTCAAGCAGCGTTGTCCTAGAGCACATGGCATAGGATTATGTCCAGACGGTTCCTGAATACCTCCAGTGAAGGAGACTCCACAGCCTCTCAGGGCAATCTGTTCCACTGCATGGCCACCCGCACAGTAAAGTTCTTCCTCTTATTCACGTGGATCTTCCCGCATCAGTTTATATCCGTTGCCTTTTCTCCTATTGCTTAGCACCACCGAGAAGAGCCTGGCAACCTGCCTTTAGAATTTATATACGTTGATGGGGTCCCTTCTCAGTCGCCTTTTCTCAAGGCTGAACAAGCCCAGCTTCCTCAGCCTTTTTCCTAACAGATGCTCCAGTCCCCCAGTCATCCTCGTTGCGCTCTGCTGGACCCACTCCGGGAGCTCCATGTCTCTCTTGAACTGAGAAGCCCAGAACTGGACGCAGCACTCCAGATGTGGCCTCACCAGGGCTGAGTAGAGGGGCAGGATCACCTCCCTCCACCTGCTGGCAATGCTCTTCCTAATGCAACGATTCTGTTGGTTTTCTTGGCCCCAAGGACACACTGCTGGCTCGAGGGATTTGCCCCCAGGGTCCTGGGTGAGGGGCTGCAGGTCCGCGTTGCAGGGGTGGGGAGGGGCCAGGCAGGGGTCCCTCGGTAGCACTGGCTGCGTTTGTCTGTCCTGTGTGTGTGAACATGCACATGAGCCTGGAGACGTGTTTTTGCTCTGGTGCTCCTATGTGTTCTGATGTGGTTTTCAGCCTGCAAAAGAAGTAGCGATGGAAGGTCCCTGAGTGCTGCCCTGATTATCTTCGGGCTGTAAGATTATGTTTATAATCTCTGCATACATCATGTCTAGGTTTTGGCGTTAAGTAGGCATCTGGTAGAATGGCATTAGCACAGCTGTACAAGTCAGTCTTAAAGAAAAGATTGCCCCGTCTGTCCTTGCTTTTTTTCTGAGGACTAATGTCTTCCACCTGAGCTTGAGCTGCTGTAATTGCGCATACATTCTAAATAATTAATGTGCACTATGTTGTTGTTGTGCTCTTAAAAACAGCTTCAGTTGACTTAAAATAGAACTTCATAGTGATGCTGTACTTATGTACTTAAATCTTATTTATGAAAAGGATGGCTGGAAGTAGAGTGCAGAGAGTAAGACAAATTAAGAACGTTGCCCTTAAAAATAATGGAATAACAACTTTATTGTGTTCGTGCAACAGCCTAATACTAAATACATCATCCTGTCTTTAGTGGATACTGCTGGGTGACATGCACAGTACTGTTGTATAGAACTAACTGGGATGTTGCAGGTGGCAGGTAGAGTCCAGTTCTGCATTCCTCACATCCATAAACCCCAAGATCATCACGTCCAGCTCTTAACCCAGTACTGCTACCAAGGCCACCACATGTCCTTGAGTGCCATGTCTCTGTCTGGAGCAGTTGCACCCTATGAGTTACTTATTTCCTGAGTATTTCTTTCTGTTGGAGTTGTCAGTTGTTCAGTTGCTTGGTTTTGTGTTATGTAATTTTTTTTTAAGGTGCCAGTTAAGAAACACTTGATGACTTTTCCTCTCCTCCACTTTTGGTTGTATTGTGCCATTGCTTTCTCTCAGTACTGTGAATCTGGAAGTAGTCTAAGAACTCTAAATACGTGATCTTCTTACATTGTCAAGTAGTGCAAGGGGTAAAATTGTTAAGATTCCTGTTTTGAAAAGGCAGTTTAATCCTCCCTTGAAAGGGTAAATAATGGTCTCTTCTGCAAACCGTTCTCTTGTTTATCTAGGAGTTTTATTGCTAAAAATATCTTAAATGCAGAAACTTGCCAATCTTTTTTTCCAGGTGCAGACTTTCCTTTTTTTGATTTTGTCAAGAAGTGCCTTTGAGTTCAGTGTACTTTTTGATCCTGGCCTTTAACCAGCACCTGTAAGGAGTAAATAGGAATTCTTTCATAAGAATAATGGCTCATGATTCATAGGTTTATAATTGCCATCTTAGAGCTGGAGATTTTCACAGTCATTCAAAAACTTTCTACTTTGTCCCAAAATTTATAGCAGGGTTCCTCTTGCTGTGAACTAATAGAGCCTTATGGAATTGCAGATTAACTGTATGTTGAAAATGTATTTGATGCAGGACAAAAGATACCACAAAGTGTGCTTAACTTCCTATAAATGTGAATTTTGGAGGCATATGCAGTGAGGTCCACCTTTTTTTCCCCAACAGTTTTTGCTTCTATATTTGTCTTGAATGTGTTCTTCCTGCGAGGACTTCGCTAATGTTTCTTTGGCTGCAGTCTTAATGAGTTATGTCTTCTTGGTGTGTGCTTGGAATTGTGAAATAGAACCCATCCTTAATGGGGCTCGTAAGCCAAATGAGCGACTCAGGGTAATTTAATATAGATGTGTGTGATTTGTGGCAGTGGAGCTCAAAGATGTCTGATGGAATGCAGCTTTTTTAACTGGATAGTTGTCTGTATTTCAAGTGACCTTTCTTATAGAAAATGTTAATTTTAAGCTACTGCTTATGCAGGTAGTTTAGCTCTGTTTCAGAAGCTTAACAGTTATCAGATAAATCTCAGAAGTGAAGGGAGGTACTGAGGTCTTTTTCTTACGAAAACTGTTTAAGAACCTAGAAGACTATTTGGAAACTCAGTTACTCAGCAAAACTGCAGTTTCAGTAGCCACATCATTTAAACCGCTTAAAATTGTTTCTTAGAAACTACTGATTTTACTTCTGGTTTTAATTACTTTAATTCTTACTTCATTTGCCACCTGAAAGTTCTTGTGAAAAATTAATTCAAATCAATGCTTCTATTTTTTTGGGACAGTAGACAACCTTGCCTCAGAGCAGGTGGGGTCTGTTTTACTTTGCTATTCTGCATTTTTGCATCATCTGCAAAGCTGAGTGCTGAGCCCAGAATCGGTCATGTTTGAAAACTGGTCATAATGCAGTCCCTGAGGAAACTAGGGTAGGAATTGCAGCTGTTTTGTATGTATAACCACACCAAGGAAGTCTTGCCTTTGAAGAGTGGTGGTACTTTGAATGGGTTTGTTTCTGTGTTGGGTGTGAAAGAGAAGTATTTTGTCTTTTGGTGTTGAGAGCTCATATATATCTGTATAGAATGTGAAGAAGTTGGATGAATATGTCAGTTGTGTGTCAGGTGTAACATGTAGTTGGAACTGCGAGAGCTATCACGCTAAAGCAGGTAATATTTTGTCAGGTGTAGTTTGTGACTTGTTTTGTTCTAGATTATACTTAAGGGAAGATACCAGGCTTTGAAAAATCAGCTGAAAGTATCACCAGAATCTGCATGTGCTTTTTCATGAGTTTAATTTTTTTTAAGAAGTGCAGATCCTCCACCTGTCACTGGTGATAAGATTCAAATACCAGTGGATGTTACATTTTCATAAAGCTGCAGCAAACAGCACCACTGTCTTTAATGCTTGTAGCTGTGTCAGGTCCCCATGGTGCCAACTCATATTTGAAACTGTCAGGTATCAATCTTCCCATTCAGCTTGTACAATGCTGAGACTATCCCAGTTCTCAAGGATTTAAACTTTGAGTACCTGTGGAAGCTGCAAGAGATGTGGAGGTTAATCAGGGACACAGGAATTAGAGATGGAGCCCTCAGTCAGCCCATGGGATGGGATTGTTTTGGTGAACCATCCTGACCCTAGCAAGAAAGCTGGAGCAAGTGTTTTCTGCTTGTAGTTTTTGAGATTCCTTAACATCTAAGAAGGAAATAAACTGTCAAAAGACTTTTTTCCTTTTTTTTTTTTTGCTGATTCTTCACTTCATAAAACCATTTGCAATTCAAAAATTATTTAATAACTTCCTCCAGCTAAGGGAGAAGAGAATGTCAAATGAAATCAGGAGTTTTTAGCTAAATGTTGACTCACAACATAAATCGTAGAATCATGGAATATACTGAGTTGGAAGGGACCCTCAAAATCAAGTTCAAGTCCTGGCCCTGCACAGGCCAATTCCATGAATTGCACCATGTGCCTGAAAGCTCTGTCCAAACATTTCTTGAACTCTGTCAGGCTTGATGCCACGACCGCTTCCCTGGGGAGCCTCTCCCAGTGCCCAACGACCCTCTGGATGAAGAACCTTTTCCTAATATCCAACCTAAACCTCCCCTGACACAACTTCAGGCCATTCCCTGTGGGGTCCTGTCACTGGTCACCACAGAGAAGAGATCAGTGCCTGCCTCTCCTCTTCCCCTCAGGAGGAGGTTGTAACTGCAGTGAGGTCTCCCTTCAGTCTCCTCTTCTCCAGGCTGAACAGACCAGGTGACCTCAGCTACTTCTCATATGGCTTCCCCTCAAGGCCCTTCACCATTTTCCTTGCCCTCCTTGGGACACTCTCTAACAGCCTAGTGTGTTTCTTACATTATGGTGCCCAAAACTGCACACAGGAGATGATATATAAAATATATATAAGGTCATCTCCAAAGAACAAAATTAAGATGATGTAGAGGAAATGTGATTCTAAGACAAAATGTGTAAAGATCTAAAGAGCGAGGCCAATGTAGACAAATATGCTCTACAACCTTCTATGGTAAAGCAGAACATGGAGACAAATGGAAAGCAAGTGGGAAAAAAAGCTCAGTATGATTACCTAAAAAACCTGAAATTAAGTTGACATGTTACATTATATGTATTAACAGACCTACAAGGTTCAGCAGTGGACCATAAATTCCCTTGTGGATGGATATTTGAACCTCATATTACCCATTTAAAATGCTGATTCTAGCTCAAAATACTTTTGACACAAATACAAGTTGAGACAAGGTGACATTGAACCAGCATTGATCAGTAGGTAGATTATGGCCCATGTATGGACTGTCTAATCACTGACAAAATTCTTGCTCAGCAAAGGAGCCTTAAGAACAGAAATTAAGAGGTTTAGTAGATGCTTCAGTAGCTTCTCCAAAGATAAGGATAGCAGAGTGGGAACTGACGTCAGTTGGTTGGGAGAAGGATGATAACATCTGGATTGGCAGCGTGGGAATAAATCATGAGCGCCCTGGTAGAAACCCTGGATGCTTTTGTTTATTGCAGTGATAGGCAGAGGAGCAGCTGCTGGATGGGTGTATGGAAAGAAGAGTTACTTACAAGGGCAGTGATCTTTAGTAGTGGTATTCTAAATGTGTAATAAATGTGTACCACAGCAGGGTAAGACGTGGATGGTAAGGGTTCTTTTAACAAAACAAATTTGGCCTGATTATGAAATGTAAGGTAAACCCAGATCTGGCATATGCAGTTCTCAATGTGTCCTAATACTGTAATGCTTTCATGACACTTAAATTACCTTGAGCATTTCACACACCAGTACTGGATGAGATATATACTTATGTAGGTCTGTCATGTTTGTAGTCTCACAAATAATTTTTAGAACATACTTTAGAATAATCTGTGATGGAATAGTGGCCAAAGGATTTGTATGTTGTTGCAGTAAATTCCTTACCCTTATATTTACACATATATCTGCTTGTTTTAAATTACTTAGTTGCTGCTTCTGTATTTATCTGTGAACTTACATGAATTATGCCATTATGCTTTACTGCCCCACTTTGGAGGAAAATAATTTGTTTTGTTTCAACTTGAGCATCACTGTCAGTATAATGACTGGAATTCTTAGTGGACTGTGGTTAAAGTAGCAGTGCCTGGTAAAGCAGAGAGGAAATGTTGGCAGGTTAATTACATAGCTCTAAATTTAAACCTGAGCTAGGCTGTAGTGGCTTTAGAAGCTGATGTATTTAGAAGGGAAATACTGTCTTGGAAATTGCTGTAGAAAAAAAAAGAAGTAAATTATTTTGGGGTTTTGTTTGTTTTTTGTGCTTCAGTTCTGATTTATTTTTTCAGGACAAAATTGGGCTGTATTATCTCAGCTTTACTAAACCAGGGCTTAAGACTCCTTTGTGAAAATGGGGCATGGCAAAGGCCTTTCTTCTGAAAGTGAATTAATATCTTAAAGATATGCCATGATATGAGAGGCAAATTAGTCGGGGTTTATTGGGGGACACAATGTCTCATGTAATGCTGGTTTCTGTACCTGGAAGAAAGTTTTACTTCAATGCTCTTAAGTTTTTGACTGAGGTGTAGTTACAAGTACCAACTGTATTGATATGTAGAACCTTTTACTGTTGTATCTTTTAGTAATGGCTTTAATAGCACAATTTCCTATAATAAATATGAGTCCTGGTTTCTAGGTAAGGTGCAAATGGTGTTCTAAATAACGTCTGGCTTTTTTTTTTTCTTCCTTGAGCTAATTAAAAGTCAAGATTTTTTTTTATTTAATGGAGGTTATTGCTTTCAAAGTCCTGAGGACAACTTGGCTTGTGCAGTGTCCCAGTGTTAATTTGTATTCAGTTCCATAACTCCTGTCAACATTGACACGGCCACTGGTTTGCTGTTAGTATTTTCTCAAGTGCTGCCTCATCTTTTTGTATGTCAACAACTTTTTGGACTTTGTCAAAAATTATGTAATATGGTGTCTGAAGCCAAAGGTCACTCATAAGGAGCTTAAGTCAAGGGTTATTTTTGTGGTACTGTATTTTTCTCAGAAACTTGTCATCATTAGTCACATTGTAGTTTTTACTGGGACAGTATTGTGCCCTTGCAAACTTTTTTCCTGGCTCTCAAAGAGAAGATGGCCCTAAGCTGTTGAAGAATTTATGATCCAACGCAATATTCACAAAGACTAAGGACTGAACATGGCTATTGTTTATAATTAATTTTAAACACTGAAATTACCTTACTAAATGATCTTCCATAAAGCTGCAATTATAGTGACTACAGCAACTACTTAGGAATGTGGCAGAAGAGTTCTTTTTTTGGTTTAGTGATGACAAACTCTGTGTGGGGAGCTCCTACAGTGAAGTTTTCGTGTTTTCATTGCCAAGCTCCATGGTCTCAACAGAAGCATCTCCCAGACAGAGTATAATATTATGCATCATGTTTTCTTGCTTCAGGGTCCTTTTTTGCTACAGCCCATATGTGCTGTAATGGCAATGCTTTTTATAGACTGAGTGACTGAAAGTTGAAGAGAACTGATCTGCAACACTTACCTCTTGTATTACAGCTACGGATAATTTCACAATAGAGCGATGTGGTTCTTGATTTTTTTGTTGTTTCATCTTTGATTATGGGGGATGGACTGGGAACAAAGTGAGCAGTTGAGTGTCAAGAATATAAGTGTGGAAGCAGTTTTGAAAGGTCAGCTGGAAAGATAAATATGTAATTGGGGAAGAAACTTAGTTGTACTCAGACAAATACACATTAAAGCACTGTGGCGAATTTTCACTGCTGGCAGTAAATGCTTCAGTGTATTTTGTAGTCTTGAAAGACCAGTTGGCTCTGGACTGTAGGTAGCTGCCTCATTTTTTAACATTATTTTAACATTTTTTTAATTCCCCAGAACTGCTTTCTCTCTGCCTTTGTTGATCTGAGGAAACTCAAAAATGAAACATTTGGTTTATTTCTGAGCTTCCTTGAAAGTGTGATGTAAATGCAAGTTCATACTTAGGGACATAAAAGTAAAAATACCTTGTGCTGATCTGTTCTGCAATTTTACATCAGGTGGTATTGATAATGCAGGAGGTGTGACCTTGACAGGTGTGGTGAGGGTCGTGCTGTGGAGTAGGGTGGTGAGAGTGGCTGCTGAAGGGATCCCACACACCTCCTGGGTTGGGAGGAGGATTAGGAGATTGCCACATGCCCTCTGCAGGAGAGTTCCTGCTGGAAGTGCCAGCTGCAGAGAGTGTCATTTGTGTAGCTGTTGGTGCTGCCCTGTGAAACAGCTGTTGGTGGAGAACAGTCCAGGTACTGAATGGCAGGGACATTGACTGGCAGCTGTTCTTTGTTAACCTGCCAACAAAGGGGGAAGTACCTCTCGAAAAACAATGAAAAAATGGGACAAGTTATATTGATCTGACATTTTTATGTGTATATCCATAATTGAGAAATGTCTATGAAAAGGCAAGGGGTTTTGGTTATGACATACTTTGTTTATCATCCCTGTTTTTCTTTCTTATTATTCTTGTTCATGTCCTTGCTTTTAGATATTTATGATAAATCAAAAAGTGATAAAAGGGACATATGTGGGGGGGAAACATTGCTGACTTCTTTTGGAAAAAAAAAAAAACAACCAACCAAACCAGACTCTTGTATTATATAATACAGATTGACTACTGGAAATTTGTGTTTTAGTAATAGACTTCTTTCTTCATGTTTTTCAAGTGCCTGTACTATTTTAAAACTCTATTTCAATGCTTGCAGAATAAAGTTGGAAACAAATTAAGTGCTGTATTGTAACAAAAATACATGTATCTGTATCATAAATGATACTTCTTAAATCCTATAAGTCTGTGTTTTTATATAACCTGGCGGCCACCACTGAACAGTGTGAAGAGTGGTACCACTGACATCCTGACATTTTAATTTTTAATTTTTTCAAGTGTCTCCTGTGTGACATTACTGTATCTCATGGTCTGTGTGACTACAGTTGTCCTGAAGCTTAATGCCTGTCCTGTATAATTCTAGGGATTTGGTTGCCTGTGGTTTTTGATCCAGCTGTTGTTTTCACCCTTTGGGAATAGTCCTGCAAAGAGAACAGGTGAAGCATCTTAAAGCTGTTCCATATACTGTAGTAAGATGTATTCTGAACTTGAGACAAACAGCTATAAAACCATAAGACTTGTAAGAACCTTGTATTTTATTTACAACAGCTTTGTCATGTGGTAGATGCATTTTTTACAATCTGTGTAGATTATCTTGAATTCTTAGAAACAGATGGAAATGGGAATCTCTTAATATAACCCGTTAACACTTGTCTGGTAGGATAAAATTGTAGGGATGGATCACAAGAGGAGAGTGGAATTGAAGGGGTTTTATTTTTCTGTAGCTCTTCGATACAAAAAACCCCACCAAGATTTATTTACCAACATACAAGTTAAAACCAAGAAATACGGTATTGATCTTAGGACAAGAAATGTGTACAAATATACTAACTATTTTTTGTTTTCTTTACAGAAACCATAGCCCATTAATGAGTTTTGGAGCCAGTTTTGTCAGTTTTTTGGTGAGTAGATGAGAGCACAGAGTACACATCACTTTTGGTTCATGTTTGTATGTTTGTGCATTCATAATGGTGGATACTCTGAATTAGTCTTTAGAAGACTAATTTTTTTCAAATTTTTAGATGTAACTAGAGAACAAGGCATTGCATTATGTAAAGCTTGTTTACTCTTGAGATTGAAATAGAAAGTAAAGGTTCTGTGATTCAGATTCTTAAATGCATAAAATATTTATGTGTTCCATTAACAGAGCCTTAATGAAATGTGCTCTTAAGTGAGTGGTGGAGTTATTTATTTATTTAATTGTAATGGAACTCACAAATGCCTGTTTTTATGGTAACACTTGCCATTGAAGATTTCTCCATCCAGACTGCCCTATGAAAGTTTTTAGTTTAATCCATTCACTTTGCTTCCTTTCTGGATATACAGGAACTGAGAGTATTGATTGACTAAAAATTCATAAAGGGCAAGATAGGTCTGTTAAATGCTGTGGGGAGTTTTTTATCTGTTAGAAATAATAATACCTTGTATAAAAATGAGCAGTTGTATTGGAGAATGTTTGAATCTTGGTTTTTTAGAATGTCCTTATTCTGATTCACTGTTCAGTTTTAGATCTCACCAGAAATTACACATGGTAATACTCATTTTAAAGACAGGGTTTATTATAATATGTCAGAAATACATGATTTGTAAATGAAATAAATTCTTTCTGGTATTCAGTATGGATAAATACACTGGTTAGGACACCTTGTGAAGAGTATGCTTCCATCTAAGTCAGTGGAGGGGACAAAGGAAAGAGGGAGAATCTCTCAGTCCTGCTTATCTGACTTGATGTGCAGAACCCGTGTAACTTCACAGTGCAGCATCAAAGAATCTTGAACATATCTTGCTTAGCTGCTGTTCTAAATATATCATTGGCACTTGCTGTGTCTGTGTCATTCACAGCTTTTGTTTAATAAAGCTCCAAGAAAAGAAGTTACTTGTCCTGAAATTCTTCTCAGCAGTAGCTGGAGTCAGATGCAGTTTCTTTTTCTTCTTGTTACTGACTTTGGATGCCTTTTATTTATATGGACGAATTACATAAAAGCAGTATCTGCACAGATGCAAATTGTGCCTTACATAACAGTAACTGAAAATTAATTTATATGAATTTTTCTTCTGTTTCCAGTAATTGTGACAGTGTATTCAGTTTGACTGCATATGAAGCTCCGAGATGGGGGTTAGGACTTCCTGTGTTCTGAATAGATTTGTCTTAAAATTTTGATGAAGTTCTCAATTCTCTAGTTTGGTGTTTCTGTGTTAGAAATCCTTGTACTGATGTGTGTGTGTTACTACTTTTGTTTAAAAAGGTTTTATTCTGAAGTTTTTAGGAAAACTTTTACCATCCTGTAGCTTCTGTAGAAATAAAAATATTTGTGATTTTTATCATTCAAGTGTGTTTGGTTTTTGGTAGAATGCCATGATGACATTTGAAGAAGAGAAGATGCAACTGGCATGTGATGACTTAAAGGCTACAGAGAAACTTTGTGAAAGTGAAGAAGCTGGAGTTATAGAAACAATCAAGAATAAAATTAAAAAGAATGTAAGAAAATAATTTCTAAAATATTTGGATAGGTATTTCTGGAAACTTCCTTTCTGTCCTCCTTGTATTTTGAATACATTATTTTTGACGTGTGAAGAGCAGTTGAGATTAATGATAAACTTGGAAATGAAATCAAGTATTTTGCTTGGATTACCTGGTTGTTTTAAAGTACTCAGTTTCAGATAATTCCTCTTCTAAAGCAACAGGTTGTGTTGTTGTTAGTAATTTTTTTTAACATGTCAGGTTGATGATCTGTTAATTTATTTCAGGAGGCTTGTAGCCTGTCTGATTCAGGCTAACTTTAATTCTGCATGCTCTAGTAATGTTCAAAAGCCGTGATGTTGGGGCTGCAGAGTGCTGTGAGCCAGACATATTCCTAGGGAATTTTCCTTCCTTTTTTAGATTTTTCAAATAATGAAGGAAGAATGAAGCATGCAGGTTGAGAACTCGTAAAAGTAATAGTATAGAGGTGTCCAGTGAATGGCTTGCCTAGTGTAACAAAGCAGATCCACAGCAGAAAAAGAAGCCATTTCTCTTCAATATTGAGTTTCCTTGCTAAAAAGTATTGACACTGACATACTTGACTCAATGCTCTTAAGGGGCACCATGTTTTCCCTGGCACTTGTCATATATCCCTTTCTGTGCTCTTCCTATCTAACATCTTTTAATTCCATGTCTGGTGCATTTAGTAATAATTAAACGACGTTTAAATCTATTATGACTATTTGTAGAACCTTCGGAAAAATAACTGTTAGTACATGTGTACAATTTCTCTGTTAAGTAGGATTTAGTTTGATGACCTGTCAAAGGAATTTTAGCATAGTTTTGCACCTCAAAATGCTGAGTTAATTTAGTAGCAGTACTATCACTTGCAGTTAATTTTGGATTTTTCAGTTTCTCAGATTTAGAAAAGTGTTGTGTATTGTCTTTGTTAATGCTTTTCTGTGCTCTGTGTTTGTATATTCCAAACAGGTTGATGGACGAAAATCCACTCTGTCCATGATAGATCGTCTGCAAAGACAAATAATTGTAGCAGACTGTCAAGTCTACTTGGCTGTGCTCTCATTTGTAAAACAGGAATTATCAGGTGTGCTGTGGCTTCATATTTAGATATATCTTTGCATGATACCTTTTTAATAAAGCTTGATCATAAAGTCGCAATATGACTAGCAGTAAAGGTGACTGTTTTGTAAGAAGGATCACAGTTCCAGTTGAAACATTCCAAAATTGTTGGTACACTTGCAGAGGTGTTCTACCTTTGTGCACATAATAGTGTAAAATAGGTTGAGATGAATTGCTACAGATTATGGCTCTTTGCTTTTTCTCATACCAAGTCATAATCAACTGATTTTCCTTAAGTAGGTTGGAGTTCTTTGCATGTTGTCATAGAGGCATTGGAGGAGTTGGTATGAAGATGAGTAGTGTCTGTGTGCTTGGTGCAAGATGAAAAGGGCCATTAAATCCCAGGCACTGACAAACTGCCAGTGAAAGCAATTTTAAATGAAGTGTGTTGGAGATGGAACTGCTGAATTGGTTCTTATTCTCTGGTCACCATAGTGTGTCCTTGCGTGCCAAAGAAGTTAATCTTGTCGTGTTGAATACAAACCCCTTGTTGAGATGGCAGAGCTGTGTCTAATGTTTTCTTGCATTCCTACATCTCTTGTGTAATCTTAAAACGTGATTTTATCCACGAGTTTATAGGAAATGTGGTCAAGGTCATGTTTTAAGTCTGAGCGCGTTCTCGGGTTCCCACCAAATCAAGGAATACCAAAAGATGGCAGACAGACCAGATTCTCAGTGAAAACCCTGCTGATCAGCTGAAAGGAATCAAGGAAATAACATTCAAATTATTTAAAATAACACTTAAAATTTTCAACAAGGATGTAGTGCTTTCTGTGGTGTGCAGACTTGTTTTCTTCCAAGCCATGACATCAGGAATGTGTTTGGTTCTAGCTAGCAGAAATTCAGGGGTTATCTGTCTGCTCTGTGTGTAGTGCTGCAGAAAGATTTTCTTGCTATTTTTGGTGCAGTTCTTGGTTTTTGTTTGTGGTGGTTGGTTTTTTTTCCCTCCCTCTTGAAGCTTTTTTCCCTTAGTTCAGTACGTATTCTGCAGCTGCATAATTGGGTTGGATGCTGTAACTGAGCATGGTGTCTGTTCCCTTCTCTCTTGTCTGCTGCTCAGAGAACTGAAGTGGGGAGCACTGAAGAACATTTGGGTTACTCTACTGAGCACAAAAAATACCTGAAATCTTCAGTTAAATTTTCAAGGAGCTAAATGCGAGTTACTGCCTTTGCTGAACTGTTGGGTCCATTGTTGCAGTTTTTGAAGTATATTATCTTTTTGTTTATGTGTAAACATCTTTTGTTTTCATCGCGTTTCTGTACAGAAACAGCGATCAGATTATTAAAATTAGTGTAATCTAAAAAAAAAGAAAGGAGGCAAATACTTCTGATTGGTGGATGGGTGAAAATTGTCTTGTGTTTGTCTTTGTGGAACAGTTTGACAAGGAGCATATGATGGCACCCAAGCTGCTTTCTCATATGCTTAACACATTTTCTTTTCCACCCTCATGGATGCAATAGAAGTAGTTTGATCATAAACTGGTAACAGAGCAGTTTGCATTGGCTTCCCACAGCAATATTTGAACTACCTTTTCCTGGTATTTTCATGCTGGAAAATCAGCTCAGTGATTTGGCTTCATTTAATTTTTATGTTTAAAAAGTTAGAAATTAATTGTTTTAATTTGTTTGATTGTATTATATTGGTATATCAATAGTACATAAATCATTTAGGGTTATGCTATGCTAGCGAACTGTTAATGATAATACACTGATGACAGTAAAACCTAATACTATACTTTTTTTCATCATCTTGCATCCTGTCCATTTCATGCTTTCATTGAAACACAATGCTCAGCTATTAGGGGAAACACTGCGGTAGGATAAGTAAAATGTGGGGGTGTTCTTTTTATTGCTGTGCGTAGTTGTATGAGCACTCATCTTGTGGTGAATCACCTAACTTTTAAAGTACTCTGTGCAGCCAAAAAATTACCAAATTGCTTAAAAATCAAGTAATGTTAGTCTTGTAATGCAGCTGAATCGTGGCAGGAGTTTCCATTTTTATTATAATGCTTTAATAAGGATCTCAAGATAGAGGATTAATTTCTTTTAATACCTCAAGTTCATGTTGACAGAACCCATCTGTCACAACTGAGAATACAAATGTTGCAGTCTTTCTCAGTACAGTTTTTCAAGACTATCAAACTAGCTTTATCTTTTCCTCATACAACAAGAATCCAAAAACAGGTAGTCTAGTCTATGATGTTACTTTCTCTAGAAATGTTTTGGGTGTTTTGGTGGTTGGAGGGATTTTTGTCAAAGGCATCAAAGGCTTGTAAAGAGTTGTTTGGTATTAACAGCATTTTTTTTCTTTGACACACACCACCTGTTATGATCTAATTCTGGCATTAGTTATGACACTGATCTCTGCAAGTTTGGTTATATTTGTTTAGAACACTGCTGCTATAACCATATTTCTATTTTATTTTTAGTTAGTGTCTTTGTCACTGCAGTTCCTAAGTCTTAGGGCTCTATCACAGACAGAATGCTGGTGTCTGCTGTTATGTTAGTGTATACCAGGATATTCTCTGTTTGTTTCCTGTTCAACACTTGGCACTATCCAAGGATGTGCTTATAACCAAGATGATTGCTGTGTAAATAGGCAAATTGGACATATTTCTCTTTTGCTGTCAGACCTTTTTTTACCCTTCTATAAAGATCATAGTGAGACCAAGAATTCTGTAATTCTCAGCTGAGAATGCTCAAGACCAGAGTTTTTAGGGAAATTCGAGTACCTGTATTGCATTTGAAATTGAGGAAGTTAGGCAACTGATAAATACTTTAAAACCATAACATTTCTGCATGCTTTCATTTTTTTCCATTGTTTTTTAGTTGTAAAGGCACTATGTTTATGTGAGGGGCAGGGAAATGATGTTGAAAATCTTGCTATCGAGCCCAAAGGAAAGGCTTTTCTTGGTATTTTCCCATCAATTGTCTTTTAACATAATTTGTGTTTAAGAGAAGATGTGTAATCCCTTTTGAGTTATGCTTTTTCTGTTTGCCAGGCAGCTGTTTCAGTGGGGTGAAATCCAGTGTGAAGTTCTTTGGGTCTCTTTCTGACAGTTGTACTGCTACACAGCTGACTGGAAGTGCCTTTGTGTTGCATGCTCTTATAAAGTCTGTGGTTGTAAACACGTAAGTTTATAGTGTCCAGTCTGCAAGACCTCTTTGAGAGAACAGTAGCAATCACAAAGTCCTTTATACAGTAAGTTAATGTGAATGGAGAGAGCATCCAAGGCTTTGAGAAATAGCATTTACTGCTTAAAACAGCTTCTGAAATACGTCCTTAAAGTATTTTTGTTTTCCTTGATTTTTAGCTTACATAAAAGGTGGGTGGATACTCCGAAAAGCCTGGAAAATTTACAATAAGTGCTATACGGACATTAATACACTTCAGGAAATATATCAGAAGAAAACAACTCAGGAATCCTTGACTTCTGATGCTGCAAATGATAATCATATTGCTGCAGAAGGTGTAACGGAGGATTCGCTAAACAGACTGAAAGGTGCTGTTAGCTTTGGATATGGACTTTTTCATCTTTGCATATCCATGGTGCCCCCAAACCTGCTCAAAATCATCAACCTGCTGGGTTTTCCTGGAGACCGCCTACAGGGGCTTTCCTCACTGATGTATGCAAGTGAAAGTAAGGACATGAAGGCCCCTTTAGCTACGTGAGTAGCTATATTGAAATGCTTTGGTAGATAACTTAGTACTAAAAGTAAGTAACTGGAGAAAAGTCAAAACCAAAAAGTCATGTTGCTTTAAAGGAAGCAACAGCAGGTAAAATAAGCTCGTAGTTTGTTGTTTAATGTGCCATGGTTTAGTAAATTCATCACTTACTAATGTATGAGATCTCTCTGCTGTTAATTATGTGCATATATTTGGGGTTACTGTCAATATTTTGCTGTATTCTTCAGTACCTGCAGTTCTCATGTCTAGTAACTTAAATACCAGCAGAGTAAATAAAAGCTCCCCCTCCTGAAGGCTGTGTACATTTACCTGAGTTACACTCTCTGCCATGGAGAGCATACTATTTTGTCTGAGTCATTGCTCTCATTTAGCTCTTTTTCCTTACTATTAGCCCAAGATTTTTTTTTTTTTTTTTTTTTAGGATCTCAGTAAAATGAGATGTTCCTTATAGCATTTCTAAATGAGTATTTTTTGTGTACTCTTTTTAGAAGACTTCCAAGACTTCAGGTCTTTTTAAGAGGTAAAGGGTTAGCCAGACCTAATTTAAACTGCCCTCATAAATTATTATTCCATTACCTACAAATTCATGCTTTTATTACTGGACTTGCTGCAGGTACCATCAGATGTCACTTTTGAAACATTGGCAAGCAGAGCTAAAGTCTCTCCTGCTTCAGGAAAAGAACTGAATTTCTGTTTGTTTAAGACAGCCAAAGTTTAAATGTTCCTTTTGGTTTGTTCTTCTTTCTGGGAAAGAAAAATTATGTTCTTTGGGAATGTTTCCTCCTTAAGATAGTTTTGGGAATCTTTGTGGTGTGCCCTTGTTTCCAGGAGTGATGTAGGTCATGTAGATGTCTGCCCTTCTGAAAATGGGATGTACTTCTTTTGATACTGATTTCACGTGTGTCTGCTGATGTGTGTGTTTAGATTTTTTTTGTTGATTTTTGTTTGTTGTTTTTTGGAGGGATCTCCCCCCAAATGAACAATTAGTTTTCAAAGTTTTCCTGTGAATTTTCTTTTTTAAAAATTAACACAGTTCTAAAGTCTCAACTGCTTTGATGTTCTGAGCCTGATTGTTACTTTGCCTTTGGGTAACATGCATTGATTTGTATGTTCAGATGCAGTTCAGGAGTATGTTGATGTATGGCAGTAACATTGTGTTTCTTTTAAAGCCAGATTATATAATAAAAGATTCATATCTCTCTTTGTCTTTCAGAATAACTAAAAAATGTGACTGTATAGAATGTAATCCTTAAATTTCTGTTTACAAGCTGTAATCCTTTTTACTCTTACATTTCTTTTAGATTAGCTCTCTTGTGGTACCACACAGTTGTTCGTCCCTTTTTTGCCCTTGACGGTAGTGATAACAAGGCAGGATTGAAGGAGGCAAAAGAAATTCTTGTGAAAAAAGAATCTGCTTATCCAAATTCTTCTCTGTTTATGTTCTTCAAGGGAAGGATACAGCGATTAGAGGTATTGCATGTTTTTCATCTTTCAGACTGATTTATTCTCCTTACCCTTTGTTGTTTTATGTTTTTCTGATGTGAATGAACTGTGCAAGCTTCATCAAATTGTGACTAAGGATACAGATACATGGAAAGATCAGTAAGAAGAATGGATGAAATCCCTCCTAGTTTCACGTTCAGATGCAAAACCTTCTCTTCCACTACATCTGTCTGAATTAACAACATTTTGAAATTCTTTTTCAGCTTCTTGATACATTTGTGGCTCTATGCTTTTGGTCACTCAGGATTTTCTTGAGCTATTTCAGTTTTACTTGTCAAGCTAAAATGTTGAGTATTATCCGCTGAATATTTAGCATTTATCTTCCCCATTTTGTTTTATGCATTGTTCATATACAGCTAATTCTCTGCAGTAATTTTCCTTAAATAACTGCTTTTGCTTTTGAGAGGTCAAACCAGGATATTTTCTGTTTATAAGGGTGAGCTCTGACCCACGCAGAAATGTATTCACAGAAAATGTATTTGTGAATGCCATTGCAAAGAGTTATTCAAACACTCGTGGCTTTTGGCTGAATTATGCTCTAAGAATTTGATAATATGAGTACTTTAAACGACTCAACTCCTACTGCTGCTTTTATCAGACCAGAGTATTTTCAGAGCAATTACATTAACCAGAACACCTAACACAAAAGCACAAACCCAGAATGTTTAAACCCTTGGTCTCAGCATCATAATTACAAGACCTAATCAAGATGTTAATATTGATGGTCATTCTGTGCTAGGGTTTGCAATTAAGTCTTTCAAGTACAGCTAAATACTCTGAGAGAGGTAACAACAGTACAGAGGAACGGGCTTCAGTGGATTATCAGATTTTTCAGGCATATTCTTGCATGGTATTTACATTTCTTTTTTTGCTGTCATTTTGAAGGCAGTAGTGCATTTTGGAAATTACATTGTCACAGGCATACTCAGTCCTGGGGAAGTGTTGCTGTTGTCTGAGTAGAAGAGATCTCAGTGTTTTTGTTCAATTGTATGCATGTTCCATTCTTATGGTAAAAATCAAATTTGTTGGGAATAGCTACACAATGAATGCAAGTGCAGTTAAAAATATAAGTACTTTGATTGCCAGGGAATGACTTGGTATTTTAGTGTAATGAGGAATAAAATTCAACTGATTCTTCTGACTTTGAGAGCAAAGTAGGGCAAAAGTGTAAACCTAAGTTGTTAATAAACTGAATATATGTTTCTGTGCGTAAAGAAATAGGATACGTTTGGGATGAGTGTCAGTTTTGTGAAGTCAGTCCCTTTCTGGAGTACTGATAAGTCTCAAAGGAGAGTTCTTTAAGTGTAATCTTACAGTATTAGTGCATTAAATGGTGCAGTATGTAGGTACTGAAGTTTAGGTCCAAGTGAAACCATTCAAGCCAGAGACAGCATGGCCACACTAATGGAGTTAGTTACCTTAGGCAGGCAGAGTGCTGTCCATTAGGCTGTGTAGCCATGGCCCTTAGTCAGCAGAAAGCTTACTGGTTGCTAATAGAAACTAAAATGTCCATTTGCTATTCATGTGTGTGTTTGCATGAGAGCTTTTCCCTCCCCCGTCACTGCTTTGTTCCAAATGATGCTCTATCAGGGAGGTTTTGCTGTGTCTAAACATTTTGGTTAAATGTCTAGGACTCTTTAGATTTTGTTAGAAATTTACATGCTTAATTTGCTGAAATGCTCTTGACTTAGTAGTGAAGGCAGGTCTGTGACTGGTGGCCATGGCATGGGGAGCTGCGCTGGATTTCTGCACAGTACACTGGTGGTTACACGTGCCTGGTATTTGGGCATTGGTCTTAGAGCATCCACTTCATATTAGTGTGTCCTGCAGGAGCAGGGAAGTGATTGTCTCTGTACTAGGTGGTGGTGAGGCTGCACCTCGAGTCCTCTGTCCAGTTTTGGGACCCTCACTACAAGGAAGACACTGAGGTGCTGGACAGTGTCCAGTGTAAGGCAACTGAGCTGGTGAAATCCTATGAGGAGTGAGTGGCTTAGGGAGTTGTGCTTGTTTAGCCTGGAGAAGAGTAGGCTTGGGGGTGACCTTATCACTTTACAACTACCTGAAAGGAGATTGTAGCCTGGTGGGTACTTGCCTCTTCTCCCAGACAGCTAGTGATAGGATGGGAGGGCATAGCCTCAAGCTGTGTCAAGGAAGGTTCAGGTTGGACATCAGTAGGAATTTGTTCACAGAAGGGGTTTTTAAGCATTGGGACAAACCCCCCGGGAAGGTGATGGAGTCACCATTCCTGTAGGTGTTCAAGAAACGACTGGATGTGGCACTTAGGGCTCTGGTTTAGATGACAAGGTGGTGATTAATCAAAGGTTGGACTCGATCTTGCAGGTCTTTTTCAGCCTAAATGGTGTTGTGATTCTGAACCAGATGTGCACAGATACTCATAAATTACAGGCTAATATGGTGAGTTGTATTTCTTTCCTTGTTTCCAAGGCAAGAGAGGAGAGCTCCTGCAAAACCTGGGAAGTGCTTATATGGCTTTAGTTAATGCCCTGGGAAGTTTAAATTCTTTCCACTGGGCATGGGAATATTATTTCAAGTGTCTTACCAAAGTTGGGAAGTTTGTGCTTTAACCTGTATGCACGTAAAAGCATACCTTGAGCTGAAGGTGGGAAAGGGCAGAGTGAGAGGTGGTGTTCAGAATCTTACTTAATGCTTTTCAGCTTGCAATTTTGCTTTCTCTTTCATTTTTCTCCTTTTTTTCCTGTCCAGCAACACTATTGGAAATCTCTGTATGCTTTTCTTAAATAATCCCAATCAACAATAATTAAATAAATTAATAGCTCATGTGGAAAGTAGTAAGGGTATAAAGACAGTGTTTGACAAATTGTGGACAAGATTGTTTCTTTTTCATTAGCAACAGACTCTGAGTGTGTATGTATAAACAACAAGAAATCGCTGAGACTGGGACAAAAAGCATGGATTCTGAGGCTTGATTCGTAGAGTTCAGTTGGCATATGTGCATGTAAAGAGACTGAATGGGAAAGTGTCAAATACTCCATCTGATGGGCAAAGCACCATTGGTCCATTCAGGTGTACTGAAGTGTGTTTGATGTTCAGGCTTCTGAAAACGGGCACTGATATCATGTGCTTAAGTGTAATGCTGACAAGTACTTTTGCTTTTTTAGTTACCTTTTACAGACATTTTGGTATCAGTGGTATCATTCTTATTTAGAGGTGAGAGGGTGCAGTATGGAAAAGTAGACTGAGGGCAAGAGTAATAAATAATAAGCATTAAAAAGTCTTAAATGAACTTTCTCGAAGAAAGTCACAGATTTCTGAAGTAAAGAAATTTGCAGTTTGTTTGATGTCAAGGTTTATTTTCAAGAATTGTGTTGGCTTTTCTAGTCACTTGTTCTAGGTTTCAAAATACAGCATCCTAGTTTTATTCTGTTTTGATTCTGTTTTGTCTAAAGGAAAAATGGATTTCTGTGTGCTTAGGAATAGAAAACACAGGCTTTGAAATATCCATATAGCGCTCTCCAGTGTAAATTGTTGCCTTTTAGATACTATTTTCTGGTTTCCCCTTAATTAAGAACATGACTTCTTAAAAGCTTTACAAATTCAGAGTGCTGATTGTGAATAAGAGACATTCTGGGAGAAGGAAAGTGTCCTGAGATTTCAGAACAGCTCTCTGGGGAAATGTGTGTGGGCTTGGGAAGCTGCTTGGGTTTGGTAAGCTCTGTATGTGCTTTGGTGGTGGTCAGGGTGCTTTTAGTTTTAGTCTGAAGTCAAGAAATGTAAGGTTAGGGTTCTCACACTAGCTTTAATAATCCTCTTTGTGGTAATGTAGTTCTGCATATTACACATTTTATGTATTAATGTTTTTTTGTCTTTTTATTATGTCCAAGAGAGGTATGAATCATAGAATCACAGAATCGATTGGGTTGGAAAAGACCTCCGAGATCATCAAGTCCAACCCTTGGTCCAACTCCAATCCCTTTACCAAATCATGGCACTCAGTGCCACGGCCAATCTCAGGTTAAAAACCTCCAGGGATGGTGAATCCACCCCCTCTCTGGGCAGGCCATTCCAATGCCTGATTACTCTCTCTGGAAA
>JAWWEV010000083.1:104574131-104606099 GCA_035583235.1 Hafferia zeledoni
GCAGAGTACAGGGGAAGGATCACTGCCCTGGTCCTGCTGGCCACGCTATTTTTGATACAGGACAGGATCCCATTGGCCTTCCTGGCCACCTGGGCACACTGTTGGAGAAATTACAAGTGTATGTATATATATTTATAAATCTCAAGAACATCAATTTCAGGTGCAGCTAGGATATTATACTTGCACACTCTTGGAACTTTATAGTTCTTTATAATTCTTTCTGTTTATTCTTTGAAACAGTAAACAGATAGTAATTAAAGAACTAACTCAAAGAGTAGAAATACATACTGGCACAATCCCTGGAGATGATTGAAATTGTATTTATGGAGAAATGTCTCTGAAACATACTTAACTGAGATTGGTGCTGCAGGAAAAGTTAGGCAGATGTCAAAACAATTGTGCGATCTAGACAGTTAGAGGAATGGATTATAGAAGACTGAATATTCAACCAGCTGGACCTGTATATTACTGAGTGGTCAGTATTTCATGTGCTACCCCATGCTGGTGTATGGCCTTGCCAACAGTGATTTAATTGCCAGTAGACATTGTGTGGAATAACATGTCCTACAAATGAGTTATTTCTGTTTTGAAATGTTGAGGGGTTTAAAAGGCAAAGTATCTTCGAAGAGGACTAAATATTTAGATTTTATTTTTTTATTTTCCTGAGAAGCATTCAAAACATAGATTTACTGAACTTTTGAACTTCCTAGCATTAAGATAACTAAACTGACATTATTTTAAGGTTTTATTTCTGTAAGACTGGGCTCATAACAGTTATTTTCTGAGAAGTTGTATTGGGATAATACACAGTGGAGAGAATGTGCTGCTACAAAAGTAAACAAGGTGTTACATGGCTCAGGCTCCCTGATAATTTTAAGGGTAAATATAACTCACCTGTCTTTCTGTGTAGTATATGCTTCTGCCTTGCCAGCAAGCAGCTTAGTTTCATCACCATTGTATTTTCTAAGTGTACAGTGTTTATGTTGGTACAGCCATGGATCCCCTTGTTGGATGTTGTGCTCTCTTGATGCAATATGTGTGATTCAGTTAAATCATTCCTTAGCAACTAAAACAGTTTTCCCTGATGAGGCAAAGGAGAAAATGTAAAAAATAACTGCAGAGCTCTGTGATGCAATACAGTGCTGCAGATTTTTGTAGGGATTTTTGAATTAAGTTATGCTTGTGTAGATGATGGGTTTGCATTTTCTAGGGTTGCTTTCACTTACAGTCTTAGTCAGCAGAGAGTGGCTTAAAAATTTTTCTGTTGTATAAATTATAAGTATGTGAGAATAAATAGAGGAACTCTATTAAAGCAGGTACAGACCATATTGGAATATATAGTGTGTACGTATAAAACTAATTAAATACTGATTTCATTCCCTCCCCATAATGATTGGTATGGACAAGTTCCATCCTAGACTGGGAAAACTAGAAATCAAAGTAGTCAAAAGAAGTATAGCTCTAGTTCTTAGGAGGATGCCAGCCTCTTTTTGCTAAACTGTTCCTAACTAATGATTTTATCAAAATGTTCTTTTTTGTCTTATGTGCCTTTTTATCTTCTTATGTGTCACGCACCATTTATAAATTCTCATCAACTGTTGCTTAAAGTGATCGCTGAGGGATATGGGAAAAGGTGAAAAGTTCAAAATAAATAAAATGGAACACTGGAGGTACCCTTACTGTGCAGAAAGCTAAACTTCAACTGGCAGATGGTAACAATGTGACTTCTAAAGATGGAATGACCTTAAAGGTAGAAATTACATTAAAGGTAGAAATGAGATTACTCTAAAGCTTACTGCTCAAAACCACTGAATTTTGGACTTAATAGCAAATAGAAGGGATACAGTCACTGATTTTTAAGGTTGAGAGGTGATCTAAATTGGCTGTTATTACACTATTAAACTCTTCTACCATAGTTTTTTTAAATACCTATTAACAGAAATCTGAATATTTACTTATCAAAGTCATGTTATCCAACAAATTTTAAATTTCAGTCTGAATTTTGTTTTTCTTCTTTCATGTTTGTTAGTGTCAAATTAATAGTGCCTTGACCTCATTTCATACTGCTTTGGAACTTGCAACAGACCAAAGGGAGATTCAGCATGTCTGCTTATATGAAATAGGTAAGTTGGGTATGTTTATTACACCATAAGTAGCTCACTTTCCAGTTTAGATTAGCAACTTGATTAAACAAAGTGGATTCTTTTTCTTAGGATTTTAAAAAAGATTTTAGAATACTGGACTTTATCTTGGATGGATTACAGTAATAATCCTGTTTTCTTGTCAGGGCAAGTAGAATTCAATCACTTTTCGTAATGAAGTTTCTGCAGATAAAAGGTGACTCAAAATCAGAGAGTAGATTGTGGAGTCAAGGGCAAACTCTTCACCTACTGAATATTATTTAAAATTAGAAGTTAATTAATCTGATTTTTCCATGGAATCGCCATTTCTGTGCCAAAACCTAATCAGTCTAGTGAAGTTTCATAGTTTGCAGGATCTGTATTTCATGTTCATTGCCTTCTATCAACAGAAGTATATGCTTTATGTTATTAATTGGCACACAGCTCTTTAGAACAGAGAGGACCTTGCTTCAAGCTTTAAATGGTATCTTGTCACAATGGGAAATAATAAAGGAACCAGTAGTAACTTTGTGAGTTTCAGTATCCTACAAAATATTGTATCTAAATTTAAAGAGAGATTTTAGTGTCTGTATAGATTTGTTGTTGCTCTGAAGTGGATTCATTGTTTCATATGGAATCTTATAATTCAGAATTTCCCAGCAAATATAAACCAGGCTTTAAATATATGTCATTCATTTGCATTGTTTCCAATTTCCCAGTTACTGTTGTAATTGTTAAACTAGCTCCAGCTCTCATAATTAATAGACTGTGTGATTCAGTAATGTTGACACCAAATTTAAATAGCTGTACTTTCCCTGAAATTAAATCCATTTTGCTTTTAGGTTGGTGCAGCATGATTGAGATGAACTTCAAAGATGCATTTGAATCCTTCGAAAGGCTTAAAAATGAGTCCAGGTGGTCCCAGTGCTATTATGCTTATTTAACGGCAGGTGAGTATATTCATTGTGTTGGGTGGATGATAAATCAGGGAGGGGATAAAGTTTTGGCACTGTTTTGTCGTGGAAACTTGCTGGTGTGCATAGTGCCTTCCACACTGCCTGTGCAGCCGTACCTGGGACTTGGATCATTTTTTGTTTCTCCGAAGAGCACCTGAGTGCTCACACGTGTGTACAACCTCCCTCTCTCCATGTAGATTTCTGTGATTGTCAGTGTAGTGACATGTAACAGTGTATTGCAAAGATCTAAAAAAACTAATCTTTAGAGGCTTGGTTTTACTTCTGTAATGGTTATTATTACTTCTATAATGGTTATAGAAAAGTGGTACTGGCTTTTTAATGATCACAGAGGGTGCCTGGGGGAGTGAGATTATGATATTTGTCAAATCCTTGGTGTAGATACTTCCTGCAAGTGAGTGTTTTTGCTCTTTTTCTGTGACTGTATGATATTTAGTTCTAGTATTAATTTTTCCTGTTTCACATACCAGTAGTGTTAACATATTTCTGTATTCATACAGTGTGTCAAGGAGCCACTGGTGATATCAATGGTGCTCAGAATGTGTTCAAAGAAGTTCAGAAGCTTTTCAAAAGAAAAAACAATCAGATTGAACAATTTTCAGTGAAAAAGGTTAGTTTTAGCATAGGCTGACTTGTTTTGGTGCAGTAATTATGGTTAGTTCAATTCTTTGACACTGTTTTTTTTTTGAAGGATGTATCTGTTTTCTGTTGTGTTGCTTCTGTAGAATTAGTGGGAAGGAAAAGGGTGGTAAAAATAGTATCAAATGTATTTGGACGACCTAGCAAAGGAATTGTGAACTAGCTATTCACAACTGAAGTCATTATTAAAGATAAGAATAGATGATACTATAGTTGCTTTGGTAATTTTCCTTCCAGCTTTGCCTTTCTGACTCCTTTTTATCTTGTCTTGTTGGTGAAAGCCTTACTTCTTTTGAAAGCTAGGACTTGTCCAGGAAATAGCACCCATCTTGCAGATGTTACTGTTTCAGCATCCAGTCAGTGTGTGCTTGGGAATGTGAAATACAGTAAAACCAGTCAGGCTCTGCATACGAGAAGTTTTAATTTTGATCAATATGTAAGCCCTTAAATTAGTTGAAAGATTCTGCTTTTTAGCCTTAAAGTCTTTAAGCTGTTACATCGACTTACTTTCATAGCATTGCTGTGTGACTTTATGAAATAGTTAAAATAACTGTTTGTGATACGTTGTTAGTGAACATTATTGTTTCCTTCTTTCTCCCCACTTTGCAGGCAGATAGATTTAGGAAACAAATGCCAACCAAAGAGCTCTGTGTCTTGGCATCCATTGAAGTATTATACTTATGGAAAGCCCTTCCAAACTGTTCCCTCTCAAACTTACAGCATATGAGTCAAGGTATAATATGGTTCCTTAATTTATTTATTTACATTTTAAAAGGAGGTGTATAATTTTATTCTGTTGTGTGGAGTAGCTGACTGTAGTGGCATGAAAATTTAAACTTGTATGCAATGTCATTGCAAAATACAGTTTGAGTAACCATAGAATAATGACCCATTGTGATTTAGCCTTAATGCTTCATTGCTGCTGCTTAGAGTTGTTTGTTAATCATTGTTTAAAATGAAACAGTAGCATGATAGTTACTGTTCCAAGTCACTAAGCAAAATATAAGTAATTTAAATGTAGCTACAAAATCAATACATAAATCTACCTATTTGTTTCTGCATGTCAGTTTTCTCTCTGAGGAAACAGGTAGCTTGTGAGGCCATCTGTGACATGATATGCATTCTGTTTGTCTTGGCTGCTGGGACCATTGTAGTGGTGAATGGTTGTCCTTTTTCTAAGTCTCCAGATGTCTTCAGGTGTCTGTCACATGAAGCTTACGGTAGCAGGGAGGTTTCCTGTACTTCTCCCTACATCCAGCAGTCACTCGTGTTTGCATTTTGCAAACAGCTTCAAGTTGGTTGGAGAGAAGCTCCACGTGAGCAACATGAGCTCCCAGCCCAGAGGGCATCCTGGGCTGCATCAAAAGCAGCGTGGGCAGGAGGTGATTCGGTCCCTCTGGCTGCATCCAGCTCTGGGGTCCCCAGCACAGGAAAGACATGGACTTGTTGGAGCAGATCCAGAGTAGGCCACTTGGATGATCAGAGAGCTGAAACACCTCTCCTATGAAGACAGGCTGAGAGAGTTGGGGCTGTTCAGCCTGGAGAAGAGAAGGCTTCAGGCAGACTTTAGAGCAGCTTTCAGTACCTAAAGGGGACCAGCAAGAGAGCAGGAAAGAGACTTTTTACAAGGGCATGGAGTGACAGGACAAGAGGGAATGGCTTTAAACTGAAAGAGAGGAGGTTTAAAATAGATATTGGGAAGGAATTATTGTGCAGGTGGTGAGGCACTAGCGCATGTTGCTAAGAGAAATTGTAGATGTCCCATCCCTTTGTAGTGTTCAAGGCCAGGCTGGATGAGCCTTTGAGCAACCTGATCTAGTGAAAGGTGTCATGCCCAGGGCAGAGAGCTTGGATTTACAAGAACTTTAAGAACCCTTCCAACCCCAGCCATCCAAAAAATGCTCTCTTTTTAGGATTTATATTTTTAATTATTTATAGCTAGTGACTTGCTCATTTAGAAAATAAAATAACAATTTCCTTCCATGGCATTGCTTTTTTTTGTAATTGTGAAATTTGAGAGATTGTACACAATTTTAAGGTTAAGCTAGAAAACTACCAGTGTTGAAGTCAAGAGTCAGGACTGGTAGTGGTGTTTGTTCTGGTTTTAATTTAAGATAGTTTGTCCATTTAAACTGCATGATGGCACTGGGTTATATTCAGATCCTTAGTTTTCTAGTCACATTTTAAAGGTAAGCTTTAAAATCAGATTTACTTACATAATAATAAATGTAAGGATTTTTTTGGCTGTCATTTGCCTTCAGAACCGTCAGCTTTAAAGGTGTGAAGAGTATGTATTCTCTCCTGCACGCTCAGAAGCAGTATTATCTTCTAGCCAGTGGTTCACATTTTAATGTGAAATGGCAGTGTAGATGAAAATTCAGAGATAATCTTGTAAATTTGACACTAACAGATGTGTCTGCATCAGCCATCCCTGGCTGGAGATTTTTTACACAATGAGAGTGTTATTGCTACACTCTGTGTGTATCCCAAGAACATGGATGATAGGGGATTTTTTTAATATATTTGTTTCCTCTTCTCTTGAACAATTGGATTGTAATTTGCTGTGGTGGATTTCCAGGCTTTCCTCTGGGCTGGGACTTGACTTAAAGGAATTAATTTGTATCCACCTGTATCTCAGTAAGTAAAATGCCGAGTAACTCAAGACTTGCAATAAAAGTAAGAGTTGACAGCCCAAATACTTTATGCAGCCAACTCTTAGTTACCCATAGGTGGCTTCTTTGGATTGTGTATTAATTGTTTTGTAAAGAGCAGGGCTTTTGTGATGAGGCAAAATGTACTGCTCCAGAGACAGCAGTTAAGGGATGAAAAGCCCCATAGGCCTCCCTGTACCTTTGCCTTCCTGGAGGTGATGGTGCAGAAAAGTGCAAATGGCTCCTCATGGGACTAGTCTTGGTTTAACAGAGCTGGCACTAACAAATAAGCTTGTTCAATGGAGCCTGATTCATCTAGAAATGGTTCCATGGATTGTGATACAGGCTTTCCTGGAAACAGAGCACTTCTCAGCTGAGGCACAGTCTGTCCCTGGATTGTGGACCAGCTGAGGTCTGGCAAAGAAGCTTTATTCTCTTGTCGTCATTGAGAACTGTGGTGCCAAAATGCTCTAGTCTGGATTTTTAAGTCCAGTACAGATTTCTGTGTGTCTCCCACTTGGCTTCAGTTCAGAACAAATCAGGTTTGTCTGAACTGTTCGCCCTGTGCTCTTCATAACTTGGACTGTGTATTTTTCTCTCGATATGTGGGACAAACCAGTTTCCCATAACATCAGAACTAGGTGATTGTTTCTGAACTTTACATTTTAGTGGATATTTCAAAGTCTGGTGGAGAAATGGGTTCTCCTCCTCTTGTGAGAAAAACATACCAACTGCCTTTGACTTTAGCTCATTAGTTTCTGTGAGGAATTGCTCTCATGAGTGACAAGATTTATTGATGAGGTTCATACAAAATGGGTTATATTAAAAAAAAACAAATTGCTTTATATTAATGTTACTAGCATCTCCTTTTTCTGGTTAAATCAAAACATGGGACTAGAAGATGTCATAGACCACAGTTCTTTTCTAAGGAAGGATTTCAATCCATCATGTTTGTTTACTGGAATCTTTTCATTAAGCTTGTCAGGATGTTGGTGATGCATCAGCTGTTGGTTTGAGGAATTTGCTTCTTGGTGCCATACACAAATGTTTAGGAAATTCTGAAGATGCTATTCAAGTAAGTTGTTAAATGGTAATTTAATCCTATTTTACGTGCTATTCTATTAAACAGTAAATATTGTTGCGTAAGAGTGTTAAGCAAGTCATTAGTTTTCAGTGCTAGTGATCATTCTGGTTTGTGAATTCTAACAGGGTTCTAATAAAATCTTTTGCTTTGACATGTCTTCATTATATTCTGTGTTGTAAAAGTAATTCATTATGATGAATGAACATGGCAGCCAAAGTGGCTTGTAGCAGCAAGTGTTAAGGGAAAGGTAGGAAGAATAAGTTTTAAGAAAGTTCTTGCTCTGTTTACATTTACTTTGTCCAACAATGAAAATTGATCTTTGTAAAAAGAAGTACCTTGGAGATGGACCTTTAGAAAGTACATGTTTGCTGCTTCTCCTCCAGGATTACCAGACACTGAGAGATTTGATTTTTGGCACACATACCAAAAAAAAGTTTTGCCACTGCTCCAGGTTTTAGTCTGTAGGCACAATTTTCCTTCTTCCTCCCCAAAATAGAATGCAATTCACATAAGCAGCAAGATCCTGGCTTTGAATCCCTCCCCACTCCTCATTTCTCTCATGCATATCTTAAATAATCTGGGTACTTACTCTCTGATGTCAAAGTTCCTTGTTAGATCTAATATTTTTTCAATACAAAGTTGGAAAACTCTTGAAACACTCAATATATTACTTGGTAAAAGTCCAAACAAGTAATTTTGCTTGGATACAGTAGTGTTGGTAAAAACATCTAGGAACCTATACTGTTGTGTATTTTGAATGTATTTTTAATTTAGCTTTGGCTAATTTCTCGTACTTAAAGTTGAGTGGTGCTTTTGTATTGTTTTGAAGTATCAAACAGTCAATTTTAATGTATTACTGCAGTCTTGTTTCTTTTTTTCTTTTCATTTTTACAGTACTTTCAGCGAGCTGCTAAAGATGAGCTCTGCCGTCAAGGCAACTTGTATGTCCAGCCATATGCTTGCTATGAACTTGGCTGTATTCTGTTAGACAATCCAGAGGTAATAGCAGAACCTGCTTTTAAAGTCTTAAAATGAGCATAAGGACTCTACATACCACTGTAGAAAGAATGAAACAAAGTTTATAGGTGATAATGTATGTTAAGTTTTAAAAATCCATTTTATACCTGCCACAAACAAACCAACTATTTTGTTTTTGGGGTTTGGGTTTTTTTTTCAGTCCAGGAAATGGAATGCATTTTAGGTAACAGTGTGTTATTTTTTCAATACAGAGAGTGTTCCTGCTGCTGGTGGCAAAAAAGGCCTGGCCAGAATGCATTGGGTAGGCAGGGATTTATTGTCTGCAGGTGGTATTTAGTATGGTGGTTGCCTGGGGTCCTTTTCTTACCTATTTCATATCCTGTTGGATGCCATTCAAGCTCAAAGTTTACTTGTAGTTATCCTCTCCCAATAGAATTTGATGCCTTCCTAAAATAGCAGGTGCTTTCAGTCATTTGAATTGCATTAAAGCTGGTTGTGTGGGTATTTTGACTTGCACCCTGAGCAATGAGCGTTTTGTTGTCCAGGATGAAAATAATCCACCTGGCTTTCAGCCTGTCCAAGTGGCTTGGCTGGTGATATGTTTGATTGTTCAGGTCTTTGCACATCCTCTGCCTCCTAGGGAACCTGGACAATCTCAGAGTAGAGTAACTTGTGCACCACTTGTGCTGTTTTCCCTTCTGAGACGTGTAACAGCACTATTTGGAGCTCATGCCACTTTGGGGAGTACATCCTTAATCAGACTGAAAGGTAGAGGAAGTGGTTACTGGGTACTGACTTGAACCCCCCTTCATTGTCTGTAGTGTATTAAGTAGCTGGGCTGATAATATCTCATATTCTTGGAAGTAGTTGTATTGATAGTATCTCATATTCTTAAGAGTCTGTTGTCAGTTGCTTTTGATGCTGTCAGGTTTAGTCATCTGAGCTGAACCTTCCCCTTAAAGTGGGAAGGAAAGGAAAATTTTTCAATAAAGGTAATTGTTATGACAAAAAACAGAACTAGAAAATTCTTTTAAAAATAATTATACTTTTTGAAAACGGTTATCCAAAACTTAGAGCTGGGCCTTGAAGCCTGGAAGGGAGGTCTAAGTCCTGTAATGTTGTTGCTACCTTTTTTCCATGTTCATATTTAAATTTGATCATGTCGGGTCTCTCTAAAAATAAGGGTGTGGGGGGTAGGGAAGTTATGTTATGATTTGGAGAATATGGTAGTGGTCCTGCCTTCCTTCCTCCTGCTTTACACCTAGAATGTGCACACAGTAACCAAGTGTGCCTCGTGTTGGGTGTTCGAGGGCTGAGCAAGCCTCAGCTTGTAGTCCTGCAGAGAAGCTGTGGGGACGTGCAGGAAACTCCCTCTTGTGGCACCAAACAATGAGGACATAAATGGTGCTTAACTTGAATAAAGTGCAGTGAGGTTGGGAAGTGCAAGATTTATAGGTGAGCTAATGCTTTTATAGAAAATTTCATTTACTGACTGAGGTGTCCTGGTAGAGCTCTGTAATGGACAAGGAAGAGAAGGGAGTAGGTTTTTCTAAATCACATTTACCTGAGAGGCTGAATGTATTATAGATGTGAGCAACAGATGCAGATATAGAGACAGATATATAGATATAAACATGCATTTTAGTATTAAAAACATGCTGTTATTAAATCTACTTAATTTTAAAATTATTGTTAATCATAATTGCATGTTTGTTTTACCCTGTGATCGGAATTATCTTTGTTACTTTAAATGGAGTTCTAATCAAGTTCTTTTTGCTGTAACAATATTAAAGTCTTGACATTTACAGATTTTTTTTTTTTTGTAAAGACACTGATTGGGAAGTAACCAATATAACGAGATATAGTCGTATTTAGATACATTTGAACAAGAGAATTTTTCTTATCAGGAAGTTGGTTATTTATTTGTAAGACTTAAAGTAAAAAAAGTAAAACAGGAGCTTTTCAGCAGTAAATATTAATCTGCAAATATGTATATATTTTTGTTGAGAGTTTGAGATTTCTGGAGCAACTCTTAATGCTTAATATCCAGTAACTTGTTTTGCAAGTAAATGGCTTAAACTTTAATTAAGAAACAAGAATTACCCCATTGATCAATTAGTCATTTAATTGTAGCCTTGTTTGTTCTCCTCTGCATTCCTGTAGCTCACCGTCATCAGCAGCAATTTGCATTTTAAGCTGAAATTTCTCCTTTTCTGTAGATTAGAAATATGTAATACTGGTTTTCTTGGGTGCCTCATTAATATTTCCAGTTTCCCAGTATGAGAGGGTTTTGTCTACTCAGTACCTTATTTCAAGATAGAGATGCTACTTGGGGCTGACCAGGTATTTTACTTAAGTTTTTTTCTCTAACAGTTGTGATGTGTTTCTAATGCAATGTTTGTCTTTTTGTAGACTGTGCCAAGAGGCAAAACCTTACTGCTCCAAGCCAAGGTAAAACCCAAGAATCTTTCAAATTCAGCATTTTGAGATGCGGGCATTTGGGAGGTTGTGTCTTTGGGGTTTTGGAGCAGGGGGAGTGATGTTAAGTGGTGGTGCCCCTCACCTGTAATCTACAACACTATCATGTAGATATACGTTACTGTATATGATGCACATTTATGTGTGTTACATAGGCATGTATTCCTCTGTCAGTCATAGCACAGAGCCCCCATTAGTGACCTCTCCTGGACTGTTAGAGCCTTGCTAAGTTTTTCAACTAAGATTTTGCAACAGAAATTTAGAAAATGACAGCTCTCCACATCTTGTCAGTTCCAGCTGGTTCCTGCTTTGGGCTTGTTGGGATTTTCTAGAGCTTTTGGAATATCTGTAATAATCCATTTGCTCTGGGTAATGTGGAAATATTCATAGGATCATAGAATCAATTGGGTTGGAAGAGACCTCCCAGATCATCAAGTCCAACCTTTAATCCAACCCCACTTTGATTACTAGATCATGGCACTCAGTGCCACGGCCAATCTCACCTTAAAAACCTCCAGGGTTGGAGAATCCACCACGTCTCTGGACAGGCCATTCCAATGCCTGACCACTCTCTCTGTAAAGAACTTCTTCCTGATATCCAACCTAAACCTCCCCTGGCAGAGCTTGAGCAACATGTCATTGCAACATGTAATCTCCAGTTGACCTCTTTTCTTTGGACTGTGTTGTAACATGACTTCTTAAGCACTAGTACCAAAATTATCTTCATATTCTGAAGTGAAGGGGGCCAATAGTTATATGTTCGGTGGGGTTTTTCTTGTGTTTTTTTCCCCCCAGGAGGAATTTACTGGCTATGACTTTGAGAACAGATTGCACGTCCGCATACACGCAGCCTTAGCCTCTCTAAGGGAAGTAGTTCCACAGTGACGAACAGCAAGTCTTGTTATCCTTTCCCACAGTTTCTGCACTTTAAGATGAAGCAGAAGAAAGAGCTGTTGGGAAGACCAGCTTTTCTTCTGGAAACCACTTGTGCCAGAGACACTTCCCTAGTATGGTCAGAGGGGGTATGGCTTAGTAAAAACATTTCAGTTTTAACTAAAGGTAAATCAATCAGGAAGGTGGTTAAGTGACCTTGTGTTTTTAACTCTTCATTTTTTATTTTGTTTAAACCCAGCTGAACACAACTGCTTGTAACTCTGTGGGTGAGCCTAAAGAAGCACACATGATTTACTTGCACAATATTGGCAAGTGTGATTTTTACCTTTTAAAACAGATCTAGATGTAAAATATGCCAAGGGGAGCACTTCCATTTTGATTAGAATAATACAATAAAAGTAATTGGTGTGAATTTTGAAGTTGCAAATGGTCATAATACTCTTTTCTCTAAGTATTAACCAATACACTGGAGAATAAAAGCTGTTCAGCCACAAAAGGCAGGTCTTACTAAATTTTAGTGGCTTATGCCAATTACCTCATGATGAGCAATCTGTGCATTTTTAAACCTCTCATCCTCTTCCATTCTTTGTCCCAACCCAGCTCAGACATGTGATACAAATTATGTCAGTGTTTAGGATCTCTGCTTCCGGTGCATTCCAGCCAAATACTTTGACATGCAGTTACAGTGTGGGCAGTTCTATTTCTGCTCTTCATGTTCTGAATGTAATGTTAGAATACATAGGCCAGATACAGTAATTTTATGTATTTTTCATTCAAGCTGCTCAGTTGTTACAGCAGTGACCTTTAAAAGGATTAAAAAAACCCCCAAAACAACACAAATCCAAAAATCTGCTTTGGTAGTTACACCAATACTACAGTATCCTAAGTCTCTGGATGCTATTTCGTATCCGTGGTGTTAAGATATTGCTATACCTCAGAGAGCTTAAAACTTTTGTCATGACTATATAATTTTTAATACTTGGCCATCTGTGTGCTTATCTGTAGCTTTTTTTTACTTTGCCTATAATATAGTATTTGTTTTATATTCAGTTAATGTCATACTCTAGGAAGATAAATATTTTTTTAAAGAAGCTTATGAATGGAAATCTGACCAGAAAGTTAGTTGCATTATGTTACTTTGGAAAGCTAAGAAACTGGATATCCTTGGAAATGGTTATTTAAAAGCCTTATCTTTACTTTGGTCAGGTTGCCTTAAACAGTTCCTTAGCTTAAGCTTTTTTTTCCTTACCTTTTTGTAGAGCGTGTTGCCAAAGTCTTAGACCCTGCACACATTTAATCTTCACCGATTTGCTTTTGAGGTTACATCTAAAGCAAGACTGATGCAGAGGAGAGAAGTAATGTCCTATTTGGTAGGCCAAATGAAACAGTTGAGGCACTTACTTCTCTCTAGAATACACAGTTCTGCTATGAAAGGCGTTCCTAGAGCAGTTAAACTTCTGTTGCAGTTCCTGAAGGAGAGGAGGGACTTCTAAAAGAGCACATTTTTATTTTTCTATAATCGAGATGTGTTACAGAGTGTACACTGGGGGTTTTTTATTCCATTTTGACAGTAATGTTGAGGCATAAATGGGTGTTCAACCTTTTTTGGTCAATCTGAATAAGTATTGACTAGAAAACAATATATTGTGTATATATATAGTGACTGCTTAGAGTTCAAAAAATTATTTTAAAAATGGGCTTTAGTGTACTTGAAATCTTATTTTGTTCTATCTGACTTTTAATGTTTTACAATCAGAGACACAGTCTGTTCTGGATAAATACCTGGACACTGTATTGGGAAAATTCCTTTTAAATACACTTGTTAAATATGATAGGAGACTAGGCTGTTCAGGACACAAAGCACCTGCATGCGATTTGTGTTGGGATATTTAGGGTCTGCATACTTGGAGGTAGCTGGCAAATTGTAGTAAATTTACTAAAAGGCCTGTTGTCACCAGGCCAGGAGTGAGAAAGACACTATATGTTCATTTAACAGTTTAATAACTCTGTGCAAATTGCAGCTTGTCTGTGGGCTTAGCAAATCATCACAACCCTGTGTTTCTGTATTATTTTTTCCCCTCTCCTCGTAGGAGAATCTCCTACATTGTAAATGGCAGAATTTATGTTAGACTGTGCCTGTGATGAGAAAAATCTCAACGGTATTTTGTGTAAACTTAAGTTTTTATACTTTGGAACTCGGAGGCATGGTCTAAAGCAATAATGGAATATGCATCTTGCTAGTTAACATGGTAAGGCCATCTTTACTCAGTCAGGTTATTTTTTGTTGATGTTGATGCGGTTTTTATCTCAATATGACTCCTTTCAAATAAAGAACTAGAATTTTTAGACGTCACAAGGTGGCATATTTATTGTGATGTACTGTAAATGTTGTTAATTTACAGAACTTGCACTTTTATATTTCTGAGTAAAATTAAAAGAATTGTGGACATGAGTTTTGTTCCTTTGCTCCTTGAGTTTGTCCTTTAATTGGTGGCCTCCTGATCAGGACCATACTGAGTATTGGGAAAACTTCTGGGATGTCAAGTGACCGTAACAAAGTTTTCTAGTCAGCAGTTGCCTCTAGGCTTTGATCTTCCAGTATAATTACAGTCTCCTGGTTTAGAAAGTGAGTTACATGTCACGTTGAGCTCAACCATAGAGTGAACAATATTTAAGGTAAATTTTTTAGACACCGAATTCACTTCTTCATTAAAGAAAAAGAACCACATACAGTTGTATTTGTTGTATTCCTACACCTTTGAAAAATGTTTCTAATTTACTCTAAAGCAAGCACTTTAATTTCTCCTCTCTCTGACTTTGAATGCTTGTTTCATATTCTAGTTATGCTTTATTCTTAAATAAAATTCCCCAAATGCTGTATTCAATTGCTTTTCAATTTACAACAATGTGATTGTCTTTCCAACAGTTGATTGTACTTGTGTTTAAAAATTGCTGTGCAGCTGCTTGAACTTTGAACAGGAGCAAGTGTTAGGTGGCTGCATGTGGTGTTACAAGGGTGCTAATCAAACCTTGCAGTGGTGTGAAAGCAGCACTAATTCCTTTTCCAGTTGTCATGATGAAATACCAACAGTGGTAGGAAGCCCTTTCATAAGAAGTTATGCAATCCCAAAGAAGTATTGTTAAAGGTAACCTTAAGAAGTAAATTTATGCTTATCAGTCTTTTAAGGCAATTGGGCAGCAAGTGGCATCTGCCAGGAGCTTTGCAGGCAGCCTAGGGCACAAAGGAAAAATGAAATTTAGGAGGAACAGACTCCACTGAAATTGAGGAGTAAAAAATGCAGGTATGTTGACTCTGATTCTTCATCCTGAAGCAGCTGTATGACAAATTATTTTCTATAAATTCTAGGGAAAAAAAGCAGGAAGGGCAAATGTTTCTCTGCTAATTACAGTTTGAGTAGAATCTTACACAATATTGCCTTGCCTTCTCTTGTTTTAAGGTTAGAAAATACTGCTTCAAAAACTAGTTTTATCTGGAAAAGTTGACTTAAGGTGGAAAATACACAGGAAAGTTCCAGTTCTGGTTCTTTTTGATCAAAGAACCATTAAAACAGGTTATTTTATACAGAGATTCAGGAAGCATGAGAAGCTGCTGTTTCTGCACTGAGTGATCTGTATCTGTATACAATGCTCTTCCTTTATGCCAAAGCATATTCTTGTGTGAAATAAGCTGATGTACAAGGTTCACTGGAAAAAAAGATTGTGTTCTTTTACAAAAGGTCTAACTTTGTCACAATGCTGGAGATACAAATTTTCCCTGAACTTCCAAACTTGTTTGAAGTTAAAAAAGTGTGCCATTGTTAGGAGATGGTGGAAAGTCTTATTCCTGCTCACCACCCCTCTTCTCCACCCCACCCTTTTCCCACCAGATGCTAAGAAATTCAACTTGAGGCAGGCTTTCCAGAATTAATGCTGACTTATTTCTGATCACTTTTTAAAAGTATGTTTGGACCCCACAGCTGGACCCAGCATAGGTTACCAGGGCAGATGCATATTTGAATTGTATATTGCTTCCCTGCTTCTGCTCAGAATCTCTCTGCTTGGTTACTCAAGATTTTCACAACCTACTTAGCCCTTGTATTTTAACCACCAGTGTGTTTTAGCCACAAGAAGGTCATGTTGTAGTTGTCTTACTGTTACCCCTAATTTTTTCATGGCTGCTTTTTCCAAAATGCTTCTTACCTTTTCATGTAACCTATTCCAAGATGGTGTTCCAGTCAAGTAATCTGTTAAGCTCAGCAGGACTGGCCGATCCTCAGTGTTTTTCAGTTGTTTCTGGCAAGCTGTGCTTAGCTATAGAAGATTCCCAGGTGGGCAGAGGGGAAGAGGTTAAGAGAAGAAAACCAACTTCTCTGAGTTGAAGGTTTAAGAAGGGAGGGACAAAGAGGTGGTCAGAGTTTGCCAAGCAAAACCATTTATGTAAGAAAGACCTCCCAATCTTCCACTAAAAGCAGTATGTTTACTGTATTGAAAAAAGATAGCTGTACTGCTGGGACATAGACTTCTTCCCAGTTAATGAATGACCTGATCCTTTTCTGATAGAAAAATATGGCTTATCTGTGACCTTGATTCGACAAAAGGTGGTAGGACAAGGTAATGACCTCAGCTGGGCAAGACTGCCTATAGGCTGACAGGCCTCTTTGGGGCCAGAGGGTGACATGTGTCAGTAAAATAGCTGGTAATGTTACTCTCCATGGTTTCCAAAACCAGCATTCAAGTTCCAGCTCAGTGAATTAGTTTCCAGACATATTTTTTCATGTAGCTGCTCTGAAGTTTCAGACAGATACAATTTTATGTTAGGGCCTGCAGCCTTTTTAAATATTTATGAAGATGTTTATGCTTCTGTTACCTCTGATAATATATTTCTGTGGTTTATGGCATTTGTACTTAAGCATCTTTGAAACTTGGGCTGTGCAGAGCTTTGCAGACCTAAAGTTCTGAAAGTTTTCCAAAGAAGCAAATGTACAAGTTACTCTCTGCTCTGTATTCATTGAGGATGGTTTCGAAGTAAGTGCCTGACCACCTTTGCACCCAGGTATGTGTAATGCCTTCATGAAGTCCTGCTCCTTTCATATGTTCTCAATACAGAAATCTAGACTTTGGATCACTATCCCTACTCCAAAAATGATACATTTTCTAGTTCTGATACATGTATATTCTTGAAATATATCTTACTCTTTCTATAAGAAAGCTATTCTTCCCAATTTTGTGAGTCATAACATAATATTTAATGTTTTTATTATTATGGTCTGTGTTGTCACTCTCCAGGACTGAAAACTGAAAAATTACTTTCTAAGGATTATTTTATGGAAGAAGCATTTTGTGGTGAGTTTACCATTAAGATACTTTCCCATGAATGAACTTGAAAGTGATAGGTCATTAAAAATTAATAGAGTATTCTGTTACAAACATGTTATTTTTTAAAAGAAGCTATGGTAGATTTTCTAAATGCTTTAGCAGCAATGAGTTTTAAATGTTCAGTGCTGCTGGAATTCCCCTCAGGCTTATGTAGAGATGCAGACATCCAAGAAGACAAGAGCAGGTAGGCAGATGATGGTTTTCCCATTGTGATGAAGACTGATCTGCAGCAATGTTGGTGGTTAAAATTTTTTATTGCGCTGCAGGCTCCTGATCATGGCTTGTCCCTGTGATCTTTCTGCCTTCGTGATCCTCAGAAATACAGTTTGTGGTAACCTTGAAAATACAGCACTGCCCAGTTAACTTCTTTGTCCTTGTTTCGTTGGAACAGCAAATGATCTTGTGTGTACCCACTGAAAATGTGTACTGCGAAGCAAATGTCACCACCCTGGTGAACTGGGGCTGGTGAGGTTTGTTTCAGGGTTTGCCCTTGCAATCATAAGGCTCTGCAGTACAAACAGAGCTGTTAGTAAGGAATAATCCCATTCCTTTTTGGGTGTAGCTGCCATCGCTGGAGAGGTTACAGTCCCTAGCTGTTTCCTCTGAGCTCCTGCCAGAGGCCACCAAGGAACATTGCTCCTCAAGTGCTGTATTTTGCAGTTCATGTTGGTTCAAATCCCTTAGGTGTTGTATGTCCACTGTCTTAAAAGGCCAGGCTGTAACCAGGGGATGGGTCTGTGCACCCACCTGTTCCACCACAGCTGGCAGAGGGGTGGGATGTGGCTGCAGCCTTCCTGCTTTCTGCAGGTTGCAGCATTAGATGGTGTAGCATCATAACCTGAGGCTGAGGAAAAAGTTACCCTCATTCTGTGCTGGGAAGAAATGTCTCTGGTTTGGCTAAAAGTGAGGAAAACTGGCAAAGGCAATTTCACGGAAGGGAATTGCCTGCACTCTGCATTAGGCAAATAAGCAGCAGAAAGGTTTCATGGTAGTGTGGGAAGGGAGGAAAGGCAGTGGCTCATAGGGCCTGAATGCTGAGGGCAGGTGCAGGACCTCGCACTTGGCCTTGCTGAACTTCATGAGGCTTGTGTGGGCTGCTACTCCAGTCTGTCCAGGTATCTTTGGGTGGCATCACTTCCCTCTAGTGAATCAACTGCACCACTCAGCTTGGTGTCATCTGCAGACTTGATGAGGGTGCACTTGATCCCAGTGTCGTTGAAGAGACTAAAGTTTTGGTCCTAGTACAGACTCTTGAGAGTCCGCTTACTGCTGGTTTCCACCTATCCAGCCAATTCCTTATCTGTGTAACAGTCTCCCCATGAAACTCCTGTCTCTCCAATTTAGTAACCAGAATGTTGCAAGGGACTGTCAAAGACTTTACAGAAGTCTAGATGGATGACAATTGTAGCTCTTTCACTGATGCAGTCACTGCATCATACAAGGCCACTAGATCAGTCAGGCACAATTTGCCCTTAGTAAAGCTCCAGCTTGTGCTGGTTGTCTTTAACTGGCTGTTTTGATGTCTTCTAGTTCCACACACACTGTGCCTCACCTAAAAAATCCACTGCGCGAAGGGCACACCTACGTGGGGAGAGCCCTTCCCAAATCTTCCTTCGTGAAGTTTGGCCATACATACATGATGTGTCTTCCAGGAGGATCTGGACCATGATCTTACCAGGCACAGGCTGACCGGTCAGTAGCTCCCACAGTCATCTTTTTTGACAAATGGGTGTGATACTCCCATTTTCTTCAGTCACTGGGGACTTTACCTGACTGCCATGACTTTTCAAGTATGATGGAGAGTGGCTGGAAAATTCAGACACTTTCTCTCATAGCCTGTCAGTGGTTTGCTTGTGTGTGAACTAACCCCTGCATGTTCACTAAGCTCCAGTACAGGTCCTTCACATAGCCCCCTGTTTTGTCCACCTGCTACTATGTGGTCACATAACTTCATTATGAGAGGGGATGATCAGAGAGGAATTCCTTAGCAAGCTCGAGCTTTCCTCCAGAGGCTCCCACCCACAGTGCTATGGGAGCTGGGACTCGTGCATTAGTAGGGAGCTGGCTGGTTTGTGTAGCTGCAAGGCAGCCTTGTCTTTCTGTGGCATCGCCTGCCTGGTAATGGCAGATTACAAATGGGTCTGAGTTGGCTTGGGCCAGCAGACAGAATAATGTTTTTTCAGGGAGGATTTATCTCTGTCATGCTTTGAATTATGTCTCTCATTACTTTTGATGTCATTCAGAAAACAGCTCAGTGCTGAACTGTGATGTTGTATTAAAGACTTGCTTTCTCTACTGCTACAGTGCTGGTTTTACATAGAATCATAGAGTGTCGAAGGGTTGGAATGGGCCTTAAAGATCTCGGAGGTCTCTTCCAATCCACTTGATTCTATGATTCTGTCATCTAATCCCACCACCCCTGCTATGAGCAGGGGCACCTCCCACTAGACCAGGTTGCTTAAGGCCTTGTCCAGCTTGGCTTTGAACACTGCCAGCATTGGGACATCAACAACTTCCCTGGGCAACTTATTCCAGTGTCTTATCACCCTCATAGTAAAAAGTTTCTTTCTAGTATCTAACTTAAATTTCCCCTCTTTCAATTTGTACCCGTGGCCACCACTTGCCAATGGTGCTGGAGACCAGACTCATAGGGGTGTTTGTTTTTTTTCAGTGCTGAGTGTTTTATTAACCATGTGATGGGAGACTGTTTTCATCCCACACATACTTTTTCATGTTCTTCCCTTGACAAGTACTCTAGAAGCCATTTTTTGCTCTGTATCTAAACCTTGTTCATGTCTTATCCTGTTCTTCACTGGGATACCTGTCAGTTCAATTAATCAGGATTGTCAAGTTAAAATGTCACCATCTATGCATTTAATACAACTTGTATGAATCCAGAGTTCTGAGACGTTGCAAAGAGGAGACATGGTCTTCTGGCTGGCTTATCTAATGTGCTTAATGTAAAAGGTTTAATCATAGAATCATTAATGTTGGGAAAGGACCTCTAAGATCACCAAGTCCAACCATCAGTCCTCTGTAGCTGGAGAACTAGGGCCTTCAGATGGAATGCTGATGACAAATCAAATGATGTAACTCAGGCTTCCTCAGTCCTCTTGGGGGAAGAACATTACCTGCTACTGAAGATCCGTTTCAGGCTGTGCCTTCCTGTAATGAAGCTGAGGTTACTTTAAGTACCTTAAGTGAGGTTGTATCACTGTGTTGGGATGATGAGCTGATTATGGATGCAGAGGTGCCACCTTTTATAGGGCAGTTTGCAAAGAAAATAATAATTTCCTTTGTAGACCAAATAGATCCTCTCTCTGTTAAAAGATTGAGTAGCCATTCGATGTAGGCCAGGGCTCAAGTGCTACAACCTTAGATCCATCTGCTGCTGATTTAGTGTGTCATCCTGAGAGAACAGAATCTACAGCACAAGTGGAATCAGCTGAGCAAGTTTGTTGCTCTAGGTAAGAAAGTTTGTGTATTTGTATCGTCATCCTGGTCCAGCTTCTACCTCTGCAGCTTCATGTGGTATATAAATGGAAGATCACCTCTGTCACTGCAATGCAGGGTAGAGATGACTTCTAAGAAATTACTGAACCAATCCTGTTTCTGTGGCCCCAAGTGCACATATTTGATTTCACTGCCTCAAGATTTCTTGTCCAAGAGATGTGGCTAACTCTGGGCAGGACTGCTGCACTCCTGAAGGCAAATAGACACATAGGAGTGATGGGAAGGTGCCCACTGATGCCAAATGGTGTTGCTCAAAACAAGCTGTATTTTCTCAAGCAGGTGTTAAGAGACTGAAGATATAACATGTGCCCTGAAGCTAAGGAGAGGTGACTAGTTGGAGCTCTAGGTTTGATTCTCCTCCTCTGAAGGATCTTTTATTTCAGCACTGACCTAGAAGTTTTCTCTGCTGGCTCTTGGTGAGTGGGCTAATAAGCCTGTTCATCAGTTCCACAAAGAGAAAGAGAGCTGGGGCTCATCTTTCTTGTTGAGGCCTTCACCAGCATCTCTTCCGTGGGGTGGCACATGCCCAGCTGGAGAAATCTTCCAGGGTAGAGCTGCCCTGCTCCAACTCTCCCTGGAACAGCAGAATCTGTACAAGCCCTATCCTGGTACAGCTGTGAGGTTTCAGCAGAGCATTTTGTAGAAGAGAGCTGAGCTTAGGTCTGTAAATTAACAGTGGCCCTTTGTTAAACCAAAAAACAAATGACCAAACTTTTAGGGGAGTTTGTCAAATTCAGTTTCAAAAATACCAAACAAAAGAGACCCTGCTCTGACCACGTACAATTTTACTTTTTCTAGGCTGCAGGTGTTTGCTATCCCAGCTCCCCTCTCTAACATGCTTGCTTTTGCCAAGTGTAGGTATGTTTGGTTTGGACATTAAGGATTTACAAGGACTGGAACTTAAGAGTTCCGGATTCCAGCATTTCTATTTTTGTCCTTTTAGCACGTCTCAGGTGACCAGGACAGTCACCATCACATTCTAATGTGTGTGGACCTTATGTTGCCTAACTTACTTGAGACAAGGTCAAAAATCACCACAGAGCCTCCCCACCTGCTGGAGCTGGTGTTCCTTATTCCTGGGCAACTTCTCAGCCTTTCCAGGGGAAAAGATCAGCAACTAGTCAGCTGTCACAAGTGTCTGCTCCAATTTATATGATGCCAGAAAAAGGATGGGGGAAATTCTCCACCTTTTGTTCCAGTGGGCTCTGATGGCTCAGAACACACAGGATTGGAAGCCTGTTCCTAGCCCTGCTCTCTGTGCACAGCCAGATGCAGGTGCTAGGAGGAGATCCACTACATTCCCAGCTGACAGGGCAGCTGATGCCTAATTGACAAGCCCTAGTTCTAATTCCTGCAGCTAAGCCATGCATGCCCAGTGTTTTCCCAGTTGCTGTCCTTCTGGATGATGTGATGTCTGCAAAGGTACACTCACCAGCTGGCAGTAAGCACACAGGGGTAAGTGCTCCTTCAGACAATCACAGTACTGCAAGGACAGGTTACCATTACAGCAGATCCCACGCCTGAAGAAGTAAGCTTGTTCTTGAATGACTGTTGTACCCAAGTTTTTAATCTCACATTTTTACATATCCTTATGCTTGTACCCTGAACTAAATTTTAGCACTTGTTTAATTTCAGAGTGTGGGAAAATACCTTCACCTTGGACTGCATTTTGGTAGCAACTAAAGTAGTTCTTGCTGCACACTTTCTCCAGAGTTCACGTTAATTTTTAATCCGGTTGGGAAGAGAGTCTGTTTGAACTTCAGGAAGAGGTCAGGAGAGATGGAGTTTATATTGTAATAAAGTAACATTAAGCAAATACTCAAAAAAAAAAAAAGTCAGCAATTAGAACTCCCTTCCCATGCACAACATCCCAAATGTTGGGTTTGTGTGAATTGTGTGCACTGATGCACCTGTTGCAGCTGTTTCCCTGAAGAGCAGCCCAGCCTCTTCACTGTGCTGCCATGGTTTATGCATGGAGGGCAGGCAGGAACTAAATACTTTGCTTTTCTTAGCACTGAGTGTTCAGTGCTGTGTGACCTGCACTGACCCAACAGCGAGGCTGCTTCTACAGATCTCAGACTCACATGCAGAAGTCACACAGGAATTAAGACAGACTTCGAGAATCACTGGCCAGAGCAGAGGTGGGAGTGCAGAGATGACGCTTCCAACAGACAGCACAGGTATTCAGTTTCTGCATCTATAGGTTATTGGGAGAGCTGGGCCCTCATGTGAAAGGCTGCCAAACCTTGTCTATGCAAATATGTCTCAGCGTCATGACCTGGGTAATTTGAGTGGTGCCTAGAATAAAAATAGAAAGCATCTCCTTGCCTTATTAACAGTTTCATGCTGAAGGACTTGAGCTGCTGGAAGATCTCAGCTCCCCAGACACCCCAGCCCCCATCAGAAGGAGACTGCTCTTGCTTAGAAGAAAAGAGGTCCCCGGAGCACAGGGAAGCACACCATCCATCTTCATTGCAGCAGCTTTTGGACCAAAGTCAGTGCTCTCTATCACCATTTACTTTAGACTAGATGCAAGAAGTTTTGAAGCCTTTATTTAGTAGCAATTAAATTATTCAATTAACACTAATTTCCAGACAGCAGTTAAAATATTGTACAAAGAGCACGCTGCCCTCTAGAAGCTCTGTACACAGTTCAATATAAACTTAGACTCTAAGATTGAGTGCACCCCACTGAAAAGGGGTAAAGCAGCTGTGCACAGGAGGCCTCACTGAGGTGCTGTACTACCTTTGAAATGCACAAGACTTCCTTGCAGGGAATTTGCACAGTACAGACCCAGTCTTGTCCCCCTGCAATTTTCCACCAGGTCCTGGACTGATTAGGTTGTTGCTTTTTTGCAGTGGTGCTGGGCACCGGAACTTCTAGTGCATGAAACAGATTCTTTTAAAACCTGTTACTAATGTGCAGTTCAAATCAAATTTGTAGATATTTAAATGGCTCTTAATTCCTTAAACCATAATGTTGGTAGCAAAACAGGAGAGCAAAATTCAAAACACACTGCACAAAACATTGAATAAATATCTCTGAGTAATGTTACCAGCTTAAACAACTGCATTAATGCTCCAGAGATGGGAACTCTTCTGGAATCTCCTGACCAGAGCTCAGGATTCAAGGGAATTACTTTAGTAAAAGAAAAGTCACTTTTTGAAAAATTACATCTTTACAGAAGTGACACAGCCTTTCTTCATTTAAGAATAGAATATTGCAATTACTGTATGTGCTTTTAAACATTCCCATGTCACAATAAATAAAACAAGTTTTACTTGTGCCAATGTTATCTACAAAACAAAGTATTCACAGAACAGCTGAAGGTGTTCTATTCCTCATACACCACAACCTAATATAGGTGTACTCAGGGCAGCTCAAAACCACAGCGACTTAGTTAGTCCACACAGGACCCACCATCAGCCAGAGAAGTTCTTCCCCTACCTCTAGGACTGCAGATCATGTACCACCAGATTTATTGCAGAGATGCTTAATATTCTGTTTGATAACATGACAGTATTTTCAGGAGATAAGTAGAACAAGGGAAAATATTAAAACGGATTAAGACTTATTTGTATCAGTCAGAGGCTCCTTACTGCATTTTAATAAATATCAGGCAAGTTAAAGTAGTTTCTGTCCCAGTAGTTGCCAGAATAAAGCCAGTCCTGCGTACCAGTATGAGGATTGGGGCCTTGGTGGAACCATCTGCAAGAAAATATACAGCATGTTAGTGAAGCTATGAAAACACACTTCTGTATAAGTTCAGAACTGCTTTGCTGCATCTTCAGCAGGTTCAGCAATATTATTGTGATTGCAGGAGTTCTCTTGGTTTTAAATTTGTAAGTGAATTTAAAGTATAATCTTCAGTGACTAGATCTCCCCATTTGCCACACCACTTAAGTGTCTCTGAGGTGATACTACTGATACTAATATTTTGTCATTTGAGGCTGTCAAGATTATTGCACAAAAAAAGACAGGTACAGCTTCACTTCAAAGCAGTTGTGAACAACCCTTTCAGCATGCATAAGCATTAACAGTTTTCGCAAGACATGTAAACACTACAAGCACTGCAGTCCTGAAAACAGGAAAAACATGATTTCCTTGGATCTAGATAATCCCCTGTTCTTTAAAGCCTTGTTTTGCAATGCATTTCATCATAGAATGACCTGGTTTGAAAGGGACCTGAAAGTTCATCTTTCAACCGCCCTGCTGTGGACAGAGACACCCTTCCATTAGACCAGGCTGCTCAGAGTTCCATCCCACCAGGCCATGAGCACTTCAGGGATGGGGCATCCACAACTTCTCTGGGCAACCTCACCCCCATCACAGGTAAGGATTTCTTCCTAATACCTAATCTAAACCCCTGTCTTTCAGTTTGAAGCCATTGTGCCTTGTCCTGGCCCTACATGCCCTTGTAAATAGTCCCTTGCATCTTGGAGGCTCCCTTCAGGTACTGGAAGACCGCAATGAGGCCACCCCAAATTCTCTTTTCCAGGCTGAACAACCCCAATTCTCTCAGCCTTTCCTCACAGGAGATGTGCTCCAGCCCTCTAATCATTGTGCTGGCCCTCCTCTGGACTCGCTCTAACAGCTTGATGTCATTCCAGTGCTGGGGACCCCAGAGCTGGATGCAGCACTCCAGGTGGGGTCTCACCAGGGCAGAGCAGAGGGGCTGAATCACCTCCCTTGACCTGCTGGTCACACTGCTGGGTTTGCAGCCCAGGATATGGATGGTTTTCTGGGCTGCAAGTGCACATTGCTGGCTCATGTCCAGCCTCACATTCACCAGCACTCCCAGGGTCTTCTCAGCAGGGCTGCTCTCCATCTGTTCATCCCCCAGCCTGTATTGATACTGGGTGTTGCCCCAATCCAGGTGCAGCACCTTGAACTTGGTCTTGTTAAACCTCATGAGGTTTACCTGGGCCCACTTCTGGGTGCTCCTCCACGTTCCTCTCATCCCATCCTTCTGGTGTGTCAACAGCACCACTCAGCTTGGTGTCATCTGAAAATCTGCTGAGGGTGCACTTGATCCCTTTTGTCTCTGTCATTAATGAAGATACTAAATAACACTGCTGCCAACACATGCCCCTCCCCTGATGTCCATAGGGACTCTGAGCCATTGACGACTTCCCTCTGGATGTGACCATCCAACAAATTCCTTATCCACCTAACAGTTAACTCACTGAATCCATCTCTTTCCAGTTTGGAGAGAAGGATGTTGTAGGGGACCATGTCAAAGGCTTTACAGAAGTCCAGATAAATGACATCTGCAGCCCTTCCCTTGTCCACTGATGTAGTCACTCCATCACAGAAGGCCACAGGGCTGGTCAGGCAGGACTTGCACTTGGTGAAGCTGTGCTGGCTGTCTTGAGTCTCCTCCCTGTCCTCCATGTGCCTTAGCAGAGCTTCTAGAAGGATCTGTTCCATGATCTTCCCAGGCACAGAGGTGAGGCTGACAGGCTGGTAGTTCTCAGGGTGCTCCTTTCCACCCTTTTTAAAGATGGGTACAATGATTCCCTGTTTCCAGTCACCTGGGACATCACCTTTTCAAATGTCATGGAGAATGGCTTGGCAACTCACCCAGCCAATTTCCTCAGGACTCTGGGATCCATCTCATTGGGTCCCATAGACTTATGTGCACTCAGGTTCCTCAGGTGGTCACCAGCCTCATCTCTGGTTATAGTGGGAAACACTTTGCTCCCCCATTCCCCATCCTGCTGTCCATCCACTCCAGAGCTGTGGGAAGAGAGGTTGCCACTGAAGACCGAGGCAAAAAAGTTGATGAGTACCTCAGTCTGCTCCTCATCTGTTACAAGTTTTCCACCCTTGTTTATTGTGATTGTACACCTTCTTTGACCTTCCTTTTCTGGTTAACATACCTGCAGAAGCCCTTCCAGCTGTTCTCCACATCCCTTGCCAGGTCCAGTTCCAGCTTTGCCTTAGTCTTCCTCACCCCATTCCCATACAACCAATCTTCATCTCTATACTCTTCCCAGGTTACATGTCTTTGTTTCCACTGCCTGTACATTTGCTTCTTCCCCTTCAGTTTGACCAGCAGTTAACTCAGATCAAGTGTGCCAGCTACCCTTAGTGGAGGTGAACTACCACCCATGGGCTGCAGAAATTCTGGATTATTACAACTTAACTGTGTTGCATTACACTGTTAGCACTGGGAATCTCATCTGAATGCCCCAAAAGCTGATTCCGTCTGCATGGAGTTACTTGCCAGCTTTCACTAAGCTGGTTATTAGTAGCAACACTGAAGTTGAGCAGCTTCTTTCTTTCCTTCCCTCTCCCCTCCTGACTACTCTGGAGGCGCATGTAACACACAGACACAGATCACACCTGCAAGGGTACATAACCTTTCAGAGGGTGGGGGGGACTATCTATCTATACCATAAGATGCATTTACAAGGCCATACTACTGAGAAGTATTGCCCAATGGTGAGTACAACTCTGTGAAACCACCATAGCACAGAAGTTTGCCTCCTCCCTCCTGTCCCATACATGTTCCTGGCAATCCTGCAGCCCGTTACTGAACACCTTCTGTTTGGTCCCAGTTACTCAATCTTCTGCCTCGACAATTCACAGTACCAGACCTCAAGCATTTTACCTTCTTGCTGTATTTTGCCAAGCCATGTTTATGACTTGCTAGAAGCTGTTTATGTGGCTAATGTACTCCACAGCTTCCTTTCGCCTCCTCGTTGACCACAGAAGCTGATTTTCCTTTCTGTGACTCACTGCAGTGAACACATATAAATCATCTCTGTGCAAGGCAGCCTTTAACTCTGCTCTTCCCTTCTATGGTACCATAAGGCTTCAGAAGAGAGATTAAAGCACATTAAGACCAAATATGACTTGATCTCTTTAAAAAGCAAAAGCATAAAGGCCACCAGCACTGCAGTGCTGTGTTAGAAAGCAGGGCAGCTAATAGGCAAGTCTTGCTTGGCTCAGAAGATCTGAGATACATATTAGAAGAAACGCCTTGTTCTGCCTTCACAGAGGCAAACTGACCAGCTGAACACTCTGATAGTTCTCCTGCTCTCCTGGTTAAGGGAACTCAAGTCAACAGAAGTCGTTCACCTGTAGCGCTGTATGTAGTTCACTGCTGCTTCTCCTCTGCAGAGGAAGAGTCAGCTCTTCCCTAATAAGAGGTGTATGGTGCGCTCAGGTGTCCACCAGTAACAGCAGCTCATTCTACAGCCAAAGCCAAGTATTTGCTGTGAGACAGGGCTATAAGCACAGTTATCTCACCTTTCAGATTAAGGCATTCTATCACCAAATACCTCACTAGTGTGTCTTCAACACCTGTACAGGTCAGGACAAAGTGCCCTACTTCAGTAGGAGAGGAAAGGCAATGGGAAGAGCTAAAGTATTCAGATAATCTCACCACGCAAGTGATGGGGGAAAGGGGGGACAGATTTTCATCAAAAGCAACAGACCACTGCTGTGTTTCAGAACTGAATTAATCTTTTTTACTCAAGACTTATGATCACTGGTCAGCGTTTAAAATATTAAATGTTCAACATGAATCACCTCCTGAGAAACAGCAAGACTCCACTTCTGAAGTGGAGTCAGAATAATTAAAAAAAACAAAAATCACTCACATTTGGATAACTGTCTTATGAGGGAGGAACTCTGCCAGACAAAGCAAGAAGCCTGCTTTTCTGTGTCAAGGAAATTGCAGTAGTTTAGATCCAGGTTTATATTACACCACAGAATAAGACCTACAGATGACCTTCTGGGAACAGGTAGGAGAGTTATCCTTCATAGTATGTAATTTTTTCTCCTGTAACACAACTCTTCCTAACACTTAACATTCATCCTTTATAGGCAGTCATATCTGGCATTCCTACTAAAGAGATCAACAGTAGGAATTTTCTGCCAAAGCTTTAGAAACCTCCTGGAAAGCAGAGTTCTTAAAGGATATCCCAGACACACGCTGAGCAGGTCTACAGTATCTGCACAACAGCAATTGAAGGACTTTGTGAGTAGTGCCTGCACTAATTAGATAACCCAAAAAATACAGCTCTGAGTTGCCTCATGGAAGTTCCCCATATTCCAATACCAACTTCAGGGGCTTCAAGCTATAAGCTACTTCAGACACCTGCAAGAACACAATATAGCTATCCCTTTTGCTCTGAAAACACTTGGTGAGAACTAGAACCACTCTGAATTCAGGAATGAAAGAGAGGCACAAGGCTATCCAGCACTTAACAAGTTTACTTGGAAGTTTTAAGAAGATGCTATTTTCCACCAGTCTCAGGGCAAACAAACCCAAACACTTCAAGAGTGCAGGCAGAGGAAAAAGACAAAGGCAGACATGTCCAAACCTGGGACTCTGGGATGATGTGTGACTTCATTTAAAAAAAAAAAGGAGGAAAAAAAAGTATAGTTACAAACATTTAAAAGGCATTTAATGCACAGTGTCTGAGTGTATAAATAGCTAGTTCACAGAGAAGAGATGAAGCATGCTTACTTGTATAGAGTTTAGCCCTATCATTTTTGTTCTGTGAAGGTACTGCCAATTTATTGCTATGCTTTTAAATAGACCTTGTCTGGTCAAACTAGATTCATCTGGTCATGTTTTCACAGTTTCTTTTTAGTTTGTGTGTAAGAGCTCCCAACTGACCCTTCTCATCGTTAAAAAAACCAAACAAAAAAATCCCCAAAACATCTTGGCAGATCCCTTGTAAATTAACTTTTCCCTTAGCTCCTCTCACTTTTGCAGTCAGTAACCTGCTCCAAAAGAAGGCAGTGACTTGGATAGCTGGGTCATATTTCACGAATTCTGGGAATACAGTACTGTCAGCACAGAGCCACTGATCATGGGCAATAAGCTATCAAGTTTACCAGAGGAAGCGTTTCTTCCTCTCTTTGGCCAAGCATGCAAATTTGAGGCAATTATAAATTAATTAGCAACAACAGCCCTTCCATTAGCTATCAGTGGCAACATCTTTTTTGTGCCAGAACCAAGAGGTGATCAGAAAAGACAACACCGTTTGCATTTGCATATGGGTGTGCAAGCTGTGAAAGGGAAGGAACTGAGACCGAGCCTGATGTCTGCAAATACAAGAGTGGCACTACCAGACCTGGTGAGGTCTGCTCTTCATGCTGACACAATACTGCACATCACTAGTGCAGACTGTCAGTTAACGTGAATGTTCAAAGCCTTCACATGACTACACTACACACAAAGGCAAGTGCACTGACCTCGTCTTCCAGTCTTCCTCTGACTTGGAACGATTTTTGCGGGCAGTCCTCTGTTTTTCTTCTAGCCTCTTCTTTTCTTCACTAGCCAGATCTTGAAGGAATAAAAACACACAAGTAAAAATACAGAAGATGTTAAAGCATAAGGCAGGCACATTACACTATCTGACTGAGGAAATGTATAAGGGAAGTAGTAAAGGTTGTTCATTTAAAAAAGCCTTCTACATAACACTAAAGGTTACTGGTTTAGTCTAAGAGCAAAGCCAGTCTAGCTGTGGCAAAGGATGAGCCAATGACACTCCAGTCTTTAAGACTTCTAAATACATGTTTATCCATGGCCTGAGGACCCTGAAAAAGTGTCACATGACAGCAAATGTAAGCTAAGAGAGGGGACATATGTAGAATTTATTTCAGTAGAGAAAACAATATGTGCTTGATTTATTTCAGAAGTCTGGCCACCTGCTTCTTGTTGAGCTAATTTTCTACTAGTCCTTAGTTCCTGATCAGCAGAGGTTTGGAATATTCAATTCCAAATGACAAACAATTATCTCTCTGCAGCATCCCTTCATTTTTTTGGTAATGCACTAAGGTAGCATGGGTTATGATCCTAAACATGCAGAACAGTTGCTTCTACTTGGCAGGATGAAAGAACAGAAGGTCTGAGGAGTAAGTCAGACTAAGAAGCAGATTAAGTGAAAGGTAATCTCATACCTGAATCCTCAAAAAGCATTTCATACACATCTCAGTCTTCCAAGAATGATTGTCTTAACTACTTCTGTCAGCCATTCCCAGTTACCCTGCCAGCTACTAATCCACTGTGTATTACTACCGCTATACAAACTTTATGCCATTAGTATCATTAAGGAACATGGTCTGTTACTAAGAGCATAGTTATTTGCACTTCAAGTTTAAACAGACAAATTACTGGGATGCTCTGAACCAAGTATTTAATATGCAAAATGCCAAAGAAAAAGGAGCAAAAGAGGGCCAAGGAAGGTTTTTTGACACCACACCAAAGTATTTAACACCAACTCACACATCAAAAGACTAAAAGACACTTCCTTCTATGGCATCTACAGTAACAGCATCAATGAGGTTTCTAAAAAACACACTATTTCTACTTACCCAAAGTCTCATTATATATTTCTAATTCACTATTCTAGGACAGCAGAAGGGTTCAAATCTCAGTGAAGAATGATTTTGAATCAAGTGTATTTTTTTGGTGTTACAGTTTCTGCTTAATTGTTTAGACTGCATTTCTCAGAACTGGCACATCAAAACACTCCTCCTGTATCAGGCTGATGAAAACAGACAAACCGAGAAGTTCACAAATACTTCCTTAGAACGGTGCAGATGGTTTCAATGCTGCTTTGGTCACCAATCCAAACCACAGCACCAGGATATGGGCCACTCTGAAGGAAATTAGCTCCACCCCAACCATCCCCAGTACAGGCGCAGGTGTATGACATACCTTTCACCACAAGCACACCACAACCTGCAGAAGGCTGTGTTAATGAGTTACTGCCTTGCAGCAGGAAGGATGTATGGGTAGCTACTTACTCTAACTGTTCACCTATCAGCCTTTTTTCCAGTGCCTCGGTTTTCACAAAATAAAACCACCTTCGCCAGTAACTGAAGTTACCTATTTCTCCATTTTCCATAGCTCTGATATCTGGTCGTAGCCGACAGTCGGTTTTGGGAATGACACTCTCCATTTCTTTGTCCAACTCATTCAAAGCCATAGCAAAGCTGGTAAAATTATACATCTGAAATTCAGAGACAAAGATAAAAGGCGACTTTACAATGTCTCTAGCTGCTAGTCTTAAGAAAACTGCTGTCTAAAACCAAACATAGAATCATAGAATCGATTGGGTTGGAAAAGACCTCCGAGATCATCAAGTCCAACCCTTCGTCCAACCCCAGTCCATTTATTAGATCATGGCACTCAGTGCCACGTCCAGTCTCAGTTTTAAAACCTCCAGGGATGGTGAATCCACCCCCTCTCTGGGCAGCCCATTCCAATGCCTGAGCACTCTCTCTGGAAAGAA
>JAWWEV010000083.1:104606199-104669226 GCA_035583235.1 Hafferia zeledoni
TGGGCACACTGTTGGCTCATGTTGAGCTTCCTGTCAATTAGTACCCCCAGGTCCCTTTCTGCCTGGCTGCTCTCCAGTCACTCTGTCACCAGCACTGCATGGGGTTGTTGTGGCCAAAGTGCAGGACCCGGCACTTGGCCTCATTGAACTTCAGACCACTGGAATCAGCCCACCTCTCAAGTCTATCCAGATCCCTCTGCAGAGGCCTCCTGCCTTCCAGCAGGTTGACACTCCCTTCCAACTTGGTGTCATCAGCATCCAAGGGCTCTTTTATTATTTAATCACTCAGGAATGCTCAAGATACCAGCAAAACTGTACTGTCAGGCAGAGTGTAGGTGATCCTTGGTGTTTCTGTTTAAGCACGCCAGCATCCAATTACTCAGTGCACTATTTCTTTCTTATCATCTTTTTCCAGTCCCACTGGTATTTTCCCTACCTCTGTAGAGAGAATTCCCAGTGAGGGCATCTTTTCTGTCCCAATTCTTTGCCTTCCCAGTTACACACCCTTGTATTCCACCTGTTGGCTCTCCACAGCCCTTCACACATGCACACACGTGCAGGCAGGAGCAGCTGTCCCTTAAAGTGTCTGTCCTCTGATAAAGCCCTTCAGAAGAGATTTCTCACAAGGCTGGTGCCTCAGTGGGGGAAACAGGGTGGAGAGAAAAAGTGGGGAATGCCCCTTTACCACTACCTACATCTTCCAGAGAAATTCTGCTAACTCTACATTCATGCCTGTGGCAGTTATCCCTCCAACCCCACATTAAAACGTTACAATTGTAGCAGTGAGTTTTTTGCAATAAACAGTCAAATCCAGACTTACTAATGACAAAGACAACAAATGGATTTGCTTTGTGTTAAAAATACAAAATAGCAGGATAGCAACACTTTCAATACAGAGAAGCATAGCTGACCTGTGCGGAATTTGGAGGTCTTGGAGTTATCTTCCACAGCAAAACACTTCCAGGAATAACATACACACTCTCAGAATCTGGCTGTGGCATCTCATCTGATTCCTCAGTATTGCCCACCTAAAGCCAGCACACAAAGAAAACAGGAGTTCTTTGGAATCATGAACCATTTACACCAATTAATTCCTACACTGGAACTTACAGGAAATTATTTCCTAGATCAAAAGTGAGTAATTTCAGCAACAATGAAATTTTTCTAGATGCTTGTCAAGAAGGATAACAGTATTACCATAGCACACGTACTCCCACCTCTCTCCCAGTGGAAGACTACCAACAGTTTCTAGCAGCAGTATCTTTGTAGATATAAGCTGGGTGTTCATGCATTAAGAAATGTCAGTTTTTCCACACCAGAGATGTCCTGTTTCCTCAAATACAAGCATTTTCATGCCTGATACTTAACTTCATTACCACTTCACTAAAGGTGAAGAATAGAAGTCACATTCTTCATCCTTCCACATCAAAGAAACACCAGCACATAATGCAAATGCTGCCCAATTTTTGCACAACAGAAAGCCCTGCCTACTGCTCTTTGCCCAGAGGACCCTTCCTTTCCATTAACCAGTACAGTACTGAAATGGCAAACTGCAAATGTAAAATAAATATCCTAGATTAGCTACATCTTCTGGGAAGCGTATACTATGAAGTCTGACACACAGCCTGAAGCAGCTGTGGCCACAGCCCTGTGAAATGGTTTTCTGAGGAAAGGAAAACCTTTACCCAGGGTTACTAGGGCAGTAGAGATTTACAGGTGGTCACAAAGTAGATGTGACCTAAACTAGTTCTAAACCATCCCCTTTTTATGCACAGCTTTAACGCAGCTGGGCTCTGATGCTGCTGACATTAATTCCACTACGTAAGCATATGTTACAACACCCAACTAAAGCCAAGCTGGACAATGAATATGGCTCTCCCAAGAAAACCTGGTGTCACAATCACAGCTAAAAACAGCAGCACGCTTCAGAGACCACCAGAGATTAAAGCCCAATTTAAAGGCACTTATGCTTTAAATACTTTGGCTACATGCCAACAGCTTTAATCCCACTGCTAATAAGCTTTGCTCTCCCATGGTTGCATCAGGTAATACAGACTGAAAACATCCAGTACCCAACCTGGACTCGGCTGTCCTTGGAGATGATTCACCTGTTATGCCTCCAAGACAATTAAAAGTAGCAGTAAGGATTCTGTTTCACTGCCAAGCACTTTGCTGTGCTTTTAATAATGAACAGGTTGCAAAGTAAGCAAAACAATGTGCAGAGCAGGTTCCGTTCCTCAGCTCTTAGGGGGACAGACAGGACTTTAACTGACTACATCTGAACTGTACAGGGAATCTGTCATTCTGTCCTTTGAGGGACACTGATTGATCCTTCAGAAATTGGGAATTTGAAACAGAACAGATCAGCAAGTTATTCTTATATCAAAACAAAGGCACTTTGATACAAGACTGCCAAACTCCAAGCCAACTTTTATAGAAAGTCTACAATACATGCTTGTGATTTGTGCCTTGATAATCTTAAAAATAGCGTAAGAATTACAGAGAATTAGGTAAAATGTGGATTTTCTTATGCTGTTGCCACAATGATCTATACTTCATGCTCAGTGCTACTCAATCTTTCAGTGTGTCATTGGGAGAGTATTAACAGACTTGGCAAAGCAAGACCTCTGGTGTTTGTCAACGAGGCACATGTGAGGGCAGTTGCTGTTGCCTCACATTATGCTCTTCCATGTATTTGCATTGAAAACTCTACACAAATCTTTTGTCTTGCTTAAAACAAGATTCTAGTTCATTCAGAGAGCAATTCAGAGCATCCTGGTCTAACCCCAGGTCTATGAAAACTCGTCTGATGTTGTATCACCTTTGCATACACAAAGGTTTTTCTGGTTTCCTGCAAAACTATTTTCCCCAAAGTTTTACTCCTACAAAAATCAAGGGGATTGAGGGGAAAATCTGGGGCAAGTTGCAAAAGGACTTCCATCTGAGCAGGTTCCCTCAATGGAGACATGCAATCTTCATTAGTAGCAATGTAGCATGAAGGAATAGCTGGGAAACAACACATAAATCTGAAAATTCTAATTAGACGTTTAAAAAGCCAGGTACTTTTGTGCCTGAATGAATCCTTCACTACCATGAAGAAAAAAAGCACATCCAGACATTATATGTGAGACTTGGCTTACCTAAATGCTCAAACCCCAGAAAATATCAATTCCTGAGACACAAGAGGCAGTGGGAGTACATACTCAACAAAGAATACCTGATTTGGAGCTACCGCTATCAAGCTTTCCGTTTTCTACATAGAAATAGCTCTGTTAAGTGAGTAGGAAAGGCATGTTTTTTAAGAGTCAGAGCAACACTGCAGATTCAGCTTTATGCAACAGGATGCTTCATTTCAAAGTGAAAAGTACCAGTCACCTTAAGCATTGCTGGAAAATGCAAACTGATAGCTGAACAAACACAGGGTGTGTTTTTCTTTGCTCCTTCTCCCTAGAGGTCTTGGGGTTAGACTCACAGAAAAGCAGCAATCCCCAGTGCTTTAGCACTCCCCTGATGACAGTCACTGGAGGAACCTCAGATACAGCAACAAACTGAACGTGCACAAGAACAATTGCCTTCAGAGTTCTCTGTCTAAAAGGGTTCTCCATTTTTTTCTTAAGTATCAAAACTACCAACACCCAAACAAACAAAAAATCTGGCTGCAGTCACCAAAGGAGAACAATCCCTGTTTTAAGCTACTATGTGACTAGCTGCTCTTCATCAAGCTGTATGTTGTCACCATCACCATGCATCCTAAGCAAAGAACATACTGCTGACCAGACATTTGGGCAAATCATGAATAAAGTTTTTTCACAAAACAAAAAAAAATTCAGTTGTGGAGAGGAAAAGAAAAAAAAAGGCCAGCATTTCCTCAGTTGTGAAAACTTAATAGAAAGCAATACAAAAATTCCTTGTAGAAGCTGTTAGAATATAAATGTTATGTATGATCAGAAATGGTCCAACTAATGGGTATGTTATTCCCCCCTTGTAACTTGGGAGGAAGAGGCAAGTAATGAATTAGACATCTTTAGATCACACCAAGTTTGGGAAGTTTGAATGCAAATCTGAGAGAGAGAAAGCATTTTATGCCTTAATGTTGGTACTCCTCCAATCCATTTTGTATCCTACTAGGAAAGAGAGGTTAAGTGAAAAGAAATCTTAATGCTCTTAAATGCTACTAAAATATTTAGCTGTCTTATCATGGTTTTGAGATCCCACATCTTTACATGATTAATACCTGTTTACTGCTTTTCTTCTCTTCTGTACTTTTCTTGTCATTTTTTTTGTAAGCTTCAAATGTAGCTGGGTCAACACTGTACAAACACTCAGTCCACTTCCCGTACAATGCACAAAGTTTCTTTTTGCTGTCAAAAAAACCCAGACTAAGTTTACAAAGAATTTAAGAGATTTTTTTCACAATTTCAGACAACAATATTTGAAAGAACAACTTTTGAGGGCAACTCTTAAATCTTCATTATTGCTGTTGCACATTTCATAATCTTGCTGTAGCAAGTTCGTGCCCTTGACAGACTGTTGAAGGCATTTAATTCTATAGCTCCCATCAGAAGCAAGGGCAGCCATTTGTTTCCTATTTGAAATTAAGCTGTTACCTTTTGTCCTGAATGTAGCCTTCAACTTTGTGCAACTCCTTCCCAAAAAGGCCGCAGGGCTTGAAGCTTAGTATGCATTTCTCACCAGTTCTAAAGGCAGAACAAGAGAGTGTTAATTACTTCCAAATATTTTCCCTTTTAAAACTTGCACAAAATGAAAGCACCCACACTCTTAACTTACTTATGGTTAGTTATTTCCACATTTCCATACTGCTCAATCCAAAGTTTGCCCACAATAATGTTATGCACGCAGCATGTAGGATTTGTCCATGTGTAGGCTTCATTGTGCCTAAGGGAAGGAAATAAAAATTAAAACACTGTATCTTTGTACTGGATGTCAGCCCTGCAACAAGCCATCGATCTATCAATTGTTCCAAGTGTTGAAATGAACATGGCAATAAGTCAGTAAACCACAGAAATTTATCAACATACTGTTTCTGATTTTATCAATTTCTTACAACAGCCATTCAGTGTAGTCACTGTTAGCACTAAAAGCCATGAGCAAAGTCGACAGGACTAAAAAGTGTGCTAGCTTTAGTAGGCCTGACATCCAGGCTCTTGCAGAACATACAGGCCCAGGCCCCAGCTGCTGCTATTACCATACTAAATATGTATGAGAAAATGATGGTAGTTCCTTTCATCTGCTCATCCCCTCCTCCCTGTGATGTGATCAGTCATCAGACTTTAGGATGGGGGTATTAGACATGGCCATTTTTAAGCCATGGGACTCTGATGCACACTAATCATCAGGGACGAGGCACTGTGCCTGTGCAATCATTACTGATCAACTTACTCAAGAAGCTCCAAAGTCATTGTGCCTTTTGGTTCTGCTTCCACGCTCTTGCCCCAGAATTTGAGTTTAGGATAAATTGATCCATGAAACACAAAATCATTATTTAAGCCTTCAGCATAGAAAGCACTGATGGGTGGATGATGGCTAACTTGCTCTGAGAGAAGTCTAAATCCAAGATCATCTCTGCAAAATAAAGACAACCAAAACCATGTATCTACATATAGTGAAGTTGCAGTTCTTTTCCCCGAGGAGAAACAGATAGTTGGACTCATGCATAGTTGCTGTATTCAGTGTAAGAGTTAGTTAAAAGCCCAGGCTAAACCAAAAAGATGAAATAATTCATAAAACATCCTATTCTAAATAACTGAGGATCTCATATAAAAAGGAAACAAAACCTCCCAAATCTAATGAGTAAATAATATTTAGTTTTGATAATCACCTCTTTCTTAAATTTTTGCATAAACACAGGCCAAAACCTCATTTGAAAGGAAAATCTGCCCGAGGTGTAGCTGCACACTTACAGACCCACCTTGCCCATATGTTTTCTGAACACTCAGATAATGAATATTTCAGTTCTAACACCTCTCTTATGTACCATGCACATCTTTTCATTAAGAAAGTTTCAGGGGGAAAAAAATTAATTTTTGTACATAAAACTTGCTTTTAAGTCTGGCAAATTTAATTTCCTTGCTCTGAATTGAAAAGTTAAGTAGCTCCCCTCCACTGGAAGGTGCACTGGTAAACACCAGCCTGCATAGCAAGTGCCTGCAGCTGACAGGAGAATGGCTGTAAGCTTACAAGCTAAAGAGCAGTCTGCAAGCCACCTGACACATCTAATGGAACATCTATTACACAGAATACCGCTCTCCTGTTCATTACCTGATCAATTCATAGGTCTCTCCAAGCAATGGGTTGAATGGCTTCCCTGTACGTTCCCACTGTGAGGCAACAGCAGAGACAGCAAATGCAGCAACACACTGTTCAGAAGAGTAAGAGTACACAGTTAATCAACAGAATCCATAGTATTACAGAGTACCAAAACATTTGCCTAGATAAGTGTCCTGGTTTCTGCTAGAATAGAGTTAATTTTCTTCCTAGTAGCTGGTACAGTGCTGTATTTTGGATTTATAATGAGAATAATGTTGATAACACACTGCTATTTTACTTATTGCTAAGCAATGTTTAGCAACAAGGTCAAGAACTTTTCAGCTTATCATACCATGCCACCAGTGAGCAGCTCGGGGGAACAAGAAGTTGTGAGCGGACACAAACTGACCAAGGGGTTATTCCATACCATATGACATCATGCTCAGTATTTAACCTAGGGAGAAAAGCTGGCTGGGAGCTGCTGCTGCTTGGACACTGACTGGGCCTTGATCAGCAGGCAGTGAGTGACTGCATTGTGCATCACTTGTTTTGTACATTCCATCAGTTACTTGTTTCCCCCCAGTTCTATCCCCCATCCCATGGAAGAGGCATGGTGGGGGGTGAATGAGTGACTGTCTGGTGTTTAAGCTACCTGCTGGATTAAACCCCAACAGTCCTGATTAGGTACAAACTTCCACCACATGGGTCACGTGCACCTGACTTCATCTGGATCTTTGGGTAACTGCTTGTTGTTCAGGTCATCATAAATCACCTCGAACCAGACTTACTGCCTCAGGTACTGATACCTTTCTCCAAGGTGCTTCACTTGCCTGGGTGACATGTAACATCTTCCTTGAAGGGATACCTTTCCTTCACACCTGACACGAGTCACTTCTAGGATGAGGTCCTGTGTCCCTTTTCCAATCACTTTGTCAATGCCCTCTTCCTTACAAAGGGATCCAAGATGCTTGGCTTCCTTACCCTCTAATTGCAGGCTACTGGCCCAGCATTACAGCAGCCTGGTGACAGTGTGTTCACCTGCACAACAACTGAATGTTTTTTGCATATCTCACAGCTCACTTAGGGATACGGATTGGGTGGTTCCTTCTTCATTTATGAATTCATCCTCTTTCTCCTCCCCAATCAACAGTTACCTCTGTTCTTCCTCCTGTTCTCGTGATGGCTCTGCTTCAGAGTAGTAGTCTGCCTCATCTACTTCTTTCTCCTGCTCTCTGTTTCCAAACATTTAATGAGTTTTTCAGAATTCTGCACTTGTTTAGGGATGAAACTCCAAAATGCTAGAGGTGCCTACTACTCTAGGCAGTTGCCCATACTATCCCACACCTCCTGCCACTAATAACTACCCAGCCTCGGTGCAGATCTCTGAGTGGTATCCATAAATAGCTGTTTTACTGTGAACAAGACCTGAAACACACTCAGGAAACACAGCAAAAGGAACATGCTGGTTTGAACATCCTCAAGAGCTCATGTAATTAGTTTGGAGAAGGGGATGATGGAGGAAGGTATCTCCCTCAGAGATTGGTTCTCCGAGGACAAAAGGCAAAATGTGTAACTATGAATAGTTTCCTATAGATGGCTCCCAAAGTATGCAGATGACAGCAATGCTGAGTACAAATACCAGCTCAGACTCACCACCAGGAATTGTGTCATATTATAAGACAGTGTTACAAAGTACAACATAATGATAACCTTAATCCAGACTCTAGAGGTAATAAACAGCACAATAGGGAACATATACAGCAAGTAAGATGTTGAATAACACATCTCTGAGAACATGTGAGCAAACAAATCAACATTGTGACCAGAGGACTATTAAATTAATATCATGGATGCTTATAATGGATTTGCTTTAATATGCACTGGTCAGATCTGCCACTATCTCAACCCTTAGTGCTCTACTCCTTGAGAGGCATCAAAAATTGTGGTTTAACCCAGCAGGGAGCCAAACACGACACATCTGCTCACTCACCTCACCCAACCCAGATGGGACGGGGGATAGAACTGGGGGGAAGAAAAGGTGAAATAAATGGGTTGAGGTAAAGACAGTTTAATAGGACAGAAAAGTAGGGGAAATTAATAATGATAAAAGAATCACAATTATCAAAACAAGTAATGCGCAGTGCAACGGCTCACCACCCACCAAGTGATGCCCTGTCAGTTCCTAAACAGCAGCCCCCCCACCAGCTTTCCCCTTAGTTTCTATACTGAGCATGACACCATATGGTATGGAATATCCCTTTGGTCAGCTGGGGTCAGGTGTCACAGCTGCATCCCCATCCCAGCTTCTTGTGCCCCCCAGTCTCCTCTCTGTCAGGGTTGGGTGAGCAGCAGGAAAGTCTTTGACTTAGTGTAAATAACAGCTTAAGCACAACTAAAACATCAGTGTGTTGCCAACATTATTCTAAATTACAGCACTGTACCAGCTACTAGGAAGAAAATTAACTCTATCCCAGTGGAAGCCAGGACAAATAAAACTGGTTAATGAAAAAGGGAACCCAACATGCAGAAAATTACAGGAGTTCCGCTTTTAATGAAAAAAATATCACAAGATATTCACCAAGAGTTCACAAACTACCACACCGAACATACCTGCATTCGCTCTGTTGTGCTGGAAAGTGAGCTGGCTTTGTGGATGAGGTATGTGTGCTCCATGTACTCTGTCAGTCGCTGCAGAAAGCTCAGTGGCTCATTGAATATAACCGGCATTGTGATCTTCGACAGCTCCTGATGCACAAATGAAACTTGTGTTAAAAGTCGAATGATTAGGTAGCCTGACCTGCAGTAACCCAAGTGTAATTGGCTTATTACAAAAATAAATCATGCTCTTAGTGCTAATGCAATGTGCTTGACCTGGCTCTGCTAATGCTGAAAGGACAAAACCCTTATAAGCTCAATAAGTAGAGCTATGCTGGTGTTAAGGCTATTTTTAAAACAAAAAGAAAACCAAATATCACACAAGCAAACTTCCTATCAACGAGTGCATTAAGAAGGTGAAATGAACCAATAGAATGATGTATTAACCCCTTTAAAGACAAAGCTATTTATTACTCCTAAAATAGATATAGTCCATCTAATTACTTAAATATATTATCTTTTTTTTGAGGCAGGTGGGGGGTAGGAGGATGAAAAAGCACAGGGAAACATGGCAGATCAGGAGTAAAAACAGGGAATCTATTCTGGAGAAAATAGGAATCTGTAACAGGAAACAAAACTGAAAAGAAGTCCTTCAGTTGGATGTTGTTTATTTTCTTCCCCATTTTTAAAAATCATGCCATCTGAGTGCATAACATAGCAATTAAGCTGCCTGCAGTAGCAAATTTAAAGTGTACAGTATGACCACTGCCATGTGTGCAGCAACAGCACCATCCTCAGCCATAACAGCAGCATCTGGTACCAACAGCTCTGGCAGACACTTCAGGGCAAGATGCTACAAGTTCTACTGCCCCCCTCAACTGCAACTTCTGTGCAGCAATTCCTGCAAAGCAGAATTAAGACCTTTATGGATTTTCTTGCCAGCACACACCTTATGCAAGACAGGCTTTCAATCTGCTCTTTGTATTTTAGGGTTGTAACACTTTTCTGCTAAAGCCACTGTGTGAAGTCTCAGATGCTTCACAACAACTCAGGAGACTTAGGGCTGCTGACACAGGCATTTCCAGCATTCCCACAGCCCATTGCCTGGTGCTGCTCCTAACTTACACCAAGAAGAGGAGGAGAAAACAAGAGCAACTAAACACATGCTTCCTTCTGCAGGCCACTGTTAGAGGCTCAGAGGATTTTCAGCAGCAAGTCGTTTTAGCCTGTTGTAGGATCTAATGGAGAGAAGAACTCTTCTCAATTCACCCTTAGCTGGAAGCAGATCAGGTGCCAACCAGCCAACTCTGTCATGGACACTGTGTGGTGAGTAACATCATGGAAGGGGGAAGGGAGAAGAGCAAAATGAAAATAATTGATTTTGGGGAGGGGGTTGGTTTTTTCTAAAATCAATACAAACAAAATACACCACCACAAAATACTTAAAGGGTTAAAGCCAAGAGAAAATGTTTTAACTGAAAGAATATTGCTCTGACCAAGTCTTAGCTTCTTGAGTTGTGAAAGCAAATAAAGCATAAGCAGCAAATTAATAAAACCAAACCAAACCAACCAATCAACCAACAAACCCCCACCAAACACAGAAAGACCTCTTCTCCCCAGCAAACTTTTATTTGGGCCTCATTCCCAATCTCTTATCATAGCTTTTTGATTACCTACCATGCCAATGCATTTTCTTAATATACTCCAGATACTGAAGTCATTTCTTGAAAACATTGGAGATGGCAGGCTTGTTCTGTGGAAAGGAACAGGGGGAAAAAGCAGAAGAAAAATTTTCTGTTACTAACAATGACTAAGAAACCCAAATACTCGTTTTTGAAAGTAACGGTTTCCCAATTTTTAATTTAAAAATGAATGGGGAATGACAGTGCTACTTTGAAGCACTTAAACTGTTTTACCTGCACAGAAACATGAATTTCTCCAAAACCAGAATCATTAATTTTGCATAAAAGGCAGAGGAATAGAATGTCTACATCAAGTACCCAAACAGTGTTTTCAATGGCACCAATAAGATGCTTAGTTCTAAGTTAAATTTGAATAGGTATGTAAGTTTGTTCACTATGTCTGAACAGATCTGAGGGTTAAACAGTGGGGTGAGGTTTTTTTGCTAGTCACTTTTATACTAAAAATGAAGGGCTGTGACATTTATTTCCTGCATAAAAATCAGACCTCAGGAATAACAGAAAAAACAGTATCATTAAAGAAGAGAATACACAGCAGTCTGTTCTGCATCAGGCTGACATATCCTGAAATAGGTCTTAAGCATATTTTCAAGACCAACATTTAGGCTGTGTAGCACAGTGTGTATTTCTCAGCTCTGTGAGAAATCAGGCACAGAGTTTGTTCAATTTTCTTACTGCTGCTTGCAGCTCCACTATTAATCCAGTTTACCTATAGAAAGGCATAAATATTGGTTAAAGTCCTTTGTCCTAACAACACTAAAATTCATGTTTGGATCATAAAGCTATTACCAATGAGAAAAAAAAAAATCACAATTTTTTAATTCTTATCAACAGTAATTCTTATCAATAAATGTTACCTAGAGCTCACTCAAACTGCAAGAAACTAATAAAGTATCAAATTTTAGTTAACCCTGCCTGAATGATCATGTTGCCCTCCTAAGCAAGGTCTTGTCTCCCCACAAAGTAGCTGAACCAGTATCTTTAGAGAGTGTGAACACGCTGTACCTTTCTTCTCCACCGCACTTTTCTGATGAACAGAAACACAGCCAAGAATAAAATAGTCTAAATTGTTTTTTTCAGTAGCCCTACTAGCTATGTTACCTCCCATACTGTTCTGCTACTGAAACACCTTCACCAGGGTCAATGCTTCAGTTTTCGGAGAAAGCAAAACCAAAAACTGCTCCTTAAAATACAACAAGCCCCATCCAATCAAAACCCTAGTCATATGTCTGAACTCCTCGTGGTACCAAACTACTGTGTTAGCAGGTAGGTAACAGACCAACGCTGACTTGTTTTACTCAGCTTCCATGCAGAGGATGAGTGGGTAGGAGGATTTATTTTAATTGACCAATATATCATCACTCGCTCCCTATTCTGATTTTTCACTGATACAAAAATATTTTGTCAAACAGATGATCACTAATAATGTCAAGTATAAAACCCCTCTGTGAATGCTTTGATACAAATGTCCAGGAGAGGACAGTGTCCACCAAGTATCCAGTCTTATCTTCATTTCTAGTGTTTACTTGTTTTTCCTGTGTGTTTTTTAATGAAGGCAGTTAGCAGAGTGGATATTGGTGTTTCAGCAAGTCCTTCTGCATGAAAACACACTCATGTACCTCTAGTTTGCTGAAATATACACAGGCATTGCTTTCCTTACATGTTAAAAATTACATTTTTATTAAAGTTGACTTGTCCCTTTGTTCAATTTGTTTAATTACTTGGAAGTTGGCATTCAGGTTCAGCCACTCATCTTTATTTGTTAGCTGTATCAGTCAAACCTGCTATGGGAGTCAGTTCTTTCCTCCATCTACCACATACACATAGTGAAGAAACAAAGCAGTTTTAAGCCACCAAGAAGGATCCCAGGGACAAGTAAGGACATGTGGAAAAAATGACAGGCAGCCAAGACTTGAGGCCTACTAACCTTGACACACTCCCTGTGATTAAAGGAAAGGTTTGTGAATGCAAAACTTTTCTTCCAGATGTCAATTTTAAAAACAACTCAGGAAGTTAATTTTAGCTTTAAAGTAACAAAAACACCTGCTGGACTTTCTGTGCAGTAGAACAAATGAGATGTATTTAGGATCATTCACTTAAACAAAAACACTTGTTTTTGTTTAACAAGCATTACCAATTGCAGAACAACTACTGGAATCTTTTGGGGAATGAGACATCGTGTGTGAAAAAGGCATGTTTAGTTTGCTGTTCATGGAAACCTGAACAAACAACCTCCTGGCTCCCAAAAAGTTGAACACCAATAGGTTTGCATTTTGAAAGGCCCCCAATGCAGGGACCAAAGGGAAAGCTGACTACAAAATTCAGCAATAAGAGGGAAACAGCAGTGACAAACAGATGCTAAACACTGGCACTTATTAGAGAACAATTTTTATGCAGTGGATTTTTGGGGGATTTGTTTGTTTGCTTTAACTTTTTTGAGGGGTGTTTTTTTTGTTACATTTTGTTAGGGTTTGTTGGGTTTTTTTTAAAGTTTGCCTCAGGCTAAAAGAAACCCTCTTAAAAAGAAGTCATTTGAATGCTTCCACATTATTTAATGTACTCTTCTCCTATCTCTCAAATTCTCTCCCAGAAAGTTTACAAAAACTAAATTCGCTCTCAAAACAATTTGTGAACAATCGGTAGGATGCAAACTACACTAAAAAAACAACAAAAAAATCCCAGAATAATCCAGCCGATTATACACAGCACTGGCTTCATCTATCTGTGTATGTATTTCCCAACACTTAATTCCTTGGAACCAAGGAATTCCTATATTTCCAAACACGAAGCATGTATATACCCCCAGCCAAAAAACAACCTCCACCTCTGTGCAGAAAATTCTCAACCACTCAAGTAATACTTGAGGCACAGATTAGAGTTCAGATTTTCTAGATGAAGATAGGAAATAGTCTTATTTATATTGATTAGGTACTCTCATGTGGAACCTAAATGCAACTGCAGATCCTCTATTCATCTGAGGAACTACAGAAGGAATGGAGATTTTAAGCAAAAGAAATTAATCTGGTCTATTCTCTAAGTGACTTGTTTCCATATGGTTAACACAAATGGAAGTTTAAAAAAACAGCTGTAAGCAGACTCAAGGGTTTAAGGATGAAATTAAGTGCTGTCAAAACATTCTAAACCCCTCACTTCGCACAGCATCAAGAAATTACAGTCTCTGCTCTGAAAAGGACGCAGGTGGCATCACAGACAAAGCATATTTGACCACGTGCACAGGGTTAGAACAAGTCCTCAAACTAAAAGAGGCAAAAACTGAAACCAGCAGCTCTAGGTAGGGTAATACAGTTCTGAAGTCACATCAAACAGATGCTGTACCAGGCCAAACATTGCCAACACCACTGGCCTCAGAAATGAGGCCAGAAACACCACCCAACTCCCATCCCCCGAGAAGGTTCTCTTGGAGGTAAAGTTTAAATTATCTGAACTCTTGGGAGAGACAGTTTGCATCAATATATCTGTGGACAAATCCCAGTGTGACACCAAGTTGCCAGGTAAAAAAGCCTGACATTACAGCTCATCTCTAATGTGCTCTATAGCCATTTAGTCCCATAAAATATGGCCATACATTCTGATTGATATGTAAAACAGATCCAAAGAAGTTCCCCATTCTCTTCAGCAGTAAATTATTAGCCAGACAATTTATGCATTCATTTTACTCCAACATCCTATACGCTCTAAGACACACAACTCAGAGAAACAACTTACACAGAGAGATTTGGTTATTACTTTTCATTACCCTTTATAAAACCAGCAGATCTGAAATGCTCTTCCAGTCACCTGCTCCCTACAGTTCTGACAGCACAGTGCAGCACTATGAAAACTTGCCAAGTTACTTCTTTTTTAGGGTAAACAGAAAAATCAATTCCTGTTGAAACTCCTCATGACAATGCAAGTCAACATGCACTATCATTTTCATGTTGATTATGAATTGCTTTTTTTCTCCTCATTGTTTCCGAGGCAGTAAATGCAATTCAGATTGTGTTCACCTACTGCTCTGCCCCTCCTCTTGAACTTTCTGCTCTAATTAGGAAAGGCACTTGGCCAAGGCCATAAATACCATGTTGCAAACAGCACAAGAGTGCAAAGCAACATGCTTAGTCAGCTTGTTGTTATCTTCTCAAACCACCCATTACTCCACCCAAGCACTCATTTGCCTTAGTCTTTGCCTAGTATGGGACACGAAGAAGTTGAACCTTGAAACATCAGGTCTCTGAGGATTACCACACACTTCAACAGTTGTTGCAATTTAACTATTTAAGTTAAAGTAATTAAAGCTGGTTTTGCTTGCTTCTCTAAAATTAGATATTAATTCCCTGTTTTTACAGAAGTTTGGTATTCCCATCATCATTCTGCATATCCAAAATGCTGCCAAAATAGTCTTCTTGAAGCCTGCTGAAGTCTGGCTTGATCTGTAGCACAAACGTTATATTGGCCTTTCACTGAAACTGGAGAATAGTGGTGTCTGTTACATCTCATTAACTCCAGACCTATTGTCCTCCTTTATCAGCAAGGAAACAAACAAAAATGGATCATTTGACAACACAAAATAAGCACATAAAACATGGATGAGACTTTTAGAATAAGACTCCCTTTGTTCACATTTGAGTTTCTGATGCCAGGCTAGCAATATTTTTCATTCATTCCTGATACCAACAGAAGGATCAAATGACTCGAAATTAAAGAGGCAATAGGAGGGATAGGTCATTAAAGATACATGAAGGAATTAAAATCCACAAAGATTTCAATAAGACCTAATAAAAACCAAGTGTGCTCATTTTTAAATAGCACATTATATTTTATTTTTATTTATTCAGATAGAATCATAAAAAAACAAGATACAAGGAAGCACAACAGCCTTGGAAAAACATTCTTTATGAAATCATAGCACAACCAACTACTTGCCAATCATCCCTAACAAAGTTTTAAAAGCTTTCTGTTAGCTTTTCAGATTCCTGTGGTCTTTTACTCACCACTAATGCATATCATAATACTTTAAGAATGGACAACATCCTACCTGTGTTTTTTGATTCCGTTAGACAGCGACTCCCCACTGCCACAAACCTTTTCTTCAGACATGCTTGAAGTTATTGTATCTTTTGAATCCATGCTGTCCTCTAATGAGTAGGCTGCTGTTGTTTCAAACCCACTTAGTGATTTTTCAGATTCTGAATCTGCAAAAGAGCAGGTGCATGTTAATGAATCTACTGCCAGTGCTAGACTTCAGTCACCAGCAGATCTCCCCTCCGTGTAAAAAACTGAAACCTAAGTAGGCTACTGTGTCCTGATGACAGCATCCCTTTGGTAAGTAACTAGTGCTGCCACAGACCGCTGCAGCTCAGTATCTAGAAATTGCACAGTAAGCAAGAACACAGGACATTAGAAATCCCCTGTCAAACAGAGCTAAAATCTGACATTTTTATTAAACTGAATCTACTAGAACTTGCTTAAGACAAGTGCTAGTGCCATACAGATGCCAGTACCTTACCTTACTAACAGGTTCCTTGACGTTCCAGTAATGACTTCAGTTAGGTCTAAGTTCTTAAGACACTCAGTGCTGTTTATCAACTTTCCCTTTCCAAATAAAGGAACAGGTACCAAAGAACAGGAGGAGGTACCATATGCAGATTACACCAACCACGTAAGTCCCAGCAAAGTCTAAATGATAAGCTCACCAATCAACAAGATAAACTTCATACTATGGAAGGCAGGTTAATAGTACAATCCATATCACGTCTAAAACTAAACCCGACATCAACAACACCATCTTCTCTCCAGCCAGTGTTTTGGTCAGGTAGTGCTTGTCCAGCTCTAGAGAGGAAACAGTCTTGCCACAAATCAGAAAGTAATAATTTCTTGGCAAGAAGCTGTATTTTTGTGTAATGTTTTCTTTCAAACCTGACAAGATTGTCAAAGGATTATCCAATTGCAAGTTCCAGGAAATAAGAAAACAGCTCAATACATTTCAATTTCTATCCCATTTGAAAAATCCTTTAGCAGAAACTAGGTACAACACTGAATGTTAAACAGCTTCATGCAAGCCTCACTGCTCCTGAAAACAAGCAGACTTAAGCTGTAGTAGACATTATTCCTGCCATGCACTGCTTTCAGCATATGCTACTGCTCTTGGCTGCAAACCCCCAGAGAAATAATTGCAAAATTAGTCTTTCTCTCACACACTCATTCTAATTCAAAACTAGTAATCAAAACCTGCTGAAGCAGCAGTCCATCCAAAAAGATTATCTCAGTCACAGCGGTTTACTGCCAGGTGCTTTCTTGTTTTCTCTTTAAAAATTATGTAGCTTTTCCAGAACATGTAAATTATGTGTTGCTTTACTGAAGGGAATAGTGACAAGAGGACATTCTACTACATTCAGATTACAGAAGGGTCAAGAACAGGACAAAATCCTGATGAATGGATGGGCTGTCACAATGTCTTCATTCTCTCTAGAGAGACATCTAGAAGCATAAAGGACATCTTTGCTTTCGTTAAAACATCCATCCCTATCCTCATCAAGAAATTACTGAAATTTACCCAGTTGCTAGGGAATGAAAAGAACGCCAGCTGGTGCTGAGGATATGTTAAAAAAAGTGGACTGGCACTCCAGAGAATCTTCTCACAATTTTCCCCAAATTTGTCAGTCTAGTTCTGTGCCAAATTATGATATAACATATCAAAGCATTAGTTTGGGGGGTACTATATATAACAAGTAGGATAAGAAGAAGCATTTTTACTTTTGGACAAGTCTCTTACATAAAATACAGATTTCTTCAGAGATCAGAAGCCCAAGTAGTCAGGAAAACACCATTTTCCGGCATATCCAAATATTGCAAAGGAAGAGACACTCTAGCAGTGTAACACAACTTAGCACTCAGTATTCCCACATGACAAGCTATAAATCCCTTCAAGGTGTATTCAATCTCTCTTTTGAAAGAACTGCTCAACTGTGACAACAGAATGCATGATAAGAAACGCGTGAAACAAACCCGAGAACATTAAGCAAAGTCTGCCTCCTGGAGGGTCCTTTCTTCTCCTGTACCATCTGGGACTGTCTTGCTTTCAGACAAGAATCATGACACACAAATTTCCTCAATCTGAGTTTCTGCAACAGACCTAGGACTCCAGAAGCAGAAAGGGAAGAACAGGTAAGCTTCACCAGAACTCTTGGATATGCTTCTCAGTATACAAAGGATTTTTAAACACCACACATGATGAGTTTTCCTAATGCTGACCTTAAAATGCTGAGAGACAATTCTGCTGAACTGAGCTCCACACCTGCAAACCTCTCCAGAGCTTAGACACTGACCAGCCAGCCTTCTCCACGGCATGTGCCTTACTTAATATGGGAGCATGCTATACAGTAAAGAACAGTATTAGAATGAAACACAACACTTTTAAGAAATTCCTCTCTAGTGACATCTCATCCATTTTCCTGAGAAAGTGAGAAAGTACGTCTGCAACAGCTCCTGCCATCAAAGATTTCAGACTCTGCTCCTTAAACCTTAGCTACCTCTTTTAACCCAATGAGCTTAACAAGACTTGAGTGCTTGTTCAGGTGTCAGTGAACAAGCCCAGTATTGCACTGTGAGCACAGATCAACAGGCAACTCGAACGGAGCTTTTCCTTGTGCACTTGCAGCGAACTCTTTTCTGAATTAAGATTTGCATACTCCCCCGTCATTGCAAAAAAAGATTTATATTCACAAGTTTCTACAGAGCAGCTGTCAAACAGATGACTAGGAGAAAATGAGGGTTTCTTTTTTCTATTGAACTTGGTGGGGGGAAGGGCTGTTAAGAAGAGGGGAGAAGGAGTAAGAGTTCCTGTTCATAAACCAAAATTTTTAAGTGATCTTTGAGACAAGATCAGGCTGACTAGGAAGCTCATCAGCTCCTGAAACCTGAAAGAGTAACAGTAAAAACACTAGCTACATTTTGCAAGAGTGGGAAAGCAAGGGGAAAGAGCCTAAGCAATGACAGAAATTTAACTCAGGGAAGTTAATCTCCTATAGCAACAACTGGTAAATTTTCAGATCCAGATAGAAAAGTTTGGGCAATGTATTTGATTAATAAATACACCTGAGAAAGACAGTGTTTAACCCCTGGCATGGTTGGGTTGAATTCTGACCAGGTGTTTCCCATCTGTCTGAGATACTTGAATGAATTCTTTTCCACAGGCAACAGTGTTCTTGCAGAGACTGGGAAGTATTTCTGGTACACATTCCAAAAAAGCCACTTGACAAACTAGTCTAAACAAGGAGGAAGGGCAATAGGTTTCTATGGTTTTTGTACCACTTCTACTCTTGTATGATGTGATAACTGGAAGGGAGCAAAAGCAACAGCAGTAGTCTACTACTTCTCATACCATTTAAGAGCGTTATTTATAAACACAGCACCCAGCAGTGGTACATACCAGTTGAAGCTGTATTATGACAGGTTAGCTTTAGTGTACTCCAAATATTTCTGTAGCTAAATAACCAATTTTATTGTAAGACTGCATTTATGTAAACCTGTCAATAACACACACAACACACACAAAAGTCGTGTTTGCAGAAAAAACTCCCCATCTCTCAGATAAAACCTGTTAAAGAGAAAAACCTAAGCAGACCTAAGCTCTTCCCAAACTGGGTGCACAATTTGCATATGAGTAGGGAATCTTATCTGTAAAGCAAAAATTAGGTACTTTCACCCTTTAATTCTTGACTTGCTTAGCCATTTTTCAGCTATGTGGATGGACCCTGCATTTGCATGCCATTTTCATATGCTCCTCAGGTTTGTATTCTTAACCAAAGCTAGTAACTTCCCCAGCTCTCTAGGAAATGGTATTGGTCTTTCTAAATTTTGCTGCTTGTTTCATACCTCTTCCCTTCCCCAGTGCTCTCCCCTTCTGCCCCACCCTGCTTTAAACATAGAAGAGTTTGACACATGTTAAGCATTCAATCCTGAAAGCAAGAGCTCCAGCACTGTGTGGTATCAAGTTTAATGACACGTTTCTACCCCTCCCATGATGAGAGGATCAGCACACCAGGATGCTGACCTATCACTGATGTTAACAGACCTATTGCTATCAGAATTCAGATTAATAACACCCTTTGCTGTTCTTAACCATGCTTTGGCAACACAAGTAACTCCCACTTCCCATAGGTTCTTCCTTTCAGAGTCCGTGTCCCATGCTTTGCCATTGCAGGGATTTAGGAGTTACTGCAACAGTCAGAAAGCATTGACAATAACATATCACTTCAAAAATAAAAAGAGAAGAGACTTCAGAAAAGAAACACCAGCTTCAGTAAGTAATCTTACCAAATTACAAACATTTTCCCCACTCCAGCTTTGGAAAAGAAAGAGGGTATTTCTGTAGCTGTGGCCACAATTTCTACAGACAGAAGTGCACAACACAGATTTAACAGCCACCAAGTCAGTCTGTGTCAATATTAGCAGGTAGCATGGCTTGGCTAGAGCAGGTTTTCCAGCAGAACAGATGGTGCTGAGAACCTGACAGTTGAAACAGATACATTTCTGGTAGCGGTCTCTTCAGAGAGTAGCTCTACTCTGCTACCATGGGCTGAGTATCCAATAGGAACTGGACTGTATCTTCTGATTCAGCTTAATTCAGGAACAATTGGATTCCTCTACAATGTGAGCTAAATGAGGGCAAGTTGCTGCTGCCATGAATACATCTTTTTTTATATACTTCTTCCTCAAAAACCTGTTTGGAAGTCTTGCATTGCTCTGAATTGTCCCACTAGTGATACTTTCATTGAGAGTAAACAAGAAGTGTCTTATATGCAGACAACATTCTTTTAAAAAACAAAACAAAAAGCAGCAGTGACTTCTTCTCTCAACCTGTCAAGTTAAAACTAACAACTCCTCAGCTCAAAGTGCAAGCCTAGTTATGCAATGCTCTCACTTCTAAACTCACTCCTACAGCAGAGATCTAAAAATTCAGAGAACTATAAGTAGAAAAAGATGGTATCCTAATAGAAGAAATACTGCAAGTAATGGCATTTTCCCACTGACAGATGTTCTAACTTGTTCTATCATCCTGTTAAAATACATTTGTGTTTTCTCAATCTCCTATATAGCCTTGAAAGGTAATTAATGAATTTGTCCAAAGTCAATATAATTTAATTTAATAAAATGCTATCAGTTTGCAAATCAGGTTAAGCAAAAGCTTTAAAGACAAAGTCGTAGCAATTTAGATTTCCAGGAACATAAACATTTTTAGCTTCTGACAATTAGGCCTACACACTGCTCTCTGTTATGAAAATATTTATGATCATACCTCCCATCTCATTAGCCTGAGAAAGAAGACAAACATTCACAAACTCTGAGTCAGGGTCAAATATGCCCAAATTCTCTGCTCTCACTGCATTCCTGTCATACAGAGACAAGAAGCCTTCTACCTGAGACTCCACAGACATACCGGAAAACTAAGAAGGTTATAAAGCTTTAACAAAATCTCAGTGATTAGTAAAAAAACCTCACCTCAGACCACACCAACAAAAACTAATTCCTTTTGTGCTTATGGTGAAAGTGATAACATGCATGCAGCAGTCAGCAAAATGTCACATTTCTGTTTTCTAGCCCCCTCTGCCTTTAGACACAAAGAGGACCCTAATCTCTGCAAAGCACGAAATGGGAACAACCCGGGGAAGGGAATCTAACAACAGTCTGATGAAATTGACAGATAGCCAAGAAACTGAGTCTGTGCCAGAAAATTATTTAAAATGCAATTAAGATGAATTATGTCAAGTAACTTCTCCTGAAGGACAGAGAAATGATGGTTGGGGGTTTTTTATATATACATGTGTATATATATGTGCTCAACAAGTTTCACAGTTTTACAAATTCACTTGATGACATTTGTTCATAGCTTACAAGGACAAAAACACCTCTCTGAAAACTACAGAGGTGGCTCAGGACATTTTCGTTCAACAATATTTAGTGATTGGGTGAGTTATGAAGTGTCTAGACTAACAGCTCCTTATAGCTGAATATTCTCTCATATACACAAAGCAAGCCTGGCTGGAGAGTCTACGTTCCAGTAGCATCCAATAAAGAACTATTCTCTGCTTTTTATTGTTGACAATAAAAAGAGCCTGAAGCCTTTCAGCAGAATTGTTCTTTTGGTTCTGGTTGAAGGACCTGTTTCTAGCATTCCTTAGTCTCTTCTCCTCCTTGAAGGCTTGATAAATTTGTTACTGTGCCAAGGAGCAACGTCTGCTGTTGATTCACTGTGTTCCATTGCATAGACCTCACTTTGCCAGTTTTTTTCCTGCTCAAGTTTCCCACTGCAGAACACCTATCAAGGACTCTGGGAATGCTGCTTTTCTCATCTGTCAGAAGCATCAGACAGTTCAGCTCACAGAAAAAGTAACCCCATAACTTGCTTGTGAAGTTTGTCATCATAACCTCATTATCTGCTACAGCCAGATTATGTTCACCCTCAAGCTTTTCCAGATCCTCCATAGTTACAGACAGCTCTGTGCTCTGGGATCACCCAGTTAAAGCCATTATTGAGCTGCACTACGTACAGCTTCTCTATACAAATGCATGTTGCAATCAACTTATGTAGTTCAGAATCTTCCAAAATCACTATATTTGCATGTTCTGCATATGAAACTATGAAAGATACTAAACTGAAGAGCAGACAGGGAAAGAAAAGACCTTTCAGAAATGCACACAGAGTTTTTATTCATCCTTTTCTTCCACCTCTAACACTTTGAGTATACAAAACTGAAATGGAACAAGCCTTTCTTAGCCTCATTATCCATCAAAACTAGGGATTTTATGGACAAAGGAAACAGCATTCACCACCACGGACAAAGCAAGTTAGAAGGCTTCAAGATACAGTTACCGTTCCCAAAATAGGAGCCCTAAATTTTGCTTTTTAAAAAAAGGATGCAGACACCCAAGCAATCACACCTGTAATTACTGTCCTGTGGTTTTGCAACTTCTGTCAGGCCAAGGTGAAACAATACAATTCTACAGGTGAAATCTGGTAAATTTTTAGAGCTCTGCTCATAAGGCATATAGAGTATCTTCCTAAAATTAGGTTCATGTTATAAAGGCAGAGATTTCACTTAAAGTGACACTGCTCCCACCCCCCTCCTCTACCCCCAACACATTCACTACACGCATGCTGGCTACACACTCACATTCTGGACATCATTACTTACCTGAAACAGCATCATAGAACTGCTCTTCACTGAGGATGCTGAGAGGAGGAGATCCCTTCACCAGAGACTGCTCTAGTTCATGGTGTTCGGTAGCGAGTGTCTCTAATGCTTCTGACAAGATCTTGTTTTTCTCCTGCTCATGCTCCAGTTTCAAATTCCTCACCTATAAGCAGATACATGTATGAATAAAATCTCATCTCTCTGAAGAATGTGTAGCTAGAAGCTATTCAGAAAATAGACTCAAATAAATAACTAGCAAACAGCTGGAACTGAAAACACACGGATTAATGAGAATATTACAGTATTTCTCTGATTACAATAAAGTTGCTAGTCAGCATTCTTAGTAGTTGAGAAATCTGACAAATAAGATCTGACAATATCAGTCACAATTCCATAAGTGAATTTGAGCCAAATAACTGTACCTTAAAACTGAGGGGAAATATTTACAGCTCTACTTGGATGACCTTAAGTATGGAGTTAGTGATCGGTGTCTACACAGACCAAGCTCCTTCTACTAGTCTGCTCCAATTTAGGCCAAGCAGCATCATCTAAATTGAATTACAGAGCAAATGTGAATGCCAGCTACAAATAACTGCAACTGAACTATGAGCTGAAAACATTTAACCCTGAGGATTATAGAAGGTGGTTCAAAGAGAGATTTCTTTTCTAACTCATTTAACACTGATGTAAACAGCCCTCCCTCTGCACTCCCAAAACAGAGGAGCCAAACACTGACAAAAAGAGAAGCCCAGCCAACAGATGGTGGACCATTTTTTTAAACACATACATGCAATGAACTCCAGAGAGGATGATGTTATCCATGTTTTGAGTTCAGGACTAGTTATAGGAGAGCAACATGCCCTTCCTATTGTTTTTTTTTGCTGGTGTATTCCTGCCTCCTCTGCCTGCCAGCAGCAGGGAGAGTGCTGTAGCTGAAGGCTCAGGAAAGACCACTTCTTCCAGCCCAGCAAGACTTCAATGTGCTACTTCTCTGTCAGTCCCTAAACCATCGAGTCTTTTCCTTTGTCCCTTCCAGTCCCTTTTTAAAAGCATCCCCAATCCCTGCCTTGTCCTCTGGTTTACTTTTAAAGGTCAGTTTACAACACTAATTCCCATTAAGAACATGCAAGGACATGACAATTAATCCCTTGGAACAGTTTCAGGGACAACTTACACATATACCAACAGTACTTTTTTCAATCTAATTTAAGAACTATTCGTATGTCCTATCTGGTTACAGTTTACATTAAAGCTTTGCTTTGGAGGCTTCAGCCCCCTCAGTTATAACCACTACTCAAAGAGTGGATTCAAAGCTGGGCACAAATGAGGCTAGAAACGAATTATTAAAGGAGATTTGCCACTTCCAGAGAAGAGCTCCTATGCTGGCATAAACATACCCTCTGGAGAAATATTTATAGAAGAAATGTTCACCTCCTCAATTGTGCCAAATACTAAATCAGCTGGTTTACTCTCAGGCTCTGAGTTTAAGGTGGGAATCCAATTAAATGATAATTAAAAGAGTATAAAATTGGGTTACTAATTGAAAGCAGAAAAACTAGTAAGTCACTTACTGTCTAACAGTTTTACCCTTAACAAAACGAAAAAAGTCTGGAGTAGTTACTGTCACTTTCATTTAAAGTGCACTCTGACAGTACCAATGAAGCCAATTACTGCAATGTTTCATACAAATCAGACATGCCACTGCAAAAGATCTGTTATTAAGCAGTTTCTGCTTAATACATTTGGTATGCTATCAAATAGTTAAGGAACCACCCATTTAGAGAAATAGCAGTATTTTACTCTCCTGAGGCAGAGAGGATAGAGGACTGAAAAATAAAATGGTATTTTGCATTCTTATTAAGCAGCAAAGTAAAACAGTTATTGAAATGGTATTTTCAATAATATTGTTTTTGCAGGATTGAATTAGATGCCATTATGCTCTAATGCTCTGGTTTGATAAATGAATTGAGCAATTTAAATCTTTATCTAAAACTTACAGCAAATTGAAGGAAATCAAAATAATCTAAAAACCCAGACGGACATTTCTTGCATCCTTTGAAAGCACAGTTGTGTGACTAAACAAGCAACAACAAATACAGACTTAAGACACAAAGCCTCCCCTAAAAAAGTATTTTCTTAAGATTCCTCTGCCCTATTGCAGTGTAGAGGCATTCAGAATTGCAGAAGGTGTACTACAAATAAATTGCCAGATTTACAGTGAGGTTCACTTTCCTGTGCACTTCCAGGCTTCCTAGTTGCCAAACACTTATTAGCACAGCAATTACACACTACTAGTAAGTAACAAAAACAAAAAACTCCAAGTTTTCATCCGTTACGTAAGGTACAAAAAGCTAGTCAGAAGCTAAGGAAAAAAGAAAACCCACTTGAGTTTGTTGCTGTTAACCTTCGGGATGTTCATTCATAACTGAATAAACTAGTTTTAAAGCAACTTTAATTCAGTTCTTGGGGGCTTGAGATTAAATAAAAACTTCTGTCAATAGTACTGAGTTTGTGAGATGGACACCCACATTCAGTGAGTCCAACCTTTACAGCCTGGCACCTCTACACTAATCATTTCTTGAAGGGCGTGGTTAGGAAATACTGTCTGTAACCACAGTACATCCTTAAGCACCAAAACAGTTCTACAGCGTCAATATGAGAACTAAAAAAGAAATTAAACAAAGGTTCTATGACCATTACTTAATTGTTTTCACCTGTAGGACAGCTATGCTGGCAGAGATAGAGCTATGACAATCTTCATGAACTCTACTTAAAAATACAGGAGAAAGAACCTTGTTTGAAATAAGCAGTTTACTTTTTTAACAAAAAGCAGCTTTAAGATACTACCATTTTGTCAATAATAGAAGACAAGGTGATGAGATACACTTCTTAAAACCTACTTGCAGTAAATTGACTGTAAAGGGAGGATGGGGTTTGGGGTGTTTTTGTTGGGGTTCTTTGTTATTTGTGGGGATTTTTTGTTGGTTTGGTTTTTTTGTTGTTGGGTTTTTTTGTTTTGTTTAACCAGAACCACACACTCACTTTCAAGAGTAACAAGAAACACTGAAAGCATATTGCCACTGTTTCCAGAGCATATTTTACTAACAATGTAATTGACCCACTGAGTGACAGGCTCTCCAAAAATGTAAGAAGCAGATTGCTGTTATGCATAAATTTTGCCATACTCTATTTCTCATTCACAAGACTTGGCCAATAGGTAAGTTCTAAGGTGAATTTGTTCATCTATCTGGATACTCTACCACCAGTTTTGGAGATGACATTTCAGCTTTACTCCTTTTGCAGAAGTTCTTCTTTCCCATCATGTCTTTCTTCAGTGTCCCAAAACAAAAAGAACTGCAAGACTACAGAAGGAACCTCCAGACTAGTTTTAAAAACTAACACAAAATCTTTAGGATCCATGTAATAAGGAGGAAGGCGACCACAAGACAATGAACTTGAGAAACATTTCAGTCTATTAAACTGGATGCAGAGAGACCAGCATTTTTCAGTGAAATATCACCTGATTTTGTAAAGTTGCATTATCTAACTATCACACATTTTACACAGTGAAACAAGTATATATTTAGTAAATATCACACCAAAGTGATGCAGATATCTGTGTATACATAGCTGTGGGAATCCAGTCTGAGCATACTGAGGAGCTATCAGAAGAGTAATTTTATTGACAGCCTGTGCAAGGCACAGCTCGTAGTACAGGCATGGTTTCTGTACCTTTAGTAGTAGTGCCTGAACTCAGACAGAGACAGATGGCAGTTCACAACGTACTGGGTTTAGCTCCTCATTTTCCAACTATGCAACGGCTGCCACCTTTTTGATCCCTGTCACTGGTACCCACAATGCCAGCTCCACTATCAGCAGTATAAGCTTTCCACTGAGCTTCACAGAGGCAGTGGTGCAGAGTGCCCCTGTGAGCCAGGCATGAGGCCAGCTGAGTTCCCAATGTTCCACTGGTCAGGCCTCCTCTCCTACCTTAGCCTTGTCAGGAGCTGTTCTGCAAATAGTTATCAATGAACTTGGGCTTGTGGCTGCACCATTACACAATGAGGTCAGTCTTGTTTCCATCTCCAAAGAGAATAATATTATACTCAAACTTGAGATTTCTTATTGCTGATGGAAACTATCTAGCTTTGTCTCACAGAAATAAACAATCATTCCATCACTACCCTTAGAGCTACAGACACAGCTCTAACCCGATATGAAGTCTTGGTGGCTCTGTGTCAGTGTTTCTAGGTCACTGCAATGATTTATTTTTTAAAAACATACTTCCCTAGATGAAAACGTTTGATATCCAAGTTCTGGTAACTAGTTTCACTTTTGTTTTAACTGAATGGAAATCTGATTCCAACAACTTCCTGTAACATTTGAGTCCTTCAGACTGGAAGCACTAAATTGAGAGTTTTAACTGGAGAACTGAGTTATTTTTGCAGTCACATCTTTTCTTTTTTTTTTAAAGGAAAGCAACAAACTCATTGAAAACACTCTTACTGTCTTTCTAAGTCACTAGAAATCAGCTAAGAACAAGAGCATGGTTTAAAAAGCTAACTCATTTAGTGTGCATTACTGGCAGAAAGTTCACGTGCCTAATCCAGAACATCAAAAAACTTGTCCGTGTGTAACAAACACCAGTCCCATTCCTTTCTGTATCCTCAGCCTTCATTTGGTAGGTGGGAGAACAGTGACACACATCAAACACTATCTTTTCTTTCTTTCCCCTCCACCCCCCTTCCTTTTTCTTGTTTTAAAGCCGGAAGTCCTGAACTGTATCAGCACAGCCTGTAACCAAGGCTTCTCTGTCCCTCCTGAAGACATCTCAGTACAATACACAAAATGCTTGCTTTGTTTGCTGCTGGATGCTTTAAATTTAAATTAATGCCCAACGACAGTGGCACTTTTGTGGGGTAGGAAAGGATTACACCACTCCATGCCAAGCTAAAAAATGATCACCTCAGCAACATGCTATTGCAGCTGCAAGTAAATACTAAAAACAACATATGGCAAGCAAGGCACAGAACAAATACAGACACCTCAATGATCTGTAGTGCTACCTGCCTTTAACATTAAAATAGTAAATTAAAAAACAGCATACCTTAGCTCTTATTTCTTCTGGACTGAGACAGAGAAAAGACAGACTTCACAACAGTGCAGTGTCATTTAGTTGAATCTTACTTTCAAGGACTCCACTTCAGTGTTAGGAACAACTGACCAAAACATGCAGACTTCAGAGCTGTGCTGGAAGGTAGAACCTCCTCTTTCAGATAACAGCCACGAGGGGATGAGAAGCCAGGCTCCGCCGGAATGTCAGTACACCCTGTACCAGTTCTGGTGTGCAGTAAGCTGAGTGCAGGAGAGCTGCTGCTGACACTGCCTCACCAATGTCTCTGATGACTCAGAAGGCAGGTTTTGGTTTTCAAAATTAATGGCTTTGTCCAACTGCCACAGAAATTCCCTTCTCCCAGTAACGCCATTGCTTATGGGACATTTGTCACAAAGCACTGAAGTGAGGTGCCAATTTTCAGTAGGAGGGCAGGGGCTAGTCTAACCTGGTTGGAAACTAAGATGTAACCAAGGAATTAGAAAAATTCTGCTATAGTAGACCTGACATTTTTCTATAGACATCTCATGCTTTCTGTAATGAAGTAAAGGCCCATCAAACCTGCTATCTGTTTCACACTAAATCTATTCATATAAAACCGATGATTTCCATGGTCAGCTACCCCAACAGGACATACTATCCTGAAAGACAGAACCTAGAAAACACTGCGTTGTAACACATCACACTACAGAAAACCACCCACAGGAAGCACTGGGGATCCAAAGCAAGAATTCTGCCTCCCTCCTTCTGTCATTTTCATACTAATTGAAAACCCTTACCAAAAAACCTGAGGCTAACAGCGCAAATCACAACCTCAATGCAGAGCTTGATAGGTACTCTCTGCCTATTCTGACAAGCTCACACAGTTACAATTTTGCTGTTAGTAAAACACAGTTGCTATTTCTTCCATAAGCCAGTCATTTGTAATGTCCAGTTTAAACTACTGCTGAGTAAATGTTATTCTCTTTTCATTTAATGTAGAATGAGAACTATATAATATCACAAAGAGCCAGGTCTGCTTTCATGCCTTGAACAAAAATGCCTTTTCATTTCATCATGGAAGAAATGTTAAGACTTTGAGTATTTTCCCTGAGGTGTATCTGTTCAGAAATGAAACAGTTCTATATATTCTGCTAGCTAACTTCAAAGCATTTTACTACAGCACTAATTCTACAGGACAGGCCTCTATGAAAAGTACTTTCACATCTTCTGCCACCTGAAGTAGTACTGAATTGTTGCTTAAACTGCTACTGAAGTGAAAATGGAAAACAGTTACTCTCAGAGAATTTACTCTGAAAGTTCTCACAGTTGTAACGATACTTGAGCATCAAGACAGGATGTTTTCTGGAAAGAAAATAAATTTTCAAGAAGATTTGATTTTTACCTCACAGGACTTAACTCCCACTAAGCACACATTAGTACATGATATGAATATGTATAATCCTGCTTTTCTCTTAACCTCCCTAAAAAGCAGGAACAGTTCTAGTTTCAGAATATTTCTTTGCAAGCATGCCTCAGGTATTTGAGGAATGAGTGATTTATGAACACTGCTATGGCACATCAAAAAACAGTGTGACAGCTCACATTAAAACAACAGAAAAGTGTTCCAAAACAGATGCAATTCAATTTCATGAATCCCTAAATTCATAAAGCCCTAAAGCATATAAATATTTTATAAGAAATTGTCGGAGTTCTGATCTGTTTACACACAGGCCTTTCCACACAGTCCTCTTGCTGATCACCACTCTGTAGCATCATCAACCACAAGAAGTTGTGACAAACATCTGCTATCCTAAACATATGTTAAAGCCTTGCAAGCATAATTGCATCACAATACCATTTACTGGAGTAAACCAGCTCTTGAAAACTTCATCACAGCCTTCACTCACCCCAAGGTACAGAGGACTGATCCAAAATAGGTCATACTTTACTTGAACCATTGCTTCTTGCTTAGATTTCCCCTCTCTCTGTGCTATAAACTTGCCAGTTACCTGGCTTCAGACATCTATCAGACCTGAAAACAGAATAGTTAGATAGGGCTTGCCAGTGACTTGAACTACTGCTCATGCAAGTACCGAAATGCAAAACAAGATGTGATCAGTTAATCAAGGAGGTAAGCTGAGCTCACCCGTGATAGGCAAAGGGTTATTTACTGTATCACAAGACAGCATTAGTCCTCATCTCCAAAGTCTGCCCAGCTGACTCTACAACTACAGCATCAGAGTACCACATCTTACTGAGAACATCAAATTCAAAAGAGTAAGAAAACTGATGAGGCTAATGTAACATTTGGCTTTCTTTCACGCCCATATACAGAAAACATCACTAATAAAGTTTCTTTTTGTACAAAGGCTGAAAGACCCCCATGCACACAAGCAAACTCCATACATACCAACTGAGTCCTGGTAATCTGTTCTCTTACATCCCAACCCAAAGTCTATAGAAGAAAGCAAAGACTTCGTAAATCAAGTCGTATGACTCTGCCTCAGTCATTGCCCAGATTAACACAATGGTTCATTGTTAGTCACAAACTACGAACGCTCACCTCAAAAGTTCAAGAGGAGGAGTTTAGCAGGGCTGATTTGGAAAGGCTACATTTCATTCTTCTGAGCACAGAGTTATACTATTTCCCTATATTTGATTTATTACTAAAATAAAATAAAGATATATTTAAAAATTATATATAAAATTAATAAAATTCTGCTAATGAAGGAAAGGAGCAGATATGATCATAAAACAAATACAGCAGAAGAATTGCTAAAAGCAAGAGTCAAGCTACTGTCCACCCAGAAGAAACTCATGCTTTGGCAGGATCATGTCAACACAGACAGACATCTAGGCAGTAAGAGAACTGTTTTTCCAAGAGAAAAGCCGGTGATGCTGAGAGCACCCTTCTTCCAGCATACATGCCTAATATAAAACTTCATCATTTGACACTGCCTGGAATAACAGTTTCTGAACTATCCACATGCTAGGGACAAAGACTGTTTGCCTCCCACCTTTCCCTTCCTAAGACACTAACACTTCCTCCTCCTCAACACAGACCTTGCTGCCTTCCTTTCCCTCTCCTGTTTCCACATTTGGCTAAGTCAAAGTCTGTTTATTCTTAGGCTGATGAAGCACTACAATTTTAACAAATGGAGAATGTCACAGTTCTGAGCCAGGAACCTGTCTAACAGCACAAGAGCTCTGCAACTACTTAATTTCTGATTGCAGATTAGAAGAGTGGTTTTGGCTTAAAAGCTTGGGTTTTAAGCTTTTTTTCTATCAGAGAAGGTCTCTTCTTCAAAATGATTCTGTATGGATCAAGACTTAACAGAGCTTTTTTTCTAGTTTGTTTCTAAAGTGAGACTCAATAGCAATTCTAAATTTTCCTCTCAAAAGTATTCATTTATTACATTTTACTTAGACTTAACTGTAAACTATAAATCTCTTGAAGTGTACTTAGGTTTAAGAGCTGCAGAAGGTGCTAGTTTCCAGAGAACACTTCGTCCCTACTTGTGTTCCAGCATTATAATACTGATTAGTCAAATATCAGAAGTTTAAAGAAAAAGCCTTCCAATTTTGTCATTTTGTGTGAAGTATTGTTTCTATTCTAAGTAGAACTGAAATTAAATATGGCTGCTATTCACACTTGCCAATAGTAATGCCAAAACAAGCTGGGACTCAACAGCAGCAGTGATACATGTGTTTGAGAAGTGCGTTTCAGGTTGCAGAGCTACAAGATTACCAGGAAAAAAACCACACCCCAAAGATATTTTGCTGCCCTAGTACGATTACGCATTCATATTCTCAGAGGTGTATGCTACAAGCAACCTTACTCAAACTCAAGGTCTCACTGAAACTGATAGGTTATACTGACACAAACAGAACTAGAACACTATATTGCTGCATGTTTTCACATCAGGTAGGGACTTTTTTTTGTGTGTCTTTTCCCTTTGAGAGACTCTGGACATCTTTGAAGTTTGCTGGTCTCAAACAGAAAGACTAGACTTTAAGATGTAAGGGTTCTTAAGAATGCATACAGGAAACATTTCCTTTTTGTTCTTAAGGACTGTTTTGAAAACAGATCTTAAGGCAGTTTTGACCTAACTACTTCCCTGAAGTATTTTTCAGTATACACCACTGATTACTTTGATCAGCTCCTTTGTGTTCTCTCCCCCACATTTCTTCCCGGATGGATTACAAGTGAATGCATGTAATATTTTCTCTTTTGAAGCAACTGTCATGTTTTTGCCATGTTTTTGTTGGCTCTTACTAACTTACTAGTGCTGCTACACAACTGGACTCAGTTGTTGACTCAGAGTGAAAACAGCTTCCTATTAAAAAAATTAACACTTCTGAAGCTGGTTGTCTGTTCCACGAGCTCCATATTGGGAATCTGGTTAATTATTCATGAAGAATAACTGACAGGGTTTGTTTAAAAGCAATCCCAAAACAAACATGCATGCTGTATAGCTGTTCTGCATTTCTGAAAAACTCAAATGTCTCAATTGATAGTTTTTGTTTAATTTTGGATGCTAACCAAATTAGTTAAAAGTAAAAAATGCTACACAGACTAGAAATCAACAGCGAGTTTTACACTGCAGTGTTGGAGTTCTGATCTCCAAATTAAATCCACCTTAGAAAACATTCTTACTTGCTATAGCCCTGAACAGGCTTTCCAATGTTACAGATTCAGACTTCAAAGACAGATACAAATGCAAAAGTCCCACTTCTATTTCAGATGTCAGACGGACTTGCAGAATTAAGAAGATTGTCTTTCGTAGGGTCCATTTTCCTCTGAGACATTGTTTTTGTCCTTACTCCTTAACAGGCAACAGTCAGTAGACAACAGCCAGGCCCTGGGTAGGCTGATGAGACATTTCCTGAAATTACAGTATGTCATGTGGACCTTTGTCCAGCAATTATGGCCGACAGATAAATATGATTTGGAATATGGAAATACAATACAGAATGACTATATCATCCAAATATTCTAATTCACTGGAACAGATCTTCTCTCCTTATGAATGATCTCAAACATTTTTGCCTTTATGTGACGAAGGCTTTTTATTGTTGTTGAGTTTGTTTGGGTTTTTTTGCATTTTTTTGCAAGAACACTGGAGCAAAGCTATTTACTGGTAAGTCTTCTATTTAATACTCCCCAATATGCAATCCAGTAGCATCTACACCTCAGAGGAAGAAGAGATCCCAGATTAAACTTCAAAGAAGCTCTTTTACAAACTTCTCCAATAAAACTTCTAGCACCCACTGGCTGCTAGAAGATAGATTTGATGAAAGCCTAAAGAAAACACCAAGGATTCTCCCTGGCCCAAGCTGAAACAGGATCTGAAAGCCTAGAGTGACACACCAACTTTTTAGATTTGATTAACTGTCCATGGGAGCAAAGACAATAGTAAAAAAGCCCTGGCCTTATATTATCAGCGAATCTTTGATGCTTGGTTTCCTAAAACTGCTGTACTGGACTGCCTCTTAAGTACTGTTTGGATGTCTGAGGATTGTTCAAGCTAAAGAAGGGAAGGCTCAGGGCACATCCATCCATATAAACCCCTGAAGAAAGAGTGCAAATACAACTAAGTCAGGCTCTTCTCAGTGGTGCGCAGTGGCAGGACAGGAAGGACTATGCACAAACTAGAAGACAGGAAATTTCCTTGAGAAACACTTTTTCACTGCAAAGGTGACTGAGTACTGGCACAGGTTGCCCAGGGAGGCTTATTATCTATCCTCAGAGGTACTCAAAAGCCATCTGGACATGATGCTGAGCAACCAACTCTAGCTGGCTCTGCCTGTGCACAGAGGTGTGGACCAGAGGACCTCCAGAGGACCTCCAGAGGCCCCTTCCAACCTCAACCATTTCCATTTTGTTATTCTGTTAGTTAATAGTTTTGGCTCTGGCCCAAAATGCAGCTTCAGAGCTGGAGGAGATACAGGTCAGACAAAACTAGATTTCCGCTATCCATAAGCACAGATGCAACTGTCTAAGGTTTCAAGCAGTCTAAAAGGCTCAGCCAGCTCATTTTAACCTCAATTTGATTTGTCTGACCTTGCAGCAAGCGGTTTCACTGGAAAAACAGAAAACTCAATTTGGATGCATAGCACAGAATACATCCACAATTAATAGTCTTGTAGGCATTTCCAGGAAGGTATGAACTACTGACTTAAGGATTACCACATGACCTAGAAGAGCTATACTATTATCTTGACAACTTCAGATTATTCCCCACCACAATGATACAATCCCTGTGTATGACTGTGCCCCATTAGTTTATGTCTACCCGGTCAAACCCTCCAAGCTCCTGCAGATGCTTTTCTGCTACAGTAGACCTGCACAAGGCCTAGAGGCTGATGTTCTGACCCATTACACTGAGGATGTCCAGACAAGACCAGGGTAGTTTCATTCTCCCTACCCCCTTTCTCACCATAGTTCTTTACTCAAAAAAAAAAAAAAAGGACAGGCAATAACAACATTATTATATTTTAAGATTAACAAGAAGCTGTATTTCTATTCAAAGGTCAAAAAAGATACCTGAACACGCTTTTGTTGAGGAAGCAGTATAGCTCTGTCAGTACAAAACCCTCTAAGGCAGATCAAAAAGTTCAGAATCTATTCCTATGCTAAAAAGTACCCCTACATTATGAATGCACACTGCAGACCTCCTTCAAAAAGCTATGGTTTAAAGCAATTCTCAAAGTTTGCTAGCGTACCTTGGGATCCAACAGTTATTGCACTGATTTCCAAGTTTGAACAACAATAACGTAACAGTGACAAGCATGAGAGGAGGGGAAACATTTCTGTTTAAAATCACTGAGTCTACAGTTACCTTACAAGTGGCTTAACATGAAGCTATGCAAACAAAGTAAGCACATCACACCTGTCACTTCCAAAGATGAGATATTCAGGTGAGGGCTATGCTTAGAAAACTGAACAGCCTCTTATAATGGACTCTTCAGGATATTCACAACAAATGGATACACTTTACTCGTAAGAGGGCCTCTATCTGACCACTACTTTGCAGCAGCATTCAGTTCATTATAAACAGAGTGTAATTTGTTTCTTGTGTGTTTTCAATTATCCTAATAGGATAGCATAGGTTGGCATTTCCCATTTGTACATTACACTGAACACATTTATTTTTGAAGTATATTATCGATGCATTTAAAGGAGAGGGATGTTAAGAACAATACAAGCACTATGGAGAAAGAGTTTACCAACACTGCTTTATGACTAGGCCTGGCATGTACCTTCAAGGAAAGCTACAACACCAGTGATCTATTTTCAGTACATGAATACTTTCTAAACACAGCCCACTTACCAATTCTAGTGATAACCTCAGTGACTCAGCAGTCAGCATTACAGTAAGGCATTTCTTTACGGGACAGCACAACAAGATGAGATAACACACTTCTGAATATTGATATTAAAACAAAAAAAGCTTTTAAATTCATTGGCTGCCTTGGGGGGTAGAGAGAGGAGAGAAGGAGGCCACAACATTTGGTAATGAGATTTTAAAAAATCAGACAAGAGGTCAAATTTCACAACTGCTTACCTCTATTAAAATATAGTATCAGCTCTGATGAGTCACAGAATAAAAAAAAAAGTGCAAAAAGCAGTTTTAGTTGAAATACTGTGATTGTGGCCAGGTGAAGGTAAAAAGAAAAAACCACAACAGACAACACATGCTTCCACAAGCACTAGTACTGCCTAAATGGGAAATCATCAGTTTAATTCTTCATAGCTAAGAGACCCCTATATTTCATGGAATCAGAAGTGACTAATATAAACCAAATAAAAACACAGCAAAGAAAAGCGGAAAAGAACTTTAGATTCAGTCAGCCTCCTTTACTCAAGGAAAGGCTACAGAATTACACATGGACAGCTCACTAGCCCTTATCACTGATGTTTAAGGAAGACAAAACATACCAAAATCCCACCACGTGAAAAATTTAAGATGATTTAACAACTATTAAGTGACACAAAGCCTTAAGTTACTTATGCTACTCAGAGATACTGCCTTTCAAACACCTTTACACAAGCACATGCATAATAAAGAGTTAAATATTCTATCTCACTCAAAAGAACGTTTCAACATCCAGTACTGGACCAGGATACATGGAGTTTATTTTTCACAGGTGTAGAAATTACTTTTTAAATTATTATTCTAAGAAACTAGCTTTTATCAGTTTTACATGGAAAAGACATTATATTTTTATACATTAATTTTTATAAATTAGATTTGGAGAAAGAAAGGTCAAGATGGATAATACATCTCCAGAGGATCAGTAAATGTGTGTGACCACAGTTACCCAGTTCAGTGTTCTGATGTTTCATGCAGGCTGAGACTCAAAACCAGACCACTCAGCCAGACTGCCACTGCAGTCAATTATCTGACACACTTGCACGCAAAATCCCAGCAAAGTGTGGTGCTATGCACAGAGGCTAAATACTGCCTTCTTCCTGAAATTCTACCAGTCCTTAGCTAACAATACAGTGGCTGGCTGGGAGCTAACAACTTCTGGAACTCAGCTGTTCATCCGCTCTTCCACAGCACATCAAATACAAAGTACGCCAGAACATTGAAAAGCTGATCAGCTTTACATGCCATTATAATATCACAATGACGTTAGAAGAATAAAAGCGTGAGCGTGCACCCTTCTCACTCCAGTTTGTTTTTCAAGTATGAAAACAAATAATATTCTCATAGTACTAAGTAGTGAAAACACTGAAAGAAAATATCCATGTTATACATTTCTTTTCTGTTCTTCTCTATCAGCTTAGAGACGAGAGCACCACTTTGCAAATTCATTCATAGAAAACTGAATTCCTAATACATATTTGAGAAGTCTACTCTATCAAATACTACTCCATTAAAGATTGCAGCTTGTTTTTTTTTCCCCTGCAGCCTCAGTTAAGACTGTTTTCTCCGTGTTTTTGCATTAAAATTATACACTCAAACAAGTCACAGACAAGAGCTTAGAAGTAAATCCCAGAGCAGGAGCTGCAGAAGCACAGTGAGGAGGAGACTCATTTCAAACTAATATGCTTTTATACAGCATTTCTCCAGAGGCCCATGAATGGATTCCAAGTTAGTTTACAAGGCTGCTTAACAACAGCCACCAACAAAACATGTATCTACAGGCCAAACTTTGAAAAAGCATTAACCCACTATGGAGAGTGCAACAACAGGTTTGCAGTGTGCTTGGAGTGGAGTAACAGTGCAGAGTGGAGAATGTCTTCAGTCAAATTGTGTGACCAGCTCCCACACAGCCCCTTTGAGCTACAAGTCAGCAAGTTGCCAATACCACCCCTCACCAGCTGCAAGGAAAAAGGCTAACTTTGAAGTGCACAGTCTTGAGAAAAACAAACAAAAATCAATCAATACAAACAATCAAACCAAATAAAAAGCGTCCAGAACTGGGACTCTGCTGTACTACAAAGACTAGTAGCATTCACCTTCTACCCTAGACTAACATCCAGGTGTCCTTCTGTGAGCCAGAACCGTCTGCCATGCAGAAGCCTTTCCTATACAGCACTTGACCAAGGATCTTATCTGCTGCTTCAAACCTTAAACATTCTGTCAATACACATAATACCCTTTTATATAAAACCCCCCCAGTAATATTTACTTATCTTTTCCCTGAAAGGAGGCTCAGTACATATTATTTTAACAAGCTTCTGTCTGGGCTGCTGCTCAGCTGCTCAGCTTCACTGCACACTCTGGTGACCTATTGAGTCTTGACTACTCTAGGAAAATCTCAGAAAAAAAAAGTTATATTCTTTAATTCTCCTATCTCTTAGGTATTTCTGACTAGCTAAACTCCCTCTTTTACCTACTTCTGGTAAGGATGTTGCCTTCACAGACCTGTAGCTAGCTTTCCATCTGTAAGGCCGCAGTACAGTGGCAGAAAAAAAATGCATCCAGAGGAAGAACACTATGCCACCCACAAACATTTCACTGTCAAGTTCCTCTAACTATAGTATCTTTGCTATAGAGCTTTACCACAGAGGAAAGACGTGCACATACAGCATCCAAAAATCAGTACAGCAAGATTCATCAAGGCATGACTAGAACTGTCGGTATGCAGGAGAAACAACCTTCCAAATGACTTTCCTGTCAGTAGCTTTTTTCCTCTTATATACCATTCCCATAAAACATTCCACAACACTTGATATCACATGCTCCTTTGTATAAGTCAAAAACGCGAGTCTTCACCTGGGCACCTGTTTGATCATGGAGAACCTTCTGATGAATTTGCTACTTTCTACCAAGATTCAAGCTGCACTAGGTATTTCTAGCATATTTCTACTCATTTAGAGGAGAGGAGCAGAAAAAGGATCAGTCAGTTGCAGATTCATACATACAGTCAATAAAGGTTTTTTTGATACAGACACACCTTGCGTCTCTCAACACCAAATACTTCTTGCTGTATCCAGTGCAATTGTCAACTGTCTGAAAACTGCTCTCCTTTCCCCAAGTTTACAATCTGAACAGTATTTCAGTTGTTCAGGGCATTGGCTACAGGCCTCTGCACACTGAGGTTTTGCCTTGATTTCCACTACTTTCAGCAAGAGCTGCAGAACACAATGGACACCATTAATTTCTCCGTGCTCCAGTGACTGAAAGGAAAAGAAAAGTAAAAATAGGGCTGTCCCCGGTTTCTAAGCACAAGAAGAAAACAGTAGAGAAACATAGGTAGTGGTTTTATCACCTAAGGCACTTAAGACTACACTGTTTTAGGTCTAGTACAACAGCCAGCCAATACATGATCCCCTCCCCAGATCTAATTTAGTCGTATAGTTAACCTTCTTCTTGGCTTCTCCGATTTTGAGCCCCTCACCTCCTCTTCAACTCCCTCCCACACACCAAAGGTTCCTGAGCCTTTACAGAGGTTAATGTAGCTGCTGATACTGCCAAGTGGCAGAAAAGAACTGCTGATGGATGCCAGGACTTTAGACAGTTTTGCTCAGGGTGCCCTTATCAGCACTTCTCCCTCGACTGCAGCATGTCATCACTGCTCCCTTCACTTGCACCCCCACAAGGAAACATAATAAAAAGTCTCATTAAGGAATCATATGGGCATAGCCTACAGGCTTTTTCATTCACAATACAGTAAGGTAATAAGAAGGTTTGAGTGATAACAGCCATGCTCATACCCATCTCACAGACAACAAACCAGACATGTATAAAAGACAACTATTTTTATGCCAAAGAACATGCATGCACGCATTCATCAAAACACACCCAGCCACAGCTAACCCTCACAAACTCCATTATGTTTCCAAGAAATATGAAATAAACTAACACAGTACACAGCACTTTTAGAACTTAATATTTGCTAGCTGAACTATGTAAGTTCAGCTTACAGTATGTCAATTATACATACAAGAGATAGCATGTTACGGCACGGTGAAGATAATCAAGTTCAAGGACTATGACCCACATTATTTTTATCTTAAAAGTTCATGTAAAAATAACAAGCTTAATTTGTTATGACAAACTCTCCATAGCTAAATATACAACTCATTTAATGCAAAAAATGAATAAACCTTTTTCTGAATCCCTTATCAGATAAGGTTTATCATCAGCTTGTAAACAAATCCCTTTTTAAAACAAAAACAAACTAGAAAGAATGACAGACTTGCAAAGGCTGAAGATCCAAAGCCACTACAAATGAAGTCAGGTTACAACTGCTATCTGTTCTAAACTAATGCAATACGAGCTCTTAATTTACTGTTAAATATAACCCTTGCTGGTAAAAGTGAACCTTAGGACTCAAGATACCCATCAGCACACTTTATTTAGCACTGGTTAGTACAGAAGCAACGTAAAAAAAGAAAAAAAAAAGCTAATTCCTTTAAATAATACCTTTCCTGTTGGTTTCACACAGCTTCAGCACATGGAGCTCAAGTACTAGAGATGAATTTTAAACTCAGAAAACATATAAGAGAGAATAGCGTCCAAAGAACCTTAAGTTAAACTCCTCCTACAACTACATAAAAATAACTTAGAACATACAAATTACTAGAAACGCATTGCTTTAGGAATGCAGGTTCTGGTATTTGCCAGCAATAGTCCAAGGGAAGTCCTGCTTAGAAACAGTACTTACTAACCTTGTGCCCAAAGTCACTGCAGAAAACGTTTCAAGTTGTGCTGGCTCCGCCACCAGCGTCTCAGTAAACACTCAGATTAAAGCAACCAAATTACCCTCGTTTTGCCCCTCACATGTTTAAACTGTTTCGCAAAAAGTATCTGCGCTTATCTCTGCCTGACACTGACGCGTTCATCCCAATGTCAATAGGGAGCAGAGGCACCAACACGACAGTACCCAGCGCATCACGCACGCCACATACCGCGGGACGGGTTCCGGGCGGGCAGGCGCTCGGCGGGGAGGCGCCCGGGGCTGCAGCAGCGGCGGCAGCGCCTGCGGGGCCGGCACAGCGCAGCGAGCGGCGCCTTCACCTTGCACGGCCGCCACCGCCACGCCGCGGGCTCCGCGGGCTCCGCAGGGCAGGGCGGGGCGGGGGAGGCGCGCCCGCCCCGCTCCGCTCCGCTCCGCTCGCCGCCGCGTCCCGCCGGGCGCTGGGGAAGGGGCGGAGGAGGAAGCCAACCCCAAACGGCGGGGCGGCCACAGCCCGGCTCACAGCCCGGCTAAAAATGGCCTGCCAGCCCGAGCGCTCCCGCCCCTGCCGCGCCCCCGGGGCAGCGCTGCCACCGCTCACGGCGCCGCGGCTCCCCGGGCGGGGCGGCCCCGCAGAGTGTGCGGTCCCCGAGCCCGCCGGGGCCGCCCCGCACGGGCCCCGCCGCAGTGGGTTATTTTTGGAAGCTCCCCGCTCCTCTCTGCGGCGTCAGAGCCGCTCCCGCCGTGCGGAGCGCGGAGGTCACGCCTTCCCCGGCGCGGGCGGCGGGCACAGCGCGGGCCGGGGCGCTCCGAGCGGCCCCCGCGCCCGGCCCTGCGGCGGCTCCGGCGAGAAGGAGAAGCTGCGGGCAGATGGAGCCTGCGGGTATCACGCTCATGCACCATTCCTAGCGCAAGTAGAAGACGGCTGAACCTTTCTCTTTTTTTTTAGCGCTGCATTAGCGGTTTCATCCACAGACTGCGCGATTATGCTACAATTGACGTAGCACAGTAATGAGCAACACTAAATAAAGTTTTCTCTAGAACGCAGAAAGTGCATTCACTGTGGCTATCCTTACTGAAGTTAGCAGCCTCTCCTCAGTCAATCAGAAGCTGCTGGTATGCTGACAATTTTAGGCTAGAGGGAAAAAGAATGCTCCTTAAAGAGGTAAGATAAAAAGGTACCAAGCTTCAAAAACGTTCCTTGTAGAGATAACCAGATTTCATGGGACATGCACAATAGGGTTGCAAGGTTATATGTATTGCTTGTGCAATGCTAACAGAACTACAGTCTAGAAGTCAACACTGAACAGCAAAGAACAGGGCTCTGATTTAAAAAAGACAACAAAGCCAAATCCTGTGGGTTTAAGAACAGGAATGCTCAATGAATATAACTTCACAGAAAGGTGCAAGTCCTAGGAAGAGATTGCAGCTGTAATTTCCCTTATGATCTTACAGCATCTTTAAAAGCCTCCTATATGCTGGAATTGCAGCAGTTTGAAGCTTAAAAATACCAAGACACAAAGCTCTCCAGGATCACATCATCTCTCTGTCATGATGGACTGATTTAACTAGCTATGGTAGAAAATCAAGTTCACACCTCAGCCTATGCCTCTGTGCCCAAATCTATGTGCTTCCAGATTAAAATAAGGCCTCTATTACAGCTACTGAGACTGTTCAAGTTCAAGTAAGGTGAAATTACAATTTCACCATATGTTTTGCTATACTCCACTCTGGAAAGCTATTTTAGTCTGGCTTGAAGCAAGATGCCAACACAATTAAGGAATACTAACTAACACTATACACCCACTGTTGTAACAATTTCCTCCTCATCTGAAAATGAAGCTGGCAACTTTAATATCAGACTTTCTTAAAGAAAAAACTCAATGTAAAAAAAAAAAAGCAATGCTTGTTCCACTCTGCTAGAACTTGACTAAAGTAAGTCTAAAAGACTCGTGACTGGAGACAAAAGGGCTTGGAAAGGAATGAAAAAAAATCCTAAACCAAACCTAAACAATGAAGCCAGTGTTTCCAGCTCACTGTTAAATAACTGGAACACTAACAGCACCAACACAAACCTCATTTTGAAACACAGTTTACTGATGACAGAAGCCTAACCAAGAGATTATAGTTACCACAGTACAGGAAGACAAGTTTATTCATGGTATTAGGGGAAGAAAATTATCAGCTTTCTTACTCCAGGATCTAACAAATTTGACATATATTCCCAAACTGAAGTGTTTGTGTTATGTTTAACACTATACAAGATATTTGTCACTGGAAAAGCCAGAAGTTGAACAGATAGCATTTGCACACCCACTAAGCACATGGTCTGAAAAATAAATTCAGGAGCAGTATCGCTCAACACTTCAGTCAGCTAGTTAAAAAAACCAAAACAAAAAAGATTTCTCAGTATTTTGACCTTCAAATCAGCAAGTCAACAGCTTTATTCAATTCAAGCATTCAGTTTCAACATGGCAAGCAGTAGTTTGGGACCAAAATCTATGTATCTTCTAAACACTTAAATAAGATATCCTTTTGCAGAGAAATTTACCTACTCTTTCTCTAGAGGCATGAGTTTTTATCCCATTCAGCATGCAAAAGGACAGCTTACCAACAACATTAAGTTTTCTGGGGGGTTGTGTATTTATTTTTGTAACACCTAAGCAGGGAACTAGCCAAACACATTAAGCTATTCAACCCTCTATAGACCCACGCAGCACAATACATACCCCTTCTTGCTTTGTGAATAGGTTGAGGCAGTCAGCCAGAGCTTCACATGTTTCCTGGGATATTTCAGAGACCACATCAACTTTCTGCAGGAGGGGAGAAGATATTCCTGAAAGCAGAAAAATATTAGTAACCTTGGACGGACATCATAAACTACAAGATTCTTTTAATTATTTTTTCCTAGAAGTGATACAGATGTAACATTCACATTCTACAGAAGACTGGTGCATGGTAAGATCTGTGTAAGATAAAGGTCAAGCAAAAGTAACACAGAGGGAACCTGAGTTCATTCTTTTGCATCCTTTCCCTAGCACTGGTATGAGTGACACACCAATGGATCAAGTTTCCCTTTCAGCAGACATAGTAAACCATGGCAGCAAGACACTCGAAACAGGACTAGCAACAACCTCCTTTTAACCATTTTCTAAATTTAAAAGCTTCAGAGCTGCCAGGTGACAGAATTCAAATAAAAAGGACGCTGCACTAGTTAAATATAAGTTAAAGTGAGAAATGTAGCCTTTTTTTGCCTTCTGTCATATATTTCGTGGAAGAGAAAAAATTTACCACAGTACAGCTGAAGATTTAGGTTTGAAAAACAATAGATGGGGTTGTAATAACAAGCACACTGAACAATAGAAGGGGAACAGATTCTCATGGACTCATCTTATGGATAAGAAGTGCAGCTGGCAGAGCAATGCCACCTCACATCCTGACTTCTATGACCATTAAGATGCTACATGTCTAGAACCACCAGAAAATCATGATAACCCAATCAGCTGGTAGAAATTATTCAATATTTTAGTCAGTCTTTGAAGTTTTGTGATGTGCAGCAATTTCTCATCAGTCAAGCAAACCACTCTCAAAAAGCATACTTACTGCAATCAAAGTATCAGCATCAGTTGACACCATTTAGTAACACAGATGCTTCAAGCTGATGTCACACCAACAAAGATTAAGAGGTCCATTTAGAGTGACAGTTCCTGAATTTATTTTTCAATTTACACTGCTCGAGCAGGACAAGATACAGTCCTACATATCCACACACTAATTGTTGTCTTTGATACCAAAGCTCATTACTGACTGAAATTGAGTCTTACAGCAGCTATTAAGAACAGCTACCACCTCTAGAAGGAGGGACAGCACACTGAGTGCAGGAGCAGGAGACATCTTTATCTGTAATATACAAGATACATAAATCTCAAAGATAACTGGATTCACAATAGGATGTTGAAACAGTCAGAGAAAGAATTTTAAATACCATGTCCCAACATAGCCATTTTTATATGACTCCAAAGTTTTAGAGGAAGCTCCACACAGAAGCACTTCTAAGTCACAAATTTGCATTCTTCTGCAGCCAGAGGGTTCAAATACTTTAAAGATTCCACAACAATGTGAGAACTGGGAGAACTGCAGCAGTTTTCTCTGCTGAGACCTACAGAGGTTACACATGAACTTAGAAACAGTTCACTGACCTATCAAGTTACATTCATTGGAAGGAAAACAGGAACTTATTACTAGCAGTTTCTAGGAATGGGATATTACCTGGTTTTGCTTTTCTATGGGTGTTGATTGTTCAAGTTGTATATTTCCTTTTTAAAAAAAGGTTTTTCTCTTCTAAAGAAGGATCTCACTAGTTCTTCAGGTCAGCAATATGAGCCTAAGAAGCTGCCTTACATCTGCCAAAGGGAATTTACCCACCTTACAATAATTTTGCCTGAGAAGGCTGAGAAGTTCAAATCTGGCATAAAACTCATGGCAAAAGTCTGTGGAATTTATCCCATTATACCACGCCTCCAGTTCTCTGCATAGTTTCATGATTTTTCTTCACATCCTGGTTATCACGCCTCAGCTTTCACTGCATTTCTACTCACCACAAGTATTTTGAGGAGGAAGGGGAGTAAGAGAGCTAGCTCTTTGTACCTGTGAGGAGACACTTATGCTCTGCAATAAGCTACCAATTACAGATTTTTTTAAAAAAACTTTGAAAGTGAACTTTGAAAGAGTTATATTCTTACGATGTTACTCAATAAGCAATATAGCTAAAGGCAGTTTCTCTGGATTTATAGCCACTAATAAAATTCTTTTCAATCAGCAATACTCCTTAGTTGTTTCTCCAAATCTGAAATCTTAATTCTTAGCAATTACTATAATGTTACTTTATTTGTATTTTTTTCAGTGCAGAAGACAATCCTATATTGTTAAGCTCTGGAAAATTTAATTTCAGAGAAAATAAATCATGTTCTGTTTAATAGAAAGAAATTAGTTGCCTGGCAACAAACTGCATTTTAAAAAAGCAAATTTTACCTTTTGTAGCATCCAAAGATTTAACCATTGCAAGAAAGTCTGAAATCTCTTTACTGAGTCTTAGTTGGCATGCTTGTGCTTTCTGAAAGACAACAAGGATAGCTAGTTCAGACATGCCTTGTCCTAAGCAAAACATAAGTTTACCCTCTTAACTATTTTTTGGAGAAATTTGATTTGAAATTTTTAAATTTGGAGAGCATTAAATCTTAATGAACATTCCCAGCCCATAGACTGGTAAAAAAAATTGAAACAAGTTACTCGAAGTGCCTTCAAAGACACACTAGCAAAGAGAAGATTTATGCACATTATATCACTGACCAGCTTTTGCTTAAATTAGCATAGCAAATCAACCCCCAAAGCTATGTGCCACTTTTCCATTTTTCCACCTTGTTTATTAAAAAGTTTGAAAACCCAGGAAGAGTGATTGCTTGTTCTTTAAGAAACCAAAGGCAAAAATAAACAAATAGATTAACTGATGTGTGGCAAGTACAATGACATGGCAGGAACCAATCCCAAGATAGTATTTCAAGCCTGCATTTGAAATTGGAGATAGTTATCATAGAATCATAGAATGACTTGGGTTGGAAGGGACCTTAAAAATCATCTAGTTCCAACACTCCTGCCATGGGCAGAGGCACCTTCCACTAGATCACATTGCTCAAAGCCCCATCCAGTGTTGCCTTGAACACCTTCTGGGATGGGGCATCGACAGCTCCTCTGGGCAACCAGTCCCAGTGCCTCACCGCCTTCACAGTAAAAAATTTCTTTCTAACATCTACAGTAAATCTCTCCTTTTTTAGTTTAAAAGTGTTCCCGCTTGTTCTGTCACTAACTGCCTACGTAAAGAATCACTTTCCTTCTTTTTCTATAAGCCCCCTTAAAGAACTGGAAGGCCACAATGAAGTCTCCCTGGAGCCTTCACTTCTTCAGCTCTCAGCCTGTCTTCATAGAAGAGGTGCTCATTCCCTGTGTTCATCTTTGTGGCCCTCCTCTGGACCTGCTCTAACAGGTTCATGTCTTCCTTGTGCTGAAGACCCCAGACCTGGACACAGCACTCCAGCTGGGGTCTCATGAAGGCAGAGTAGAGGGGACAAAACACCTCCCTCAGCCTGCTGGCTGCACTCCTTTTGATGCAGCCCAGGATGCAGCTGGTCTTTCCAGCTTTGAGTGCACACAATTATCTATGACATAATACCACCTTCTTCTGCAGGTTTCTGGGAACTAGCACCACCTAACCTCCTACCTCTGCCATGAGCTACTTTAGAGCTCTTGTACCAAGACATATTGTACAAGCCAGTTGGACTTTAGTCACATGAAGATTTATGCATTTCAGTGTCAACTTTCCCTTAAAATAAAGGGTTTTAGAAGTATACATATAGCAAAAAGCAAGAATCACAGGCTGAATGCTAGTACCACCATAGACTACTCATTTCCATTGCAGGATGAACAGTCACTGTACAACGCATCTAATGTGATCTGAGGTGATAAAGGATCACTTCTAAGGCACTTCAATGTCTGTTTTATCAGAGCAGAGCTCGCTGAAGGTTAGCTTTGTTATCCTCCAGTCTTGGTGTTACCAAGTACAGTACACGTGGCTCCCTCTCCTGGCTGAAAGTCTCAAGCATCTTTTTATCCTCCAGTAGTCCTGGCAAAACTTAACATAGCCCTGTAGCTATGATAAACATGCCGTTTTTTTCCCACAGACTGAACAGGAACACATGACAGTAAGCAATGCAAATACAAGCATCATCTATGCATCCATGGGAGGAATCATCACTTTTAGCCAAAAGCACATGAAAGTATTTCAACACAGAATAGTACCAACTGCCTAGATGCATGAGTCATATAAGTACTCAGGACATACTTTCAGAGTATCCTGTAGGTCTGTGACAGATACTGCATCATCATCATCACTACTCAATTGTTCTTGTGTGCAGTAATGAGTGCTATATGCAGAGTGGTCTTCTATTGCTTCCAGCCAACTCTGAAATGGAAGAAACAGTTAATAAACAAGAGCTGGAAAGCAAGATAGCACTGATTTTAAAGAAGAGCACTACAATCTGTCCATTTTTTGCTGTTTAGTCTATAATCATGCTGAAAGATTCAATATCTTCTTTTATGTTACAAAGTTCTGATGATAAAGATACGAAATGCACTACTAACAATGCATCAATTGCAAATAGTATGCAAATTCTTCATTACAGAAGTTATTATATTTTAATGCCTTTGATAAAGAGTCATTATTACCTCTCTAGTTTGAGAAGGTAGGCTATTTTTAGGAATCTTGAAGCGATGAACAGTGTCATCAAAACATCTGACAGAAAAGAAGCAACTGTCTGTAGATTTTATCTAAAGTGATGTGGAGAAAACACAAAATTAGTGTAATGAATCACTCAGAAAAAACTGAAGAGTAAGCAATGTAGGAAATTAACTCAGAAGTTTTTGCCTCAGTCCTGATGGAAAACAGTTTACAAAAAGTTCAATCAGAAGAGTTCTGCAAAGTGTGCCATTACATCATCAATAAGAATGTAGACGTTCTTTAAGTTTAAATATTATATTTGCATTTATTTGCACCACTTGATTCAGACAAAATCTCAGCAATGGTGCAAGATCACCAATATTAAGGAATTTGTAGCTACTGAAATGCAAGAGTCACTTTTCATATAATATTATGAGTGTGTGTGTGTGTGTGTGTATATATATATCTGTGTGTGTGTGTGTGTGTATATATGTGTGTGTATATATCTGTATGTATATATATGTATGCATATGTATATATATGTACATATATATATGTATATATATCTATATGTATGTGCAGTTTAACAGAACTTGTGGTGCCAGACTAGGAGTGGTTAACTACAGGAATTCTGAAATGATCCTAAATGCATTTTCCTTCATCTTCCTGTGTATTATAAACAACACTTGTCCTGGTTTTCCTCTATTCACTCATTCCAAAATGGTTCCCACAAGCATAATGGAATTTAGAAAAGTTTTCCAAAAGTCACCTTCAAAACTGACCAGTTCTCCACCTGAGATCAGGCTTAATTACACAGTCACAAGTAGCCAGTGACAGCTAAGGAGGAACTAGAGCTTTGCTATTCTGTATCACGTGCTCCGAACAGTTGCTTTGCTCTACCGAGAAGGCATGTTTTCGGGATGCCTTATGTTCGGTTAAACCTTCAAGATTTCAGAAAGTGGTGAAGGAGCTTTATGGCCACTTGACATATAAGAATACTTTGCTTGACAAGAACAAGTGTTTCTTACAACAGCACAAGCTTTCCCCCTATTTTATAACAAAGACCAGGTTATAAATCTGGCTGAAGTTTTCATGATCCAGGTATCGAACACCATCATATAAAAACACAACCCAGTGTTACAAGGCATTTCACTTCCTACCGTGCAGACAGCTTGTGTTAGATGCTTGCATCCCTGACGATGATCATTATTCACTGCATCAGCTCTTTGAAAGAGAAGAGATTGAATAAAGTGAAGATAAGGAATTATTTAAATCACTTTTCAGAAATTTAAACACAGAACTTACTGTCTCCGATACCAGGAAAGGACTCCATGTTCTAGAACTATCCAGTATAGTTTCCATCCAAAAAAACGTGAGCTCTAAGAAAAGAATTTTTTTTAAAAAAAGGTCAGGTAAGGTTAACAGAGTATGTTTAGCGCAGACAGCTCAGTGTGCAGCTGCAGTGCAAGCTGCAGGTTGAGCTCTGGGTGGTAGGAGCCTGAAGCAAGAGGCCATGAACTGGTGCCAAGCCTTTGCTTAGTGAAGGGCACAGGTATCTGTGGTGCCAAGAGCCAAGGACTCAGCAGCTCAGTAGGAAGATCCCAGACTTCCCTACTTGACTGAATGCATATAAAAGTCATGGGGTCCTTTGTTTGGGGTCCCTTCTCAGAGACACCAGCTCAAACTGCTATTTTGTTATGGCATGATGACTAAATTATTCTAAGGATCTAGCTGTCTGAGACTCTGCTAAGGGAAACCTAGGGCTGAACTGGTAAGGAAACCTTATCTGACTGTGTGAATGTGGTGAGTTTAGGGAGTCAGGTGAGGCACCCAACAACTCACTAGAGCCAGCCACAGCAAAAGGGCTTTGGTCCCAGCAGTGAAAGTCTCTGGCAGTGGAAGTGTGGCTGACAGAGTGTCTCCTGAATGGTCAAACTGGGAAGTTTCCTTAACACATAGAACTGGCAACAATTACGAAAACTTTTTAGATTCTTCATATTTTGGTGATCACAGCAACCTGAGAATACTATACAATTACAGTGCTACTCTCTTTTGGAACCACCTAAAGACAAAAGTTTTGCTGAGCCTGCTATTCCGTACAAACTGAAATACTAAAAACGCTGCATGTTTTAATATTACAGTTGTCAATCACCACACAACTCTATTTTATAAAAATCAAATGAGAAACAAACAACACTGAGATATCCAACACTACATTTTATCTTTTGTAAGCTTTAGTACATAGTTCTGTTTCCTTATATTACAATTGTGACTGAATACATAGAAAAATGTACACTGAAGAAAACTTCAAAAATTTCACTGAGGAACATAAAAATTCAGCATTCATGGAGACTTTTTTTAAAAAAAGGGAAAATAGATTCACTTGAGCAACCCAGCGAAACAAGCTTTAAAACTCTTTGACTGACATCTTCCCACTGAATTTTAAAATTTTCTGAAGATGTTGAATTTGTAGCATAATATTAGTCACAGATTCTTAAAGATAATTGTATTAGTCACAGATTATCAAAGTAACCTATTAAGGAAAGAAAAAACAAAAAACATTTTGCCCACCACACTGACAAGGAACAAAGCCTTATCACAGTGAAGCTTTACCACAAAAACTACCAAGAAATGAAAAGAGATTTTTGGGGACTGTGAATAAGATCAGAGTGTCGCGAATCTAGTAACTACTCCACCCAGCCAGCCCATCTACATATACTAGACTAAATCAAGTCATTTAGGAAATTCATTGATTCAGCAATTATCACTTAAGTATAGAAAAAGGACATACTGACATACTTTGAGATCTTACAAGCTATTTTAGAAAAGGAAGTAAGAAATACCTTCCATAGGAGACCTTCATATCGTCTCAGGGGTTTGTTGATAACCTGCACAGAAATTAAAGCTCATGTAGCAATCGCTTCCACTAGACAGCCTTGCCATTTTAAATTGATATAAAAGTTCCTACCTTTCCAGTTTTACCTGCCAGTATCAGTTTCATTTCTGCACCTTGCGCTAGGTCAAGGGGCGTCTGATCTGTTTTGTAACCAAGACAAGGCATGAGGATTTGATGCAAATAAACTCAGATGTACTTAACTTAAAAATAATTTGACAACTCTGTTTATCCATTAAAGTTTGGTCCCTACATTAACTTGGAATTGGGGACCATAAATTGCTCAGGGCAGAAAACTAAAAAAGGTTTTGAACTTTAATGCACTGAACTGTCTATAAGAGTTCTACTAACTACAGATAGTCCTTTGCCCTTACTGATTTAAGTTTGTTTTTAGCTTCTCAGCTACACAAAACAGTTTAGAACATTCACAAACACCAAAACAAAGGTATCTTTAATCAGAGGAAAAGTACACAATTTGCATAACACCTGCATAAAGTTTTCCTCCATTTGGTTTCATTAGAAGACTTCTGAGGAGCCACTTTGTCTGGGCCACATCTCCAATTTTATGTTTTTGTTATTTGTGTTCAGTATTTAGCATCAAGAAAACAAAAGCCAGGCACATTTCATTGTTAAGACAGACAATAAGTAAATTTTCTAGAAATGGTTATGTTAGAAATTAAAAGCATATATATAAGTATTTTGCTACATTCTTCAGTCTCTTGCAATTTAGCCAGTCTTGGGCTTCTTTATTAGTGACACAAACCTTGTAAAGCACTGTAGGATTTTCCCTGAGCACTGCGTGTGTGTGGTAAGTAACACAGCTTTTAGAAGCTGCTGAATTAGTTTCCATTTAACATTTAATGTACTTTTCCTTTGGTACTCACCGTTTTTATTTCTTATTTTAGGATCTGCTCCATTTTTTAGAAGTTTCAATGCACAATGCTTATGAGCACGGTATGCTGCACAATGCAGTGGTGTGTTCCCCATCTGATCTGTACAGTTGATATCAGGTGGTTTGGGCTTATTCAACTGCAAAGAAACAAAGTTCTGTTTACTTATCACTTTTCCTCCCTCTCCAGATGCCATGTTCTCTCTTTTGAAAGTTAGGTGTTCCTAACTAGGATACTTCAGTGTACATCTGGCAAAAAAGAAGGCATGTAGCAAGTGTTAAGTCAAGGGCAAGGACTACAACAATCACACAAGACTTTCAGCTAAAGTAAGGAATTTCAGTTCTTGCTTGCTATACCCCTTCTGGCATCCCAAGCCAGTTAACCCTTTCCCTACACCCTTCCACCTCTACTGCACAACATGGACATATTTATCCTGCTCAATCGCACAGTTTCAAGGAAAGTTGTCCATCATTGTGGTTCAGTCTTTTATATTGCTAGAACGGCCCTGCCCAATTCTACTGTCAAAAATCTACTGTTCTTCCTACAAGACTCCCAGGCACAGTGTGAAAGTTAGCACAGACCAGTGCTATATCCATTAAAAAATAGTGTAGTCACCCTGCTTCAGAGAACTTTGTACTGAAGGGTGGCAGAAATGCCACTCTCAGTGACACAGATAGCCTAGGCCATTTAGAAGCATCTAGTACAGGCAGCCTGTCACACAGTTTTGCTGCATTCTGATATCTAACTTAAGATTAGAGCAACTATGCAACCAAGGAAAAAAAAATCCACTTGGTTATAACTTGCACACAGTATAAATGTTTTGAGAAATTGAGCCCATCAAAGAGAAGGGTCATTAAGCATGATACTACCAACTACCCTAAAGTACCACTACACTTCTACTCAAATTATGTGGCAATTAAATGTGTAAATGGGAGTTGGACTAGATGATCTTTAGAGTCCCTTCCAACCCAAACCATTTAATGCTATATCAGCCTTATAGTTAAGCTCCTGAGCCAAATGGGATTGCCTTATTGAAAGGCTAAGCTACTGATAAGCAGTCTTAGGAGACCAAAGTCACAAGTGCATGACAACAATTTTAGAGAAACTCAGTTTAAGCATTTTCATTAGCCCTATGCTATCTTTGAGATACTGCTCTGTAATAACAGAATTCTCATGGCAACAAGTTAACATCAACAACAACCACCTAAAACATGCTTCAGAAATAGTCCTAAAGGATAAATTGCTACACCTGTTATTTACAGATCAACTGATAAGAGAACAAAAGTCAAAAAGTAGGATCTTGTGGAAGTATAACCTCATTAATACCATGGGCAAATACTTGCACTCCTGAGGATTTCTAAATTTTAGCTATTTCCAACTAGCTGTTTTACATCTGGATACTACCTTATCTCTCTCTTCTTGCCTCCACACCTCTTAAGCTGCATACCTGTGATTTCAGCACCTTACACCATATTACAAGACAATATTCAGAAGAAAGTTGGATATGTGAACTCATTGAGATAAAATCTCTGCAGTCACTTCAGGAAATGTACTGTACATTTTTGAGAACTCACTTGGTTTTGCCTCAAGTAGACTAAAAAGCCTGGGTTAAGATTCAGTTGAAGATCTAGCTCCTAGTAGCAAAGTATATTGTGTTCTTACAAGAACCTTGACAAAAGAGAAGCACAAAAGCCACCACTTACTTCCACTTGACTTCAAGAAACTTCAATAGAAAGCAGTTATAAAGTTTAAATGCATGCAGCTATAGGAGAAAAAAAGGTCTGAAATCGAGTTAGAAGGTTTAGAAAAACTGCGCCATTAAATTATCTCTTCCAGGCAACTGTGTTACAATATGCAGTACAACCTTTTTTTGGTAAAAATACTCAAGATAAAAGAGAATTAATAACAAATGGGTATCTTTCAAACAAATGACACTCTGTTCCAAACATAGGGCAGTAAATAACATGTTCTGGTGTTAGGTCTCTCAATAAAAGTAGATGTAAGCAGCTAAACCTTTATGAACATAACAGTCTGCTAATAAGAAAAATACAATAGAAGCAGAAAGGCCTGAACAATCAGTAGGCAAAGTATGAGGAATACTCCAGATAAAGGGCAGTTCTGAAGAGCTACCCAAGTTCTCCACAGAGGTATTAACCTAAGGGTAGGAAAGTCAAAGAGGTTTACAATACAGAGTTGGAAATGGTGAAAGATCTTGGGACATCGTCAGGAGTCAGCAGAGTTTTAAAATTGTAATTCAGCGATCACAGGTCCAAGTACTCACAACAAAGGATTGCAAGGAACACCTGTTAAGACTTGACTTAAAAACTGTCTCAGGGTCAAAAATGTTATAAGTAGTTCAAAAAGTTCTGGAAGTCAACATAAAGCTGTCCTCACACATACAGAGCTCAAAGATACATGTACTTAGAAACTAAAATGTTGACAGGAAGAATTGCATGCATAGTTACATGCCATATGACAGAAAGCAAAGTTGTTCAGTAACAGACTTCGATGAAGAGTCACTTTTTTCCTGATTTTTTTTTTTTTCACATCAGCTTAAGGGTTAGTGAGCAGGCATGCAACAAGTGTTAAAATTGCCAGAATCAAACCCAGATCACTTATGTCAGTTTACTAATTACAATTAATACAATTGTACCAGTGTACTAATGCACTATTCTTTCACATCTTAGTTACTGTGTACAGATCTGGTTCTCTCATCATTTCAAAGAGGACACTACAAAAAAGTTCAAACAAGAATTACAAGGATGATCAAAGATTTTAAAACAGTTTGCACGCAAGGAGTTAGAAAGACAAAAGATCATCAGACTAGAGCCGTTTCTTCTAGGCAGGCAAGAATGTCAAACTTCCCAATATACAAATCTCACATTTGTGAATTTTCCATTAGAAGTAGTAGAAGTATTCAGACTGCTTTAATGCCTTAAATAAAAGGCATTACTAAAGGTGCCAACTAGCTAGAAAATGTTCCATACAGCATAGCTTACTTCCAGGGACACTCTTCAGGACTCTCAAAAGCTTGAGTTCAAGCACTGGGACCCTGCTTCAAAATCCAACTGGATACAGTCCTGTGCAACCTACTCTAGTTCATTCTGCTCTGTGAACAGGAACTGGACTAGTTCCTCTCCTGCGGCACCCTGCAGTCTCAATCCTGTGATCTGCTCCTCCAATAGCCTTACCATGCCACTGCATTGGTCGGCTGGAACCAATATGAGTGTGCACAGGGACACATACACAGTTTTCAATTTCTGCTCAGCATGAAATTGTGTTGCGCAGACAACTGTCCATTAAAAATTACGGAGACTTCAGCTGCGATAGATGATAATGACAAAAGCTTACTTTCAAGATTTAAGGCCATACCATGGAGAAAACCTAGGCACTGATATTCTGAAGTCACAGCCCTTTGAAACGCAAGGCACAATGTTGTAGTTTGTTATGTTAGCATTATGGCTTGAACCGCCTGACACTAAAATATTACAAGCAATTCTTACCAAGGCAGCCAGTTTCCCCACTTCTCCCTCTCGTGCTGCTCCTAAGAGGAGTTCTTCCAGTTTCCTTTCTTGTGTCCTTTCCACTGCTATTAAAAAAAAAAAAAACAACTAAGGTCAGTCTCAATAAAGTAGCAAGTACATATGAAGTACAGCATTGAAAAGCTGTATCAAACAATCCTAGAGAAAAAAAAAAGAGTTCCAGTGTTATTCATTTGGAACAGGTATAAATGGAATATTTATTCAGAAAAGTCTGTCAGAGCAAATATACATTCAAAGCATGCAAAATTTGACAAGATATGTAAATTTTTATACATATACATATTACTATTATATTTTTTTCAACACTTATAATCAATCCCACTCCCTGAGGGAGGGAAAATGGGAACTACACGGCACTCATCAGATCTTCCCTGTGCTCTTTTCAGGTTTCTCCTACTCTTCCTATCACACTACAAGAAGTTTATTCTTCTCTAACAGTTCAGCAGATGAGCATCTGAAAAGACTGTTATCTGTGCATTTGCATGTACAATTATAAGCGAGATCACTTCCCATGCAGTGAGAGTATCACATAATAATAGCAGGAAGGAACACAGTTCTTAGAACTCTCCAAAACTATAAGCAGTGAACTTAGGTAAGTATTTGGGCACCATCTGCCTCATTTTTGAACCCTGTGAGGCAATGGAGGAAAATGAGAGAAAGAGGTTTTACTTTTTTCTCCTTTTGACATAACATCTAAGACTGCAATAGCAAGTCCTGAACGTGATCCAAAACTGGGGCACCTTTGCAAACTGTTTGGCATTTTGTTCCTTTAATGATTCAGTTGACATAAAGTCACTAACTATTCTTGAGTTTTTCCTCATCTAGGGAAGCAAGACTTTGACTACCATGTACCATCCAGAGCTGCAGCCAGGACTACCCCAGGAGGACTGAAATAGCTACTTGAACAATGCTATTGGCACTCACGATACTTAACTCTCCAAGTCACAAAAAACCCCCATCTGTCAGTACTGCAGTAAGAACCAAAAACTGTGACTTTTGTTTTTTCTAAAGAACAAATTGAAAGAGAAAATTCACATGAGATTCTGTAACTTGAAGTAGAAAAATCAGCTTTCAGAATGTACATATGTTGAAAAAAACCAAACCAAACAGGCTATGACCTCTTAAAGTTACCTTCCAACATATTCCTTATGTCTTTATCATGAGTTACTTCTTTTGCAGTCTCTCCACTCCCATTAACAATTGAAGTATCAGCATTATGCTGCAAGAGTAACATCACCACCTCCTGAAAAACAATTTGAAAAACACTCCTTTATCTGTCCCTGTAACAGTAAGACCACAACTGGGCTTTCCAGCTACTGACATCCTGTAAGATGAGCTGTGTAACTAACAGTTTCTCACCACTGCTGATTTTTTATGAAAACAGGAAGGGATGTTTTAGAGAGATTGTAGTGAAGCTGACTGCAACCTTCTCTCTCACATTGCTAACTCTGAAAAGCTGGTGTACCTGGCACAAATGCTGAATTTGACAGATAAAAATAGGACAACTGGCTCTTTTCATAACACAGTAAGTAGTTACTCCTTCAGAAGGGCTAAGAGGTAGTACAGTTTTGGAATGATGGTGGCATGTAGGGAACAAATCAAACTCATCTCACATTACACAGGACTACAAAAAGCTCTTTAGTTCTAGTTATCTGTGAAGAAACAGCCCTTCCAGGCACCAAATAGGCCTGTGTGTCCTATCTTAGAGGCTTTTTCCCCCCCCTCTAGGAGCCACTAAGATTAAAACAATGTGGTTTCTCTCTCTGTTTTTTTTTTTTGACAGTTATACAAGCTAGGCAATATGCCTAGTCCTTCTGAACACACGGTACCAAAACAGATAGTAAGTCATTTTTAGACACTGTAAAAACATCTTTTTGAAGTGCTACCACTTTCTTAACAGTTCCAGAATTGAGGCTGAAAAAAGCCAACATATTTACCTTGCGTCCTGTAAAAGCTGCACGATGGAGTGGAGTGTCCCCCATGTCATTCAGCACATTCACATCTGCACCAGCCTAAACAGTAAGACCAAAAGACATTTGAATGTCCTTCCAAAAAGAACTACATAGCTATTCCCTCTGATGGGGGAGAAGGGGAGGACAGGACACTAACGTAGGCCTTGTAATGTAGGCCTTGTAATACAGCCATCCTGGAAACAAAGATAAAGTACATGTGTGAGATTCATAACCCACATTCTGTAAATCGCTTCAAAAAGGAAATGTCTCCTGCATTTTCCCAGGCTTCTCTCACATTTTTAAGAAGGTATATAGGAAATAAGTTTAACACAGGGTGTGGGGGTGCTGTTGGCTTTGGCTTGGTTTTAATTTGGTTTGGGCTGTTTGGAGTTTTGTAGGTTTCTTGGTTTATTTATTTGTTTGTCCTTTTTTGGCAAAGATGAAAGAACTATAGTGGTACAGTATAACTTAAGATATATTTGCTACAGATGTACAAAGTAACACCAGCCTTCTGCTGCTCCAAATATAACAAGTGTTCTCTCTAAGCGACTATTACTGTTCTTTCACTTGAAGTGCAGACTTATATGTGAGCACTGACAGTACCATCTGAAACTTAACTCTTCCTCTCCTTTTCCTCTTCAACAGTCTTTGTCTTGAATCTCCCTTCCTTTTGTCACACACTTTCTCTGTATCTTTTATCTGAAAGGTGGACTGCTTGCCACACTGCACAGGCACTGTTGCAGGAAACCAAGAAATCCTATTCTTTTTTATTGAGTATGCCTTCTACACCTTCACCTAACCTCTCAACAAAGGGTCGGAGAGAGGGCAGGACATACAACTTCAGCACATATGTTTAGACCACATGATTTAGCCAGGTCAGTGCTACCTGCCTGAAGTTAACTGATGAATCTGACTTCAGCTTTAGAGCTCTGTTTCTAACAATACCTCCTTCACTTGCTCTTTGAGCAAAAAATTGAGGCACAGGTACACAAACACACACATGCCTAGTTTTCAGAGTTGCACAGCCTCCTGTATTTCTCACTTTATTCTTTAAATAATACTCTTTCAAGAGCCCTATCAAAGAAATAAAGAAAGCACAAAGTTACATACACTCTTCCAACTCTTGAAGTTGGATTCTTGATAAATGCATTAAGTGAGCAAACATTATCTTTGGCTTCAAGTAGCCCTCTTAAATTGGAAACAGCATTATTTACTGAGGAACTGTGTAGGCTAGAGATGAATTTCTCAAAGAAATCTCGAATTTGTTTCCTCTTTTAGAGTCTGGATTATGGCTGGTACCCTTTATTCTGAATGAAATTCAAGTTCAGATTAGCTAGGGTGTTTGCCACACTCTGGCCATCTATAGCATATAAATAGGGTCTAATACAGTTAAGGCTGGCTGAAGCTACTGAGAGCAAAAAACCCCATAAGTTCAGTTAGAAGCCACATGTTCACTGCATTTGCAGTTGTTACACACACGTAAACAGGTCAGCTTTGACAACAGAGGTTCATCCTTTCAAAGTTCATCCCACAGTTCATTATTTCAAAGATGTTAGAAAGCAATAATGAGTCAAACTGTACTGGCTTGTGCCCGAAAGAAACACATAAGAATTCATTTGCACAGAATTCTGGGTATACTTCTATGCACAACAGAGAATTTGATAACATGGGGGTTTTTGCACGTGAGACACTTTAGTCTTTTCTACAACTCAGTAAATGGAATTGCCAAGAGAAAGCCAGATAAGTGCTGATAATTGCAAACACTGTTCAGAGTAACTGCTATATGGTACTGCATAGATTTCCAGTGTCATTATTTTGGCTCCTTGCAAACTGTTTCAATCTCTACCTACCACAACTATCTCATTCCTTAGTTTTAATGATCAGTTACCTCTATGTTACAGGTAGATAAACTGCAGGAGTAGATTTGGCTCTCTGCAAAGCCTCCTTTCTTCTATTACAAACACATGAATAAACACTAACTGCATCTAGAATAATAAAGAAATTTCTGCCTTAGACACAGAGGAAAGTAGAAATATACCTTCAGCAAGTCCTCTACCACAACAGCATGTCCGAAGTAGCAAGCAAGGTGAAGAGGTGTCCAACCCATATTAGATTTACTTCTGCCTAAAAGACAAAACAGGAGAATTAAGTTTTGCTCATGCAATACAATTTGAGGCTGGCATGGATAACCATTCTTCACAGTAACAGGGGAACAAGGAGGCTGGAAGCATCAATACAATTCACATTATTTGAATTACTGAACCAGGACACAGTTTGAGAATGCTGGATTTAAATCTACAAAATCTTCCTGAGGGGAAAAAGTCATAGAGCCTAACTGAGAATACAACTTTTGTTTGAATGTAATACCTCATCCTTCAACATTAGAAAGAAGCTATTTTCATTTTGCAAATGGCACATGTAAGTATGTATTTCTCTTGTTTATTAAAAAACTCTTTGGTTTACCAATTTTATTTCCTTCACACAAGTGAGAGCTAGGACAACCCATTTCATAAACAGTCTCAAAGGATTCAAAACAAAACAGGTGGAATGACCTAATGTTGAGGTCTTTTATTGTTTTGTGCTTGCATTCAATTTTAATAGACAGTCTTACTAAGTAACATGACATGAAACCTTTGTGCATGGTAGAACTCCTGTATCATCTACAGCTCAAAGCTGCAAAATGATAAAGCACAGACAGGAAGCAGGCAAAGGAAAATATGATTTATGATTTAAAAAGCTTTTAAAACATGTCCTGGAGGACTGTACAAATAAAATTCAACAATTGTCCTACAATCATTCTTTAAAAGCAAGATATTAAAGCATTAGAGATTACTGAAGTTAACAATTCATGTTACTTATCAACTGCAACACTCAACTGCATTAAGCAAAGCTGATTTGCGCTTTATTGCACAACCTAAGTTTGATCTGAAGAAATAAGCCACTAGCACGAGGAAAACCAAACTGCTGATCTTCAAAGTTCATCATACTTTCTGCTCTCATATTAAAAATTAACATCAGAATGTGGTTCACAGCTGAAATACTTTCCCATTTCTTATAACTATTTCCAGCTAACATTTCTGCCCTTTATTGGCAATTTCTTTTGTTATTTGATTCTCTTTCTTCTCAACTCCCATTGTTTCCAGCCCCAGATTTAGATCTTTCCCTCATTCCAGTCTGGCCTACAACAGAGCTCTTATCCTACATGACAGATGGGCTAAGGTATCACACAAGATCAATACTGTGTGGATCACTGACTCTGGGGCTATTTATGCTGGGTAACATGCTAAATGGACATCATTCATCCCTCAGTCTAATAGGTAATAAGGTTCTTTCAAAGAACGCAAAAGAGATCTGAGTTGCACTGAATTCATAAAATTAGCCCAAGACAATCATTAGTTACAGCACTGATAAGACTGTGCTGCTGCCAAGGAATTTGGGCATGAAAAAAAAATAATCAGGAACCTGCCTAGATCTGTAGTTCTTACCGAATAAAATGCCAAAGGCCCTTGCTCTGCATGCACTCTGAATGTTTGTTTGCCTTTCTGATGTTAGATGGCCCATTATTTCCCAAGCTTTTGAGGTGTTTGTTACTTTTCTTCAAGTGACCACAAGCGTTTGCACCTTTTTTATTATTATTTTAAACCAGGACATCATTTCACTGAGGACAGTGCAAGGATAGGAAAGCTGAAATAATGTAATTCCAACAAAAATATAAAATATCTCTACCCCTTCCACTCAGCTCTTTTCTTTAATGCCAGTGAACTCTAACTTTCAAGTGTTACCATTTGTTTAGAGCATGGATACAAACCAGGCAGACAGTTTCCAGCTGTGGCCTGCGAGGCCACTGTGCAGTCATTCAAATGTTTATTTTGCCATTACACACTATTGACCATTAACCTTTTTAGACTTCTTACTTTGAAAATTCCTAGATATGCTATTTTCTTGTATTTAAGGAGAACGAGCCAACAATAGATGGCCTTACAAAGCACAACCATTTTGCATGAAACATGGGTTTAGTACTGTTTTAATTCTTTCCAAACCAGTGAACTGAGAAAACCAAAACTGGAAGTTCAGATCATACGGTTGGATTTTCCTCGAGCAAGTCCTGATAGTCTGCAAGCACTGACTGTGTAGAATACAGTCACAACAGAGCAAGTAGAAGAAGCCTGAATTTACTTTCTCTTCCTTCACTTTGGCTGAAATTGGAATGTTTAGGATCACTGCTGTCAGACTTTACACTTATGAATCTACAGCACACACAGCCTCAGATATAGACTCATCCCTGGAAAGATAAGTACAAGATGTCCAAGATAGGCTTTGACAAGCAGGCACATTAACTTGTCAGACTTATGTCTCCCAAGGCACACCCTGGAGGAAGTTTACACTACCTCCAGTACAGCCTCCCACCCGCTCCAGAAGCACTTTATTCGAAGTCAAGTGTCATTGCAACAGCAGATGCAAGTACTGAAGGAACCGCCACAGCACTGAAGACATTCCCCATACCCTGACTTTCTAGGGACACCTGATTATCCAGGAAGGTAATGGCAGAAGCACAAGAGGCTGTGAGGAGAAGAAGGAAGATTGAGGGTTGCAAAAAGACTGTTACAGTCTACAGTGTGCATTTTAGCTAATCATCATGTGGTTATGCAATTACTATCTGGTAGTACTTGGCAGATCAGAACTTGTAGCAAGACATAGTGGTTTTGCTAGGCAGGAGGCATGCCAGGGGCAGTTATAGACTATTTCCAATGGAGTACTCTATGGGAGCAGAGTCAAACAAGTCAGTCTCTGAAAAGTGGCTGTGGAAGAACAGAGTGTAGACTTTGAAGTTAGAGAACAGTTCCCCCAGAGAACACTTTAATTACACTTCCATGTCATCTAAGATTTAGAAGAATCAGAACTTAGAAAGCAGAGATTTCACTGTGAATAGATTCCATATTCAGAACTGGTTTTTTTAACCTGAACTATCATGAGAACACTTCATCTAGCTTCCTAGACCTCCCATTAGCAAGCAAGTATTAACTGGCTCGCATATATTGCTAAATTAGAAGAACAATAGCTAAGCACCCCTCATTACCTGAGTCTCTTCTTCGCTGCAGACTTTCTGACCAGAGACCCATTTGCTTGGCATAATACAGACTGCAGATTATGCCGTTTCATTACTTTTTCTTTAATTCAGATTATGTTTAGGAACACATCAGAAATGCCCTGAAATCTCTCCTAAGCACAAGAGACTGCAGGAACTTATTTATGCGTACTGTGTACTTTTATTCCAACTGTTTAGGCACTACACACAATGCTTTGAATATCTGCAAAGGATATAGTTGTGAAGGTGGAGGACTTTATCTTCATTGAGCATGTTTAGTTCCCCTTTAAATGATGAACTAGCTCCCCAAAAATGAAGCAGCAAGAGCTTGGGTTTACAACTTGTTTGTCTAAGGTGAGTACATTAACCATTGGGAAAACACAAACACAGCTGAGAAGTCAAACAAAAGGATGACTAAACTGATGATTAAGAACAAGACTTGGGAAAGGCATAGAGTTAGATAACAAGTATCCCTGCACTTTAGGGTAAGATGTTCCCTCTGTCATGACCAAGAGGAAGCACAGTTGGTCTCTCCCCTCTTCCTCTGTATCACAATCTTCTCAGTGCTGCTTCACAGTTATCTGCTGAACAACCAGCCTGTGTAGAAAGAGTGGGATACACACCCACTTCTTTGAAGCAACCAGAAACACACTTGTGTAAATAAAGAGAAATATAAAGCTACTAAATTAATAAAGAAATAAGGCAGCCTGAAATTGTTAGCAAGCTTGCAAATCCCTTTCCAGTTGACAGTTTTAATGCTCAGCAAGCAAGTTGCTTGGCCATAACTACATTAGCTACACATAAGCAAAACTTTAGTGTTGGCCAAAGACAGATGACAAGCAGTTTTAGTCACTTTTCCCAAGTACCCTAGTATACTGCTAATAGTAAAAAGCACAAACTTGCCCCAAACATTCCTGCAAGTGGCAAGAAATGTAACACTCCTACTATGCGATAATGAAATGTGGGCCTAAAGAAAAATATTAAAAAAAAAAAAATCACACCAAGCAGAGCACAAATGAATGACCTGATCTCATCTCTGCAGCCCTGATGAAGGCTATTTACTTCCCTGAACCACTCCCTGGCACCACAGCCAGTTTTGTTTAGTATTATAAAGCTCCAAAGCAGGCATAAGCATGAACACAGGCAAAAAGAGGTACCAACTCTTCATCTTGTCGACACTTCTATTGTCTGTGAATTACTGTGACATTTTCTGTATATTACAGCTAACCATACTCTGCTTTTATCATCTCTTCCCTATGCAAATATGGCCTTAAGTCATGGGGTAAAAGCAGCTGTTTTTATTGCTCTTGATGCCGAAGGGGTTTTTAGTTTCTGATTTTTCACATTTTGTAGATTTTAGGAACACAGTAGTTGTAGATTTTTAGAGGGTTAATATTTCTAACAG